>CM066566.1:1200000-1922500 GCA_033816785.1 Picus viridis | reverse complement strand
TGGAGACAAGGCTGCAAACATCTGGAGTGTCCCTCACAGCCCAGCGCAACATGGATTGACCTCACCCTATGTAGAATCATAGGATCATAGAATCAACAAGGTTGGAAAAGACCTCAGAGATCAGCAAGTCCAACCTGTCACCCAACCCCTCCTGACAACTAAACCATGGCTCCAAGTGCCACATCCAATCCTTTTTTGCCACCTTCAGGGATGGTGACTCCACCACCTCCCTGGGCAGCACATTCCAATGGCCAGTTCCTCTTGCTGGGAAGAACTTTCTCCTCACCTCCAGCCTAAACCTCTCCTGGCGCAGCTTGAGACTGTGTCCTCTTGTTCCGGTGCTGGTTGCCTGGGAGAAGTGACCAACCCCACCTGTCTACAACGTCCCTTCAGGTAGTTGTAGAGAGCAAGGAGGTAGCTCCTGAGCCTCCTCTTCTCCAGGCATGACAGAATTAATATTTGAGCACCTACTGCTTGTGAGAGAAGATCAGCCTGGTGGATCATGCTTAAGATGCCTTAGTAAGACTGCTGGGATGGGACAAGCCTTGCCAAGGGAATAAGATTTCAAGGCTTGAGATGGATGTACTTCTTGGGAACTTCTCAACAGAGAAGGCCTCTTTAATAAAATAGCCAAGGTCAGAGTTGAAGGACAGACTCGGGTGAGAAAGAAGGCAGGCAACCACAGAGATTCTGCACTACCTGCAACACTTATGCACCATCATTCTATTACCTGAATGTCTTGGTTGCCCTGTGGCAACCATGGCCATAGAGAAGACTGGACAGAAAGCAACCTTCCAGGAAGTTCAGGCGGTGGCGCAACACAACTGGCTGTAGCAGAAGTGTAAAAGCAGAGTCTTTGTGAGCAGTGACAGCTCCCTCCCATTGTAATGATTGCTTTAGTAATTTAATTTCATTTCCTGTTTATCTGTAGGATTTTCTTCTTTGTAGGCTGCTTCTGAGGAAGTCACACAGTAGATGCACGGGCCATCAAACCCGGTTCAAGCTGTATTTTTTCCCTCCACCTGCAGTATAGAATCACACGCCGCACTCACTGCAGCAGGATTGCTGTCTTTCAGCCTTTAACAGAAGCCAACAGTGTTGGAAGGAAGCTTTTAACATGGAAGATCATGGAACAAAATTCAATCTCTGATGAAATTTCAGGGGAGTTTCTCTAGACTTTTGTTCATGTAGATACAAATGTACACATGCAAGTGCATACTTTCCCCATGTAGTTTTGAAATAAAGAAGAAAGATTTCCTACCTACGCAGTGAAAGGCTCGAGGGAGGTCAAGGCTTTCTGTGGCAGCTACCTTTATTTATAGTATATTTTTCAAAGTGTTGGTTTCACTGGTAAAATTGTGACCTTCTTTGAAAGCTGAAGAAAACTCCTATATAGCTCTTCATCCATGCACCAGCTCATGCTGTCCACAGGAATGTGAAGGATGTTGCTTGGGGAGGCATTGGAGTGAGATGGAAGTTTGAATTCTGATTGTCACAGGAGCATCCATACTATACTTCATGGGCAGGTATGAAGCCAGCTGTAAGCACCCAGCAGTTTCCCCATCTGCTGCCCACATGGATGAGTGACTGACACATAACTACTGACACATAACCCCTCAGATACATAGGCTGCAGCATGCCCTAGCTGTTCTGTATGTCAATCTGTGGCAGCTTTCAATAGACCTTGGCAGCTGCTGCTTAGGCTCATCAGCTCAGGAACCTTTATCAGAATGTGCACCTGTCTGTCACTGTAAAACTGGGACAAAAGAGCTTCTTTTCTCCATTTTTCATGTTTGCAGAATAGAGGATTTTTGAGTCAGAGGTCACCTCTAACTGTGGGGTATATGTAGGGCTGTCCAGGAAATGTTTTTTCTGCTCTGTGTGAAAATGCTCATGGCTCACAAGTGTTTCCAATCTCTCATTCAGGCAAAAGGAACACCTTTGACTGGAACAGCAGCCTCAAAGAGCTGCGCTGCAGATGACACAAGCCACAGATGAGAACTCCTTCCTCATGGGAAGGTAATTTCTGTGAAAAACATCAGTCAAAGGAGACTCCTTAAGAGCAGTGGCTCAGCTCTTGGAGGATTCAGAAAGAGAAGTGCTAGCTAGCAATGCTTCCCGCTCCTCCACATCAGGAAAGAACAAAGACGCTTCACGTTAGAAGCGCTCTGAGCTGCTCCAAGAGCTGGTTCACTACTCTTGAGGAGTCTCCTTTGACTGATGTTTTTCACAGAAAAACCATTCATATGCTGCTTCCCTTGAGAACCTTCATAAAGAAAATCCATTCCATAGGAAGGCTGAGAATTCTTGGTCTATCCTGTTTCAGGTATCCTGAGGGAAGCAGGCAGCAGCAGCAGCAAGATTCAGAAGCCCCAAGCATAAGGAGCTTCACATTGCATCTCTTTTCCTTATGTTAACTCAGAAGTGAGTGAGGTTTTGATGTTCCTTGCTTCTCTTGCCAGGGAGAATAACCCATGTGTGAAAAATCAGTAAAGAAACAGGCTTCTTACAGGGCTAAACTCAAGCTTGTCAACAGCAAAGTGACTGCTGGCTCCAGTCTTGGTGTGTTCAATATTTTTCATCAAGTCTCATCTGTGCTATAGCATCTCTACTATTCCCAGCTTCAGCCTAGCAATGATAAGCCCTTGGCAGAAATGCTATAAAGGGAATAGTGATGAAGACCACAAGGGAGTGTAAGACATTGTGGTGGTTTTAGGCTATGCCTTTAAAACTTGGTTACATATTCACTTTAACTTTATTAATACATTAATTCACCTGAAATGAAAATCACATGCAGACACTCCTCATATTTATTGAATTCAGGTCCTAATTTGATTTTCAAGTGTTTATCAAATTTGACTACTCAGAAACTATTGAATAGCACTATTTTGACTTTCTCTTTCCTGGGTCCTTCTCCCAGTCTGTGGGAGCAGCACTCCTGATGAAGAGAGGTATAAAAGGATCTTTCTTTTTTTCTTTCCTGGAGGGAAAAAGGTTATCTGCAGCCCAAGCTGTGCATCTGTATTTTATTTGAGCAAAGAGACAAACCCAAGATAATCCATTTTCAGCCAAAATCAACAACCTTTAAAAATACAGCCCTGTCCATCAGCTTAGTCATCCTGTGTGTTGCTCATTTGATTGAGCTGAGAACAAAACAAAGAACTAAAAAGAATGCTGTGTGTTGCGTTAGGATCTCTACCAAAGCCTGTAAGGTGAGCCAGAGAAAAATGACTCACACACTGGGAAGAATTCCACCTGTTCCCATCCAAATTGCATTTCCCTGTCAGGCTGGAAGCAGCCAGTGCACTGGTTCCCATGGGAATATTTTCAGCTTGAACAACGTGCACATTAAACCCCACTTCCTGAGTCTGTCTTATTTATGATTATGTTTGCATTAAACACTGTCCTCTAACCAGTGCAGGGCCAGGTGCTGAGTGAGCACTTCTCCCCCCTACCCCAGCCTCCAGCTCTGCTCTGAGTTTTGAAGGAAATTGAGGGTAGCTAATGACAGAATCAGAGAATATTAGGGGCTGGAAAGACCCTGGAAGGATCATCTAGTCCAGTCCCCCTGCCAGAGCAGGATCACCTAGAGTAGATCACACAGGAACACATCCAAGTGAGTTTCGAATGTCTCCAGAGGAGTCTCCACAACCTCTCTGGGCAGCCTGCTCCAGTGTTCTGTCACTCTCACAGTGAAAAAGCTTTTCCATCTGTTTATGTGGAACCTCCTATACTCCAGCTTGGACCCATTGCCCCTTGTAATTGGACATCACTGAGAAGAGTCTGTCTCCATCCTCCTGACACTCACCCTTCATGTATTTATAAACACTAATGAGGTCACCCCTCAGTCTCCTCTTCTCCAAGCTAAAGAGATCCAGCCCTCTCAGCCTTTCTTCATAAGGAAGATGTTTCACTCCCGTAATAGTCTCTGTGACTCTGCTCTGGACCCTTTCAAGCAGTTCCCAGTCCTTCTTGTGCTGAGGGGCCCAGTGTAAGAAAGTCAATAGTATCACTGGGTCTGGGAAAGCCATTGAGAAGCTCCTCTGTGAAAAGGGTTTTATTGGGAGGCAAGAACAGGGGAAAGAAAATAATTTGCTTGATGACATATACTAAAGACTATGAAATTCAAAAGAAAGACATGCCACATCAAGAAAGGCTCACTGGATGGCTGTGCCTGAAATACAGAATACAGAATTAGCCAGGTTGGAAAAGACCTTTGAGATCATCCAGTCCAACCTATCACCCAACACCACCTAATCAACTAAACCATGGCACCAAGCACCCCATCCAGTCTCTTCCTAAACACCTCCAGTGATGGTGACTCCACCACCTCCCTGAGCAGTACATCCCAATAACCAGTCTCTCTTTCTGGGAGGAACTTCTTCCTAACATCCAGTCTAAACCTCTCCTGGTGCAGCTTGAGACTGTGTCCCCCTGTTCTGGTGCTGGTTCTGGGAGAAGAGACCAACCCCTACCTGGCTACAACCTCTCTTCAGGTAGTTGACAGCAGTTGGTCTCTTAGTAGCCTTGAAAGAAGCCCCTGAAAGGATTGATGCTGCCAGGACATATTTGCTTTCTTTTAAAGGATTTAATTGAAATTCTACTCCACAGTAGACATTACCATAGTATCATAGTATCAGTCAGGGTTGGAAGGGACCACAAGGATCATCTAGTTCCAACCCCCTGCCATGGGCAGGGACACCCCACACTAGATCAGGCTGGCCAGAGCCTCATCCAGCCTGGTCTTAAACACCTCCAGGGACGGGGCCTCAACCACCTCCCTGGACAACCCATTCCAGGGCTTCAGCACTCTCATGGTGAAGAGCTTCCTCCTCACCTCCAGCCTGAATCTCCCCACCTCCAGCTTCATTCCATTCCCCCTAGTCCTATCACTACCTGATAGCCTGAGAAGTCCCTCCCCAGCCTTCCTGTAGGCCCCCTTCAGATACTGGAAGGCCACAATGAGGTCACCTCGGTGCCTTCTCTTCTCCAGACTGAACAGCCCCAACTCCCTCAGTGATGTAGCCATGGCGATGTAGCTGATTGCTCATCTATACATGTCCCTAAAGCACCCCTCAGTGCCTCCTTTCCTCTTAAGACTTTCAATCAAAATCAACAAGAAAAGCTTTCTGTGAATTCTTACCGTTAGAGAGGTATTTCTTAAGTCAGATATTTACAGAACAAGATTTAGTCTAAATATTGAGGAACAGTAAGAAAGAAACCCTCAACCCCAGTCTCCCTGTGGTAGCCACTCTGGGCATACACTTCTCAAGAGGATCACAGAGTCATGGCAGACTTTTCCACTCTGAGATTGTTCAAGAAGGCAAACCAGAGATCACTGTTCTAGGCAACATTTATCTTATGCCGCTGTAGATACTCCTTTTCCTTCAGCCGCTCTCTGACCTACTGAAAATGGATCAGCTGGTACTGCTGATTTTATTAGCTGCTAATGGGCGTGCAAGCTTCCAAAGTGGACTGTGTCTGAAAGGTTAAGCAGCTTCCTGGAGGAAAGTGCTAAATGTGTGGTTGCTATGAGCAGGTGCCTGAATGCATAACTAGCCAGTGCAGTTTGTTTGTAGATCCATTCTGTGTGCAGAGAAACTTGCACATAATGAACCAGACTTTTCTGCTGCTTTAACTGGGGACAACAAAGACTATTGAACCATAGGTAAGAGGAGATCACTGACTTTAGTGAGATTATATGAGCTCCTGAAGATGAAAAAGCTGACTTGAAAGGGCTAGATGTAAAGTGAGGCTCCACAACAGGTTATAAAATGAGGCAAAACCAGGGAAGTCATTGCCAGCATCAAAGTGGTATAGTCAATAGTGGAATAAGAGGAAAACCAATATGATCTCATGGGGATCTACCAGCACCAGCTACTAGGTAGAAAGGGGATGAAGAAAATTCAGCCTTTTTTTCTGCAGTTCTGTGCATCATTGCAGCTTATTTACACCTCCTACCAAGCCAGGTGATAATGCAATACCATTATAAGAATTCATATTGTCCTCTCCACCCATAGCAGCTGTTTGGTTAAGCCAAACTCCTCTCTTTGCTTTACTTACTTGCTCTGTTGAAGCTTAAAGCATACATTTAATATGCAGCTAAGGAGGCACTTAAAGAATGACGACAAAACATGAGAAAATGGCCCCTTGATTTTCTAGTAGTAAATTGGTCATGCTGGGGCAAAGCTGCCTTTGTTGTGGCTAGTACAAGATATTTTAAGGTGGCTGGAACTGGGACAATTTTACTGTTACTCTCTAACTGCTTCTGAATTCATGGCCAGGAGGCAAATTATTCAGGCCAGAAACAGTACTTTTTAATTAGTTAGTTTTCAGTATCTAGCAAAACAGATTAAGATTATTGGGGCACAAGCAGAGTGCAAATAGTAAGTGTAATGTAAAGAATAAATAAGCATTCAAGACATAAAGCAGGATAAACTAAGACCTCCCCTTTTCAAAAGCTTTTGCCAAGATAATAAAAATGTGTGGGCAGGAAAAAGGCTTTGTACAACAAGACATCACCTTCTTATTCAAGCAAAATTAGGCTATTCTTGCCAAACTGAAAGCACAAGTGGTTAGTTAATTGTGTGTTATAAACTCTTTCCATAAAGAAATGAAATTTCTCTCACCAGTGTCTGTAAACCTAATTCACTGTCTGAATGACCTAGCAAGAGATGTTTCACATCATGAAAATCTTTTCCCTCCTCCCACCTGAAATAGTATGTTTAGAAGTGACACTACAGAGAAAATCTTCTTCAAGGGTTCTCTGAGCCCAGGATATCAGCAGTTAAAACAATCATTAAGCCTAAGCTCCATTTTCCAGTAAAAGCCTCAATCGGTGCCCCCAGCAAGCGGTATAAGGCACAAGCCTTCCTCAAGCTGATCCCACAGTGTGCATTCCTAGAGAAAGGAAGACAGTTCTGTAGATAATAAACCTGCTCGTCTGTTGGGAACAGAAATTGACTTCCATTTGTGAGTCATTGTACAAACACACTCTTACTGCACACATACAATTTTCTCATCCTCTCTGTTGAGAATCCTTTCACAACACGTGTCTCTCCCCTCCCCATCCGCAGTTGCAGGTTGTTACAAACTCACATGCATGAATTCCATTAGAAGGACTGTGAGCTCAGGCAACAACAAGGCCATGTTAATCCTATTATCAGGCATGGTTTGGCTCTCCAGTCCAAGTTCCAGCTTGCAAAAGAGGCCAGACAGTTCTGGAGGTACAAAGACAAGACATGACAATCAGTATGGAACGATCTAGCTCAGGGAGAAAGAGCTCTCCTTTGACCAGAGCTCGCCCAGTCCTTTGCTGGTGTGAAGCCAAATCTCAGGCCGTTCATCTATTGCTTTCTCATGTCCCTAAAAAAGGGGTGGTGACAAAGTAAACAGGAAGGTGAAGTAGAAGAGTGTAAAGAAAGCTGAAACCATCCAGTTCCTCCATAGAGGTGCCCAGGACACACTGCACACCTTCCAACGCTTGTCATAGAGCATTTGTCAACAAAGCACAAGTAATATTGGAGTCACAGAACAGTTTGATTTGGAAAGGATCTTCAAGGGTCATCCAGTCCAAGGCCCCTACAGTGAACATCTTCAACTAGATCAGGTTGGTCAGAACCCTCTCCCACCAGATCTCAAATATTTCCAGGGATGGAGCCTGTACCACCTCTCAGAGAAGCCTGTGCCAGCTTTTCACCAACATCATCTTAAAAAATTTCTGCCTTATATTTACTCTAAGTCTCCCCTCTTTTAGTTTAACATCATTATGCCTTCTCCTGTTGCCACAGGTCCCTGTCTCCTAAGTCCTCTTTCATGTTGAAAGGCCACAATATGGTGTCCCTGGATCCTTCTCTTCTCCTGGCAGTAGCCACGTGCTCTCCAGTGCAAGAGGTGTAACTGTAAGGAGAGAATACATGGGAACAGCGCTTTAGTGGTACATTTGAGAGCAGGGCTGGCAGCAGAGGACATCTAGTGGTGTTTAGCTGTAAATTATAAGAACAAACAGGAGCCTGCACATTATTATACTGCCAGTGCTGGCTCCCAGGGCAATGTGGTCGTGGCCAAGTGCTCTGTGCCTTCAGGAAGCATTCATATTCTTGCTCTTTGAAACTCAGAGCTTTATATCTGCACTACACAAAAATGAAGTATGGATGTAGGCAGGCTAGAGGCAGAGTTATCATTTGTATAGTTATATATATATATGGAGGAGGAAATCTACCACCCTCTTGCTTTTTGATGTACTAATGTACTTAATGAACTCAGTTCATTTAGGGGTATAAAAAAGATTTCCTTGCCATATAGCTGCAAAGGGATGGGCAACTTTATTGATTGATTGATTTAACCAGGCATTTAAAATGCAGTTAAAAGTGGAGGCAAGGAGAGCCACTGGGAAGGCTGGGGGTGTGTGTTTCTGATTAGCTACACAGCAAGCATACCTTCAGGATGGATTTTCATCACAGCACCCTCTCTGGCCCTGATCCAGCAAAGCACTGAACTGTGAGGCTGAAGCTAAACACATACTTACACGCTTTGCTAGGCTAGGGCCAGGATGCTGAGTGCTTTGCACAGTCACATCTCAAGTGTGTTTGTACAAGAAGCAGAAATAACTGTAGCAACTCACCAGAAATTCCAGCCGTGGAGAGCTTATTTCTATACTTCTATACTAATTTGAACGATGAGCAGAAACCAACCAATGGATTAAATCCAATGCATGTTGCAAGCTGTGCTGTTGAAGCTGTGTGGTGAAGCTAATATTGTGTGTCTGCAGCCTAGTAAACCAGAACTTTAAAAATTATCCTCTTACAGTAGACAAGACAATTTATAGAATCATAGAATTGTCAGGGTTGGAAGGGACCTCAAGGATCAGCCAGTTCCAAGCCCCCTGCCATGGGCAGGGACACCTCACCCTACATCAGGTTTCTCACAGCCACATCCAACCTGGCCT
This sequence comes from Picus viridis, assembly GCA_033816785.1. Taxonomy (NCBI): domain Eukaryota; kingdom Metazoa; phylum Chordata; class Aves; order Piciformes; family Picidae; genus Picus; species Picus viridis. Next base: position 1,913,553 of record CM066566.1, on the reverse strand, counting down.
TAGAAACCTCCAGGGATGAGGCTTCCACCACCTCCCTGGGCAACCTGTGCCAGTGTCTCACCACCCTCGTGGTGAAGAACATTTTCCTAACATCCAATCTGAATCTACCCATTTCTATTTTTTTTCCATTCCCCCTAGTCCTGTCATTACCTGACACCTTAAAAAGTCCCTCCCCAGCTTTCTTGTAGCCCCCTTCAGATACTGGAAGGCCACAATAAGGTCTCCTTAGAGCCTTCTCTTCTCTAGACTGAACAACCCCAACTCTCTCAGCCTGTCCTCATAGGGTCCTCATTTAACACTTATGTGATTGCTCCATGTAAAACCATTTTTCTTGGAGTCATTGATTTTTCTTTTTTGCTGGGACTGGAATGTTCTCACTTCAAGATAAAAGGAAGTGTCAACCATTGGGAAACCCTAACCTGAAAATCTGTGTTACGAGAATAACGTTTTACCAGATCCCTCTTTGATAAAACACATTGTAGTGAAGTAGGAAAGTTTGCTGTTACAGATTAAAAGTGGGATTCAGTTCCAGACCCAGAGAGATGTGACACTGTGCGGTGCTGCTGGGCATCTGATGGCAACTGAGAGGCCTACAGTATCCTTCCTGACCTCCAGCTACTGCTTCAGAAAATTATGTGACCCCATAGATTCTTCATAATAAAAGTGAGCTCCACATATTTTGAGTATCTTAGAAACATCCCTCTCTTGTTCCAGCTGATTTCCAATGTCTCTTGCCCTCCCATCCTAAACCACTGTGAAGATTTTTGCTCTGTCTTTCTGATGACCTTCTCATGGATAAGGGAGGTTACTCTAAGGTGTAAATCCTGTCTTCTTCTGGCTGATCAAGCCCTGTTTCGCTCTGCGCCCCATCACAGGGCACGTGCTCCGTGTCCCTGATGATTTTTGTGACCCTCCACTATTTTCATGTTGTTAAGGGCCCCCAGACTGGGCATATCACAATATTGGACATGTAGTCTCATAAGGGCTAGAGTGGAATACTGACTTCCCTCTAATACCTAACGACACTCCTGTTAGTACAGTACAACATGTTGTTAATTTCCATTGTTGATGAGACACTGTTGGTTCAGGTTGTTGCATACCAGGACCTACCAGCAAAGCTCTTCTTCAGCTAGTCAGTGCCCAGCCTGCAACACAGAAATGACTTCTTCCTTCTCAGGGCCACTTTAAAGTCATTATTCATCATCCTATCACTACACTCCCTGATAAGGAACCCATCCTCATCTTTCTTGTGGTGGCCCTTTATGTACTAGAATGCTGCTGTAAGATCTTCCTGGAGCCTTCCCTTCTCCAGGCTCAACAACCCCAACTCTTACCCTGTTCTCATAGGAAAGCTGCTCCAGCCCTCTAATCAAGTTGTGGCCCTTCTCTGGTCCTGCTCAAGCAGGTGCATGTCTTATGTCAAAGGAGCTTAGGCCTGAACACAATACTCAAGGTGAGATCTCACCAGAGCAAAGTAGAGGGACAGAATCACATCCCTCTACCTGCTGGCTATGCAGCCCAAGGTATGGATGGCTTTCTGGTCTGGAGATGTACAGAGAGCTGTGAGGATGATTATGGTATTTGAACATCTGTGATATGAAGAGAGACTGAGACACCTGTGGCTATTTAGTCTTGAGAGGAGAAGGCTGAGAAGGGATCTTATCAGTGTCTATAAATATCTGAGGGGTGGGTGTCAAGATGAAGGTTCCAGTCTATTTTTGGTGATGCTCAGTGACAGGACAAGGAACCACAGCTACAAGCTAGAACCCAGGAGGTTCCACCTCAATACTAGAAAGTATCTTTACTGTGAGGGTGGTGGAGCACTGGAACAGGCTACCCAGAGAGATTGTGAAGTCTCCTTCTCTGGAGACTCTCAAAACCCACCTGGATGTGTTCCTGTGCAGCCTGATCTAGGCAATCCTACTTTGGCACAGAAGTTGGTCTCAATCTCTGGAGGTCTCTTCCGACTCAGAATCACAGAATCACAGAATCAACCAGGTTGGAAAAGACCTTTGAGATCATCAAGTCCAACCTATCACCCAACACCATCTAATCAACTAAACCATGGCAATGAGTGCCTCATCCAGTCTTATTTTAACACCTCCAGGGACGGTGACTCCACCACCTCCCTGGGCAGCCCATTCCAATGGCCAATCACTCTCTCTGGGAAGAATTTCTTCCAAACATCCAGCCTAAACCTCCCTGGCACAGCTTGAGACTGTGTCCTCTCCTTCTGTGACTGGTTGCCTGGGAGCAGAGACCAACCCTCACCTGGTTACAACCACTCTGCAGGTAGTTGTAGAGAGCAATAAGGTCTCCCCTGAGACTCCTAACAGTCTGTGATTCCGTAATTACCAGGTCATGTTGAGCTTCTCATTAGCCAGCATCTGCATGTCCTTCTCCACAGGGCTGCTCTCAATCCACTCATTGCCCAGCTCCATTCCAGATGAACTCATTCTTGTTTGTGAATATCCAGTAGCACAGTGGAGGAGCAAGAGGACCTGCCAAGTTCCCCACCTCGGCTCAGCCCAGCCCAGCTTGGCTCAGCCCAGGCCAGCTCGTCTCAGCCCCGGTCCAGCTCGGTTCAGCCCAGCCCAGGTTAGCCCAGCCCAGTCTACCCCGGCCCAGCCCATCCCGGCAGTAGGTTGTTCAGCACCCTGGCCAGCGCCGCGCCGCCCCTCGTGCCCGGGCGGACCCAGAGAGGCCCTGGGGAGGGAACGAATCTCTGCACGAAGCAAACTCTTCTCCAGTCTCTTCCACAAAACCCACACAGCCCTGGACCCTGCGTGAAGGGCGGAAGGGGTTTAGAGGTGTCTCTTGATGGGGCTGGGCCATACTTTTCCTGCTGGGGGGAAAGTGTTGTTCAGCTTTTAAGCATTAATACTTGAACCAAGTGCAATGAGATGCTTATGAGGCTCAAGCCCCAGTGATTTCTTGTATTGAAAGAGCTGCAAAATTCTTAGGAAATGCCAGGCCACTTTGTTATGGTGTCTCAGACTTCTTTTTCTTCCACTTTATCTAACAGTGCCTTGTTACTGCTCACAATGCTTTTGTTTGAAAGAAAAATATATGCATGAGCAAAACAGTGGAGAACGTCTCAGGATGTGACCACAAAGACATGTCAGGAATTCATGACATCCCAGTGCATCACATGCTATTAAATGGGAGAGGATGAAAGAGGAAATGAAAGGTCTGCAACGCAGGAGACATTAAGACCCCGCAGACGTACTTTGTTGAACTCACATGTGGACAGTCCTCTTTCTTTGTTTATCACCTAGTGATGACCATCAGAGCTCAGATCTGGTTGCTCCTTCCCCAGGTCCCTTCCAACCTGGTATTCCATGAGTCTGTGATTCTGTTGTGGGGGTGAGGACCTGCCACTCTCACTCTGGACGCAGCCGATGATGACATCCCACCCATCACGCCCTTCCTGGGAGGCAGGGGATGGGAACAATCCCACCACTCCCTCTGTGGCAGCAGTAGTCACAACACGCCCCACACCTGAGGGGCACAGGAGTTAACAGCCCCCAAGCCAGTGCCGGTGAGGTGTCTGGGAGGGCACGGCGCGCACCCCCCACCCCTTCGCAGTCAGCCGCCGCTCCCGGACGCGGCACCCGCTCTGTTCTTGCCTTCCCCGAGGGGGACTCAGCCGCGCTCAGCGCCGCTCTCCCCGCCGCCGCCGGCCCCTCTCCCCCTCCGGGCACCCTCCGCACCGGAGCTGGCCATGCCGGCGGGGCGGACCGGGGCCGTGCCGCCGTCGCTGCTGCTGCTGCTGCTATTGCTGGCGCTGCCCGGCCAGGCGCCGGCCGGTGAGTGCGGGGGGAATACTGAGACCACGTCCCACCTGCGATCGAGGTAGGGGTAGGGGGAGAGGGGAGGCAGGGCCTCACCCCCGGGCCGCGGGGAACAAGCTCCGGACCCCCTCGGACCGGCCACACTGGGCAGAGGAGCCGCTGCCGGGCAGGCAAGAGCCGGAGGCTGGGGAGTTCCCAGCGGGAAAAGGAGACTGAAAATTAGTGTTGGACAAAACGATTTTCGGAGGGACTCGGGGTGGTTCTCCTCTTTGTCTCTGTTCTGGTTTGTAAAAACCGAAGCCTTTTCTGATGGAGTAGCTTGGAAGAGGAACTTGGGCGGGATCACATGGGTTGGGATTTGCATGTTTTGTTTGGAAATGCTCGTGTGTCCCTTGGCAGGGGCTAGGTGCTTCACACGAAATTTCTTTCTACTGGCTGGGCCCTGACATACCTAAACCGTGTGCCTGAACAGGGAGCTAAAGCATCAAGTGTAAGAGCAGGTGCTCTCGGGTAGCCCCTGCTTCCCTCGCTGTCCCCTCTTTCCCCACGGTGTGGGCAATTGCTGGAGAAAAGCTGCAAGAAAATAAGCTGGGAACATGGAGAAAAGCTGCTCTGGCTTCCAAATCACCCCAACACCCCAAACCAGTGTCCAGTGACGTCCTGGGCTAAACCCAGCACCTTAATAGCATCACAGCAGGTGATAGGCCTTGGGACTCTCTGGTCTCTGCATGAGATATGATCCACACATCCTGCCTTGGAGGAGGTATTAGTGCTCTAACAGAGCATCACAGAGATGCAGGACACCTCTAGCAACCATCCCTTCCATTGCTGCCATTTAAGCCTTTATAAGTGGAGAAGGAAATTCTCTGCATGCAAGGAAATACAGAGAAGTTGGCACAAACAAATAAAGCATGAACTTCTCCATCCTCATACCCTCGTCTGTCCCTGTAAGTCATTCCCAAAAGACGAAAGCATTGCTATAACCATGCGTTTCTCCCCCAGCTCTACATGTTCTACCACAAGGATAGGAGAGCAGCATCACAGATCTCCACAGGATTCTCCATCTGATGCCCCAGAACCACAACCACATACCTCAGAATGCCAAGATCTTCCAAACAGGCCTCTGTGCTAGTTTAGTTTTAGATCTCTCTCCTATAGCTCCTATGGCTTCTTCAGCTATGGAAACAGGATAATGAATACAGGATGTATGAGCACAGCCTAAATAGCTTTAGGTTCCATATACATATATATACATGTATATATACACACATATATATGAATAGCTTAGAAAATGCAGGAAGGAGAGCATGGTTACTGTGAACTACAGCTGTGGGTGTTGGAGACATTCTTGCTTCTGATTTAGAAAGCATATAGAAAGATAAGAGCCACATACTTACTTATTTGCAGGACTAAGATTTCAGAGGCCTGAAACTGAAACTTCTAGCCCAACTGTGCACAAGACATTACAGCTACCAGTCCAGCTGGAAAAGAGCACAAAGATATATAAAATCCATCTCTTACAAGGCAAACTCAGTAACCTGCCAAAAGGGTTAATGCTGATAGGAGAGAACTACAAGAAAAAACAGCAACCCACTTGGTCCTTTCTGCTACCTGTTAAGCTGTGGCTGAACATCAGAGGTGTTTCTACTGAATGAAATATCTGGGGTTACACCACAGGAAAGGAGCAGACCACCACCATTAGTGACATACTAGAATACAGAAGAAACAGAGCAGAAAAAAACACAAACCCACATTCCCACGAAACACATTGCCATGGAGATCTCTCATGCTTTATCTTGTGTGTGTTTATGGATTTGTTTTTTCTGTTGGTCACCTGGAAGATAAATGTGTCACTAACAGATTTGTAAGCAGCATACAGACATAAGTAGTACATTGCCTAGAGTTATCAGCCTGTAAGGATATCTTACAACCTATCATAAATCCACTGGGTCTGGTAACAGCTCCACGCAACTCATCTAATAAATCTAGTGTAAGGGAAGGTCAGCTTAGCCCTTTACCATTCTCTCTGCTGCTCATTGTAACAAAGTGCTTTGTGTTTTTCATATCAATAGGCTGGTCAGAGTGTCATGCTTTGGGCAGGAAGAAATCAGCTGGCTTTAGGAAGAAGTTCCTCACAATGAGATTAGTGAAATACCAAAACAGGTTGCCTAGAGATGTGGTGGAGGTTCCATTGCTGGAGACACTCAAAATCAAACTTGATGGGGTTCTGAGTAAACTGATCTAGTTAAAGATGTCCCTGATCACTGCAGGAGTGTTGGACAAGATGAGCTGTGAGGGTCCCTTCCAACCTGATGCATTCTATGATTCTATGTAAAGGGCTTTGGAAAGTGCTTTTGGAGAGTGGCTAATGGAGACAAATCCTTTGGACCCCCTGGCAGTCAGTGACACACGTCCTTTCTTAATGCTCTATGAACTGCTTGCATTGTTGAACTGGCCAAGGGAAAGGTGCAGAAGAGTTGTTGGTGCACCAGGAGCACTTCCATAGGGACTCATGCCTACCACCAAGGGGCTCTCTGTATCGTATCATCAGAGAGCTGAAATTTAGAGCATCTATTCATGCAAGCAGCACTGTTCAGTGCTACTCACTGAAACAATCTACCTCACTGAAATAAATCTTCTTTCAACTAATGTGAGCTGGAGGTTGTCCAGGCCCCACTCATGCAGGGAGCTGGAGTCCCAGTTATTACATGTTCATTTGGCAGCAGGCTAAAGGCTTTTTCTACTTAAGAAAAAACAAATCCCAGGAAGACACTTTATTATAAACTACTCTGTCATAGGCTCTCATTGGGCAAAGAGTTAGCGTTCAGGATGCTGCTGTTTGTTGTAATGTAGAAGACAGCAGCAGAGAGGTTTGATGTGCTCAACCTCTTAACCAGAGTTTTTTTAATCTGAAAACTTTTTACTTCTATTTACACCACTGACTCATAGAAATGACTTTATGTATTTATGCATTATGTAATATATGTGTGTGTGTGTGTGTGTGTGTGTATGTAATGAACTCGTTAGTTTATTCTGGATGCAGATGGTGCTGTGTGAGGAAAAAATAAAGAAAAGAAAAAGGAAAGAGAAAAAAAAGAAGCAAAAGAGGTTTAGAATCACAGAATCATTTAGGCTGGAGAAGACCCTTAAGACCATCGAGCCCAGCCCTGCTAAGTCCACCACTAAACCATGTGCCTCAGCACCACATCTATATGTCTTTTAAATACTGCCAGGGATGGTGACTCCACCACTTCTCTGGACAGCCTGTTCCAGTTCTTGACAACACTTTCTGTGGAGAAACTTTCCCTAATACTCAACCTACATCTCCCTTAGTGCAACTTGAGGCCTTTTCCTTCTGTCCTATCACTAGCTACTTGGGAGAGACCAACATCTACCTCACTGCAGCCGCCTTTAAGATAGTTGTAGAGATCGATAAAGTCTTCCCTCAGCCTCCTTTGCTCCAGACTAAACAACCACAGTATTTGATGTGCAACCTCAGCAGTGCTTAGTACAAGGGGGCAATCACTTCCCTAGTCCTGCTGGCCACAGTAGATACAAGCCAGGATGCTTTTTCCTTACAGGTCACGGCTGTGTGCAGACCTCTCACAAAAAGGCAGAGGTTCTCACATCCAGTAGCTATCTGCTGAAGTGCATCTCAGAGACAAGAATCTCTCATTGCCTTTTAACTGTATTTGTATTAATGTTTCCAAGGTGCTTTATACAGTACCTTGAATCAATACTTAGTTGATCTGACTCCTGCAAAGCAGTGCTGATAAGCTGAGCTCTCTCTTAGATATGTAAGCTAAGAGTGCAGACATCTATTCCTACACAAAGACCATCTCAGTTGTCACAACTTTTTACCTGTGATTTGTTCCCTACAGCATTCCTTGCAAGGAGTGAGAATCTTGGTATCTCCATTTCTTCAGTCTGGGGTCATATTGGAAGTTTTTGTGGAGTATTTAGGATGCAAAAGGTGCATAAATAAGAGAGCACCAGGACCTGGGCTGAAGCACAAGACACGTGGCCAGCCACACTGCTTAGCTTGTAGCTCCATCCCTGGCTTTTCTCTGCTTTTGAAGGACATCTTCTAAGATACCACTTACTATGAAAAATAATTCCACCAGGATATCTTAATTTCATCACAGAGATGTTTATTTTGATGCCTACTGTAGAGTCAGCAGTAAATTCAAGAGTTAAAAAAAAACCCTATGAATCATTTGTTAATAAACATCTAAACCTTTCACAAAGCAGGTCAGTTATGTGTAGTGCTTGCTGTCTTCCTTAGATCTCTTAAGAAAAGCAATAATTCAGGCTCAGGCATAGGCATCTGATCTTCATTTCATTTGTGGGGGAGGTAGGGAAAACCCGGGTTTGGATAAACAACCTCAAACAAAGTGCATACCGGGCTAGGTAAAACCAACAACAAGAACGACAACAAAACCAAATGAAAACCAATACAAAGCAACAAAAGCCCCCTGAACAGCAAACCAAACCAAAACACCCCAACCAAACCAACCAAAACAAGCTGAGTTCATAAAAGTAGTCAAATACTAGCAGATGACACACTTGGCTGGGAAGAAACCTGGCATGATAGATATGAGACAGCATCAGAGACTCCAGCTGAACAAGCACATTTACAACAACTGAATTGACACAGATTAACTTGAGATAACTGCAAAGCCTCTGGTCATCCCCAGCCTGCTTTACTGTTTATTCATAACCGTTAAATGTAACCACTGGGAATCTCTGCTCCATCAGAATCATCAGATGAGCCACAGCTCTGCGTGTGGGAATCTTGCAGGTACACACTACTCCCTTATGAATACCTACTTTCCAGGATCTGAGGCTCAGGGATCTGCCTTCCTCCTGTAAAAACCAGCTTGGAGACACAGACTCACAGACTGGTTGGGCTTGAAAGGGACTGCTCAAGATCATGTCACCCAACCTCCCTGCTCAAGCAGGGCCATCTATAGCTGACTGCCCAGGACCATGTCCAGACAGCTTTTGAATGCCTTTGAAGATGTAGTTTTCACAGCACCTACAGGCAACCTGTGCCAGCAGAAGGTCATGCTTGCAGTAAAAAACGTGTTTCTTGATGGTCAGATGGCACTGCCTGTTTCAGTTTCTGCCCATGGCCTCTGGTCCTGACACTGAGGCCCTGTGAAAAGAGCCTGGCTCCATTTGCTTTGCACCCTCCCTGCAGGTATAAGTATGAATAGATGAGATCTCTCTGAGCCTTCTTTTCTCCAGGCTGAAGTCCCAGGTCTCTCGGCTTTTCCTCACAAGAGAGCTGCTCCAGAACTTTAATCCTCCTTGTGACCCTTTGGTATGTCCATGTCTCTCTTGTACTGGAGGGACCAGCACCAGACCCAGAACTCCAAGTGTGGCCTCATCAGTGCTGAGTAGAGAAGCCTCACCTTGCTCAACCTTCTGGCAACACTTATCTTAATGCAGCCCAGGGTAGCATTGGCTGCCTTCTTCACATCAAGGGCACATGGCTTGCTCATGTTCAGCTTTGTATCCACCAGGACCTTTCTACCAAGCTTCTTTACAACTGGTCATCTCCCAGCATGTACTGGTGCCTGAGGTTGTTCCTCTCTAGTTGCTGTCTGCTGAGCTGCATACAAGACATACAAGAACATGTACAAGAAGGGATCTAGCTGTACTCAGCCTGAACAAAGGAGGCAATTTCCCTGCATTACAGTATCACAGTATCACCAAGGTTGGAAGAGACCTCAAAGATCATCGAGTCCAACCTGTCACCACAGACCATTGGAGCAGACTGAAATCCAGATCTCAAACTAAAGGCATGGCAATGCAGACAGGTCCCAGGTTATGTGAGCATGGTTAAGGGTATAGAGTCCCCACAGAACCTCTGCACTGTGCTCCATGGTGCCCCTATCTTTCCCCATTTTATTCCTTATTTTGGCTATGGCATCTGTGCAATCAGGACAGAGGACTCCAGCTACTTATTTTTCCACTTCTACTTTAAAAAGCCAAAGGAAGAACTTAAAAACTACAGAGTTCTGGGATATTTCAGTACTTCCTCCCTCAGCCAGAAACTAGGCATAAACAAGTAGTTCCACAAGCAGCAGAAGTGATGGTGCCTGGTTTCCTGTGACCTTTTGTCTCCTGTTTGGCTTTTTGTGCATCCATGAATGTGAGCTTTGTTCCAAGCATTTCCCATGGTGTGAGGTCTATAGTTTCTCCTGCCATAGAAACCATTCTAAGATCCCCTCTGCCCATATGTGAAGGGGTGAGATGCACACCTAGGCTTGTACAAACTCCAGACACTGGAGAGCCATACTCACATTGAAAATAACATGAGCAACAAAGTGGATGTTTCTAGAAGTGCACACTCTGATGATAATGCTGCTCAGACATTTCACTCCCACAGACTCCCTGTAGGAGCCATGGGACCAGCTACTTCGTTTGGGTTTTTCCATCCTTCAGTGGCATGGGTGCTTCTGGGGTTATTCTAGATATGACACAGCTTTAACTCTGCTTGGCCAATTTCTGTCTGGAACTGAAGCTTGAAAGAATTGTTTAGAAGTGTGTGAAAGGTAATACTTAGAAAAGAGATTATTGGAAAAAGTGTATCTTTGTTTGGGATTTAGCAAATATGGGTGGCAGATGCCAGGAATGACATATTGCACCAGATGTTTTCTGTGTGCTAGGAAAAGAAAGCATTAGGGCTTGCACAGTGCATCTATTTGTTAACCTTTCTGGCAGGTGCCAAAGGGAGGCCTTATATACATGAAATTGTAATTTCCATAAGCTTTTAATCACCCTGCAATCATGGGGCAGATAGCTGATGTAAAATGATGTAATTCCACTGGACTTGGTGCAATTATGTTGATTTATACCAGCTAAGTGTATCATACCTACACCTACAGTTAATTTGTTTTCCTAGTTAGAATTGAGATCAGAACATAAACAGTGTTCAGCACTCCTTCAGCACTCCTTCAGGAGCTATTCCATTATTTTCATTGTTGGTAGAAAGAAATACCACAAGTCTGATGTCCTAAAATGAAATCTGGTACGTAGTTGTGCACGACTGTATGGGATGAGGACTTGTTCTTGAGAGTCTGTTTGCAATTTTTATTCTCTGTCAGCTGGGAATTAAAATCAATTATTAACAGCCTATGTGGCTCCCAATCAAACTAAGACAGCATTCAGCTTGGAGTAAGGTTGATGGGATCAACATGTTAGTGATCCTCTGTGGGTCTTGGAAAATGTAATTAAATAGTTGGAAATAACTTTAAAATGGTTCTAAGTCTCTCAACCAAATCCAAAGCCTTTGAAGTTTGCTGATGAACCTTACCTATGCAGCAAGTTCATGTGACTCACAAAGAATTTCAACAGTAGTTTTAGAAGTGCTTGAGACCAGCTTGAGCTGCCCATGGAATACAGAGAGACAAAGAAAAGTTTTCAAAGCCATTGAGTGGCTTCACTTTCCTAATGACATTCTCAAAAGTGGTAGAGTACCGAGGAGCCTAAAATAGACAGAAACTAGAAGGGCTTCTGTTGCTCAGAGATTTACCATGTCTGAGCTGTGCCCAGAAAGTGCCCATGCACTTGACCAGTCACTTGAACACTGTGACTTAAACCATCAGAGGAAAAATACATAAGAAAACTGTGGAGTGACTTTTTACAAGGACATATAGTGCTAAACACCTTTAAACTGAAAGAAGGTAGATTTAGATGAGATGTAAGGAAGTTCTTCACTGTGAGGGTGGTGAGGCACTGGAATAGGTTGCCCAGAGCGGGTGTGCATGCCCCCTCCCTGAAAATGCTCAAGGGCGGGTTGGATGTGGGTTTGAACAACTTAGTCTGGTTGAAGGTGTGCCTGCCCATGGCAGGGGGATTGCAACTAAATGAGCTCTGTGGTCCCTTCCAACTCAAAACATTCTGTGGTTCTATGACTCGTTAAGACTGTGTGACCGTATATTGACTCCTATGGATATGCTTCCAAGGCTGTGATTTTGAAGTCAGTTGGGCATTTGTAATGCAAATGCCATCACAATTTGCAAAGCTTGTTGCAGGTGTGCTCTGCAATCTGATTTCCCAGCAGAAAAATATTTATGATTCATGCCAAAGGTGAAGGGACAGCTGCAGAAATGAATGAGAATGAGAAGGATTTGTTTGTATACCCCTGATGATGGAAGTCAGCTGCTGAGAAAGCAGAAGGAAGAAGAAAGGATTGCATTGAGATGGGGGCATGGAATGATGGCTGCAAAGGAACTGGGAACTGTTCTTGCAACTTTGCCTGGTACTGGAGTGGGAAAGGAAGGGCTATCTAAATAGTTCATTTCTCTCAGGCCATTCATGACAATGCTGTAATTTGGAGATGGTTTCTGCAGACAGCCTAGGGAAGGCAAAAAGACTCTCTCTAATCTGCTTGCAGTGGCTGGAGGTGTGTTTTCCACTGACCATTTGAGGATTGAAATATTTTATCTATTGATTCTGAAAAAAAAAAAAAACCCAAACATTTCTGGTTTCTGACAGAGAGCAGCTTCTCTCATCCATTCAGTGGACAATGTTGTCTGTTCCATCATGCACAGACCACAAAGAAAATGATCCCCAGAAATACCTCCACACGATAATTGGCCACTTCTGAATCTTCCGTAGCTGAGAAGAAAAACCAGCAAGCAGTCTCTTCAGTTTGAAATGTTCTGTTTGCTGCTGTGTATGATAGCAATGATGTGCCATATAGCACATTACCAGAAAGCCCAAAGCTGTCTTTGAAGCATTGTGTCTTGCTTATCATTTCCCTAATGGTTTTTCCCCCCCCAACATAATTTTATTAATTGGAAGTTTGGCTTAATAATACTCACATACACTCTTCGTCTTTGCACTAGAGACCATATTCTGAAGAGATTTAAAGGCTTAAGAAGGCAGGTAGGAGCTGTGATCTTTCTTCTAAGGTGCTTTTTCAAACCCCATCAGGCAAATCAGGCCAATCCATGTTTCTCTAGGCATGCAGATACAATAGAAAGTCTTTGAGCCTTTAGAGAAACAGCCTCATTGAAAGCTGACTTGATTAAAATGTGCTGTTACATATCTATTGTAATCCACAGGGGCTGGTAAGGGACTGGCCTCAAAACATCCACTGGCTGTAACATATAATACATTGGGGTTTGGTGACAAATATATTGGGATTTTCCTGCTTCCTTTGGGAACCTATGAGTTGAAACTACCTCAGTGCAGCTAATTATTTTTTCCTGTAATTCATCCTAAAGTTTCCTTTACATAACTTCATCCTATTAGTCATAGTCTGACCTCATGGCCCATGGTCCCTCTGAAATGTGAAATTACATATGCTGGTGTGTAATACACACACAGCTCCCCTCTGTCCCTTGCCACTGCCATTAGCTTGTGTTACACTTGGCTAGAAGGTGAAAACAGTTTTTCTGATGTAATAGTTGTTGTGTCCTTAACATGGAATTAATTGCTGGTTTACTCTGAATTCCTGCTAGCTCCTTGATGCCTTTGTGTTGCTCACTTGGCACCCACCTGAACAGTGTGTAACTGGGACTGCTCACTAAGCCAGTACTGCAACAAAGCAGTCATAAAAACCCATACATGCAATTCTAACCAACCAAGCATACAGTTGCTCTATAGTCTGTAGGATCTTAACTCTTAAGAAAGATGTTGACTCGCTGGAACATGTCCAGAGAAGGGCAACAAAGTTGGTGAGGGGCTTGGAACACAAGCCCTATGTGGAGAGTCTGAGGGAGCTGGGGTTGCTTAGCCTGGAGAAGAGGAGACTCAGAGGATACCTTATTGCTCTCTACACCTACCTGAAGGGAGGTTGTAGCCAGGTGGGGGTTGGTCTCTTCTCCCAGGCAACCAGCACCAGAACAAGAGGACACAGTCTCAAGCTGCACCAGGGGAGGTTTAGGCTGGAGATTAGGAAGAAGTTCTTCCCAGAGAGAGTGATTGCCCATTGGAATGTGCTGCCCAGGGAGGTGGTGGAGTCACCATCATTGGAGGTGTCCAGGAGGAGACTTGATAGGGTGCTTGGTTGCATGGTTTAGTTGATTAGGTGGTGTTGGATGATAGGTTGGACTCGATGATCTTGAAGGTCTCTTCCAACCTGGTCTGGTCTATTCTATTCTATTCTATTCTATTCTATTCTATTCTATTCTATTCTATTCTATTCTATTCTATTCTATTCTAAAAGGTGCAGATCAACCTATAACCCTTCCTAGACTCCATTTGCCTGAGTCTTCCAGCATGAAGCCATTCTCTTTCCTTTCCAATGGCATTCGTTTCCTTCAGAACTGTATTAAAGGTGAAATAGAAGCAGAGTTTTCATTGAAATGGAGTGAATAGGATCTGCAGAATTTTACATTTGAAAGAAAATGAAAAAAAATAGCAGAAAACCTTTGTCAGTGCTTAAACCTCTCTATTTTGATATGGTCTCACAGAAAATAGAGCTTTTTTTTTCAGGTAGCAGGGCAGAGGATATAATAAGCAGGAAAAAGTGCCCTGAGTCATTCTGCAGGTGGAATGGGTGGAAAAGCAGTTACACAGGACTTGTGAAGACTTTCCCAGGTTTATTCTGCATGCAGATGGCACTCTTGGTACTTAGAGCAGGGATAATTCATGTACCTCTGGACCTCTTTCAAACCTATTAAACTCCCACATCCACAGCACACCATTTCCACCCCTCACCCCTTCTCAGCTCCAAATGTCTTTCCCAGCAGGTGACATCTCTGTAATGGCAGGAGATGGAAGCTGCTGCTGCATCTCTTACTTCAGCAGGTTTTCAAGGCTCTCCACAGGGCTTGCCCTCAGCATGACACAGTTGTGCCACTTGCTCCGTGGGACTGCAGCATGGTTCTAATGTATGTGCTACAGGAAGAACTGGTACAGAGGTCCATGCTGTGTGCTGCAGGACAAGGCTACCTCATCATCTGCCTCACACTTGCAGTGCTCAGGCAAATGCTGAGAAGACTATGAGAACCTGCTTTAAAAAAAGAAACTGTTACATCTTTGCATTTGCCTCCTGGTTTCTGCACCTTTTCCCCCCTCTCACTCTGCATTTCCAAGCCGTTTTCAGAGTCATGATGAACACCAATTTACAACTAGGTTGTGGAACTGAGGTTAGAGAATGGTCAACAGAGCCATGCAGAACAGCCCTACAGGCCTGCTCAGCAAAGCAGCCAGGAAATGTGACTTGCAAATTGTGGTAGCATAACTACCAGGACTATAACTATAACCTGTGTTAAGAGCTAAAGGCTGTGTTTACCAGCTAAACCATTCATTTTGTTAGCTATGCAATAAAAGGAGCAAGAGCCTCTTTCCTGTCCTCTGGAGGACTGTTAGCTGTAAGCTCCTAGAACTTTTGTAGGAGCTGTCCAAGTACAGAATACAGAATTAACCAGCTTGGAAAAGACCTCTGAGATCACCGAGTCCAACCTGTCACCCAACACCAGCTCATCAACTGAACCATGGCACCAAGGGCCTCATCCTGTCTCTTCCTAAACACCTCCACTGATGGTGACTCCACCACCTCCACAGGCAGCACATTCCAATGGCCAACCTCTCTTTATGGGAAGAGCTTCTTCCTAACATCCAGCCTAAACCTCCCTTGGCACAGCCTGAGACTGTGTCCTCTTGTTCTGGTGCTGGTTGCCTGGAAGAAGAGACCAACCCCCACCTGGCTACAACCTCCCTTCAGGTAGTTGTAGAGGGCAAGAAGGTCTCCCCTGAGTCTCCTCTTCTCCAGGCTAAGCAACCCCAGCTCCCTCAGCCTCTCCTCACAGGGCCGTGCTCCAGACCCCTCACCAACTTTGTTGCCCTTCTCTGGACACCTTCCAGTAACTCAACATCTTTCCTAAACTGAGGGGCCCAGAACTGGACACAGGACTCAAGGTGTGGCCTAACCAGTGCTGAGCACAGGGCAGAATGACTTCCCTGCTCCTGCTGGCCACACAATTCCTGATGCAGGACAGGATGCCATTGGCCTCCTTGGCCACCTGGGCACACTGCTGGCTCAAGTAAGTGCAAGAAGAGCTGTGGCTTGGTGCACTTGGAATCAAGGCTGCTCTTGGCATTTACCACTGGTAAGTGAAGTGTTCTGATCCCTCAAAATCCTCCAGCTATTGTGTTATCCCATAATTCAGGATGAATTCTTTGGCAGTGACTTGGAGGAACGAGAATTGCTCCTTGCTTTGCAAGAATGGATAATAAAGGAGATGACAAATGAAGGGAAAATGATTGTATCTATTTGGGGCATTGAAGTTCCATGACATTCATTTTTTATGTCAAATCCTTTCCATTCTGGTGGACTACAAAGCTTCATCATCAGCAAAAGAAAGCACAGGAAACTTCCAAAACCCCCTGTAATCACACATGACATGCCCAAGATAAACACTATCATTTTAAAATGTGTGTTCTTCTGTGCTCTTCAATAGCTTGGATGGCCCAACTCCAGGAAATGTAAAGAGCTACACTTGCTTTGGTAGTTCGTAGTCCAGCCAATAAAATCCATCCACCTAGTGGGGATCTCATAAAACTTTATGAGGGAAGTCAATCATTTTCGCTGACACTAATCAGGCAACATTAGGCAACACATTCTACTGTCTGTGGGTTTTGTGAGACAAATAAATGAGATTCAGAGCAGAAGTTTGTGATCATTGTGATTCTGCTTTGGATCCTAGCTTAGCAGAGCCAAAAGGAAGACAGAAGCAAGTCCTTATGGAGAATGAGGAGATAAATGAGAAGCTCAGTCAGTGTTAAATTCACAATACAGTGCACTCCAATTTACAACAAGAATATCTGAGAAGAAACAGGTATTTAAAAGATGACAGCTAATCTAATGGCCCATTAAACAGTTGGCCCATTGGACAGTTGCTCAAGCAGAACACAAATTCATGTCTAAAATACAGGGAAACTATGCAAAAAGCAGCAAAATATCTACTTTTGTACTTTAAAGCAGCAGAAAATTCTGGGCTGCTGTAGGGGATTTTCGAAATTTGCAAGTGAATAAACTTGAATCCATTTGGAGCTCACTAATGAATAACATCCACTCTTTAAACTGCACCAGCAGCAGACTAAGAAAAATGACCCAACAATTGATGATTTCTTCTCATCTGTCATCGTGTGGAGAGGCTGAGGGAGCTGGGGTTGCCTAGCCTGGAGAAGATGAGGCTCAGGGAGACCTCATTGCTCTCTGCAACTACCTGAAGGGAGGCTGTAGCCAGGTGGGGCTTGGTCTCTTCTCTCAGGCAAACACGAACAGAACAAGAGGACACAGTCTCAAGCTGCACCAGGGGAGGTTCAGGCTGGATGTTAGGAAGAAGTTCTTCACAGCAAGAGATAGATTGGCCATTGGAATGTGCTGCCCAGGGAGGTGGTGGAGTCACCATCACTGGAGGTGTTTAAGAAGAGCCTGGATGAGGTGCTTGGTGCCATGGTTTAGTTGATTAGATGGTGCTGGGTGATAGGTTGGACTTGATGATCTCAAAGGTCTTTTCCAACCTGCTTAATCCTGTATTCTGTTTCACTCTTACTTCAGGATGAAGTTTTGCTCTTGATGGCTCACATACAGATTCCTCTTTTTCTTTTCAGTACTGTTGGTTGAATTGTGGAATCATGCATGCTGGAATTCTGGTCCTTACTTTCTCTGTCCACAAGTTTCTCTTTATACAATAGAATACAATAGAATAAACCAGGTTGGAAGAGACCTTCAAGTCATCGTGTCCAACCCATCAACCAATCCAACCCACCTAAACAACTAGACCATGGCACCAAGCACCCCATCAAGTCTCCTCCTGAACACCTCCAATGAAGGTGACTCCACCACCTCCCTGGGCAGCCCATTCCAATGGGCAATCACTCTCTCTGTGTAGAACTTCTTCCTAACATCCAGCCTAAACCTGCCCTGGCACAGCCTGAGACTGTGTCCTCTTGTTCTGGTACTGGCTGCCTGGGAGAAGAGACCAACCTCTGCCTGGCTAGAACCTCCCTTCAGGTAGTTGTAGAGAGCAATAAGGTCACCCCTCAGTCTCCTCCTCTCCAGGCTAAGCAACCCCAGCTCCCTCAGCCTCTCCTCATAGGGCTTGTGTTCCAAACTGCAGGCCCTTGAATGGGCTTGCAGAAGATAGGCTTTTCTGCTGCTGCTTGGCCTTTGAAGCTGGCAAATCTACCTGGTATTTATGTCTCTAAATGATTGTTTTACAGCTGCAGCCATTTTGAGGGTAGAAGTCATCCTATTGGAAGTAAAATTTGGCCTTATACCTGAAGGTGAAGCCAAAAAAAAGCAAAAATTAGCTAAATCACAGTCTTCAAAGACAACTGGGCTGCTCCAACAGCCTCACATATCACCTCATGCACTGAATCTTCCTTGAATTTACAGAATCTCGTGTTCTCTTTTGATTTCTTAGACTGGCATCTTAAGTAAATAAGATATATGTGGGCAGTTAATTTCTTTGGTATCCAGTTCTCCTTTGGAAAGACATTTTTGTTGTTGTTGTTGTTGTTTTAAAGCATATTCATTCCTCCAGCTAGTAATGTGGAGTTTAAAGGGATACTTCGTGGAAGTTAGTGGTGCTTTGAAGGTACAACATGTCATTTTCTTCATTAGCTGAAGGACATCACTCATGACAGGAAATGTATGGAGGTTTACTCAAAAGCACAGCCACTTCCTGAAAGTGTCACATTACCCTTGGTTCAGATTTGAAAACCAAATTAATAAGATGCATTGCTGGGATTGTGGATACCCTGGACTAGCTCCATGGAAATGAGAGCTCTTGTGGGCTCAATGGCTGCGGAGAAAGGGCAGGAAAATCCCTGTTGCTGCCCAGTGTTTGTCCTGGCATCTCTGCTGTTTGCCCAGCGGTCATTAAAATGCAATAAAGCTTTTCATGACTATAAAGCTGAGGCAGCTTATTTGGAGTTGCAGTTAAATACCACTTCAGATAAATACAAGGAAGAGCTTCTATTTGTGTTTTGTTACTTCTTGAACAGCTCTTGAAGTCTCCTCAAACCAACATGCTATCAGGCTCCAACATAAAAATGCTTCATAGATCTTCCAACACAACACAAGCACTCAGAGAAAGAAGTTTTAATGATTTTTGTGGAAGCTTACACTTTAATCTCTTGAGTAAAAGGCGAAAGATTTGTGGACAGATCAGACTGAGGCATCTACATTTGCATTTCAGTGTTAATTCAAGGGCTGAACCCACATCCTACTCCTGCAGTAATGTGCTTAGATACAAATCACTCACTGTGGCATAGCACAGCTCAAACTCTTTGTCTTTTCCTGTTGTTACCATCACCAGCATGGTGGTACATGGGGCCTGAGCATACATCTCTGTTCCAGAAGCAGGTTTTGATACTTCTTCCTCAATTATCTCCAGATTTTTTTCCCCTTCTTTGTTTCCAGTCTCACTTGAAGGTACCTCCTGCTTTCCAGCCAGCGGTGTGCATTTTCCCAGATCCAGCTGTTTCATATCTGAGGCAGAAGCCTCTAATTTTTCTGCCTCTGTGTTTGCAGAACAGTTATCTTCCAACAGAGATACACAGAGAACCTTCCTCTGCTAGTGGTATGGGATGAAGAAGTTTTTGGTCATCTACTAGAAATTACTGTGGTTTACATCTGTGGTACATTCTTTTGGATCTCAGGCACTGCGAAATCATTAATGACTGAGGACAGTCATCTCCACATGTCAAGAAGCCATTTTATGCTGCTGTGCAGGATTTGATGAACAGGTGGCCATGCAGGACTGCAGAAAATTGCAGACAGAAATTTCTGGGAACACCTGGAGACTTTACTGCTGATTGCTTATCTAGGGAGATGTTCTTGGCATATAGTTTTGCGACAGAAAGAATCAGAGAACCAATAATGTTGGAAAAGACCTCAGAGATCATCAAGTCCAACCTATCACTCAACACCTCAGGACTAACTAAACCATGGCATCAAGTGCCACATCCAATCCTTTTCTGAACACCTCCAGTGATGGTGACTCCACCACCTCCCTGGGCAGCACATTCCAATGGCCAATTACTCTCTATGTGAAGAATTTCTTCCTCACATCCAGCCTAAACTGCAAAATTGTTTTAGAATCATAGAATTGTCAGGGTTGGAAGGGACCTCAAGGATCATCCAGTTCCAACCCTGCCATGGGCAGGGACACCTCACACTACAACAGGTTGCTCACAGCCACATCCAGCCTGGCCTTCAAAACCTCCAGGGATGAGGCTTCCACCACCTCCCTGGGCAACCTGTGCCAGGCTCTCACCACCCTCATGGGGAACAACTTCTTCCTAACATCCCATCTCAATCTCCCCACTTCTAATTTTTTTTCCATTCCCCCAGTCCTGTCATCACCTAACACCCTAGAAGTCCCTCACCCACCCCATTTTGGTTTAGTTGTTTACGTGGGTTGGATTGGTTGATGGGTTGGACACAATGATCTTGAAGGTCTCTTCCAACCTGGTCTATTCTATTCTATTCTATTCTATTCTATTCTATTCTATTCTATTCTATTCTCTCTATTTTCTGCATTTTCCCCTCAAATCCCAGAGCACCTGGGCTCTATTGGAATCTCCTTGCACCCAGGTGTGGCCACTTGGCCCTCCCCACCCACTCCCCTTTTTAATCCCCCCGGAAAGGCAGAAGCCCCAGGCTGAGCCCATCTGGGCTGAGGATCCTCCTCTCATCCCTGGTGAGTGCCCCTGGTGTGCACTGGGTGATGGTGGTGGTGACAACAAAGGCCGGGGGCCTGGTGGCCCCCCGGTTGTTAGGGCTAGGATTGATGACTCCTCCAATCCCATCCACGGGTGCTGGCTGGGGCTCCTCACTGGGGCTGAGCTCTTCTGTGTGGTATCTTGGCTGGTGAGGGTCTTGCCCCGGCTCTGGGATAAATGGCTTTTAAACAGTTCAGTGGTTGAATTTATCCATTAGACAGTCAGGAATCTCTCCAAGGAAAAAACCTGCAGCCTTCCTTCTGTGCATGTGTCCCTGCGACTTGTTTGGGCAGGAGAACTTCAGCAGAGTTTTTTCTTCCTGAGAATGATCTCTTCTGGCACTTGTGCCTTCACAAAGCAAACACATCTGATGGTTCAGGACTAGCAGGTGAATTATTTCACACACACACACACACACACCCCGCCAAGATTCAAAGGGTTAATTGACACTGTCTGGGAGACTTTCCCGTGCACTATAAGCAACCAAGTGTTTCTACCAGTGTTATTTTCATTAACATGATCCAAGGGCTGGAACCTATCTGCTGTAAGGACAGGCTGAGAGAGCTGGGGTTGTTCAGCCTGGAGAAGAGAAGGCTCTGGGGAGACCTCATTGTGGCCTTTCAGGACTTAAAGGAAAGTTGGGGACAGACTTTTTATCAGGACCTATTAGGACAGGGTTTAAACTAAAAGAGGGAGATTCAGGTTACAGAGAAGGAAATGTTTTATGCTGAGGGTAGTGGGACCCTGTCCCTGCAAACAAAGCAGGACTGCACTCCACTCTATCTAGGAAATGATGGCTGTTTTCTTACAAAAGAGATCATCAAGCCTTCAAGAGGAGTTTCAAAATGAGAAAGATTGAAACTTTAAGGCTGAGAGAGATATTAAGTGTAAACAGGATTGTGGGAAACAAACAAATACAGAATAAAGTTGGCTGTATTTGAAGCAGCCTGACAAGGGACAAAAGCTGGCCAGACAGAGCAGAGCTGTGAGGGTCTTTGGCTGTAAGGGCACATAGCTGGAGCTTGATGTGAAGGCTGAGGTACAAAGATATCAACCCTTTTCTGTCTTCTGGATGGTCTTGTTCCCCATTCCTGGTTGTGAAACTCACCTTTTTCTCTTCCTTTGTGAGTCCAGTTACTGACAAAGAACAGCAGAGCCAGCGCTGCGGGTACGGAAGCTGGCGATCTCTCTGTCATTAAAGCTGGAGGCAGCGCAACCTAATAGGGAAAGTCAATACTGCAGAGAAAGGGCAAGCCTGAACAGCCCTCTGTGTTCTCCCTCTGCAGAGGGACTAGCCCTGGCCACTGCTTGCATCTGTCCAGGGAGGTTTGCATGCTGTTAGCATGTTAGCTGGTGAGGGGTTTGGAACACAAGCCCTATGAGGAAAGGCCGAGGGAGCTGGGGTTGCTTAGCCTGGAGAAGAGGAGACTCAGGGGTGATCTTATTGCTCTCTACAACTACCTGAAGGGAGGTTGTAGCCAGGCAGAGGTTGGCCTCTTCTCCCAGGCAGCCAGCACCAGAACAAGAGGACACAGTCTCAGGCTGCACCAGGGCAGGTTTAGGCTGGATGTTAGGAAGAAGTTCTACACAGAGAGAGTGATTGCCCATTGGAATTGGCTGCCCATGGAGGTGGTGGAGTCACCTTCATTGGAGGTGCTCAGGAGAAGACTTGATGGGGTGCTTGGCTGTATGGTCTAGTTGTTGGGTGGGTTGGATTGGTTGATGGGTTGGACGCGATGACTTCGAAGGTCTCTTCCAACCTGGTGTATTGTATTGTATTATAGCATATTGTTTATTCACTGAAAGAGAGGAGTTTCGTACCGGCCTGGGCTCAGGCGCACGCGATCCCAGAGCGGGGGCCTTGCCCTTTTCAGAGGGGTTGCCATGCATACGTTTCTGCAGGTGCTGAGGTGCAGAAGCAGCGATGGGTTAGGTGAAAGATGAACTCTTTCTGGGAGCAGCTGAAAAACGGTACAAAGGGAAATGAAGACCTCTTCCCGGCACCCACAGATGCTACTCACCCTTGCGTTGCCATCTGAATTCTTTGGCAGTGCTTCACAATTTGCATCGACTTTGCTTTCTCAGTTAGCTGAACCCGAGGGCTGATCTGGGTGTTCAGGCTATTGCTTGTTTGTATTGCAGGAGCCAGAAGCAGCCCCACTCACAAACCAACTTTCCTCACTTTGAGGTACTGTACATCCATTTTATGAGCCTTGTATGGCAGAGGTTATGGTCCATATACAAGGCAAAGCAAAAGGGCAAGGAAAACTAAAACAGGTGAAAAGGACAACATAACAGGGAAGCTATCATCAGTGTAGCTAGCTATAACGTACCAAATGTGGCAGGAAACAAGGCTGGCATTCTCACAGCCTGCCTCTGCTGGGGTGTGTTTTGTCTGGCATCGTAACAGAGGTGAGCTTTTAATTAGTATGACTTGAAATCAGTGGGATATCAGCACAGTAGGAGTAGTGGCTGTGCTTCAAGACCTCACATTTGAAGTAGCCTGAGCAGTGGAGAAAGAAATCTTAGACAAGAAACACCAATAAAGCCACGGCACACTTCAGAACTCTGAAAATGCTGATCAGAATCACCGTTCCGCTCGCAAGATGAACAATGGGAGAACCTGGCCCCTGGTAAAGAAAAGCTCTGGGTTAAAATGGTGATGTTGAGTGCAGCTTTCAAAGGAAAATCCTATTTAAAGCTCCTGTTTCCTCATTTTGATAGATTTCCCTGGGAAATGTACATAAGGATAACTCCTTTGGAAAACACAGTGTGCTGTACTTTGAACTTGGATGAAATTCCACATGGAAAATACAACAACTTGGTATTATTTTTGCTAACAGAGTCATCAGAGATACATAGGTATGCAGAATAATATATATAATAGGTATATAAATTATATATCTGCGTGTGTGTACATAGATATAAAAATCAGCTGTGCCAAAGGAGCTCATGATTTTAAGTGGCCAGAAAAAATGGAGTGTGTCTTGTTTCTGCACTTGCTTTGAGAGCAGGATCCAGGTCTTGCCAAATCATCTTTTGTCTGCTGAGATAATACAGCCTTCTGTGCAAAATTCAAATGTGCCACTGCTGCCACACAGGGTTGAAAGTGGTGCCTCAAGCCTGAGCTCTTTCTGTAACTCAAAAATGAATGCCAAATGTGGAATTTCTTTATAAAGTAGGGGTGAATTACAGAGGAATGTCGATAAGCCAGGAACTGGGAAGGTAAACAGAAAGTAGGCTCAGGCATAGGTTTTAAAGCAATCTGTCTGTTTTCTTAACCCAGGCACAGGACTTTACTGTAAGCACATATGTGCTTAATATGCTTATCACACTCATAACAGCAGCCCATGGCAGGGGACAGAGCCCTGCAGCATGGGGTACCTGGAATTGATTGAGGTATTGAGGAGCAACGCAGTGAACAAGAGTGATGTAGTCTGTGCTGCTGAACAATTGCACTGATTTTGAGCAGCATTTTGGGGGGAGGGGGAAGTGAGAATTAATACTGATCATCAAGAAGAAAAAGCAGCTAAATTATACTACCTGGCAGCAATTGGATCTGACGGATCTTGGGTGCTCACACTGCTAGAAGATTTTGCTGGCATTTAGCAAGTGCCTTACTCTAGGATAAAGATCGGTGCCAAGGATAGTCCAAATCAATTCACTGAACTAAAGGTCAGAGGGCAGCATCTTATCTCTCAAGGACAGAATTGCTCCCAAATAATTTTCAGCCCCTGATGGTTGAGGTTTTACAGTAATCTCTGCTTGTATGCACTGCTTTATTTCATTTTGTAATAACTAAATCGGTATTTAATTCCCATGCCACCCGTAAGGCTATTTCCACAGAGCTGGGGTCAGTCGCTGGCTTAGGTTTTCTTTTTCCAAAAGTGAACACCATCACGTGTGGGATTCGTGTGACCAAAGCCAGGCACCTCTTTCCAAGCCAGCCACTCTCTGACTTCCTGTAGACTTTCTGCAGGCAAAGTGCTGAGATTGATCTCACGTTAGACAGCTAAAAGTAGGCCAATTAATTGTGCTGCGACAGGGTATGTTTCTTGTTGTTTCCTTGCAAGCAAGCTGCGAGGCAGTAGCTCAGCTGTTCCCATGCACCCTGGAAATGTCTAAATTTAACTGCAACGAACTCCAGTGTCTTGTTTTCACAAAATCACAGAATGGCAGGGGTTGGAAGAGACCTTGAAAGATTGTCTAGACCAACCCCCCTGCAGAGCAGGCTCACCTGTACCAGATCACACAGGAACACAGCCAGGCATTTTTTCCTCTGTTTTCTTTTTAATTACCACAAAAGTTGTTGACTTTGCTCAATTTCTGTTATAATTTCTGATTTGTGACTACTCTGTTATTACCAGATGAGAACACAGAATTGTCTCCCTTCTCCACAGCAAGAGGACCTCAGTCCATCCTGGAGGATACAGCCTCACCAGCTCTTAGTGCCACAGTCATCATCATTGTCACCATTGTCATATCAGGAAGCGCTTACTTGTGTTTCCTGAAGTACATCTGCTCCGGATGCTGCAAAGCTACACAGGTAGTACCAGCCAGAAGACTTGATTCTAGCAGATCTGAAGAGCAAGCTTAATCTTGCCTTTCCAGGTGATGTACTGAGCTGTGATGAGAAATGTCTGTGATTACCAGAGATACCAGAAAGTGAAGGAGACCTGCTGTTCAATGAACAAAAGCAGCTAGCAGGCCCATGTTAAACGTCAGGGATTTGCCATCCTGTAGTCTTTGTATCTTAATTGAGCCTTCCTAAGTACAGTGAATCTTCTTCTGAAGTTTTCTGATTAAATGCTGCTACAGATCATGCTTTCCAGATAACATCTGATGTACTGCACTTTTCTCAACACTTCTCTGCTTTCATATTTGATAATGGATTTGGTGTTCCAGAGTTCTGCCTTGGCTACCGAGTGTTCTCTCATGGACAGAAAGAGCCTAGGACTGGATACCTTGGAAAGTGTCTGGATTTGTCACCTCTTTAAATTGTAAAGAGAAACTGGATGCACTTTTGGAGCTCTAAAGAGAAGCCTTTGCTCTCCATACGCAGAAATCTGAATGCAACACTGCAGCTTGCATTGGTCTCTACAACTACCTAAAAGAAGGCTGCAGTGAGGGTGCAGTGAGGGACTCTTGTCCCTAATATCAAGTGATGCATGGGAGGAAATTGCCTCCAGTTGCACCAGGGAAGGTTCAGATTGGCTATTAGAAAAATTTCTTCAGTGAACGAGTGGTCAGGCATTGGAACAGGCTGCCCAGGGAGGCGGAGTCACCATGCCTGGAGGTGTTAAATATGTCTGTAGACATGGCACTTCAAGACATGGGTTAATGGCCATGGTAGTGTTAGGCTGATGGTTGGACCTGATGATCTTTCTAGCTGAAACAATTCTGTGATTCTATACCAGAGGACAAAATAGGTGATCTAGTGATCTCCTGTCTTTCTGATCTTGGTGATCAAATCTTCAACTCGGGGCCAATAAGCACTCATTGTTCTGTTACAGATCCTTGTGTAGATTTCTTTGCTGTTGAAATATTTCACATTTGCCTTCTACCCAAGCTTCATCTATCAGAGCCACAGCTGTACTGACTCTTGAATAAAGCTCTCAGCTGATATAATTTTGATCATGCCAGTACTATTCTTCCAGTTACGTGTCCTGTGCAGGGAGTGAGACATGTTTGGACCATGTTATTTGGGTGGGGGAGGGAAATCAGTCTAAAGCTTTCTGACAGCAGATATTTTACCCTTTCCTGGGATCAGTTGAGAAAATGAAGTTCAGAAGAAAATGGCTCAGGTTGGTTCTTTTTGTCTTATGCTGGACAGGGAAGAATTAAATATATTTTGAGAGAGCTGATTGTGGGGTCTGCTGTGAAGTTCCCAAAGCAAAAGAAGTATAGATAAATAAAAGTAAAGGTCCAGAGATGGCCTCTTTGAGACTGACCTGCATCATGTCTTTGAAATGTGTATTGATTATCACTAAAACATTCACTGAGCCAAGTACAGCTTTGTTTGCCCTCTTGCAAAGGTAGCTGTGCAGAAGGTGTTGCTTTTATGTCAACCTCTCCTTTTCCCTGTTAAAACAAAACCTAAACAGGTCTGATCTTTGTTTATAGAGTAAAAAGGCTTGAGGGGGGAATATTTGAAATGCCCACCAGGAAAATCTGAAAGAAACTTTTATATTTACAAATCTGCCTGTGTGGTATGAGCCAATTCACATTACTTTTCTGAAGGGCTAGGTTGCCAGCACTGTAAGCCAGGCAAGTTTTGGGCCTAAGCTATGTCCCTTGGGCACCCAGTGCTCTTAATCCGACAGCAAGGATTAACTACAAGAGCCAGGATCACTTTTATTCTGGGAGAGGGCCAACAAAAGGCAGTGCAGCTCAACATTCAGACCTAGATATCACTGAGTAAATAAAATCCTTTATTCTTGTTCAGATTTCATCTGCAATTGATCAGCAGTATTTATGCTTAAAGCTGAAATGTTTGTCTTGCCAACTCAAAGCTGTGTATTGTGGTTTGCCTCTTAAGTCTCCATGTGCTTCAGTAGCTCTGTGTTTCTGTATTCACTGTGGGTTAACTGAAGAGCTGGCATCTATTTGTTGAAAGTCTGGCATTGACAAATATACTTTGCAGCTGTGCACATTAGTGAAGGGGGGGGAATAATCTTGATCCCTCTTCCATTGTATAAGGTGACTGTTGTATTTTTATCTGTAAAAGTTTCCATGCCTTTCATACCAGATAGCTACTACAATGTGCAAATCAGAGAGCAGCTCTCAGCAGCCCAAGGAAAGCCCAGGAGCACTGCTGGTAGCTACCAACATGTGCTGATAGCTGCTGATAATTTGACAGTTGTCCTGACCTCTCAATGGTTTGTACTCTGTATTTTGTGCTCTCTTGTCATCATGGCCTTTTCTCACATCTTAATTTCTGACTGGCATCCCTAAATAAAGTCATCAAGTGCATGAATCTGATTCTTCTTGATTATTGATGTGCTTGAGTTAGTTACTTCCATTCGAGGTACTTGCAGTATCCTGGCTTTACAGAAAGGAATTGCTTTCCTCAGGTTGGTTTTGACACAGTCAGCCTCCTGCCAGGGCTTTCCTGGCTGGGAACAAATCTATTCCCCTCCACGGGCTGGACTCGAGAGAGCTGGGTTTCTTGCACTTTCAAAGATCACAGAATCATAGAATTGTAGGGGTTGGAAGTGACCTCTGGAGATCACCTCGTCCAAACCCTCTGCCAAAGCAAGATCACCTAGGACAGGCCACACAGAAACATGCCCAGGCAGGTTTTGAAAGCCTGCAGATAAGGAGACTCCCCAGCCCCTCTGGGCAGCCTCTTCCAGCACCCCCTCACTCTCACAGGAAAGAAATTTTTCCTTGTGTGGAGGTGGAACTTGCTGTGCTCCAGTTTGTGACCATCCCCCCTTGTCCTATCTCTGGGCACCGGTGAAAACAGACTGGCCCCTTCTGACACCCACTCTTAAGGTATTTGTAAACACTGGTCAGATCCCCTTTCATCCTTCTCTTCTCTAAAGATCTCCTAGATTAATATCTCAGGGCAGATATGATACCTTCAGGGACCTCTATATATATGCCCAGCATTGGTGCAGCCTAAAAGAAGCCACACCAGCATTTCCCACCAAGTCCACAACCAGCAGGGTACAGCTCTGGATGTGGCTTCCTTCCCTGGGATCTGCTCCACTGATCAGGTAATTTAGTATAAGCTAACCAAAGAAGAAATAGAAATAGGTTAGTGGTTGGCTCACAGCCTGCCCAGGGAGGGGGTAGAAACCCCATCCTTGGAGGTTTTTGCAGCCAGGCTGGATGTGGCTGTGCGCAACCTGATGTAGTGTGAGGTGTCTCTGCCCGTGGCAGGGGTTGGAACTGGCTGATCCTTGAAGTCTCTTCCAACCCTAACGATTCTGTGAATCTATGACTCTCTTGCCCTGGGTGACAGGAGGCAGGCACACTGCTCCTTTTGCCTGCGATTTGCTTCTGCATTTGCTAGTAACCCAGAGAAAAGATTACACACCTGCAAGTAGAGCAGGACCCACTATTCTCACAGGTCAATTGCCCACTCAGCCAGAATAACATGGGTCTGATTGGTTTTTAATATTTTTATATAGCATGTGACAGTAGTGCTGAGCCTCCCAAAAGTTGGAAAGAGGACCAGGGGAACTTAGCAAAAAAAGATTAAGGGATCAGAGCCCGAAAGCATCAGTACTAGTGGCTTGCAGGGAAATGTGACTCATTAATCCCCTCTGTTTTTTAAAGGCCATGCTGCAAAATGTGACTCTTCCTCCTTTGCTTACATTCCATTCTCAGGCAAAAAGCCTCAGCATAAAAAATCCTGTGAAGGTATCCACCAGAGGGAGTTACATGAATGCAACAAACCCAGACTGAAATGCAAATAGCTCCAAAGAGACTGGGAAGGAGCTGCCTGGTGCTCCCCAGGATGGGCAAGCTGCTCCCTGCAGCGGCTGGTAAGGAGCCTGGGCTGAATTCAGCAAAGTTCTGACCCAAATCTGCATAATCTTAAGTGAATACTCAGTGAACTCTAAGGAATTGCCCTGTGCATTGCATTAAGCAAGTGTTTTATTAGAGTGGGGTCAAAATACTCGGTGCTTTGCAGGATCATGTGAGGAAAAGAAAAGACTCTGTTTACACCTCAGCTTTTATTTTTCCCTCACTGGTTCACTTGCTGGAAAGAAAGCTAAGCCGGGGCCAGCCGTGCTTCTGGGAGGCCTGAGGAGGAAGTCTTGGAAGCAAACACCACTGCTTCCACCCAGGAAGAGTTTTTGATGAGGCTGCCTCTGACACTCAGCAACAACAGCCGCCGATCCCGCTGCTCTTGCCAGATCCCGCGTCCCTCCCCAAACTGAAGCCAACACAATCATGATGCCTCCCCATCCAAAACATGAGAAAATCTCTGGTTCAACATGCAGTCTACCTCCAAGGTCTGTTTGTCCAATTAATATTCTTTTCAGCAGAGGTGGCAGGGCACACCATCCCTTTACCAACACTGAAACTGCTGTCTCCCTCTGCCCCAGAAAGCAGGCAAAGGATCATAGTGCTAGCAAAGCATCATGGAAACCTCCCAGAACTTTAAAAGATTCTTTTTCTTTAATGCATCTCTTGGGTATTCTGGAGTCTTGAATAGTCCCTAAAAGAAATTTAAGAGAAAACATTCCACCATGCTGAAGACCTCAGCACAAACTCTTCTTTATATTAGAATAAAGGAGCACAAGCAGTCAATTCCAGCTACATGCTCTGACACAGCTCCTGGATCAAGGCTTGCAGAAGCTATGAGAAGACGTTACACGAAGGTGATTTCTTCCTTGATGAGATTATTTTCTAATGGGGGGGGGAGTTATTGCAATATTAGAAAATAACCAGGCTGTTGTTTCTGTGGCTGCAAGAACTGTCAAGGGAACAGAAGGAGATGCAGAGAGGGTTTCGCTTTAGGACATTCCTGAGCCTGAATTCCAGCCCCGAAAGCAGCCGGCCCCCAGCCCAGGGCACAGCCCTTTGTCACCTCTCCTCCCCTCTGTAAACCAGGCTCCTTAATACCCCTACTTTTCACTGGAATGCTAAATAAAATGCCTTGAAGATGAAGTGCTTGTGTTGCTGTCACGCTGCCAATTCTCCAGCGCTGGGCAGATTCATGTGGTAACAGGAGCCAAGGTCAGGGAAGCATTAGTCAGTCTGAATTTGGCAAGCGGGGGTGTTGGTGTCTGATAGCCTGCACTTGCAGATTAGATTAGTGTGAAATGCCCTGCCTAGGTTATCCTTGAGAATCCCTTCAGCTACTGCAGGAGGTGACCGGTCATTGCATTTAGCAGGGCTGAAAGCAGAAACTTTGCTTCACCAGGCCTGATTCTCTGGGTTGTTAGCATTGGCCTCTGTCATTTGACTGTAAACATCTCCAGGTTTTCTAATAGGATGCTACCAATGTTTTCATAGAATCATAGAATCAACCAGCTTGGAAAAGACCTCAGAGATCATCAAGTCCAACCTATTACCTAATACCTAACACCGTGGCTTCAAGCACCACGTCCAATCCTTTTTTGAACACCTCCCGGGATGGTGACTCTACCACCTCATCACTGTCCTATCATAAGGTATTCCATCAGTAGGCTAAGTGAGGCAGGCAAAGTCTGTTGTTTCTTTTTCTCTCCAAAAAGAAGTTTGCTTGACTACATGAATCATTAGAGGTTAGCATTAGGAAAACAAACAAGCAAACAAACAGAGAACCACACAAACCCCAAACCAGCAGTAACTTACAGCAGCAGAAGGCAGGGTTTAGGAACCCTGCTGCTGCTTTTTGGAGGCTAATGTTCTTTTATCCCTTTCCTCTTTTCATTTCTTTCAACCATACCTCCAGAGCCATAATATGGTCTGGGTTGGAAGGGGCGTTCAAATGTCATCCAGTCCGACCTCCCCTGCAGTAACTAGGGACAGCCTCAACTAGATTAGGTTGCCCAGAGCCCTGCTGAGCCTCACCCTGAATATCTCCAGGGATAGGACCTCCATGGGGTGTCTGCTGACAGGCTATTTTCAATGATAGTTTTCTCACTGTGAAAGTCCTGTTGGACCTGTCTGAGGGTGTGGCGTTTGGCACAATGAATTACTGGAGAAAGACTGTGACTCAACACCTACCTACCCTGTGCATCCATTGAGTGCAAAACAGCACAGAATACTACATTGGCCAAGCAGGGCATCCACATCAGTGTCAGTTTTTACCTGACATAAGTAAGGCTGATGAGCTTGTGTGCAATGTCCTCTACCCACTGTGCCAGTTTTGGAGCCAAATAGCTGGGCCTCAAGCCATCAACCACCACACTCTGCTGCTCTGTGCAGTGAAGGGCTGCTGGCAAGTTCATCCCTCACTGCTGGCTTGGAGAAAATGTGGGAAGACAGCAGGCAATCTTCATCTTGTGACAGGAGACAAGCAGGTCAGGTTTGCAAGGTGTGTTTCAACCACATAAAGAAACTCCTCTGCAAATCCAACCTATTTATTCTTTAAATATTTTCTTGATAGAAAAACAAACATTAGGAATGAAGAAGAAAATGCCAAGTGGGTTCTCAATGTTGTTTGCCAGTCATCTTCAGTCTGCTGTCACCTGTAGTCTAGAGGAAAGGCAAAGCTTTTGAAGCACTGCTGATATTATTAGAAACCTAAATATTTGCACTGCCTCTCCGTGTCTCCATCAGTCTCACATAAGACACTGGCTTTTCTGTTAGCACCTGTGAAGGTTGAAGTCTTGATTCCAGCCATGCCCACAGGGAGGCTGGGACACAAAGAGGTGTGGAGATAATGTGAATCTGAGTCATCTCTCTTCTTTCCTGTCCCTTTGCATAAAATATTGCTGTTAAATGGATGCTCCAGTTTAGAGTAGAGTAGAGTAGAGTAGAGTAGAGTAGAGTAGAATAGAATAGAATAGAATAGAATAGAATAGAATAGAATAGAATAGAATAGAATAGAATAGAATAGAATAGAATAGAATAGAATAGAATAGACCAGGTTGGAAGAGACCTTCAAGATCATCGTGTCCAACCTATCATCCAACACCACCCAAACAACTAAACCATGGCACCAAGCACCCTATCAATTCTCCTCCTGAACACCTCCAATGACCGTGACTCCACCACCTCCCCAGGCAGCCCATTCCAATGGGCAATCACTCTCTCTGTATAGAACTTCTTCCTAACATCCAGCCTAAACCTCCCCTGGCACAACCTGAGACTGTGTCCTCTCATTCTGTTGGTGCTTCCCTGGGAGAAGAGACCAACCCCCACCTGGCTACAACCTCCCTTCAGGTAGTTGTAGAGAGCAATAAGGTCACCCCTGAGCCTCCTCTTCTCCAGGCTAAGCAACCCCAGCTCCCTCAGCCTCTCCTCACAGGGCTTGTGTTCCAAACCCCTCACCAACCTTGTTGCCCTTCTCTGGACATGTTCCAGCAAGTCACCATCCTTCCTAAACTGAGGGGCCCAGAACTGGACACAGGGCTCGAGGTGCGGCCTAACCAGTGCAGTGTACAGGGGCAGAATGACCTCCCTGCTCCTGCTGTGGTGGTGAAAGCAAGGACTGTGCTGCCTTACAGTGCTTCATCTCTGCTATCTTTATAGCCCTTTCCTTCTCTTTCCACTGTGTGTACTCCCCTTAGGGCAAGTTTTCAGCCCCTTTGCCGCACTAGAAAAGCACAGATCGAAACACCAATGCTGGGCCAGTGTCAGTATTAACCAAACTTGGGGAAAATGCCAATAGACCTGACCCAGAACACTTTTCATTCAATTCAACACTTTTCATTCATTCCACAAGTTTGTGACAATAAATATATGTTTCTATAGGAGTTCCTTCTTCTCTACATGCCTTGACTATCGCTTAGTAAATTATGTAGAATAGAATAGAATTAACCAGGTTGGAAACAACCTTTGAGATCATCAAGTCCAGCCTATCACCCAACGCCATCTAATCAAATAAACCATGGCACCAAGTGCCTCATCCAGGCTCTTCTTGAACACCTCCAGTGATGGTGACTCCACCACCTCCCTGGGCAGCACGTTCCAATGGCCAATCTCTCTTTCTGTGAAGAACTTCTTCCTGACATCCAACCTAAACCTCCCCTGGTGCAGCTTGAGACTGTGTCCTCTCATTCTGTTGGTGCTTTCCTGGGAGAAGAGACCAACCCCCACCTGGCTACAACCTTCCTTCAGGTAGCTGTGGACAGCAATAAGGTCTCCCCTGAGCCTCCTTTTCTCCAGGCTAAGCAACCCCAGCTCCCTCAGCCTCTCCTCACAGGGCTGTGCTCCAGACCTCTGACTTAGTAAACTATGTATGGCACAAGAATGTGAAATAATCACCTAGAAGAGGAGACATCCCCCAGCTCTGCAGAGACAGAGATCTGTTTTGCTCTACACAGGCAAACCAACTATCAAAATGAAAGATGTTTCTGGAGGGACAGTAGTAACAAAATCAAAGTATGTGTGAAGAAAAGCCAGGACAAGGCCATGAAGGCATTCGGCTGTTGGTAAACACTCTCTTCCCTTATCCCCTACCACTCCCTTGTCCCCTTCTCTCCTGGCACAGGGAAGAAGAAAAATCCCAATGAAGCCACAAATGACACAATGCATATTTAACTTTTGCAGTGGAACCAACATGGAACAGTGATGTGCTGAATTAAAGCCTTGGGGTAGGCAAAGCAGTTTGTGTAGCAACATCCCAGGACAGCCACAACATGGCTGAAGACTGAGATGGAAGCGGGGCCAGGAGTCACATGGGGATGAGCTCTTGCAAAAAGTAATTTCTAATATAATCAAAGTCAAGATAGAGTCCAAAAGGAGGTTTCTGTAAATAAAGGGAAATTTTATTAGTTCCAGATGGCATCATAGCACTAAGGTTCGGAAAGAAGACCAAAAAAAGCCAGTGAAAACATGTTGAAGAAATAACCACCCCTTTGGGTGCAGCCTGCAGGATGAGCTGTTGGCACCAGAGAGCCCATCTGGATACAGAGATGGTTGTTCACATACATACCTCTGACACATTAAGAAAAGCAAAAATACATCAACAAATCCAAACCAAAGAGGCTTCCTGCCTGCCTTCTCCACATTTCTGTTGCAGTTTGGTCTCGACATTTAACAAGGTAAAGCCATGGGAATCTTTTTTCCAGCCTGATTGATTTGGACTGTTTCAGACTTGGGTAAATCATAACTTTCCAGCTGAAAAGTCACCTGCAGTGTGCAGCTACTTGTAGGAACAGAAGTCAAGGTTATCTGTGCCTTGTCTTTGAAGCAAGAGAGCCAAGTTCATGACAAAATCAAAGGTGGCTCCACTGAAGCAAACAGCGTAGCGTAGTGGGCTCAGGAGTTCACCCCAAACATTCTTCCTGCAGTCTTCAAACCTGAGTCAGAAAGTCAGGTTTGGCTTTCTCTCACTTTTCTGTCACCAATAATCTGTGTTTGGACCTTCATAAACAGAATTCACAGTCCAGCTCAGCTTGCTTTCTCCATGCTTTGGGTTTCCATGAAGTCTCCTTAGACTCCAGCCAGCCTCTAGTACCATTGGCCAAGCCCATTTCAGTTTCCTGGAATATCACCACTATATCAGGAATACCAAAAACCTAAGATAAAGCTCAAGACCAAAGCAGGGAAGCATTTTTTTCCTCTCACTGGAGTCTGGCTATTAGAGATCAGACATATTCAGTCCCCAAGCACCTTTAGGAAATTAGGCAAACCCTTCCTGCCCAGTTCAGCTCTGTCAGAATGTGACTCAGTCTCCGTCACTGCGTGCAACTGTTGTTTCTGTCTCAGCTGCAAGGTCGTCTCTGGATAAAAATATTTGCACTTTACTTTTGATGAATATTCACCATCCAAAGGCAACTGAGACAGGCATTTAATTTTCCTTTACAATACTCATCCTTTACTCAGATCTCACTGATTCTTCCTCTGGGACAATGTCACTTACGTGAAACTGAACTTCCCAAATAAAGCTAAAACTAGCCCCTGGAGGAAAAAAATGTATTTCCCCTCAGCATTAGGAAAGGAGAGCAATGCCATTAGCCATTGAAAAGAAGGGCATTTAGGTTATTATTCTTTCCAAAGCTTTGCATTATAATTGTCCCCCTTACAATAGCACCTATACAGAGCAATTCAGATAAGAATTCCCCTGAGATCAGCATTGTGCAAGTCCTCATAGTACAAGGCAATCCCCATAATAGCAAAGAGATTAATGTTGAAGAGATTGAAGTATTTCATAGCTGAATGTCCTGTCAGTGAAGTCGGATAATAAGCCTTCTTTTCACACACCATTTGCCTTCAGTGAAGGAGGATAAATTAACCTGCCCCGTGCACCTCATTGACTGCCAGTGCCCAGGCTAGGTCACTGTGGATAAATCTGCCTGGGAGACCCTGGGCAGACGTGAACTCACTTGCCAAGACTCAAAGCAGGTGGGACATAAGCCAGCTTTGTCCTGAAGACTGCATGACCACCTTAGCATGGTCCTGAGGCTGCATTCCTCTGCCTGGCTGCTGTAACCGTGGGGAGAGAGTGAATAGCAGGGAGGAAAGGATCATTCTGTAGACAGAAAAGACTGAAGAAGAAAGCGTGAAAGTGATTTTCCTAAAGTCACTCAGAGGCATTGCCTGGGGTGAGTAGGGCACCAGAACAGTGGTGTGCAGCAGTGAAGAGCAACAAGACAAACCTCTTTCTGGAGTGTGAGCAACCCAATGTTCTCTGACCTGGGTTTGGAAGCTGTGTGCAGATATTTGTGTAAACATTTGCACAGATGAATTTGCCTTTCCTCTTTAACATTCCCCCCCCCCCCCCCCCTGACTGTGCTGGTTACAGTTTTACTGAGTCTGTATTTGCCTTCAAGAATTTCCTTATGATTGTCCCTATTCCACCACTGGAGCATGAATTGAAGTGTTAGGTACCAGGGAGGAAGGTGAGTGCAGGCAGGAGGAATGCAAGTGTTGCAGGAAGCTGGGCTGCCAAGCAGCATCTGTGCCTCCTGCTGAAGGCTGTGTTGGTGCTGACACACTGGGTTATTTCTGCTGGGCTATTACCCGGCTGTCTAATTAAAGACAAGGTTAAAGACACAGATTTAAAGTTGTGAATGCTTATGAGTGGAAATTTCAGGCTTTGCTGTAGTGCTTAAAGGTCAGGAGCTTTACAGATCCTGCTAATCTCCACTGAGATGCATCCCCAACGCCCTCTCAGGTAGCACAAGCCTAGCTTTAGGACACTGGGACAGCAGGTGAGTATTCCCCTGCCAGGGCTAATCAGAAAAGTCTGCACTAGTGAGAAATGCACTCATGGCAGGGGAGCTTGAACTAAGTTGATTTTTAAGGTCCCTTCCAATCCAAACCCTTCTATGATTCTGTGGTTTTTCAGGCTTAAAAATGCTTGGTAAAAACATTTTTGGTTTCTTGAAGACAGGGAATTGAGGAGGTGTTCATTGCAACCAAGTCAGTGTATGGTTGAACGCATAAAGTGCAGGGATAAATAACCTTTTTCCATTAGGCTTTACTTGGAAATCAAAAGAAGTACAAACCCATATTTTAAATCTAGCTACTTACCCATGCCAAAGAGCATGAGTCACACATGATGGTATTCATGGAGAAGCCAGAAAAGCTTGGAGAAATACTTTGGTGTTGGGTTTCTGTTCCATATCCAGAACCAGACAAATCAAACTGTCTAGAGGGTGAAATCTGAGATCAGCAGCGCTCAAGATTTTCAAACTCAGGTGCCTAAGAGAGAATTCTGTTCTGAGGGACTTGGGTTTTGGCATTACTTGAAATTTTGACTCCTACAAAACTTGGAAGAAGTTAACAGGCACCAGAGGTGTGCACTGCAAAGGAAACTGGGGTGGGATTTAAGTACCTACTTGCAGGTGTCTTCATGTGAATTCTGGACTATGCTCTCATTACAGTAGATATGGACATTGCCTGCAATAAACTCACAGTCAAGGGCGTCTGGAAATTACTCAGTTGACTGAGTATCAGGTCACTCCTTCAGGATGCCTTCAGTGATGCTGAATGATCAAGCGATCCCTCATCTGTGGTAGCTGGATCTTCACTGAGTATGAAGGGAGCACAGACACTTAGACTTCATGTACACATCAGCACTTAAGTGTCTTACTGTAACTGAATCCTGTACCAGATGTTACAATAAGGACCATCTGCGTAACCACAGTCAAGAGGTCTCAAGCTATCACAGTTGTGTCTCAGGTACACCCACTGCACACGGAACACTCTTCCCCTGGTTCTTCATAGCAAGGAAGCTGGGGTTCTCAGAGCACCACTGAGCCAAAAGCCAGAGGTGAACACCCCAGCACAAAGTGAAACACCAGAGGAGTTTCTAGCTCTGCTCACATGGCCAATACGACCCACTCTCACCATGCCTTACGTCTACGGGTAGCAGACTTGAAACCTGAGTCTGAGCACCAACCACGGGAAAATGGTGTCAGCACTAGCAGCCTGGGCTCACTTTTTGCACTGTGCTGCTGTGAGAGGTATTGAGATGCCTGACCAAAACCATTCTCTATCCTGCAGCTTCCATGAAAACCACTCTTGGAAACCAAACATATACAAACGTGCTTCCAGTCCTTGCAGCCTCCCTGGCACATCTGAGAGCTGGCCCAAAACACCAAATATTTTTAAGAACTCTTCAGATTTTGTTTAATTTTTTTACTTTTTATTTTTCTTTTCTTTTTTCTGCTTCTTTTTCTTTCTCTTCCTTCTTTCTTTTTTTGTTTCTGTTTCTTCTTTTCCTTTTCCCTTTTCCCTTTTCTTTTCCCTTTTTCTTTTTCCTTTTCTTTTTATTCTTTTCCTTTTCCTTTTCCTTTTCCTTTTCCTTTTCCTTTTCCTTTTCCTTTTCATCTTTCTTTTTCCTTTCCTTTTCCCCTTTTCCTTTTCCTTTTCCTTTTTTTTCCTTTTCCTTTTCCTTTTCATCTTTCTTTTTCCTTTCCTTTTCCCTTTTCCTTTTCCTTTTCCCTTTTCCTTTTCCTTTTCCTTTTCCTTTTCCTTTTCCTTTTCCTTTTCCTTTTCCTTTTCCTTTTCCTTTTCCTTTTCATCTTTCTTTTTCCTTTCCTTTTCCCTTTTCCTTTTCCTTTTCCTTTTCCTTTTCCTTTTCCTTTTCCTTTT
The DNA here is from genome assembly GCA_033816785.1 of Picus viridis. Classification (NCBI taxonomy): domain Eukaryota; kingdom Metazoa; phylum Chordata; class Aves; order Piciformes; family Picidae; genus Picus; species Picus viridis. The sequence continues at coordinate 1,875,403 of CM066566.1, read as the reverse complement.
CCTTTTCCTTTTCCTTTTCCTTTTCCTTTTCCTTTTCCTTTTCCTTTTCCTTTTCCTTTTCCTTTTCCTTTTCCTTTTCCCTTTTCCTTTTCCTTTTTCCTTTTTCCCTTTCCTTTTAATTTTCCTTTTCCTTTTTCCTTTTCCTTTTCCTTTTTCCTTTCCCTTTCCCTTTCCCTTTCCCTTTCCCTTTCCCTTTCCCTTTCCCTTTCCCTTTCCCTTTCCCTTTCCCTTTCCCTTTCCCTTTCCCTTTCCCTTTCCCTTTCCCTTTCCTTTCCCTTTCCTTTTCTCTTTCCCTTTCCCTTTCCTTTCCCTTTCCTTTCCTTTTCCTTTTCCTTTTCCTTTTCCTTTTCCTTTTCCTTTTCCTTTTCCTTTTCCTTTTCCTTTTCCTTTTCCCTTTCCCTTTCCCTTTCCCTTTCCCTTTCCCTTTCCCTTTCCCTTTCCCTTTCCCTTCCCCTTCTTTTCCCCTCATCATGTTTTTTTTTTTTCAATCATTTGTACATTTGAACATAGGGGACTGTAACAGAAACCCGATCACTGGCATTTGTTGCACGGACCATTAAATCTCTCCAGGGTGACACTGGAAATCATAAAGCTCCCTGCAATATCTGATCTATGTAATGATGGACAGGAAGAGAGGAAAAATGAGCCCTGATGTCCTCAGAGTTAAATGTCCAAAAGGATGAGGAATGCTGACAGAGGAAAAAGCCTGCATCCCAGTGAGAGATTGTAACAATGCTGGAGCTGCACTGAAGCAAGGCTGTCCTGACAGTCAGAAACACCCAGAGCACTTGGCATCACCATCCCTTTAAAGGCCATCAAAGAGCAAAGGAAATCACGAGTGCATTCCATCGGGCATACCCAGGTAATGTGTTGAAAAATGTGAGAAAACAGAGAGGCTGCAGGGGACAGCTGGCACTCAGGGCTCCTGGGCTCTGGTTTTCACTCTGCTGCTCCTAGGGTCCAGCTTCCTTAAGGAGCAGGTCTAAGGAGTTGAGCACTAAGTGATGTGCGTCCCCTCGAATGGCCCAGCTGTGCCGACCTCATGTGATCCTGCAGGGATGATCTGGGAAGGCACAGATTAAAGCCTGGAAATATTTCCTGGGAAGGGCTTTTGGGGAGGCCCATATGTAGGGGACGTTTTTATAACCCTGCCCCTCAGACTGTGGCTTGGAAAACAACAACTAAGCCAATCACAAAGGGTCACGTTGCCAAGTAAGGCAGTCGAAACTAATGATATAAATACACTTTGAACAAGACATCTTTATCTAGAAAGGAAGTATTAAGAGCTACAGTGACCAGGCAACACAGGAGAAAGAAGGATAAAGAGGGCCTGAGATAAGGTTAATGAAGAATGACAAATAGAGCCAAGTGGTTTTTTCCTGGGAAAAAAAAAGCGCCCCTTCTATTTATCGAGCTCAAGGACAGAGAGGGGACTTTCCTCAGCCAAGGAGCTGCACAAAGTGAGCCCCAGCAGCAAAAGGGAGTTGGTGGCACAGAAACTCAGACCCTTATCTTCACAAAAATGAGAGAAAGCTGTGGTCCAGACATGGGTCAGCCTGCTCTCCCTGGGAATCCTGCAGGGGATAACACAGATTATTCCCCCAGGGCACGCTCTTAGCTTGAGACATGGGCAACCCAGGGCAGTCCAGCAGCACACCAAGACATCAGGCATGACTGCTACAACTCTTCCTGAACCCAAGGAATACCAAACTCAATCAGATGGAAGCTCAAACCTGAGAAAACATTTGATTGCCTAGACTTGTCATTTTGTTATTCCAGAAAAGTTCCAAGGAGGATAATAAGATGAAAGGATTAATTACTGAGCAAGAATTAATCAAAAGCAGAGCAGTACCTTCTGGCTAACAGGCTCTATTGCACTTGCAGCAGAAACTGGTTTCATCTCTCTGTGGTGTGGTTTTAACTCCTCATGATTGAGCTCCCTACAGCCATTTACATGCAAACTTCCCTGGCCTTCACCTGACCTAAACCTGTCTACTGCCTTTCTAGTGGGTGGAAAATGCAGCTCCAAGCAGCAGTCAGGAAGACCCAGGAGACCAGGAAGAGTCCATCCCAGTAACTGGCTGGCTCTAACAAAACTGAAGCCAGTGGAAAGAATCCAAATTGCTTTTGTGGATGCTGGCTCGGGGCTTCTGAGATTTCAGGCCATTATGACAGGGCTAGAAGTCACAAAAGCAGAGCATGTGTGAAAGTCAGGAAGAGATTTATATGGCAGCACCCGCTGCCTGGTGCTCAGTAGTTCTGGCAGGCAGGGTCTGCCTGCCACCACCTTATCTTGCTAAGGGAACTTTTGACAAGCAATATCAGGACTCTGAGACCAATCATAGACATTAATCAACTGACCTGACCAACCTGACCTCCCTGCATCTATGCTGTAAGTATCTTTGTCTCCAGTCCTGTCTCTGGCCCCATCCCTGCTATCTCTGTTTGCTCCTGACCAGGCTGCTTGGATGGACCCCAGGCCTTGACTCATCTGGTGGCCACTGGATGGTCAACAGTGCTGGTCACAGCTCTTGGCCTACCTTTTACTACACCTTCTTGGGAATGGCACTGCCTGCACCAGGATCACCCTCAGCTTCCAACTTGTCCTGCCTTGTGGAACAGCCAGACCCACTCTTCTCCTGAGGAGGCACTTAAAGATCATATACCTAGCCACACATCAGGACTTCATGAGCAGCTAATGACAGCTCGTGCAGACACCTCAATATGCTTTCCAGTCTCCTCTTCCTCCAACCTTCCCAGCTCTGGCAAGTGTACAGCTTTCCTATATGGCAGCCAGGCACAGATCTCCTCACTGAAAAGCAAATCCAGACTGCTGACCTTCAATAGCACCTCAAGGGGATATGGATGTTCACCAGATGAAGAAGAGCTCAGCTTCCAGGCCAGCCAACAAAATACTCCATCCAGTTTTAAGTTCTGAAGAAAGGGGTTAAGTGAAAGCTTAACATGTAGAGTTTAACATAGAGAGTGCTATGTCATGGTAAATTGTATATTAGATACAAACCAGAGGAAAACAAAACAAAGCAAAGCAAAACAAAAAACTCCAACCAACCAACAGCAGCAGCAAATAGCTTCTTTTGTACACTTTCATGGCTTCTTCCAGCTCAGCTTAGAATAAAGGGCATAGCCATTCTTATCATTCAGTCTCAAAATCAGATCTAGGAACTTTGGGTAAGCCATTTACAGCCTAATTTATCCAACAATAGTCTTAGCACATTGCTGTCCACAAAATACTTGTGCAATACAGATTGATACTTTCTTGGTGTGACATGCAAGTCTATCACCACCTGAAAAGAATATCCGAAGAGCAAAGCATTATTAAGTACTCTTTTCACTATTAAGTGTTATTAAGTCTCTTTTTGAAAGTGTCTTGTGATAGGGCAAGGGGCAACAGATGCAAACTGGAACACATGAGGCTCCACCTCAACATGAGGAATAACTTCTTTATCATCAGGGTACCAGATCACTGGAACAGGCTGCCCAGAGAGGTTATGGAGTCAGAGAGGTTAGGGAGTCTCCTTCTCTGGAGACTTTCAAGTCCGATCTGGATGCATTTCTGTGTGACCTGCCCTAGGTGATACTGCTGTGTCAGGGGGATTGGACTTGATGATCTCCAGAGGTTCCTTCAACCCCTACCATTCTCTGATTCTATGATTAGTGATAACTTGTATTTCATAAGGCTGAGGGGGAAAAAAATAAGTGAGAAAGGGCTAATGTCAACAAAAAGATGGCAACAAACTCTTAGTTGCTCTTTCCAGCAGGAAGATCTATGACCTCTCATGGGAGCTGCAGTGGGACTTCCTAGCTCTTACTTTGAGACAACAAAACAGATTCTGCTGAACCATGGCAATCTCTATGAATATCTGAAATTGAAATGTTCCACGTGGCATCCTTTCTGTTTCTACATGGAGCCTCTTTTGACCTCTGAAAGCTAGTCCCCATTACTTTTATCCCATGCAGATATAAATGTCTATCACCATTTCATTAGCATGTACTCTGAAATGCAGCTTCAAAGCAGCCTGTCCTTCACAAGCTTTGCAAGCTGAGGTGTGCAACACAGGCAGATCTATGCCTTAGTGCACCACTACCACATCACTCAGGATATCTGGTGACAATTTGTTTCAATAACACTTTAAGTACTCTTTTTAAGTCTAATTTAATTTTGTGTTTTAACATAAAAGGCAGATGGAGGGTGCAGCAGAACAATTCCCTGGGTGAAATACCTTCTAACCTCCAGACAAACATGTCTTCCTAGACCTCCTCTGCATTTCATTTAAGGAGATTTTCACATGTACAGACACTATCCAGTTTCCACCTTTTTGCTGGCAGCTGCTTCACAGACATTTTCTACAGCAAAAATAAGCTAGCACAAAATGACAGCATGACTGAAATAAAGCCAGAAAATGGTAGCATTTGGTAAAAATACTGTCTGCTCATTTAAAAGCAGCAAGCATTTAATCTCCTGTGGTCACTCTTGTTTTTCAAGCTTTTGGCAGCTCCGAAATATTTGCAGGACAAAGGTCCCAGAAGTCCCAGGCGAGGGGAAAGAGTCACTGCTGCAAAAACAAACCTCTAACTAGAGAGCTCATCGACAAGATCAGCAAAGAAATGTCATTTGCCCCACTGTGCCACACGAGGTCTGTCTTTAGAGCTGCCTGCTTGCTCATCAAAACCTTCCCTTGGACCCATCCCTCCTTACAGAGAAGAAGGAGAATTAGCTTAAAATCCAAGTGAAAAGTTTGGAGAATACAAACTGGTCTCACTTGGTGCTGCGCAAGGATTGCACTCTGAAGAAAACAGAAACCAGAGCGGCCCAAAAGATCTGAGCATGTGGAAGTGCTTCTGTGTCAGCCCCGAGGTTTTAGGGAAGCTAACCCAGGATTGTTATTGAATTTCTTCTTGCATGATATAAATTACTAAAGAGAGGTCCTGGATTTCAAAACCTGGCCTGAATTTCAACCTCCCAAAGAGTTGGGCTGATTGATTCTGTGGTTATAGTTCAACTGCTGTCACAGAGCCAGCTGCAAAACTGGCATGTGGTTCCATCCTCAGATTTGGATTATTTTTGGACCAAGAGCCGAGTGCCTCTGGAGCCAGGATTTTACATTATGGCTCTATTAAGCAGCATTTTGCAAATGCTTAGCCCAGAAGGAGGGAGTACATTCTGAGGGGCACACACTGTTTCAAAGCATAATTGTTTTTTTAAGCCTCAGGTTCCCATCTTCTGCATCATCAGGACCTGATCAGCACTGATTGCTGCTTGCAGATGGGCAGGAGCTGCCTGCAGCCCATGGCTCGAGCATCACCCTCAATGGAGCAGTACCAGATGCCATCCAAGTCCTCTTCCTCCCCTGCTACTGTGGTGGGTTGAAAATTTCCTCCCAACATAAAATTGCCATACTAGCTCAGTGGAAGCAAATGAAGCTGTATTTACAAGCAAAACTACAATCTAAATATGAGATGCAATGAGTATATACCAAATATACAATGCTTACAGATATGTACAATTTATAAACAGCACAAGAACCCCCTGGACAAGCCAGAGGACTACTGATAGCTTCCCCACTACCTGCTTCCTTCCATACCCCCTGTACACACAGGACAAGAGAACGAGCAGAGGGTTGCTGTAAGTCACTTAACCACAAGAAGAACACGTTCAAGGTCAGCAAAGCCAGCAGAAGCTAGAGCTAGTATCTGCTGGAGCAAGGAAGCCTAAAAGTTAGCTGATACAAACTAATTTTATTTGAGATCTGCCTAATGGGAGTGTTTAGAATTTACCACTGTTTTCCTTTTTACATCCAGTGGTGATTTACTTACATTCTATCCCTTTCTGTTCAAGAGCTGTGGAAATTCTTTCAAGGCACAGCCTAAAACTACCACAGCTGCCCTGCAAAACCTGAGCTGTCACTAGCAGATTCAGCACAGGTATCCCAAAGATGCAAACAGGTCTCCAAAGCTGGCCACACCATGCCTCCAATGGCAAAAAGGACCATGGGATTGTGAATTTCTCCATGCAATCCCAACGTGGAGCTGTGACCAAGCTAATGTTTCCAGCTTCGGTACCGATGCTCAGCCCTGCCATTCTTCATCTCTTCAGCCATGCCTCAAAAGCTGAGCCTTAACAGGGGCTTTCCCCTCTTAAATCCCTCTGAGGAAAAGCTAATCCCATAGTGACAAGATCTGAGTGCAAGTCATAGGAAGAGGAAAGTAGGAAACCTGGTGACCCACCAGGCTCAGTGCCTTTTTGGCTGAGCTGTACGTGATGATGGGTGGATGAGGGGCATAACAGATCTGTGGGGTTCAGTGAAGCAATCAAGCCCCTGTTATTTGTTCAAAGCATTCGACAAGCATGAGCTACCCCTCACGCTAGCCCAGTGACTGTGGGTGAATATCCCATAAGAAGGCTTGCACCCCAAGGGCAGGCCTGGTGCCTGTACTGTGCTGCTTCTGCATATTCAACAAAACCAGGAGTTGAGGGATTCCTGTGTGCCTGTGGCTGCCTTCTATCACCTGTGGCTGCCTTCTATCACCTGTACCATTTATAAGGCAAAAGACACGAATCAGGAAATGGCTCACAGGGACACAGGTAAGAAAAAGTGATTTCTCCCATGGTAGCTCAATAGAAGACTTCTGTCTCCTGCCTTGCAGACCTGTGTTAATCACCTGTCCCTGCTCCCTCTTACCACTAATGAAGTCAGTGTGTCTAATGAAACATGACCTGATGAATTCATAGCTTACCTTAAGTGACTGTCAGAGTTAAACAGCCTTTCAAAAACGCAGTCCCTGTGAACACTGGCACCTATAAATGTTACCCTTCTAAAATTAATTACCCCTATTAATTACAACGTGATTTCTTTCTCCTCCCTTCCTGCTTGCTATAAAGTGGTAACAGAGCTATGAGAAAGTGAAGTGCTTCTTAACTCTGGATTGCAAACCATCAACACAGCTGCAGATTCATTTCCAGTTGCAGATGCTTTCGGGCTAATGAAGTTAGAGCCAGAAGAAATGCAGTTTGGCAGCTTTGATGTTTTAGACGGTGTAAGGGCCTGACTGTTGGAAGGGGGGAGAAAAGCCCCAAACCCTAAAGTTTTATTTGTACTTTGGGCAAATTAATTTTTGAAATGGCTGAAAGGCAGACAATGAGCCTTGCACCATCATGCCTGCAGAGCTGCTTTTGAGATTGAAACTAAGCATGAAAACTTCTTGGATGGGAGCCTGAAGTGCTCCCCAGGGAATTATTGTGCAACAGCAGAGGGATGAACTAGATGATGAAATAAATCTCTTTTTTTGCTATTACTGTCTCTGATTCTAAAAGTTAGAGTGCTACTAAGGACATGATAACAGAAGAGACTTTTTAAGGCTTTTGTAAGACTTGTAAGAAAAAAGGGGGAAAAAAAGCCAGCAGCTATAAAAGCCAAAAACACTACAAAGATGTTGCTGGCACACTGTGCAGTTCAGGCAATTCTCCTAAATCACTGGGAAAAGGACAGCACAATCAAGTGACAGTCTGCAAAGAGGGAAAAGGCTTGGGAGCTGTCATCAGAGCGCATGTCAAGGAAAGAACCAAGAGCAACTGAGCTGGTGGAAAACAAATCTCCTGCCTGGAAGTCAATATCCCTCATTCTTGTGAAGGACAGGACAGTCCCAGTCTCCAGTTCATGTCATATTTTCACTGTCAGATGGATGGAAAAGTAATTATGTGTTGCCCGGAGACAAGTGAGTATCTCCAGTGGGCAAGGAGAGTGTCCCAGCACAGAGCTGGGGTCATGGAGATCCACAGAGAAACTGTGAGGGAGTTGAAAGGAACATGAGGAGGAAGGAAAAGGAAAGCAGGAGCAAGGATTCTGTGTAGTTTGCTGTAATTGAGAAAGTCCATGGGTGAGCTGACACCTTGCTTTCAATCATGCCAGCAGAGATGTAGAAGCCTTTTTCGTGTTGTCTTCCATTCAAAAGACTTTTTGAACAGGTAAAAAGAGGTGAATTACAGGCAACTGCACGTAATGGCTGAGAAACAAATTCTCAGGGAAGAAAGTTATGGCAAAGGTGGAATGGAATGGAATGGAATGGAATGGAATGGAATAGAATAGAATAGAATAGAATAGAATAGAATAGAATAGAATAGAATAGAATAGAATAGAATAGAATAGAATAGAATAGGTTGGAAGAGATCTTCAAGATCATCGTGTCCAACCCATCATCCAACACCATCTAATCAACTAAACCATGGCACCAAGCACCCCATCAAGTCTCCTCCTAAACACCTCCAATGATGGTGACTCCACCACCTCCCTGGGCAGCCCATTCCAATTGGGCAATCACTCTGTCTATGAAGAATTTCTTCCTAACATCCAGTCTAAACCTCCCCTGGCTCAGCTTGATGTGGAAGCCTGTGGTGAAAACAGTGTAAAAGAGGGAGTGAGGCTGTCCACAGAGCTCAGGGGGTGCAAACCCACAGAAAGCAGTTAAAAAATAAGTAAGTTACTTTTCATGGTCTTGGATGGGAAGGTGATGTGAACAAGATCCTATTGCCCAAATCCCCAGGGCAAGAGCCACACAGACTGTAGATTTTCTGCACAAGGATCCTCAAGAATGTTGAAAGTTGCAAAAAAACCTGGCTCTGTATTTCCACTGGTTTTTCAACACTGAAGAAAAACCATTAGCAACTTTTCACGTGACATGGCATTTCTGAAGGTGCTGGTGAGGCAATTTCTCTGCCTACAAACACACAGCATCAGACCTTGCTGAGTACTGCAGCACTATTCAGACACAGCTTTAATGTGGGAGCTTCACGGCGTATTAATGACTCACGATGCACATAGTATCAGCTCTGGAGGAGCCTTTACGACAAGGAGAAAGTAAGAAGCAATGGAGGGAAAAGTTAGTGCTGTGAGGTGCCCAGCCAAAGCCGAAGCTACTGTGGCTTTGAGATACGTGCTACAACATCTTGCGTGACTTTGGAGAGATCACACACAAAGGCAGAAAATGATTAGCAGCTACAAGCTGCAGAAAGCACCTGACAGGAAGCGAGGAGACAGGAAGGGAGAGAGGCTTTCTTGCCAAGGTCCCAGGGATTTAGGACAGAGTCGAACACCCACAATGGCACCACAAAACCAGCAAAACCTCTTTGTAATATTGAAGCAATTTTCCCGTCCCTGAAGCAATACAGAAGGATGTGGTGGAAGTAGGCACAGCTTTTGGTGAATGTGGTGGTTTCTGTTGGCATCTGATGTGGTCAGAGGATCAGAACACCACCAAAAGTGGGGTGAGGTATGAAGCACAGATTTCCTGACTTCAAGGTGGTTTCCAGTGCAGATGATATGATACTGGGCCATGTGCTCAGAGTGATGTAGCCGACATAAAACATACACTCCTTGCAAAGAGAGGAAGGGCAGAATTTATTGAAAACGGGAATGAAAAGTGAATTGATTGACTACAATTAAAATAGGCAAAGCCCCATGAATGTGCAGAGCTTGGCATCACCATTTGGCCACAAGTCAAATATGGTTTTTTTCTTTTTGGTGCTGCATTTAGTTATAAATCAAGTGGCAAAATGAATGTCCCGGGGCCCGTTCCAGGTCTGCCTGGTGATGAGGGCTTGAGTTTTCCCTTGAGGGCTTCCCAGTCCTCCATCAGATCGATGGCTTTCTCCAGATCTCAGAAAATCAGAACAATTCTTAGAGATGAGACCTAAATATGGGCTGTGGAGCTTCACGACTGACTCAAATCCTTCTGAATTTTAAGAGGAAATGAAGTGTGTTCCAGACTGACCTTTCAATTCTATCTAAAATACTTTGATGTTGTTGGGCCAGCATCTGAGCACCTTCCAAATATAACAGTTTTAGCTGTCAGCTAACTTTCCAAAACAGGAAAGGTCTTCTCTGCTGTAACTGAGCTAAGAACCCTCAGCTCCTCTTGGAGACAATAGAGAGAAACACTGTGATTCAGTGATTCATCTGACCTATTTTAAACATCAGCTTGAGGGAGACTTGAATGACAACATACAAAAGAGCTTCTCCTCTCCACTGACTGTGAAGACATGTTTGTCACAGTGCAGACATCTGCATTTACTCAGCCTAAATTACATCCAGAGAAGCTAAAGCCCAGACTAATTCTCTTTATTTCACTGGAGTTGGCGTTTAAATGTCCTCCAAATCTGTCCATGGTTACACTAGGGCGAGTAAATCTAGGTCTGAATTCCAGGCTAACCTCTGCTCGCTGGATTATCCTCCTTCTGGGCCTGGTATAAAAAGAGAAATTGGTTTCAGCTTATTTTTCAGTCACAACTAAATTCTCCAAACAGTCCAATATGGTTTGAGTTCTTCTCTTCAACAGAGCATAAAAGTCCTCAGGTTTAAATCTCAGTGCTTCCTTCATGTTCCCAGGCAACCAGCACCAGAACAAGGGGACACAGTCTCAAGCTGTGCCAGGGGAGGTTTAGACTCGAGGTGAGGAGGAAGTTCTTCACTGAGCGAGTCATTCGTCATTGGAATGTGCTGCCCGGGGAGGTGGTGGAGTCGCCGTCCCTGGAGGTGTTCAAGAGGAGACTGGACATGGCACTTGGTGCCATGGTCTAGTTGTGAGGTCTGTTGGGACGGGTTGGACTTGATGATCCTTGGGGTCTCTTCCAACCTTGGTTATACTGTGATACTGTGATGTTGTTATTTTTGCTCAAAATGAAATTATCTGCTCATTTAAAACTTAATCCTAGCCCTGTCTCACACTTACACCACATCAAATCTCTCCAGAATCACATTCTTTCCAGATTACTTTGCTTCAGAAATTTACATTTGAATCTTGTCAGAAAGCTCAACAGCTGTTTGAGTTGTCACCTTCTGACATAGGTCAGGCAAGTTGCACAATAGGGTGGAAAGACTTTATAGGATTTCTTTGTAGTGATATCATTCCTTCATTGAAGTTTGCAGTAAATTTGTCTTCTAACTACTCCACCAGATTTCCCAGGAAAACAATCATCTTGCCTTTCTCTTCCCTTCATGTATGTATCTTTTCCTCCATGCCAATTTTCTCCCACCTCCTACCAAAACTTTTACTACTTCATTACAGAGGTAGAAAGGGAGTTCCAGTTCAGTCTGCTGTAACTGAACCACAATTGCCACAGTGAAGAAACAGATATTGTGTCCATCTTCATGTCCTTTATGATGCCATAACGCTCCTGCTTCTTCAATCATCCAACTCCACTTCCTGGTATTGCCTTCAAAACACTTTGAGTGGCTCTATAGCATTTACTTGATCTCTCTTGTCTCTGATCCTCTGCTCCCAGACTCCCGTCAGCCCTGGACTACAAGGCTCTGAGCTCACTGGCTGACTGTTACTGAGGTTCCCTGCAACTTTCCTTTATATGATCGTGGCTGAAGGTCCTAAAATATTGGCAAATTCAAGCCATAAGGTAGTGATGTACCTGGCATTCAGTTTTCTGCTGACATATGCTTGGAAACTCCACTCTTTTCTGGATTGAAAGATGAGAGAGATGGTTGCAAAGGCAACAGTTTGGGGGTAAAAAAACCAACACAACAACAACAACAACAAAAACAACCAACCAAAACAAAACCCTGAAACAACAAAACAAACTATTCCAGTGGTTCCAGTGGAAGAGGAACTTGCAGGCGTTTGCAGTAGCTCTATTTTTCTTCTTATTTTCCAAAAGACTACCAAAAATTGAGCAAGCTCTGCAGAAGCCTCTCTCTTTGAAAAGTCTGCCCTTACTGTAAATGCTCAGAACATTTACACTCAGGGGAATGTGTTGCTGATCATGGCCTTGTGCTACCTCCTGACTGCTCCAGTTGAAGACAGCAGGGACACTGACTTTCTCAGTGATACACACCTGTGGCTGACACTGGAACCAAGGATTGGTGCTTAGTACCTGCTCTGTTCTGGGTAAGTCAAACTCCCTGGAGTACCAGGAAAGAAGCTTTTAAGTAGACACAGAAATGTTTAAGATAGCAGTAGGGAAAAGGAAAGGATTAGCAGGCAGATGAAAAAAAAAAAGGTTAGGAAGAAGTGACACAGAAGTTGAGAAGGAACTGAATTTTCATGTGAGACTATGACTTGGAGGACCTGATTCAAGTCAGGTAGTCCAAGATAGGAATTTGGATTCAATGCAGAGGTGACAGTCTGAAGAAGGGAACACATAGCCTGGATATCCTCCTCTCCTATCTCTGTGCAGAGATAAGGAGACAGCTCAAACCACTGGTGATAGGATCCAGTTTAGATGAAGTCTTGAGGAAGAAAAGCCTGTGAAAATTAACTGGCTGTGGAAGCAGGTGGAAACTGGACTGAAAAACCTGATGAGTGAGCCTGGGAAAGAGAAGGGTTTGTGTTGTCTGTCTTCTCCAAGGAGCTTGCAGCAGCAATTAATGTGTCACATAGGGAGGGGAGGAGTATTGCCCACTGAAATAATGCAGGGGTGAAGAAGGGTTCCAGTCTGGCAAATTCACAGCAACCTTGTGTACTGGGACATGATTTTAATCTTTAATGCCTTCTTTTTTACTGGTTTAAAAATCAGCTCCTCTCTATGGCAGACAGGCTGTCTCCAGGCAGGGGCCCACTCTCAGCAGCCTCCTGGTTTAGATACCTCTTGGCTTTGACCATACTAGAAAAAACTCCTGGTGTTTGGACAGTTGTCAGCTAGGGAATAGGGATGAACATCACCTATCACCTTGTGAACAGATACAGGCCTAGAGCTGGACCACTCAACATAAATCCCATGCAGTTTAGGAAACCAGAGCCTTGTTTTCATCTTGCTAGTACCCAGACCACACAGCAGCCACTGGATATTTCCATTTCTGACATAACACAGTCCTTAGGCTTGACACTGTGTCTGACACAAAATTTTGTTGGTGAGAAGGTTGCTTCCTCATCATTTGCATCTTCTTGAGAATGGATCCAAACGTGTTCTTATCTTGCTCATGCCCATTGGTATTTGAAGAGTCCTTGGAAGACAGCTTTGTTTCCAAGCTCCTATTACTCACTTTCTTTATCTCCCAGCTAAAAGCTTTAATGGATCTGTTTTCCTAGAGCATTTAAGGTTGGAGGCTATGAAGAACTTCAAAGGGATTTAGCAGCAGCTTTGCCACTGATTTTGTAAAAGGACCAGAGAGTTTGATTAAAAGTAAGCCACGCTCACAGTACTGCATGAAGCTCTGCTGATCTATTTTTACCGCATCACAAACACAGTTGAGCAGAGGGGGAAATCCCACTGACTAAACAGGACATGTGGGAAGAATGAAACCTGCCTGCATCCTGTATTACCCAGGTATTCATTAACTCTCAGATAACCAGTTTAGACAACACAATGTGGAATGTCTCCAGCACCAGATGGTAGTGATGGGGAAGAAAGAAGAGTGCAGCAGACAAGATAAAACTTGGCAGGAAAACATACACAGGAATTTCTATTCATTAAGACAGAGACTGGAATCTGAGAGTCCTAAGTTTAACCATTCCTTTGTTGGCAGGAAGTGTCTGAGAAGCGTGAGGACAAAGAAAACTTCTATCCCTGACTGCACACCTGACCCCCTCTCAAAACCAGCCAATTATTTAATGATGCAGGCTTTGTGGTGTAATGGTCCACAGGTACTACTGACCAGTGAGGGTACAATCGTAGTATCATAGTATCAGTCAGGGTTGGAAGGGACCACAAGGATCATCTAGTTCCAACCCCCTGCCATGGGCAGGGACACCCCACACTCGAACAGGCTGGCCAGAGCCTCGTCCAGCCTGGCCTTAAACACCTCCAGGGACGGGGCCTCAACCACCTCCCTGGACAACCCATTCCAGGGCTTCACCACTTTCATGGGGAAGAACTTCTTCCTCACATCTAGCCTGAATCTCCCCACCTCCAGCTTCATTCCACTACAAGATGGATCCAAACCATTCCAAAGTGGATCCAAACTGTTCCAAAGTTCAGAACTGTGAGCATCCTCTTGTCTCAGGCAGCCTTAGATCAAGGTTGATGTACACTAATAAAACTCATGTCTGAAAGCGCAGCATGTGCTTTCTTTGGTGTGTCCTGGATCATTGCAGTATAGACTCATCCTTTTCCACAAAGAATGTTCTATGACTTTTATTTTTATTGTGTGACAAACAGAAGGCAAAGTTTGACAGTAGCAGTGTGAAAGGTTTGTTCTTTAGAAATTATCAGTTACCTTCTACATCTTTCTGGGTACATGAAAGTGAGACATGATAATGAGGAAAGCATTTTCCCAAGCTAATGAAAATTCTCTCTTCGAGAAAAGCAGAGTTCTATTGACAAGGATCCTGAACAGGCTTTCATACCCTCAGTGTGTAGATGGACAGATATTTTTGGAATGCATCTCCTGATGAGATATGAGGGCTGTTATTAATTCTGTCTGTCATTTTTATTGAAAGCCAAACAAATTGTACATAGTGTATGAAGGGCAAATGTAAACCTTCAGTGGCAAGTAGTGCTAGGACCCCCAAGGATCAAAGCAAGCCATGCTTTCTCTTTCACATGCTGTTTAATACACCGTGTTCTGCCATGGTAAGAACACTGAGCAGGCTCATACCATGCACCAAGCAGCAAAAATATGTGCAGAACTCAGAAGTTACAGCCTTAGATTCTTGTGTTATTAAAGAATACAGCAGAAATGGTACTGAGCCTCCCGTGAAGTGTTGTGAGACCTGAAGCCACCATATGTATTAAATTCAGAGGGATCATGTGAAACAGTTAATTAAATCCTTCAGCCTTTTCCCATTTCACCTTCAAGCCTGCATTGCTGGGCATAGGGTTCCCTATGGCATGTCCTTCCTGCAAAAGGATTTCTGGAAAAATAGTGCACTTGGAAGCAGCAACTGCAGTGAAGGTGCCACGGGCTGGTACAAACATCAGTCCAGAGGCTGCAGTTACCCCAGGATTCAAGGGAAGGCATTAGTGTGGAAATTTGGGGCATCTAAAACCAGAGAGGAGCAAAACAGAAACAAAACCCAAATAACCCATGAAGGAACCAGGGAAGTACCATAGTCAAACCTAGGAGTGATCAAACAGGATTTTCTCAGGTCAGATGGATATGTGACTCTGGCTGTTGTACCACAAATTCCAGCTTGGTGTCAAGCAGCCAGGACAACCTGAGTTGCTCCCAGTGCCCTGTGGCAGGGGAAATATGGGTCCTGGCAGCCCCCAGCTCATTCACCCCTGAGTTCTGTAGATGCTTCCAAGGCTGCTGCAGAGCCAAGGAGGTCATGCAGGAAACTGTGCCACTCTCATTGTCATCATCTCCAAAATAGGAGGGGATTGTGTGACCCACTGCCAACAATATTCATAACTCTAATTCCTGATTTAACTCTTCAATTCAAATATACAAAATATTTTATACCATAAACAGAGGATTTCTACTAAAGCCTCCCATAAACTGACTTCACAGACTGCTTTTGTAATCTTTCCAGACTGAGAGTCAAAAGCGGGAGGGAAAAATGGCAACGTTAGTTTTAATGGGGCAAAAGAAAAGGTTCTTCTATTTCCAGATGTCTCACAGCCCTTTCAAGTGTAGAGGAAGATATTATGACAGCAGGTTTTATGATTCTTGGCTTCAGAAACACATCAAAATTGTTTTATCTGACATCAAAAGAATGAGCTTGTTAATCATCATGATGAGGCTGAAGATGTTACGTCTGCTCAGATTAGTATCAATGCAAATCAGGCAGCTATAGAGGCTTAAAGATCAGAGTTTTGTCCTTAGGCTTTATCTGCGGTTTATCAGCTTCTAAACAATCAGCTCTATGAACCAATACTGTGTTTATGCTCTGGATTAGACTTCAGTAATCATGAATGTATACAACTCCTTCCTAAGCTTGAAACCTAGATAACTTTGAGCTTTTGTCGTGTAAGACCTCCGGTTACTTTGATAAGAGTACACTAAAAGCTATTCCCCGAAATGATCATCTTAATTGTAGAAGTATCTCTTTCTGGTAAGCATTAGCATCAAGATTGAAGTGAGCATGAGGAAATAGGCCATTTATTTTGTACATCATTTATTGCAGATTCTTAACATTGCTCAAGCAATGACTTAATTTATAATAATTAGGTTTTGTGGACCTCATCTAACTGGATTTCAGCAAAGCAATTGAAGTGGTGCCATACAGGGAATTATTAGCAAAAGGGTCTGGCTGAAGCAGAGACAAAAGGTGCTGAAATGGGAAGTGTCAGGATAGAGAAAGGTTACAAGCAATTTCTTGAGCATCACTCTCAGCCAAACTTAACTAAATATATTCACCAGTAACATTTGCACAAGAAGGAGGAACATCAATGGAATTTGCTGATGACATAAAGCTGTGAAATGCAGCAAGAATATCTCACAGGAAGAACTCAGGGAGCCAATTCCTCAGAAATACCCTAAAGATATTTCATTATAGAAAGCTTAAGATCACACATTTAAAAGGGGATTGTGTTTCCTGAATGAGGTCTAGCTGGGGGGGGGGATGAGACATAAAGTCTATTATTACGGTGAAGAGTGAGAAATGTGAATTTCTAATGCAGATGTCTCCACTGTATCTAGAAGCTTGAGTCCAGCCCAGGCAGTCAGCATTCTTAGCACTGGGAACAACAGCAGTGGCCACAGATACATGTTAAAACCAGGAGTATTCCCAGGCACCCATTTGTAAACAGTTACTTCATCAGAAGTGCTGCTCAGGTTGTGCTCACAACTTGCTTTCAGCTTGCTCTCTCATTTTTCATGATTCTTCCTGTTAGATAATTCCTTCCCGCTGGGAGCAGGAGACAGATACTGAGTGGTTCATCCACAGTGTTGAGGGTGCGGCAGTGGCCCTCCTGCTTGAGCATAGCCAGAGACATCTCTGGGTGTGGGGAGGAGTCCTGTGGAGCTAAGTTGCTGTCCTTCCACCTCCAGAGTGGTGGAGTCACCACCACTGGAAGTGTTTAAAAAGAAACTGAATGAGGCACTCGGTGCCATGATTTAGTTGATTAGATGGTGTCGGGTGATAGGTTGGACTCGATGATCTCAAAGGTCTTTTCCAACCTGGTTAATTCTGTATTGTGTATTCAGAGCTCGCTCAGCCTAACACTTTACTTCACAGGAAAGATGTTTTTCACACATCTGATGTGCTCCCAGCATGAAGGGTTGCTTTTCTGCCACCCACACACTTGGAAAAGTCTTTCCTGCCCTTTCATTGCCCACAATGATCCCTCAGAAGGGCTGGCTGGAGAGTTCTCCCACACGAGTGGTGACATTTAAGCTGTGTGTCGGATCCCTTTGCGCATGGATCCTGCTCCCACCCAACACAATAGCAGACTTTGGTGGGTGCAGGGTGAAGCCCAGCGTGACATTTTCTTCCACCCTACGCTCATTTGCTGAGTGAAGCTTTTGTGAGACAATGGAGGCCAGAAAGCCCCTGTTATTCCACCTGCTTCTGTAGCCTCTGGTCCCATGGTCAGTTGACACTGCAGTGATGGAGACCTTATAGCAGCCTTCCAGCATTCCAAGGGGGCTTACAGGAAAGGGAGGGAAGACCTCTATCAGAGAGCATAGTGTTAAGATGAGGGGTAATGGTTTCAAACTAAAAAGGGTAGGTTTAGATTAGATATTAGGAAGAAATTCTTTACTATGAGGGTGGTGAGGCACTGGAACAAGTTGCCTAGAGATGTTGTGGATGTCTCATCCCTGGAAGTGCTCAAGACTAGACTGGATGAGGCTTTGAAGACCCTGATCTAGTGGAATATGTCCTTGCCTATGGTAGGGGGTTTGGAACTAGATGATATTTAATGTTACTTCCTAACAAAATCATTCCATGATTCTATGATTCTATACCTCCTCTCATGCTCCTTTCCCTATCGACAACAAAACGAGCCTCTGTGTGCTCCATTCAGAATGAACAAGACTGCAGTAAATTCAGGTAAAACATGGCTTTAGGACAAGAGAATTTTGTTGAATGCTGTTGATAATTCAATAATAAAAGTGTATGACTTCTTGTAGATCTCTGTTGATGCATGCTTATCTTTTACATGGCATTTATTGTAAAAACAAAAGAAATCAACACATTAAACATTTACAGATGAACATTCACTGTCTCCCCTTAAAGCACAATCACTTAGTTACTGTAATGGATCCTTAGACGAGAAACAGTATAAGCCTGCTCAACCTATTCCCATTTAGTTCAAAATCAATCCACGCCCAAAGCACTGATGGTTTTATCCTGGGAGTAATCAGTGTTGATAATAGTGTCTGGGGCATGGTAAGATGTTTCTCTTCTCTTGTTTAATCATTTACCTATAAAAGCCCACACACCCTTTAACAGCAGGCACAAAGTACATGCAACCCAATAGTCACCTTGTGAAATAAGAGGGAAAAAAAATCTTCTGAGTGGAAAGTTCAGGTTCCTAATTCTAATATTACTGGCACACTTTTCTTGTGAACCTATAGACAAGTCACAGCCTAAACATCTCACACGTGGGTACTGCACACCAGCATCAGGTCTGGCATTTATGCACTGATTTCAAGAGGCTTAGTGTACTTCAGCTCACGAGTTTTTGTCCTGTACCTAGTAGAACAGGGATCAGAAGCAAAAAGTATTTCGATGAAATCAGAGAGATGCATATCCATCCATGGGCATGGACACACAGCAACCCATTCACCAGGAATCTTGCTCCTGCCAGGTGTATCTTACCGCCCTTTCATTCTTCTCCACCACTCTGCTCTGTCCACACTTCCTTTCTACTCCAGGAAAGCAAAGGAGTTTTTAGCCACCCATCACACTTTACCCAGTGTTTGAGAGAGTCTCTTCTCCAGGCCCGTGCATATTGCATTGGCACGCTACCAAACCCGCTAACAAATGGCAGATTAAGTGGAAACACGGGAAGGAATTTCAAGCATGTATTATACTTGCTTGGAGTTCAGTCTGCAACTTTTAAGACGAGGGCTGCCCTCTAAACAGGCAGGCCTGGGAATTCAGCTACAAAAGAACTACACATGCAAGGAAAATACCTTTCCTCTGAGAAAGAAACTTGATGATATTCTGCAGTCTTCAGCAGGTTACGTTCACTGTGTGCTCTGGAAGGGCTTGGCATGCTCTGTGCTTTCTTGATACTTTACATTTCCAGCACTGTTTTCTGCAGGACTTATATCACATTAACCAGAACTTTTCTTATGTCAGCCCCTCGAAGACACATGAGTAGAAGACTTTAATCCTTTCTATTCACAACCAAAACAGCCCTTCTATAGCCATCTGCTGTCCTGCCTTAAGATACAAGAATAATGTGGCACTCAGTTCAGGACTGCAGATTATCAGCAGTCATGACCAGTTGGACAGTAAACCTCTAGTGCCGTGCAGCCACATAGTTGAGCTATTTACATTTCCCTGATGAGCTGTGCTGGCTGCATGGCTCTTTCACACAGTTTAAATGCCTGTTTTTTTGAAAAGGCCTGTTTTCAGCATCAGAGCAAATACAGTCTGCATGCAGTCTCCAAACCTGCCCAGCAATGGCCCAGCCCCACTCAGAGAATATGCTGGCAAAATTACCATCACCTCAGGTGGGCCCAGGTGAAAGAGTGTCCAGCTTTAGCACAACAATTCTGCCCACGTTATCAGAGAGTTCCTTTTCTTTCCAAAACCAATCTGGAATGTTTGCAGAGGGTGTACAGCAGAACGAGTCTCTCCCACCCCTGATTACACAAAACTGGCTACATACATAGGGGTGTTTTTTTAAAGCCCACAGTTGCTCATATTACTGAAGCTCATTTGCCTTCAATGAAGCAGCTGAGAACATAGGACCAGTGGATGGGAAATACGTTCCCTAAACCAGGCCAGATGCTCTCAAGCCCACCTGATGTGACATGCCTATCCAGAAATCAGAAAATGTGTAGGGATGGCAATTTCCAATACCAAAACCCAAAACCTTTCTGCACTCCAGAGTGCCTTAGCAAAACTGTGACTCTCATGGTTGGCTTCAGAGGAACTTTTTCTTACTGTATCAGGTAGAAGAAGATGGAGTTGATTATGGCCTTAAACTGACTGGTTCAAATTTCTCAGTTGCTTATCAACTCTAAAGTTAATTTTAAAATGTGACTCTTTTAGCTTAATAGGCTATTTTCAGCTTTAACTAATCTGAGCTCATGGCTGGCTTTGGAGCTGCAACAGTTAAATGAAAGCTAAGACTGGCTATTCTTCTCCGAGGGCACAGAGTAACGAAGCATACTGGGGGGGAAAAAAAAAAGAAAGGAAGAATGATTTCTATAAAATATAAAAGACAGGGACAAAAGAAAACTGAAGGAAAATAAGCAGCACTGAAGCTATTAATACATCTGTCTGTCACAGAATGTCCTTCCAAACACGTAAGTGAAAGGAGACCAAAAATGGAACCCAAGCACAGCACAAATACAAGAATGTCTGCATTGAAATTCGTAACTTTTCTTTATTCTCTGTGATACATTCAAACAAAAGTGCTCCAGAAAACAGCCATAAAGTAAATGAAAATAAAAAGGCAGAAAAAGACCATCAGATACATATGGTGATTATTCATATGTTGAAGCATTAGTAACTGCTTGTATCTGAGTGCACCAAGAGCCCACAGGAGGGTCCATGTTTTTGTATGCTGCACCTATAAAAACACTAATCATAGGCAGCTCTAGCAAAAAATGTTTCTCAGAACTAGAGCCAAAGCCATCACAAAGATAAAGCACCATCAGGCATATGTTTACAAATGCCATAGTAATTAGTAGAGGGGAGGAGAGGCTTAGCTGAATTTACATTTTCCCTGTATAGCATAGGGAAGCTCTACTTAGATACATTCCTTCCCAGCTCTGCTGTTTCACACTAGGGACTTGCCTTTGACCCACTACACCAAGCACCACAGGCAAGCTTCAGGAGACACTGAGAGACAGATGGAAGAGAAACTGGAACTGGAGCCAGTGTCTGTCCTCCTATTTGAAGTAATAATATTGGCATGGAAGCATGTACTTAGCCATGCTACTGCAATACAGTGGCACAACCCACCTGAGAAACTCTTTTAACAGATCACATTGACTTCCCAACACTGTTTGCTAAGCTGGAAGTATTTGGCTACTCTGATTTTACCTATAAAGGGCAGTTCTTGTTTTAAACTCTAATGCTGCTGTAGCCAAAAACTAAGTCACTGTTAGTTCTCTACAGCTACCTGAAAGGAGGTTGTAGTAAGGTGGGTGTTATTCTCTTCTCCCTGGTATCAAGTGATAGAACAAGAGGAAATGGCCTCAAAGTGTGCCAGGGGAGATGTATATCAGATATTAGAAAAATATTCTTGACTGAAAGAGTGGTCAGACATTGGAACAGACTGCCCAGGGAGGTGGTGGAGTCAGGTGTTAAAAACATGGCACTTCAGGATGTGATTTAGTGACCATGGGGGTGTCAGGCCAATGGTTGGCCTCAGGTCTTTTCCAGCTGATATGGTTCTATGATCTGTAAGAGCAGAGCATCACTTCATAGCAAACTCAGATTACATCCCATAACATGGCTCTACTCCAGCTACAGAATTGCTGAACTGTGCATTTGCCAAGAACTATTTGTAACCCAACAATCTGGTGGGGAGGAGGATTCCTGTCCCAAACAACACAAGAAATGGAAGTCAAGATGTCACACAAAGTACATGGTCAAAGGGATACAAGAGAGAGAGACTTTAATATCCAGGGTCTCTCTATCTGGTGTATCTTTAGGTAAAACCACATGGACCTCCAACAAAAAGGGGTGAAACTCAGCAGAGCCTGCAAGTCAAATGGCCAGCAAGACCAAAGGCAGGCTTCCTCTCTGAAAATCTGACTTGCTGACACAAGATTTTCCTTAGAAGATCTCTGCAGGTTCATAACAGAAAACAAGCCTCGGTCCCTGTACACTTTCTGTAATGCATGTTCCTGGGGATCCCGCAAGGTGGAAGGCTACGCCCCAGCTGCTATTCGGATTAGAGCCCATGTACAATTTGTATTTCCCAAAGCAGGGTGCAATGGCACTGCTTGCATGACCAACATCAACTCCACAGTCAAGTCCTTGTAATGTGAAGGTCTGCTTGCTCAAAAGGCTTTTTTCTTAACTATGTTACCAATAAAATCTCAAATCACTCAGGGCAAAAGAAAGTTAGATGTGCCATGCAGTTATTTACCCTTCACGCTGTTTGTGTGTCATTCATCTCCCACAGCACATGCCTTGCCCTTTTCACGCTCCCTTTCCCTCGCAGGAACACAAATCTGCAATATTTGGGTTGCAAACACCATTAAATGCCACTCTTCAGCCCCCAACAGCACAGAAATATTTTCTTTTAAAAGTTCAGATCAAAGCATTTCTACTAATCCTGGGATTTATTAAAACAAACATTGCAGGCTTGAGACAGTCAACAGCGTCCCTTTTGTAAGATTCTGTGGAGATTCTGTTCTGATCTCGCACTGTTTGCTGATCCGCCCCTAATTAATCTCCAGTTGCTCAGCTGCAAATTCAGCAAGTCCACCCAGCAGATGCTGCTTTCTACCCAGTTTTGAGATGTAATGACAGCACCGCACAGCCCCCGTCCTAGGAGCGAGGTGGCTTGCTCAAAAAGCTATAGATGACATCCCAAAGTCGCAAGAACCTATCACACACGTTTGCAGCAGACGTTTAGCCTCTCCTCAGATGAGTGATTAAAACCAGTCATTAAGTGCTTTCAAGGAATTTAATTGTCTTTATCCTTCCCTGCAGTCAAGGTAGTTGCCTTTGATCCAGTAACAGATCTGTGCATATTTGAGGGGTGTGATGCGGACAGCCACATTGAAATCCTGTGGGGTGCCGTTCATGTCCACCCACTGATGGCCTGAAAATATCCCAATAATTTTACGTTCCCATTTGTGGTTCTGCCTCTTCCACATCCTGACGTAGACCCCAGATCCACTCGCCCCCGGCTGGGCGTCGCACTGCTGGTACAGCAGGTCGTACGTTTCATCTTTGACATCACAGAAACGGTAAACCAGGTTTCCTGGACGGTCATTGTCATAGCCAGAGAAGTGAATCCTCCCTCCAGGCAAGTGTCTTGCCGGTGGGCTCACACCTATTTTCATAAACTTTCTTTTATGAGGCTTCTTCAGCTCCAGCAGGGCATAGTCATAATCCATGCCAATGTCATTGGCATTGCCTTTGATCCATCCTTTAGGGACATGTGTCCTTTTCACTCGGATCCACTGGAATTTCATTTTCTCAGGCATAGCTGAGTTGGTGATATTGGCCCCTTTGCTGCCATCTTTCAGTTTGGGCTTTAGGAACCCCACCCGCAGTTTCTGAGCTCCTTTGACGTAGCTCTTGCCATCGTGGATACAATGAGCGGCAGTAAGAACATGCTTCTCAGCCACCAGCGTCCCCGTGCAACCCGTAGATAGCTTCACTGATGTGGAGAACGGGTAATTCATCAAAAAGTCTTTCCCAAAAATGCTAAACCTGCTGTCATAGCCATAGATCTGCCTCTTAGTTCGAGATTTGCCTTGAGACCCATCACCGCTGTTGCTCAAAATATATATGCCTACTTCAGTTTCAGTCAGGCTACCATTAGCATACAAGGTTTCATAGGACAGGTAGTTCTTCACTTCTTCATAAGTTGGCAGTGGAGAACTTTTGTGGCATGCTGGGCCACAGGGAGATACCACTTCCAGTCTGGCTTCAGCATCAAACTGTGGTTTGTCCAAGTTAAGGGTAGACTGTGGCAGGATAACTGGAACTCTGTAAGATGGCCAAGTTGGCTTCCAGTGAGAACTGGAGGGCATCACATCTTTAGCAGCACACAACAGGAGGATTAAAGTGGACAGGGCTGCCATTCTGGACGCTGGTCTGTGGAAAGCAAAAGGGAGCCCAGTTATACATCCAAACACATTGCAAGATTAACCTACCATGCTAAGCAATGGCTTGCTAACCAAGTCTAATACAATAAGGGTCAAGTGATTTGAACAGAGGCAACTAAGCACTTCAGATGTCTCGGTGTTAAACCTTAACCTGTATCCTGAAATAAGTGTCCCAAGCTAACACTGAAACACGGGGCATTTAACCCTTAGCTGTGCTGGGACACCAAATCCCAGCTGGCACCAGTGGGAACTTACGGTATTTGCACACAGTGTAAAGAAAACTCAGACCCCTTGTAAATTCCTGCATTCAGAAACCACAGCTCCTGCAAAGAGTAGAAGTATCTCACTTTGTCGAGATCACAGATTTCAGATCACTAGATATGAAAGTTCTCACCTATGCTTTGACTTGCCTGAGAGAGGTCTTTAAATCACCTCACACCATTTGCTGTCTTAGCCACAGACGTCAAGAAAATGGTAGAAACAGGTGATCAGACAAAAGGTAACCTGGACAGGAGCTGGGTTGCAGAACATGACCATATGGGAGACTTGCTTCCCCTTGCAACTCACATGAGAGGAAGGTTTCTGCTCCGTGTAGCATTCAGTCTCCCCTAGGCTTACATGAGACAGGGTGATATGATTACACAAAGGCAGCTAATGAAGTAAGTTTACAATTCTTGAGGGGATTTTCAGTTAACATACTGGCTTATTCCTTTATAAACTCAATTAATTAGAAATGCAAACCAACCCCCTCTGGGCACAGGGAGGCAAATGAGACTGCAAATGTGTTTATGAACCACAGGCAGAGTGCCTCAAACTGCAAAGAACAGCGTGCACTAGCACTGTGTCAAGAAAACGTGTAACTCCAGTTCAGTTGAAAATTAGCCATACAGCTGAATCGCTGCAGGAGGCACTGCACCCTGGGCAAGAAGGCAGGCAGGATCTCCCTCAGACAAAGATTATTCAAACAAAACTTCACAATTATGTTGAGCTTACACATATTTAAAACCCTGCTGAGGTTACAGTGATCACAACTGCAGGAGCATTCCTGAAATACCTCAAACCAGTAAACCAGAGCAAACCACGCAGGAGATGACCACAGCTATCTAAAAAAGAAAAATCATTCCCTTTCAACACTTTTTGTAGGAGTACTCCATCCCTAAGCTGCACTGAAAAAAAAGACTTCAGAAGGCATGACTGATAAAGGCTAAATGCAGATATGCCATTGTCAACGGCATCCTCTTTGGGAATGGAGGCTATAATTAAAGCACACAATGGTCAATACATCAATTGACTCAGGATATCAAAATATTTCAATTCCAAAAACCAAGTGTAGATGAACAGAGCTGATGTTACTGATGCCAACAGAAGCAAGTACTGACTCCTTCAGAAGTGGCCAGAGATTCTGTTGGTAATTCTTTTCGTTAGCAAACAGGACACATTTAAAAGGAAGCATCTTTTTCTAGAAGGGTTAAGCCCTGTAGCGTACGTTGCTCTGTGCCTTAATGGGCAAGCCATGCTGGAAAATGCAGGCCATTTTAAACATTCATCAGATCTGCTTAATTTTGGATGGCCTGAAAATGTGAAATACTTGCTTATGTGTTTACAGAAGAACATCAGTTCCTCTGGCTCCTTCCACAGCAGAGATGAATATTGGATGCGGCTGGTTTTTGCGAGCTATGAAATGAGATAGTCTCACATCAGTATAAGGATGGCCCAGGGAACACTCGCTGGATATCAGATACGCTTGCTGTATATCAGGTATGCTTGCAGCTTAACAGTGACCAGACAAACAGCAGGTTACAAGCACAAATTATATCACTCCATCCCCACAGAGACAATACACACTAGCATAAGTCAGCTGTTAACTGTCCTACTTGTGACAGTGAGAACTGGACACAGAAATGTTTACTGGGCTTTTAGAAGCTGAAAATGGACTAAATCAGTAGTGCTGTGCATCAGGTGGCAGATCCCATCCTTAAGAGCATGTGTTTGTAAGCAGCCTGCTCTCATCTGCTTCACACCAAAGTTATTCCTACAACTGACATTTGAAGCTTTCCTGACTGATGGAAACTTTTGCCTGAACTGCACCACTCAAGTCACTTCTTGGATCTAAAAAATCATTCATGCTAACTGAGCCAGTGCTGGCCTTTGGCTGGTTTATTTAGCTGGCAGGGGAAAATTAGACATGTCTTGTCAGTTGTTATTTGCACAAGCAGCAAGATTCCCTTGTGCCTGTCAGCACAGCGACCTGATGACACGACTGCGTGCATAACAACTTCTCTGCTTCTTCCAAAAGCATCAGCAAGGCTGAGAAGGGAAATTACCTCTCCCTGCAACCTGTCCTCCCTCTTTTCCCCACCACCACTACAGTAACACCAGGGATGGAAAGGCAGTTTCAGACAGCAGAGGGCAGCCGCCCTGTGGAGAAAACAAACCAGAAGCTGGGACTCAAGTTGGTCCTCGAAAAAGGCTTCAGAAGATGGTATCGGTGTCTCTGCTGTGCACTTTATGTCTCCGAGCAAGCCTTCCCACACCTCTCCCCTGCTGCTTCCGTGCTATGATTACATTCCAGCTTTTCATCAGTTGCAGAACCTTTCTATTATTTAAATTGTTACTAAAACTGATCAATGAAATACAGTTGTGAGGTTAAACCTGACTATAGGAGCTAAACCATGCTCACAAAGCAAGACATTCACTGAAGTCTTTGTAACGGTATTTTTTATGGAGGTACAACCGATAAGAAGTCAGCTCTGGGGTACAGCAAATAGAATAAATATGTCTAATTTATAACAAGATGCCAGATGAGTGGATAGTACTTCTTCTAAGTAGATCCTTCCTCTTTTAAAAAACAAATGGTTAAGCTGAAAGATAAAGGAATTTTTAAATAGTCTAAACTTAAAGAGAGATCTACCAGTTAGCCTCTTCTTGCCTTTTCCTGCCATAACCAGGATCCAAACTCTCTACATTCAGCTCCTTACTTGTGGGTGACCCTGAAAGATGTTCTCAAACTGAACCGACTGGTAAGAAGTGAGTACTTCCCTGAGCAGCTATCACAAACTGATCCTGAATGAATTACGATGTGCTGCTCTACTGTAGCCCTGCTTTTCTGTTTCTATTTAAACTGTGTCATAAACTCAACCCACCCTTTGACTCCACACAAAGCCCTGCTCTGCTATCCAGCCTAGGAAACCCCTAGAAAGCGGTTTGTACATAATCACACTTGCTAATGGCATTAAAATTGTTTGGAGAATGGAAACAGTGACAGCTTCCCTGGGGCTCCCCACACTGCTAAAACACAGACACATTTTCCTGCCCACTCTGGGTATTCATGCCTTGAGATAGACGTTGGTGAAAGAGACCTGCCTCGCTCAGGATGGGCATGAACCGTTTTCTAGTAAGCAAGTAATCTTTCTGGAGGAGTTCTCTGCTTCAGGGGTGGTTCTTGTAATAGATGGTTAAATAACAATAAATCTTGGAGCATCCAGTATGAAAGCCTGTGAACCAAATAACCAAATGGTCTGCATTACATTTTGAAATGAAGAAAGTTTTTCCACAGTGCTGGCAGCCAGAATGATTAAGATGGAAAAGAAGGAAAAAAAAAAAAGAAAGAAAAGGGGGGGGAGGGGGAGAGAAAACCAAAACAGCAAGAGAGAGAAACCTGCCTCAAACCAAATTATGAAGGTGAACTAAATCACTGTCACTGCAGTGCCAAAATACCTCTGCTGCTTTTCTTAGTCACAGAACTTGTTAAAACACAGCAAAACCAACTGAGTCGGGCTGTAAGAATTACAGAAGCCTTGCTGCCATTAAACCCAAGCATCTCCATGAGCCTGCCCGCGATGCCGGGGGTGGTCTGGGTGTCGGGCTCCCTTACCCGCTGAACTGAGGGCTGTGAGAAGAGATGTCTCGGAAAACCCGAAGCACACTCGAATAACACACAGAGATACTGTCTGTTAGCGCACACAGCGGGTATTTTGACACGTGTCAGCAACCCAGGCACGCCGCAGAGGAAAGGGATCACATTATGTGTTTACCACTTAGTCCAACTCTTACAGAGTAATTTTACTGCCTCCTCTCACCCTCCTTTCCTTTCCTTCCCTTTTCTCTCTCTCTCTGCACGTAAAGCAGCTTCAGTTTCACTGCACCAGAGCGAACTCTGTTGCTGGCGGACAGGGACAGTCAGCTTGACTCAGTCGGTAAAGCTGCAAGCAAGGACCCGCATACCCAGAGCTACCAAACCACCTGAGTGATGGGGAAGCCGTGCAAGCGGCTGGACTCCTGGCACCTCGTTCGGGCCAGAAGAAAAACAACTGCCGCCGGCTCCAGCAACCGCTTCACCGAAGAGATCGTGTCACGAATTCCTTAAAGACCCCCCCAGAAAAATGACGTTCCCAGTCATGGTGATGAATCGAAGCGGAGGATCGCAAAGGCTCCACCGGAGAGCTGCTTCTGAAGCTTCCCAAGTGTGGAACGCAGCAAAGGCGATTTTTTAATCAGCTGTTCCCTCACCAGAGGCTCCTTCAAAG
The DNA here is from genome assembly GCA_033816785.1 of Picus viridis. NCBI lineage: Eukaryota > Metazoa > Chordata > Aves > Piciformes > Picidae > Picus > Picus viridis. Next base: position 1,847,052 of record CM066566.1, on the reverse strand, counting down.
TTAGACACCGGCATCAGCCGGCTGCGGTGCTCGCCGCGCCGGCCGCCACAGCAGCCGGGACCCGAAGCGGGGACCGGCGAGAAGCCGCGTTATCCCTTTTTGTTTGCCCGCCGCCGGGGAGGCGGCGCCGGGTGCGATCCCGGTGATGCGAGCGGGGTTAAAAATTAAGCTCTGGGCGGAGAGCTCGTCCCAGCCGGGACAGCGGCTCCCGCAAGCCCGGGGGCCAGCCGCGCGCAGCGGGCACAGCCGGTGCTCCGCAGCGCAGGGCTCCCCTCCGCTCCGCTGCCGCCGGCAGGTGAGACGCTGGCCCCGGGGCACCGAGGGATGAGAACGGCTCCTCGCCATCCCTCCCGCCGCCCCTTTGTCCCCCGGGTTGACTCGCAACTCGCGGCACCCTCCCGGCCGGCGGGACCCGCTACCTACCAACTCCCCGCGGCGGCGGCGTCTCCGGGAGCCGCTCAGGCAGGTGGCGGGGCCGATCCCATCCCTCCCGCCGCCTCCGCGGGGTTCGGGGCACCTCCCCCTCCCTCCTGCCGGGTGCCTTCCCTCAGAGGCGCGCTCCGAGCGGGGCGGAGCGGGGCCGGAGGCGGAGCGGCGCCTCCCGCAGGTGGTTCCCGTCGCGGCCGGCCCTTACTCTTCTCCGCAGCGCTCCCAGCGGTGCTGCCTTCCGCTGCCCGTCCCACCGCCCGCTGCCCGTCCCGCCGCCCGTCTGCGCCCGCGGGGGTCGCGCCGTGAAAGCCCGGGGCCGTCCCGCCGCGCAGGCTTCCCAATGCATCCTGTGGTACCTCAACTATTTTTTTTTTTTCTCTCGTTTCCTTCCGTTTCCATTTATTTCCCGAGCGTCTCAGGCCCCAGTGGGATAGGTCCCTTCTCACAGGGTCCCCACGCATGCAGTGAATCCCTGGGGTCCTTCCTGCCATCGAAGGTCATAAGCTACAGGAGCTCTGCAGTCTGTCATCTATGTTTCCTCGTCAGGCAGATGTATGATTTTAATTGTCAGCCACATTCTTTGCATAGGTTTTAATTACTCACCCTTCTTGAATCTGTATAATGATATCTGGCAAGAAAAGAGGAAAACAGAGCCAAGAAGGCAAAAATCCCTGAATGTGTGTTAACTCCACAAGAAAAATCCACAAAAAGTTTTGCCAAAATTCCTAGCTGATCACCATTACTCCAGAAAGGAAGTATAAATTTAACAGGAATCAACTTATTTGCTGCCCTTCAGTGACCCCTTTACCTCACTGCAACCCTTATGAAGGACTGGGAGAGCTTGAAGCATGCCTCCCACAAGGACCTGAGGTGAGGAGATTCAGGAGGTGTTACAGGTTCTTACATTCCTAGACTTGATTTTTCTAATTTGTATTTTCTTGAGCCTAGCATTAACCCCATTTGGCTCTGTGGAGAGGTTTTAACAGATGACTGGAAAAAGCAAGTGCTCAGAAAAGTCTTCATGAAAGATCAGAGAAGAATTACAACATGAGGGTGAGGTCCCCAGAGGTAGAGGACAAATGCAGCAGAAAAAGAGATAAAGAGTACATCTGGTGCCGGGGGAAGCTAGGGTTAGCAGCACCAGTTCAGCTGCTCTTGGGCCACCAGGAGATGATCATGCAACAATGTGGGAGATATCTGGAATATCGGTAGGCAGCTAACAAGCAAGACTTCATCAGCAATACCACACAAATCACAGTCCATTGGCTCAAGGAGCTTCGCCTTGTGCACCTCTGCTGATTTGCTTAGATAGAGGAGGTGGCCCATGTTCTGTAGGGGTGAAAGCACTGTGGGATTTGGTTATGTAGTACGAGTCAGGACTGCAGCAGTGGTCCAGGTGTGCTCTTGCTTTCCATGGTCAGTACTTCCATGTGTGCTTTAGGGCCTTCCCAGCTTTCCTTCACAGATCTTCCTTACTGTAGTAGGTCACCACACCAAATGAGGCCTCTTGATCACTTTTACTCTTCTGACAAGGTAAAGATTGTCCAAAAGTCACTTCTGGATGACCACAAACCGTTTGCTGAATAACTCCCTTTCCCACTTTATCTCAAATGTATCAGCCTTCCTGTACCACACTGCTGTTTTCAAATCTCAGTGGGAAGAAGGAAGAAATATTAGCATAATTGTTTCATTCTTTGTATATTTTCCCCAATTTTTTATTGGCAGTGACTGTGAATCAATTCTGTCCGACTAAGGAAGGACTATTCAAGCTCCAGACACAGATTCAAATGGATATAATCCTAGAAGATGTGACACCGACAGGAATGTTTACATCAGCCAAGGGGGCAAAGATACAAGGCACTGCTATGTCTTGTATATCCCACACGTGGTGAGATTCACCTACTTAACTGTAGGGCTTGGGGATACCCTGTGCTGTCCATGATAGATCACAGGACTACAGCCTTTTCCTGTCAGCAGCTGAGAGTCGGGTGGGATGGCCTGAGGCGTCTTAAACGAGACTAGAAGCCTCATTCAAACTATAAATATTTGCAGGTTTGTGTATGAGGTATTCACCCTGTGCACCTTCATTGTCAAGGAACAGAAAGGGGAACTGTCAGGGGTTAAGTTGTTTGACCTGTATTAGACACTTAAACAGGAAAAGATGAAGGTAGTCCATTCAAGAAAAGTGTCAATGTGACTGTTCAGGGTTACAGACATCCCACCACATCCCATGGACCCCAGGTGTGTCTCTGCCTATGGCTAGCTGCTGTCTCTCTGCTTCTGACTGGGGGAAAGGATCCTCTTTGTTTTCAATTATGTTTGAACAGTACCTGCCACCACGGGGAGCTGGTCAATAGCTACCAGTACAGACCATAAAATGTCATGAGCACCTGTGCACAACACAGATAGAGGTATGGGAGCCACAAGGATCAGGATCCACAGGACTGCTCCTGAAAATTAAACCTTAAAGAACATGGGCAAAAGTTCTTTCATGCTGAAAGCTGCGGGGAAGAATGTTTGGTTTGAACTTGAGTTATGAGACAATTGGTTGCCACAAAAATGTCAAGATTTTATTTTCTAAGGACACACTTTAAATCATAAGCTCAGAAATGACAGTTTGCCTGCTCTGCCTTAATCCCTACCTTAAGGAAAAACGAACCACTGTGCGATTCTCTCCAGAAGCTGTAGACAAAATGCATTGCTTTACCTTTCTAATTCAAAAGAGGAGAAAGAAAAAAAGAATTATAGGTTTGGGGGTTTTCCCCCCATGTGTATAATTTCTAAGAAACAGGAGCTCTGGTGAAACTGTCCTACACAGGAGTTTTAACAGGAGAGTGAAGTCCACGATCTGAGGTCCATTTTTGAGGCAAAGAGCAGTAAGTGACAACATATGTAAAGGTGAAGAGGTATTAGCTGGGCTATATTGTCAAGTGATAACACAGAGGCTGGCTTTTCAGCACCTTGTGAGTAAGATGAAAATGAAACAGTCTACAGGTGGGAGCCCTAATGAATGGCACTGTCAGGAGATAGTTTCTCATGGTTGAAGAAATCTTTTATTCTATGGGGAAGTGAAGTAACCTGGCATTATGAGCCTGGGCTAGATTCCACTCCCCCAGACAATGGAGTGATTTCAGAGGCCACTGAGTCTGGAAGGAAGAATGACAACACAGAATTGGCTCAAATGAGTCCTCCCATTGCTCGCTGCTGATGTAATGCATCAGAAAAGGCCTTGGCAATGGCAACTATCCAGAAGGCTCCCACATCCTTCCCTGGGGCAGAGGCCCCTGTGCACAGATGCCCCATTTCCCAAAGCTCTTTCTAACTGCAGAACTGAGTCACAGGTGAGGACACACTCTTTATATTTGGGGACAAAAAAATCTACTTTGAAGGCAAGGAAGATGCAGACTGGGACTTTGGAGACACGAGTCCTATCCTCATCTCTGTCCCTACTTCATTGCAGGGCTTCAGGAGCCGCTTCAGAACTGCCTCAGTTCCCCATCTATGCAAGGAGTGTGAGCATGTTCTATCTCCATGGAATGCTAAGGAGATAAATACAGTGGTTGCTATCCCACGCCTGGGTGCTGGGATGATGGGAAGTCCAGACGTTGCCTCAGATATGTTGACCCAATAATGATGCCACCCAGGTTTTCCAAGTCTATGGATTCAAGGCACTCATTCCTAGTTCCCAGATGCAAGAGTCTTTTACTGTCAGCTCTTCAAGGAAGTGTGGCAGGACTGAGAATCTGAGTTTATGAAATATATTGCCATGTGTATGCGATGTCCTTCCTGTGCTGGTGAAAATCTTGCCATCAGCCAGCGTAACACAGTGGAGAGTATGGAGGACTCTAGCCTTGGAAAGGATTCCTCTGCCCACACAGAGACAAGTATAAGCTAGACATGACCACTTGAGGCTCCTTGTGCAGGCTTTTAGGGGCTACCTCAGAGGGTTGTAATTACCTCTTAAATTAGGAGATAAGATAGGCCAGAAAAAACATAGAACCATAGAATCAATAAGGTTGGAAAAGACCTCAGAGATCATCAAGTCCAACCTATCACCCAACACCTCAGGACTGCTAAAGCATGGCTCCAAGCGTCACGTCCAATCCCCTCTTGAACACCTCCAGGGACGGTGACTCCACCACCTCCCTGGGCAGCACATTCCAATGGCTAACAACTCTCTCTCTGAAGAACTTCTCCTCACCTCAAACATAAACTTCCCCTGGTGCAGCTTGAGACTGTGTCCTCTTGTTCTGGGGCTGGTTGCCTGGGAGAAGAGACCTGTAGCCCTCCTGGCTACGACCATCATTCCTTACAAACACTTACTCCCTTCAGCTGTCTACTAGGAGAGGTTAAACCTGACTTTTTGGTGCCTATGGTTACATAAAGTGAATCTCACTCAGCGTGCTCATCTTCTTCTTGAGTGAATAGGGATATTTGACTATCTGGTTGCAATTCATCCTAACAGGACGGTTTCAGTTGCACAGTTCCACCTGCAGACATAGCTGTGCAAGTAAAGAACTTTGCCTGAGACAACTCAAGCTTTACAGAATGTTTCTAATATTATTGGAAAAGTAATCTACTAGTGCATGGGAAACACAAGAAGTACCACTGGACTGAAAGTGCAGTATGTATATTCCCCTCCCTGTTGAATTCTCAGTTGAAAGGTTTATTGGGATTTTCTGTACCTGTCAGGCAGGGCATGGGAATTTCTAAACATCTCACAGAACCACAGAATTGCCTAAATTGGAACAAAAACCTTTAAAATCATCCATTAGCCTAAAACTGACAAGTTCTTGACTAAACCATATCACAAAGCATTACATGTCTACACAACTCTTAAATACTTTCAGGGATGGGGACTCCACCACCTCCCTGGGCAAGCTGTTCCAGTGCCTGATAATGCTTTCAGTGAAGAAATTATTGCTAATATCCATCCTAAACTTTCTTTGGTGGAACTGTCCTCTTGGTTTGTCACTTGTTACTTGAACAGACTGACCCCCACCTCACTAAAACCCACTTTCAGGTAGTTGTAGAGAGCAATGAGGTCTCCCCTCAGGCTCCTCTTCTCCAGACTAAACAATGCCAGTTCCTTCAGCCACTCCTCATGAGATTTGTTCTCTAGACCCTTCACTAGCTTCGTTGCTCTTTTCTGGACACGCTTCAGCACCCCAATGTCCTTTTGTAGTGAGCCCTGCTTGCAATGCAGTATATTTTGTAGAAAGTCTTGATCAAACTATGAGATGCATAGAAAGAAAAGGAGGAAATACATTTTCTGTTTAGCTTGGTTCAAAATTCACAGCCATGTATACAAATCACACATCCCCTTAACTGCACAGGCCTCGGGAATTACTGCTATTCATATTGCTGAAAACATTTCTGGCAAGGGACATTTAAACCAAGAGTGCCCCTTTAATTTCAGGATAGCAAAAACTTGTTGAAATAAACCAGGCATCTGGATTTGCTCCAGCAAGACTGAGATTTTTGTAAGACACTGCATCTTCACCGTTTGCATAAACAGCATATCCATGGAGTGAAGTAATCCCCAAATAACACCTTAAAAGGAAACGTCCACTGCAACTGCCCTCCTGGAGTCTCACTGAGGAATTCCCTGGAAAAAATAGGACCCTTCAGTGGTATGCAGAAGTGGGTCACATTCATCACTGCTGTCTATCTGCTGGGTTTAGATTCAGCTGTAGCATTCGCTGCTCAGTCTGGCGGTGTCAGCCACGCACTCATCTAAGAAGAGTGAGCTGTAGCACTTTCTAAGCGCTGGATGTGCCTGGGAAGCTACTGTGTAGTTGGAAGGTCACTGAGGGTATTAATAGACTGCTTTTCAGCTCCTGTTGGAGATCATACTCCTCTCACATCCAGCTTGCTTAAAGAGAAGCCCATACAGCACGGGGGAAGGTTCTCCCTGCAGCGAGAGCCCACGCTTGCGAAGCAGGTGAGCTGGGCACAGTGTTGGGTCAGACCTTTCACCATCTGCCTGTCAGCCTTTGCAGTGTTTCTTGGCTAATGCTGGGAAGGGCCTTTGCTAGTCCTGTTGTACAGCAGGAATTGGCAGGATTTCCAGTACGATGCCTGAGCTCAGACTGAGTTTGATGCTTGGTGATGTTGCACAGAGCATGAAGGCACCCTCAAGTTAGCTGTGTGACTCATAAATGAGGGACCACAGCGTATTTCAGACTATGTTCTAGCTCTGGTCTGTCTGGCAGTGCAGACAGTCTGTGCAGTTAAAAATTCCCTCAGGGAGAGGAAGGGTTGAAGCTGGTATTCTTGGAAAGATCATCTTGCAATGGATGTAGGCCCTGTGGAGACACCTAAAGCACATGTATCTCTCTACCTTAGGGAGACAAATGAAAAGGAAATCCAGGTAGGGATCAGCTCTATTTCCATGTGCCCTAATTTCTCAGTCAAATAAGCCTTTCCTAGTAAAATTTCTGTGAGTCCACAGTGAGCACCTGTGACTCAGTGCTCTTCAAGGGAATGAAGACTGGGGTCCAGGGCACACAGAAGGGGTGTTTGGCCATCACAGCCAGGGAATGTCTGATAAGGGCTTCTGGTCTGAAACTTGAAGAAGAGCCATATTAGAACCGAAAGAGGTCAGTTATGATTAGCTTGGGAACAAGTAAACAAGAGTAACCTCAGCTAATTTTAGCCATGTAAAAATGATTCCAGTAGCCTGGGGAAGGCTGTCTTTAAGTCAGAGGAGAGGAGTCATCTCCTAAGGGCAATCCATCTCACCCATGTTAGATGCTGCAGTTATTATGGAATTAACTGCAGTCTTGAATTGTTTTCTCTTGGCCATCAGTAGAGGCAGCCTGGACAGCTCACGTGGAGGTGAGTAAGTTAGAACAAAAAACCAACCACCAGACGAAACAACAGAGAAATGATTAAAGGAAACCTGTACAGTTTGTCACAGAATGATTCCAGCAGTCTGTACTTGCAGTGTAGTGCATATGGGACCCTAAGGAGGAATTATTTCACGTGGCACTGAAGTCTATGGCAAGAGTATAACACAGCGAGATAAGAAAAGACGTATTTGGGTTAAATGTCACCAGAAAAATGTCTGACTATGAGAACTGGTTGTGAAATAGTATCCCAAGGGATTTCCCTCCCCCTCCCCAAGGATACATAAACTGTGTGAGGCAAAACATTAAGAAAAGGAACAATCCAGAATCTCGTAGTGGCAGTTTAGGTAAGGCAATAGGTCTTTCCCAGTGCTAATTACTGCAATCTACGTTTCAAAGCCTAGAAGATAAGAAAGCCATTTGATGATGTGTTTTGCAGAGACACATCCCATAAGGAATATTTATAGCAAGTCTGGGTTTCTTATAACTTATTTCTGATTCAGTGTGCCTTCAAGTGCGTTCCAAAACTCAAAGATAAATGTCCAAAAATAGTGCTGTGCTGCTCCACACTATGTGCCAGGCACTCACTGCTGCTCTGTGAATATGGCCTCTCTCAGATGTACTCAGTGGAAAAGACTCTTTCTGAAATGTCTCACCTATGCCCTTGGTCTGCACTCTTCCAGCTGAGTTGGGTTCCCTTCTGCAGCAAGGGGAGAGATGTAAGTGGCCATTTTTAATGTTTGATTGCATGTATACAGCCTCATACAAGTCAAATCAGCTATAAGTACTTCAGACTTGGTCTGCACCAGGAGGTGAATGCTGCATCAGACCTCTAAACATAATTTAGAATTTAACATAACGTTCTCATCCCCATCCCCACTGAAAATGTGAACTAAGACAAGCAGAGAACAGGTATCTGCATCATTCCATGGTCACCTTGGCAGAAGACTTCCTGGGACAGGAGAATAAGCAGTGCACCCAACCCAGTCATTCCACACAGGTACCTCTTGAATGGTGGTTTGGCCACCCTCAGCAGAAGTAAAGGTCTTGCCACTGCCCTCACCCTGCTGTAAGAGGATCCCATATAACCACCCCCTGCAGCAGTGGAGCCGGGCCGTGAGGAAAGACCCCAGCCAGAAGTACCAGCTTTTGCTCTGCCTTCAGTGCTGCAAAACACTTTGACTGTCTTCACTTAATGGTCAAGTTACCCACACAAAGAAGCTGGAAAAGGGCACTGTGATCCAGCCTGACATCCTGCACTAGCCAGTGGATCTTTGCCTCTGCTTTGAGCTTTTAAGCAACAGTCAGTCTTGAGCTAACAATTATCATAGTGTAGACGTCCATTGCAACCTTTGGTTCATCATTGTCTAGTTATTTCTATTTATACTTCAGCTGTTTATGAACATGTGTTATAGTCAGAGGCCTTAAAAGTCCAAGTACATTATGCCACTACAATTAGTGTTATTGCAATTTCATCAAAAGCAATATTATCCTTTGACAAATCTGTTTCCATAAATCCTAATTTTATTACTTTAACCCTCTGTGAAATACATAATCAATCATAGAATCACAGAATGGCTTGAGTTGCAAAGGACCTTAAAGATCATCTGGTTCCAACCCCCTGCTGTGGGCCAAGACACCTCCCACTGAATCAGCTTGCTCAAAGCTTTCTCCAGCTTACTCTTAAACACTTCCAGGGATGTGGCATCCACAACTTCCCTGGGCAACCCATTCCAGTGTCTCACCACCCTCATAGTACAGAACTTCTTCCTAATGTCTAATCTAAATCTACCCTGCTCTAGTTTAAAACCATTGCCTCTTGCCCTATCACCACATGCCTTTGTAAAAAGTCCCTCTCCAGCTCTCCTAGAGCCCCCACTCAGGTACAGGAAGGCTGCCATAAGGTCTCCCCAGAGCCTTCTCTTCTCCAGCCCGACCAGTCTCAAGCTGCACCAGGGGAGGTTTAGGCTGGATGTTAGGAGGAAGTTCTTCCCAGAAAGAGAGACTGGCCATTGGAATGTGCTGCCCAGGGAGGTAGTGGAGTCACCATCACTGGAGGTGTTTAGGAAGAGACTGGATGGGGTGCTTGATGCCATGGTTTAGTTGATTAGAAGGTGTTGAATGATAGGTTGGACTTGATGGTCTCAAAGGTCTTTTCCAACCTGGCCTATTCTATTCTATTCTATTCTATTCTATTCTATTCTTCTATTCTATTCTATTCTATTCTATTCTATTCTATTCCATTCCATTCCATTCCATTCCATTCCATTCCATTCCATTCTAGATTGGAATCAAGTAGAAAAGCCTAGAGTAACCTAGGCAGAGTAACCAGATATCCTATTTAAGTATCACCTTTACCTTCTTTCAGAAGGTTATAGTTTTCCTTCTGCTTTAGGGTTAACTGAAGGCTGGCAGCAGCAGGCAAGAGAGTTTCTTCACAAGCTTTTGAAAATTTCTGATTTTCAAATCTCTGAATTTTTATAACAGCTGTAGACTATAAGGGATGTATTAAGAAGAGAGGGGCCAGTAGCCCGAGGGAGGTTCTCCTTTCCCTACTAGAGGACACAGTCTCAAGCTGTACCAGGGGAAGTTCTGGCTGGAGGTGAGGAGAAAGTTCTTCCCAGAAAGAGTAACTGGCCATTGGAATGTGCTGCCCAGGGAGGTGGTGGAGTCACCATCCCAGGAGGCATTCAAAAAAGGATTGGATGTGGCACTTGGAGCCATGGTTTAGTTGTCAGGAGGGGTTGGGTGACAGGTTGGACTTGCTGATCTCTGAGGTCTTTTCCAACCTTGTTGATTCTATGATTCTACGATTCTACATAGGGTGAGGTCAATCCATGTTGCGCTGGGCTGTGAGGGACACTCCAGATGTTTGCAGCCTTGTCTCCAGAGGTCCTAGCCAAACATTATACCGTTCCAGCTTTGAAAAAAATATCTTGGACCTCATTTTGTGGACAATTTTGCTTTTCATACTATTAGGTAATAGGTTGGACTTGATGATCTCTGAGGTCTTTTCCAACCTTATTGATTCTATGATTCTGTGATTCTACTCTGCCTTGGTGAGGCCTCATCTGGAAGACTGTGTGCAGTTCTGGGCTCCCTGTTCAGAGGAGGATAAGAAACTACTGGAGAAACTCTAGAGAAGAGCCACTAAGGTGATTAAGGGAGAGAAACATCTACTTTATTAGGAATGGCTTAGACAGCTGGGTCTGTTTAGCCTGGAGGAGGCTAAGGGGAGAATCTCATTAATCCTTGTAAATATATAGAGGGTGAGTGAGAAAGATGCAGCCAGACCTCAGTGGTGTCCATTGACAAGACAAGGGGCAATGGGCACAAACTGGAACACAGGAGGTTCCATGTAGACACAAGGAGGGGAAAAAAGTCATGTTGAGGGGGCAGAGCACTGGAACAGGCTGCCCAGAGAGGTTGTGGCATCTCTGTTTCTGGAGGCATTCAAAACCCACCTGGCCATGTTCCTGCATGATTTACTCTAGATGATCCTGCTCTAGCAGAGAGCTGGACTAGCTGATCTGTAGAGGTCCCTTGCAACCCCTGTGATTCTGTGAGTAATATCTAAGCCTTGGAATGACAGCTGTGTTAGCTGGTGAGCCTAAGGTATCTTTTCAGTGTTGATTTTCCCTTCAGGACACTGTTGCATGTGATATATAGAAAGTCCTACTCTCGGCATGGGAAATGCAGGATACATCCCTTGGGCTGTACATTGCAGAAAGATATTTAAAGTAGATATTTATCTTATGGTTAAATAAAAAATAATCAGTGGTTTCACCTAATAGTGAAAGAAAGAGGTGATGCCACTTCTGACTTACGTTTTCTGCTGTTTTGAGGTCACTGCTTGCTGAGTTATGACAAGTGATTGAAGCTGCTTGCTCACAGAAATCCTGCCACTACATACATAATATCAGTGAGGCCAAACTGATGTTTTTTAATGAGCAGGCAAGTTCCTCTGGCTTGTTTTCCAGACTGTTAGCTTAAGGAAAATGAGCTATTTTCACCTTTGCTGGTTGCTTTGCTGATTTATTTCATGATGTTTTAAATTTGTGCAAATGAGCATGCTTTTATTCTACCTTTCTACTCTGCTCTTTTTCTACCAGCTTAATGCCCCAGGCTGATCTCAGAGAAGTCTATATACCTGTCTTTTGATTTGGAGGCCATCTAAACCCACACATTTCCCCAGGGAAAACAGACCATTTCTTGAAGCTTTAACTTGAACTATTTACCTCACTCTTACCTGGATTCTGCCTAGCATTTGCCAGTTCTTCCAGATCACCTGAACCTTCTTAGTGACTCCCTGCTGAGATCTTTTCTCCTAGGAGGACACAGGATGACCTGTTATTAGTTTTCATTTAGACCTTTAGTGGTCATTACATCTATTTAGAGAACCATAGAATAATGTAGGTGGCCTCTGACAGTCTTCTAGCCCAATCTCTTGCTCCAAGCAGGACCAAGTCCAAGCCTGAGCCTTGGATTCACATCCTAAATCAGACAAAGCCCTTCTCTTGCAGAATATCCATGAAGGACCAGTTTTTTCCTTTGAACAAGTTGCAAGTTCTCTACTGGGAACAGATACAGACTTTCACAGCCATCTACCCCATACCCTCTGCTCTTTTCTAAACATCTTGTGTATATATGGTTGAAGAGAACAGTGAAGAGCGGGTTTAGCAGTTATGTGCAAGAGTGAAAACAAGTGATGCTTTCACCTCATTTTCTTCCAGTGGTTACCAAAAATACTTTCCTGCATTTTTTCATATGTTGCTCACCAGGGTTTGCATATCCATTTGCTGTGCTGAAGCTGGCTTGGCACACCTGTGGCACACGGCAAGTTAATTTCCTGAGAACATAATCAAGTTCCTTATTTGATCTGAAGGCATGGGCTGGATGAAGTGAAACAGGGTTTACAGCATACAGAGTACAGCATTAACAGGTTGGAAAAGACCTTTGAGATCATTGAGTCCAACCCATCACCTAACACCATCTAATCAACTAAACCATAGCACTAAGTGCCTCATCCAGGCTCTTCCTAAACACCTCCAGTGATGGTAACTCCACCACCTCCCTGGGCAGCACATTCCAATGGCCAATCTCTTTCTGTCAAGAATTTCTTCCTAACATCCAGCCTAAACCTCCCCTGGTGCAGCTTGAGACTGTGTTCTCTTGTTCTCTCACAGGTTGTCTAGGAGAAGAGACCAACCCCCTCCTGGCTACAACCTCTCTTCAGGTAGTTGCAGATGGCAAGAAGGTCTCCCCTGAGCCTCCTCTTCTCCAGGCTAAGCAACCCCAGCTCCCTCAGCCTCTCCTCAGAGGGGTGAAACATAAAAGTTTGTGATAGACAGGAGATAGAGAATATTGTGCATCTCTTACTGCATCAAGCTGAAGCAATGAAAGGTGTGTATTATAACACACAGAAGGTACATGACCCCAGGTATACTAATTCTACTGATCTGGAGACCCACCACTAATGTAATTTAAAATAAATACTTCACAAGCACTTGTTAAGTATTTCCTGCATTGCCAGCATGAAGGAATAAGGGTACAATTCTCTATTGTACTGCAACAGGCACGATTAGACATGGAAAGGCAGTTTTAAAATAACAGCTTCTCTCTTGTGTTTCATTACAAGCCACCTGTTTGCCACCAGCAGTGAACACAGAGGGGTCTGTGACAGCAATGCTCCGAGTCATACTTGGGCCAAGCACACATTGCTTATGGTATTATGCTGATAGCTGCTGACCTGTTGCATTATATGACTTTCAAACAAACTCTCTTTTACCCTTGCTGTAAAGCTAAGCACACATTTTCAGAGTTCTCAGTAAATAATTGCCATATCTCCACTTACAAAAGCAGAATGGAGCAGGAATTCCTCACTGAGCCTGTGGGGCTGGACAGAACGATCACAAATGTTTAAATACTGGATTGGAGAAAAGCCAAATGTGGACTGTCACAGAGAGTGGCCAGTCCCAATTCGTCCACAGGACCCGAACGTTTGAGCCGCAGCTAATTGTTTACCCAGCCTGTCTGCCTGGGCAAACAAGCTCCTTGGAGCTCACTGCTGTGAGTCTGCCCGGATCCCCGCTCCTCGGCTTTTATGTACTTATTAGGCTTACAATAAAAGATGGCACCAAAGCAAGCACAGACATTAGCAAAGCCAGGGGAATGCCAAGCTTGGTCAGAATTAAATCAGTGTATTGTGAATGCTCCTGTTCTGAATGTGAATATGGAGTTTCTGTTCTGAGGGTAAGCAAGTAGCAGGAGGCAAGTGAGATGGAGTCCCTGGACTGAGCTCTGCAGAGAAAGCTGACAGCTGACAGAGCCCTAATTAGGACCTGACGACCTGATCCTGCAGGCAATACTCTCACTGAAATAAATGGGAGCTCTGTCTTATTAAGAACAGTATTGTATTATCTTGCTACATTTAAGTTTCTTCAGAATCCACAAGTCTAACTCAGTTTGGAGCTGCTATACATTTAAAAAAGAAAACAAAAAGACACTTTTTCACCCTATTTTGCAATCCAGATAGAAAAATCACTCTATCTGCCAGTGTTTGCATACTGTGTTACTGGCACAACCTGGAATAAAGCCAACATCCCCTTTGTCCAGTAGGCAAAGTTACTCTAATGTAATTAGGTTTCTCATCTGCATCCCCAACCTTAGTATTTAACTCACTTTGAATTTCATACTTTTAAACATTCCTTATTCCTAGCAGTAGTTTCAGAAGGGTTACAGAGATCATGTAATGCATTCAGTGACACCCACTGAAGGCCAGAACTTCTAATATGCTTGAGGAGATAGAAATAAATGTGTGGAACTGATTTTCTTTCTTCTGGGAAATGCTTGAAGGACAGAAAGAAAAAGAAATGCGGACGACACCAAGCTGGGGGCAGGAGTTGATCTGCTGGAGGGCAGAGAGGCTTTGCAGAGGGACTTCGACAGGCTGGACAGATGGGCAGAGTCCAAGGGCATGAGATTGAACACATCCAAGTGCCGGGTTCTGCACATTGGCCACAGCAACCCCAGGCAGTGCTACAGGCTGGGCTCAGAGTGGCTGGAGAGCGGCCAGGCAGAGAGGGACCTGGGGGTGCTGGTTGATGGGAGGCTGAACATGAGCCTGCAGTGTGCCCAGGCAGCCAAGAGGGCCAATGGCATCCTGGCCTGGATCAGGAACAGTGTGGCCAGCAGGAGCAGGGAGGTCATTCTGCCCCTGTACACTGCACTGGTTAGGCCACACCTTGAGTCCTGTGTCCAGTTCTGGGCCCCTCAGTTTAGGAAGGATGGTGACTTGCTGGAACGTGTCCAGGGAAGGGCAACAAGGTTGGTGATGGGTTTGGAACACAAGCCCTATGAAGAGAGGCTGAGGAAGCTGGGGTTGCTTAGCCTGGAGAAGAGGGAGACTGAGGGGTGACCTTCTTGCTCTCTACAACTACCTGAAGGGAGGTTGTAGCCAGGCAGAGGTTGGTCTCTTCTCCCAGGCAGCCAGCACCAGAACAAGAGGACACAGTCTCAAGCTGCACCAGGGCAGGTTTAGACTGGACGTTAGGAGGAAGTTCTATACAGAGAGAGTGATTCCTCATTGGAATGGGCTGCCTGGGGAGGTGGTGGAGTCACGGTCATTGGAGGTGTTCAGGAGGACACTTGATGGGGTGCTTGGTGCCATGATCTAGTTGTTTGATGGGTTGGACGCGATGATCTTGAAGGTCTCTTCCAACCTGGTTTATTGTATTGTATTGTATGTGGAAAACAGCAGCTCTTGAGGTTAGACTGATCCTCTTTTAGACAGTTATCTGAGGAGCTGTTTGTTTCCTGATGGTGGATAACAAATTTCATAGCTTGACAGAGACCATCTGTTGTGGGAATTGAAAAGAGACTCTCAGTTTAAGTAACACACTCTGTGATTCCTCTCTGGGCTCAGCAGTGTCCAGTAGCATCAGAGGATTCTCTTGTGCACCAGCAACCTGCTCCTTTAGCATGTCTGTGCTAAGGCAAGAGCACCCTCTGATCTTCCTCATTTACCCATTCTCTGGCCATTCTGCTGAGACAACTGATAAATACATCCAAAAGTGCTGCTGTTGGAAGATTGGACTTAGATCAGAAGTTCACATCTCCAAACTGCCAGTAACTCTGGTTGCTGCTGCCTTGGTTGTGAGTTGAATGCCTGACAAAAGGGAAAAGCTCCAAGTGTCATTGTCTAGCCCTGTCAAAACACTCCTCTGGCTCTTTCCTAACCTACTGGGGAAGATTTTTAAGCAGGTTCTCCTACGGATGGAGCCAAAATCACAGAGGAGACAGGGCACTGAGCAGGGCAGAGGACCCTAGTCCTAGTCTAGTGTAGGGTGTCCCTGCCCATGGCAGGGAGGTTGGAACTAGATGATCCTTGTGGTCCCTTCCAACCCTGGCTGATACTATGATACTATGACCTGCTGAGGAGGTCCTGTGCACCGTCTGGGAAATGAATCGGAGAAGCTGGAGGTCTGTGCAGCTGCAGAGCTGCGCCAGCAGTGCAGTGACCGAGATGCTGTGAGTTGTTTGTGTGGCTGGAGTGCACAGATGCACTCGGGTGGGCTGTAATACATGCATGCTCATATTTCAGGAGATAGACAGAAGATGGGAAGAAAACTGTACTAAGAGGAGAGTTCTAAAGTGCAGGATGTCTAGATATCCCCAGAGGTCCTTTTAAAAGTAAATTTCTCTACAATACTCCATGAGAAAATTGCTGTGGAGGATTATTCTTCAGGCTCAGAGATCTCCCATCAGGAGACCTACACTGTCCATTTTCCCTTGTCAGAGTTCATTCCCTCTGCATTGTGCTACACTACCCTTTTTTTCCCCCCTTCTGGTTATTGGCTAAAAGTAGTGATAAAGCTGGGATTAGAAAGGCTCTGCCAAGAAGACAAGTTCCTAACATCCTCTGCTGAAAAACTGAGTCAGTTCTTATTTTGAAAGACTCACATGTAGTTGTTTCTTGCAAGTATTGCATCTATAGAAGAAAACAGGGCAACCTAAGAAACTGTGATGGGTTCAATGATAACAGCAGAAGCCAGGCAGGTTTTCTGCACTAGAAGTAGGCATTTTACTACTCTGAAGTATTATAAGCCCAAAAGCCTGCTGAGGAGCAGCAAAAAAAAAAAAAAATAAATGAAAGCTGCAGGTCTCATGAAGGGCTGGGCTGGAGGATCCTGAGGCAAGACACTTCACCCTTAACTGGGCTTTCCCTGAGATGCCTGATGGCATTTTGTCTTCCCCGACCTTCCATCTCTCTCTCTGGCCTATCCTCCTGGAGCTATCAGAAGGAGGAAGTTTTGTCTGTGCTGCCCAGAAGCCCTTAATCATTTCCATGCCCAGGCAGTATCCTTCTCAAACTGTCACCTGGAATAAAAATTCCCTTTGAAAGCTTCTTTGCAAGCCATTATTTGAAGGGATGCTGCTACCAGAGCTATAACATAAAGGAATATTTAAGCTGCATCTTAAAACCTGTCAGAAATTATTCTGATCAATCACTTTGCCTGTTCAGTGATTTTGATTTACATCAAGTGAAAACTAATGAGCAGTGGTAGAAGCTGCTAGTTGTTTAGCTAGACTGTGGTTTAGATGCATTGGATAGGAAGTATGTAGTACCATGCTTAACTGCTTTGGGCACTTCCTAGAGCCTCCTCGTTATTTGGATGCTAGTCCTGATAGACCCTGTCACAAACAGCCTTCTGGAAGCTAAAGCACAAGTGGGTGTGGGAAGTATTGCCACCTTAATTCATGTTTTCATGTCCTGTTTTCCAGTGATTTTCAAGGAAGAAGTATTTTGATGCTTAACTAGGAACGACTGCAGATCGGCAAAGTCTCACCTGGAGATCCTTCAGTGGCCAAAAAGCTGAACGCAGCCAACTTCATACACTCAGTGGAATCAGGCAGTGCTCCTGTCTTCAGCAGAAGAATGGGAAGCAGTTGACTCAGTAAGATATGTATAGGCAACTGTGCTGATACTTATTTCTGCCATCTCTGGTCTTCCCACTGTAGAATCCAGATCTTTATATGGAGAAAAGGAGCCACACAAAGTAAAAAGGATGCACAACGCAGCCATAAGGGCACTAGGACCTTGCAGATAAGAGATGGAATTTGACAGCCTGTAGGAGTGTCCTGCAGTGCAGGGAGCACCTGGCACACAGGGAAGCAAAAAACGAGTTGCTGGGATACAGCAATCAAATCAAAACCACAGGTGAACTTGAACGTCTCAAGGACAAGGAGCCAGTGGCCAGGCAGGGGCTCATGCCACCTGCTCTAAAATGTCAGCTTCTTTTGCTTCGTGTCTCAGAGAGATGCTATCTTCTCTGGGTCAGGCTGCCTGAAAATATCCCCCTGGTGAGAACAGGTGATTCACGACCTGGCAGTTCCTCTGGTCCCGTGCCCTGTGTCTATACTCCTGTGAGCCCACAGGACAAGGGTGGAAGCATCTGCAGTGCTAATAGCAAGTGCAAAAACGTAGACACAGCTTGTCTCAGGCAGAGATGAGGAGGAGCTGTGGGCAGTGCTAATGAAGAAAGCAGCTGCCTCTGCAGTCACCCCTAGGTACATGCAAAAGACAGCTTATTCCTCAACATTCTTGTCCTCAAAGCTGGAGACACTCTTTCTGGAAGTCTTCTTGCACTGTTTCTGAAAGCATATCACTGTGAAAAGGTTTTATTTTTTGCTGGTCTACGCCAAGTACACACATAAGTTAACTACCTGGCTCACTAGATGGTGTTGACACTGTATAAGAGCAAACCAAAGGACATTTTGACTTGGGATCTGGATTTTACCAGAAAAAGAGGATCTGGATTTTACCAGAAAAAAGAGCTATACATTTGTTTCACCTTTGTCTACCTACACATTATTGCAGCTGTAATGAAAAGAGGTTCTCCTCCCCCTCTACTCTGCCCTGGTGAGGCTGCATCTGGAATGTTGTGCCCAGTACTGAGCCCCTCAGTACAAGAAGGACCTCAGGGAACTGCTTGAAAGAGTCCAGTGCAGAGCCATGAAAATGATGAAGGGAGTGAAACATCTTCCTTATGAGGAGTGATTGGGGGAGCTGAGGGCTCTGTAGCTTGGGGAAGAGGAGACCGAGAGGTGACCTCATTAATGTCTATAAATATGTCAAGGGTGAGTGCTGAGAGGCTGGAGCCAGGCTCTGCTGGGTGATGCCCAATGCCAGCACAAGGCACAGTGATGGAAGTTGAGGCAGAGGAAGTTCCATGGAAACAGGAGGAAAAAACTTTTCCCTGTGAGGGTGACAGAGCACTGGAACAGGCTGCCATGGGGGGTTGTGGAGTCTTCCTCTCTGGAGTTATTCAAAACCCACCTGGATGTGTTCCTGTGTGACCTGGTACAGGTGCTCCTGCTCTGGCGGGGGGGTTGGACTGGATGATCTCTTGAGGTCTCTTCCAGCCCCTAACGTTCCGTGATTCTGTGGTTTCATTGCAACATGCACTGAAAACTGCCTGAAAAGACTCGGACTGCATATGTTGCCTGGTTCCTCTACATCAAAAGCCTCCTCTGTAATGCTGCTGACTTTGATGATATTTTGGTCTGAGCGCTTTGACTAATTTTTCATTTCACAACAACTTCTTGTCTCCAGTCATATTTTGCTCTATATTACATTATATTAATACTCCAAAAAGCTGAAGTCAGAACAGCATTCTTTGTTCTTTCCATAACAGAGCTGGAATGAAACTGCTGGCATTTCTTGTGGAACGGAAACTTGAGGTTTCCGCTGGGTCTAATAGCCCTGGTTCCAAAGAAAGAAGAAGTTCCCCTTGTATCTATTCCCTGCATTATTGTAATATAGACTAAAACTTACAGAGCAGAGACTCACACCTGTTTTGCAGAATCCAGCTGTATTCTCATAGCAGCAGGAGGACATAGCTGTGCCATAAAATGACCTTAGCTTCCGTGAAGAATTTGGTTGGAAATCAGAAAATGTACTTCCAGCCAAAATCAGTCAAAAGAGATTCTGTCTCTGTTTGCTGCTCCAATTAACTTAAACTTACATGTCATGGGGAGGAAAATGGAATACATTATCACTGAGGAGCAAGGCTGGCAGGCTGGCTCAGTAAGCTGGATGGAGCCAGGAATGATATCTGCAGCTCCGCTTCCTACTCCTATGCTTCACTTCAAAATTCCTCCTCATTTTCTGAGGCACAGCGTTGGAGCAATGACCCTTGCCCAGGCTTTTTATTCATAGCCACGACAAAGCCAAAGTTTTGGAGTTTGTGCATTTGATAGAATACAAATCATGAGAAGCCAGGACTACAGCCTTTTGGTAGATAACCACTTGCACAGCCTTTGCCACTTGTGAGCTGGAAAGAAGAGGCAGTTTCCCATGCCAAGTAAAGGTGAGGGAGGCCAGTAGTTCAGCCTGCACCACATATCTTTTCCACAGTCCCAAGCCAAACCACTGCTACAGATTTCCCCACTCCCACTCTCTGGACTTTCTAACATGAGAAATATCTTCCCATGGAAAGCAGTGGTTACAGTCACACGAGGTCCTGCCTTACTCATACTGCTGGCTTCTGGCTCCCTTTTATGAAACCAGGCGGAGATGCCAGAGTCACCCTCAGGCCATTCTCACGTAAGCAGAAGCAGCAGAAGTCAGGAGTGACTAGACAGGCTCCAAAAGGCTCTCCCCAGTCACCACAGAAAGTGACTTTTATTTGACTAACTGGAAGGAACAGGAAATTGTCCTGTTGCATTTTATGGCACACATATGCCAAAAGAGCAGGAGAGAGGAATCTGAACAGCGATCCACCCATGCTCCCTGAGACAAAGCTCTTCATTCCTGAGTCGCAGACAAATTCCACTCTAAGTACAATGTACTTATCCCCACTGCATTAACAGTAGCAGTTGGTACTTATCCATCACTTTCTGACCTTAACAGCTCTACCAGTGCTGTTTGAGTGGCTGTTCTGCTTGGCACTTGGCACCAACCTGGACGAGAGCACATCAGGGTGAAGCAGAGTGTCCTTTGAGCATTAAACTTATACAATGCCTTGAAAGTGTCACACTGTAAATTGCAAGCTTCTTGAAAACCATGACCATATCCACCTAGAACCTGAATGGTGACAAAGAGGGCTTGGGGAATCCAGAGAGCCCCAGCATCAAACAGGCAATAAGCAGCACGCTCACTGCTCTGGAGACTGCTAAGAGGGAAAGCACAGCTCCGGACCTTTTGTTCTCTGGTTCATCTAAACAAGGGAGACATGCACCTGCCCCAGAGGGTGGTCAGCAGCCTCTGGCTTAAAGAGCTTGATGTGCTGCATTTAACATTGCCATGGATGTGAAAGGGTAGGTAGGGTGTGCTGTGCAGGGCTGAGTAGAAAGGTCTAGAGAGTCCATTCAATGCTAGGAAGGATGGCTGACATTCTACAATTCTACAAAGCTGTAGAGGGAGATAGAAAAGCAAGGTAATATCCGAGGATAATGTGTGGATCTCTTCTCCACACTCCCAGGCTGCTTTGTCTTTCCCTCACTAAGCACAACAGCATTTCCTTCAAAATAAGTACCAGTGGAGACACAAAAGGAGAGTGAGCTGAAACATTGCAAGTTAATGGCATCCTCACCTGCAGGAGCAGTGTTAGAGGACCTAAAACTACTAGGCAGAAGATGGCCATCACCATTAGATGTCATTAGTCCCAAATCAAGGATTGCTTGTTGATGACTATGCTGAAAATAGAGATTAAATAAACCATTCTTTCTCTAAAAAGCTTTTCCTTAGGCCAATATGGCTGGAATGAGGTTTGTAAACATTTGGAGACACCTTAGCTCCTTTTTCAACTGTCCTGCCATGGCTATATAACTGCCTATGGAGCAGGAGACAAGAAGACCATGCAGCTGGGCTACCAAGTGTGCATGGTGCACAGTGCAAGTTCAAGCACAACGAGTCTGCAAAGTGCCCACAGAGCACAAACTGGGATCAGAGAAACCATGCAGAGGTTGCATGGAAACACGTCACTTTGAATCTCTCGGAGGTATGGAGGGGGCAGTCACATGTCACTGTGGGTCCAAGCTCTGCTGCCACTGAGGCAGACAGCATTTTTAATCCACATCTGTTGCCTGATAGCTGCAACTGTTTCTTTTCTCACTGATGATGAGTCCCTTCCAGTGTGAGATATTTTATGATTAGGGAGAGCCATCCAGGACCCTGACAAGATGCCTTGACAAAGCTGCACTAGAAAAGGAAAGTGGTAGGCATATGTTTTTCAGGGTGTTAGGACTTTAGAAGCCCTTCTTCGAGTTCTTGAAGGCAACTCAGGGCAGGAGGAGCAGCAGCAATTCTCAACAGCATGTTTCCTGGAAGGGCTGCACCAAGTAGATACCAACAGAGAAAGTTATGTTACTCTTCACGGAGATAACTGTCCTGAAATCCCTAATGCAGTTTTGTCTATTCCATCCCTATTGGTATCCCTAATGCCCAGGTCATGACTGATGAATTTTAAAGGAGCATATTACAACAGACATCTTCTTTCCTCACAGAACCTCTAGATCCACCACCAAGTTCCCAGCCCCAAAACACTCTCCATAGAGACTGTTCAGTTATAATGTGAAATAAATGAGTTTCAGGCTTCTGTCCCCCCGAGCCTTGGGTCATTTTGACTCACAAGAGCCCACAGTATTGCCTACAATACCACAGTGGGGCTTTTTTTTGTTTGCTTTCCACTGCATTACAGCAGCAGTAATAACAGAGTGTCATGGGACCAGCACCGAACTGGAGAAATCCTGCCAAGTGGAGCTGTGCTCTTGTACAGCCTGAAAGCAGCAAGGAAAGGAACTGTCCAGAGACTAAAACATTGCCATGTTAGACTTATGATTTAATACTTGTTTAAATTAAACATTAATATGTGTAAAGCAACTTTCAAAACAGAGCCAGTGCAGAGTTGATCCAAAAGTCAACAGGACGAAAGAATCTGGAGCAAAACTCTGAGCCAAACCACTGAAGCTGATAATGTCTGGCAAGAAAATTCACCTCAGAGAAGAGCTCAGGACAACAAAACTTCACTAAAACACACCAATCAGACCTCGTCCTTTGCCGACTGTCTCTCTGCCTTTATTCTGACCAGATGTAGAAGATTCCTGGTCTTGGAGGCCTGAGATATCTTTTGAAAGAAGACTCTGCAGGATCAGGGTTGATTCTGAATTTGGGGAATCAAATCCCAGACTGAGCTCCAGTTGACCCTGCCAAGTGGACACACAAGGACAGAAACCTTTAAGTGACTCTAGCCCAAATTGTATTTACTGACAGAGAGCTGGTCTTGAGCTTTCCAACTACTAATTGTACTTTGACAAATTAGAAAGGCTTCCTGTCGTCCATCAGGGCACCCACTTCCCATTATTCCAGGCTAACAGTCTGTAAAATGAAATGACAAACAGAACTTCATTAAAACAATGTGAAACACTTTCTTAGCTGGCAGATTTGGAAGAGTAGGAACCCAGCCCCAGGGGCTGCCCTTCCAACTTCATCTCCCACTGGCTATATAGAAAACCAAAGGACAGAAAGTCCTTTCAGCAATCTGTACCTCAGTTTACACATTCATCAGGCAGAGACACTGCTACTCAGAGTCCTCTTGAGGCCACTGTGGAAATAAATCACCATTTATAAAATATTCTGTGACCCAGGGTGGGTGCAACATGTTCAATTCTTATTTTAAAACATCCAGATTAGCTGCCAAAAAACTAAGTATTATTATTGCAGTGACTAGAGACCCAGGATGGGAGTATAAAAACCAATATCAGTCATTTGATTAATTTGTCATTATTTGTCAAATTAATGAGTATAAGGGAAAATACCTTCCCATGCACCTTGGCTACCTTCACTGGCCCAGATCCATCTGTCCTGACAGTAAGCCTGCAGCTGCAGCAGCTGCACAGAAAAGTAGCACCTGAGCCTCCCAGTGCAGAGACAGACAACTCCAGGACTGATTCAGATCCCAGGTGGGCTGACTCAGATCCCAGGTGGGCTGACTCAGTCTCTGGAAGCGTCTTTATCTTTCTAGATCTCAGTCTTGGTCTGTATGAGTAAGTTTAATATGCCCAAACTCTAGCCCTGAGGCCAGGTGCCATCCAGGTGAGGAGATCTTTCTGCTCTCCTAATCAAGGTGTCCCTGTAGGGACCACCAGCTGGGAGGAGTCTCAGCCTAGTGGGTTCCCATTTCATGACCAGGACTGCTGAAACAAGGCTAGTACCCTCCACAGACTGATGTTAGCACAGCAGCAGTTCGAGTCCATGCCCTGTAACATTCCCTGGCCTGTTTAATTTATTAGTGGATGAGTAGCCTGAGATGCATGAGGTAAGTGTCTGAAATTAGCTGAGATGGACAACACAGCTATGTGAAGGACAGGGTTAACTCCTTCCATCCTGTAGCCACGTGATGATCCCACCCATCATAAAGGAGGGACAGGCCAGTGTCTATGTTGACTAAGTCTATATGAGCTAAATACTTCAAGGGAACTTAGGAGACTCTCATTGTGGTGCTCAGTGCTCTTGGAAAGCAGCTGTTTGTTTATGGATTTAAGCTCAGTGATTAAGCCCATGTTGTACTTACAGCCCTGTACTTGGGACCTTCCAGAGCCAAGCAAGGGATCATGTTCTCAGCTGTTACCGGTCACCAGGTCACTGGTCATCATATTCTCCCACCCAGTGTTGCCAGCTCTGATTGTTGTTTCCACATTATGCTTCCCAGTCTCGATTCCGTAGGTCTGCTTAGTCAAATACTTCTCCCTCATCACCCATATGCCAGCAACTTTACAGCTATACCCCTTCTCACTCCCAGCCTCTCCCAGCCTCTGCGTGCATCTGGAGAGCATTGTGTCTACCAAATGCACAGGTAAAAGGAATCCATGCACCCAGAACTTGTCCTTAATCTGGCCAGGAGCCAATGTGAGAAACCCAGAATGCAGGTCAGGATGTCTGAGTTGCAGTGCCCTGCCTGAACCAGGAGACCACAGTACCTCCCAACTATAATCTGAGCTGTTCCGATCCCACTGCTACAGTCACCACCTACAGAGTGCCAGGCACATCCAGCCCCACAGGGAGACAGGGAATGAGGCAGCACTCTCTCCTTACTGCTACAGAGAGTACTTCCTGAAATTTTTACCAAGCCTCTGAAGCACAACGTTTAGTTTATATCCCAGCACACAGTTCTTCCAGAGCTTGTTCAGCTGCTCTGTTTTCTGTGACAGCAGTTTTACAGCCCAAATCCGTGAGCCTTTCACTAGAAGGGCACTATGCAGAGGCATCCTGAGCAGCATCTGACATCCTAGGATCCAAAAAGCAGCTGCTAGTGGCAGCAGAATAGAAACAAAGGAGAATCTGTGTACACAGTCCAAAGTGAAGGTACCTTTAGCACGGTATGGGGACAACTCTTTGCATATATGAATATTCCTGTGACGAACCAAGCCTCATACAGCTATTGCAGCTTCTAAGGACTAGGTGCTCTCTTCAAAGGCTTGTGATAACAATTAGTTAGAGCTCAGGTAGGTCATACAAAGTGAGCCATGTGGGAGTATTTGCACATCTGAGCCTACTGCGTGAATCCTCAGGATTCAAAATACTGCTTTTTGCTTGCCTTGATATATTCACAAAAGGAACTACAACTTTACATGCCAGTTAGGAAAAACTGCTCTAGATTCATCTCTTGAGGTGCTCTGATTGAATGTAACTGTTTGGATGGCATGGATAGCACATGCCTCAGTGTCGGCTTCGATTCCTTTTGGGCAGCCAGCATCCCCTCCATCCAGAGGATTAAATCAAAACTAAATGAAGAGACATGCTACAGAGAAGCTGGCTGTGTGCTTTTCACTGTGGACAAAGCAAGGCTTCTCCCCTCTGGTAAAAATTCACACTAGTGCAGAGCCCCAGCACAAAGCCTAGACACCACTTAACCATCCTGCTGAGGGGCTTCAGTGCTGGCTAGGCTTTGTGCTAAGCCTCAGTGATGGATTGAATGGCACCCACAAGAAAGGACAGGGGGAAACTGCTTATAGGAAGCTCAAGTGGAAATTGCTAGAACTCTCCAACTCATTGCACCACAGGCATGTTTGGAACAAGACCCTCGGTAGCATCTTAGAGGTAAGAGAAGGGACACAGGAGGCAAGCCAAGGTATGTGTGCATGGGAAAGACTAAATATCTTTGTTTACGTAGATTTCAGTAAGCAAGCAGAAGGAAAAGCTTAAGCTGAGGATCAGTTGAAGAATTCAGTTCAAAACTCATGACAGGCACAACTTAGCAGTATACTTCCTTCAAGTATACTTGCCCAACCTGCAGTTTGGGACACCAGGCAGTAAAATTGTCTTACACCTTAAATCCACATTTGTGCCAATGTACCAGCCCCGAGATGAAAGAGGACAGCTTCATTCAGCACTCAGACCTGCTAACCTGGTTGCAGCACCGGGCAAAAGGCAGCTGTCAGCCTCCAGCTCCAAGCTTTGTCCTATTTTGGATCAAGGAGCATATCGAGAGGTGTTTTCAAGAGTCTTTCCATGCCCTTTACCTAAAGTGTGACACTGCATGGCAGTTAGCACCAGGACTACCACAGCAGAGTGGGCACAGGGCCATCATGTCCAGCATCCTCTTGTGAAGAACCTGCAGCAGCAGATGTTGCTGGGGAGGATACCAGAAACCCTGTTAGAAGCAGTTCTGTGTATTCTGCTGCCAGAGGAACTTAGCGCTTTTATCACTGCTGGAGCACCTGATCTGGTTTTTGCTTTCAAAATATTTCTCCTGTTCCTCTAGACATTCTTACTAGCCATGTAAATGCACCGGTCCTTTCAAGAATCCTGCTAACCTCTTGATATTGGTAGCTGTGTCTAGACTGATAGATTAAACTGGGCCACGACACCAGCTCTAACACTGCCACATGCTTGTCTGTATTTTTTCATGGTCCCTGGACACGGATTAGCATCAGCTAGCAGACAATACCTGAGCACAGTGTAGAGAACAGCACATTCTTGGGACTATTCCCAATAGGCAGCTGGGTGTGGCCACCCTGTTTTTAGGGGGAAAAGAATCTAGTCATGTGGATATGAATCATAACATGCCCTCTGGCTTCATGCCAGGCCCCAGTCACTGGTCTGTTGTGTTTAGTAGTACAGATGTAGCCAGCAGAATTTTCAATAACAAGTTCCATGGGACAATTAAGCAAACTGTGAGAAGCATCACTGAGTACCTTCTGAAGAAAGGCCAGAATATGTAGACAGTAGCCTGATCCCCTTCAGGGCAGAACAAAGCATTGCCACAAAGGACTTGGCGCCCGGTCAAAGCACAAACTGTGGCGTGAGGTTTTTGCCACACTTCCCAAAACTTATCAGCAACCCAGGATTAAACATGCACAAAGGAGGTTTAGCACTGTCCCTCCCAAATACCTTCCTATGCCTGTGGGCATGTTCAAGGCTTGTTCACAACAGCTTGGCTTGAATTTGATCAGAGATCTTCAAGATAAACACAAATACCTTCTAATCTGAGGTGCTGTTACATGAGTAGCCAAATGGGAGGGTTTGGATTGCCTAGGCCAGCCACTGCCCTAAATAGGTCTTCAACAGGTCTTTAGAGTGACAGTACACAGGTATTTTCTCAGGGGTGAACAACACCTCTTTGGTCCTGTGTGCCACTAGAGTAGAAAATTTGGATGCTGGAAAGGATCAACTTGAGAACTCTGCTTCTTCCCAGCACTCTTTATTCCCTCTTGTTTCAGCTGCTAAAGGCCACTGAACCTGGAAATCTGTGGGTACAGACTGGGCAGAAGATATCAAGGGGTCAGTGAATTGACTGGTCAGTCAGTAAAAGGTGAAAAGGCAAACCAGTGTCACTATGGTTTGTAAAATCAAATATTGACATAAAAACATGCAT
Organism: Picus viridis; assembly: GCA_033816785.1. NCBI lineage: Eukaryota > Metazoa > Chordata > Aves > Piciformes > Picidae > Picus > Picus viridis. The sequence continues at coordinate 1,819,895 of CM066566.1, read as the reverse complement.
GGCTGAGTTTGGTAGAAATGGTTTACTTAACACCACAGAAGGAAGTTCATAAACATCTTAGAGACAATCCTGTAATATTTCTGGTTTGCTTCAGCTTTGTATGTTTGCCACATAAATGTCAGTTCTAGATAAGGGACAAGCAGAAATTATACCTATTGCATTCCCGAAGGTGTAGGCATTACCTTTCACCATGAGCAGTTCTGGTAATGCTAAATCATTCTGGGGAGATGAAGACTGGCAGAATGCTGGCTGAGCCCTAAGTTCCTACTCAATTCCAGGTCGGCTACAACGGAATGGAGAGGGAAGAATCCTTGTTGGAAAAAAGGGAAAATCTTTATTGTTCAGCTACCCATACAGGGTAGTAATGTCTAGTCTGCAGACATGAAAATCTGTGTTCAAAATGGACTTCAGCCACCAAGCTAATTATTTAGGTACAGAAGTCCAATATTGGAGTGCCACGGGAAGCTTTGGAGCCATGTCAGCTGCTGCATACCACCACTGGAGAAGTCCTCATTAATAGTTAAGGAGAAATATTTTGGTGTGGAATACAGCTTCCTCTAGCCTGCCACCACCTCATTGCTAGGGGTCTTTATCAAAGATAAAGTTCTGGTAGGACCCTGAGAATAGGCATTCCTCTCTTTCTTCTTCCCAGGCCTCAGAGTATTTTACCTGCTTGGTCTGGTAGAATAAACAGCCAGGACAGGACATCTGGGAAGTGCCTCTGTTTCAAGTGCTGCCCCTTACATTAACACCTTAGCATCACTCCGCTGGGGCAGGAGGGAAAGTCCAGTTTAAACTTTGCCTGAATTAATCCACATTCCAGGTGTGTGGTATCCTCACCGGGAGCTGCCTTCTGTCACTCCAGCCCTCCTCCCACTTTGTACAGCCTATTATACTGAAAGATGGTTTAAACAATTCTGTCTGACCTTAACAATATTTATTTATTTAATGTAATGCAAGGGAAGTAAGAGCTGAAGGAAGACCAGTTTCTTAATACACAAACGATGGCACTTGGAGCAGTCACCGCAGTTAACAACACAGTATCACAGTATCACTAAGGTTGGAAGAGACCTCGAAGATCATCGAGTCCAACCTGTCACCACAGACCTCATGACTAGACCATGGCACCCAGTGCCACGTCCAATCCCCTCTTGAACACCTCCAGGGACGGTGACTCCACTGCCTCCCCGGGCAGCCCATTCCAATGGCCAACGACTCTCTCGGTGAAGAACTTTCTCCTCACCTCGAGCCTAAGCTTCCCCTGGTGCAGCTTGAGACTGTGTCCCCTTGTTCTGGTGCTGGAGAGCAACTACCTGCTGTGAGAAGGCATCTGAGTAGAGACATGGGTGTCAAGGGTGTTCCCCCTAACCACAGGGCTGTGAAAATTACCCTTTCAACACAGTATCTTCTTCCTTTTCACAACCTTAAAAGGCTCCCTGTTCAGAAAGTGGGCAGTCTAGGTAACCAGCCTGCTGCTACAAAGATTATGAGGGGTAGTTTCTTCAGTGCTGAGCCACAGCTATACATTATCTTGAATGTGATCTCACTTTTCTTCTATTTCAAGCCCATGGTGCTCCTCTAGTTTCTCTGCCTTTTCTGTTGTTTCTCTTATGAAAAGACAAGAGGCTTCCGTGTACCTACTGGTCATTTGCTGGCATTGAGCGAACACGCTTAGATGAGTGTAGGGAGGCCTAGGTCCTTTGTTCAGTAATTTCTTACTCACTCTGATTTATACAGATGAATGCTCCAAACTGGCCCTACCATCCAGTCTGAACCCAGTTTGAAATGTCTGCATCCTAACCACTCCTGTGTGTACTTTTCTAAGAACAGGAAGAAATTGTCCACAAGGTCTCTGCAGGCCTCTGTAACACAAATATGAAAACACTTCCAATCAAGTTAAGTAGCAGAAAATGTGTCCAGAACAGTTTTGAGTAACCCTGCTTGAGGAGAGAAGTGTCTACAGAGTCAGTGGGAATTGATATTGATGTCTCAAAGGGCTTGGGAATACCAAGGGCAAGGCAAACCATAAAAGGCATAAGTAAATATTTAACAGAAAACTGCAAGAACTTTCCCATTGAGGTAAATCACTCATCATATCTGAGTTCATCCCAAGGTGAAAAGGACAAAAGGCAATTAAGTGGGCATCAGCTGAGTAATTCTAGAAGCAAATAGTGCTGCTTTTGGGAAAATCATTAACAACGAGTGAAAAATAAGCAGTTTGAAAAATAATTGGGTAGTTGATGAGAAGTGGATGTTCTTATTTTAACCATGTCTGGCTTGAAACAGTCTGCCCTCTCCAGGTCCCTCTGCAAGCACTCTCAGCAAAGAAGTAGAGAGAAGTGCATCTGGAAAAAAGGGTCATGAGATCCATCCAAATCTTATTCCTAAGGAGGTTACAGTGAATTTGCCTCCTGAAATCAGTGCAATTCCAAGCACATGCATGTATTTCCATACACGCATACAATTCCATTGTGTTCCTCTGCTGTATTCACATCCAGGCCCTGACAAAGTAACTGGATGTGCCTGGTAGAAGAAATATGAAGCCAGACAGGTAGGTCCATGTCTTGCTCTGATCCAGAGACAAGATAGGCAGGTCGTCAATGTCTTCTGTGGCCCTCCGGAAAAAAATCAGTTCTTAGTTCCACTAATTGATGAGGATGAGTTAGGGAAAACGATCTGAGTGTTTTATTAACTTACCCTTGCAGGGGAGTTTGGTCAGTGTATGGTAGGTACATGGCTCTTTCCCAAAGAGCAGCTGGTAAGATGGTAATAATTCAAGTCTCCAGGAAGTCAAAAGGTGAAAGAGCTAAAAGCTGTATCTCTGTGTAAAATCTAAGCACCACTGAAATCAATTTAAAGATTAATGTTGCCTTTGATAGGAACTGGAGTTCACCTTCTAGAGACCTAGCTCCTTGTTAAAGCATTTCAGATGGCAGAACTCTTAATTTATGACTGCTGCTTTAAAGGCTTCACAAATGATTTTTTTGAAGACTTATTTGACTATAATGAAAAAATTCTTTCAATTCACTTTAACACCGAGCATTGTGCAAACTCATCCTGGCTGCAGGGATGGACATTTTTTATGCTGGATAGCTCTTGTGACAAACAACTGAAATATGCATCCGGATCTCTTGGGCTTATGGGACTTAGATAATTAAAATATTTGTACAGGGGAAAAAAATAAATAGGAGTACAAACAAAAAACCCCAAACTCTACACTCTTGCTCTGAGGGAAAGTTCATTCAAGGGTACACAAAAACAGAACTGAAGCACACATATGCCTCAGATGCACTGTTTACATGTACATATGCCAAACATCTGGGTATGTGCTTGTGTGTGTGAAGTTTACATGTCTTCTACTGGATTTAGCCACATTCCTTTTTGCATCCAACAAAACTGGGACCCACTGCTTTGTTTTGCTTTGTTTGTTTGATTGTTTGCGTGTTTGGTTTTTGTAGGCAATAGTCACCTTATTGTGGCCTTCCAGTATCTGAAGGGGGCTACAAGAAGGCTGGGGAGGGACTTCTCAGGATATCAGGTAGTGATAGGACTAGGGGGAATGGAATGAAGCTGGAGGTGGGGAGATTCAGGCTGGGGGTGAGGAGGAAGTTCTTCACCATGAGAGTGGTGAAGCCATGGAATGGGTTGTCCGGGGAGGTGGTTGAGGCCCCGTCCCTGGAGGTGTTTAAGCCCAGGCTGGATGAGGCTCTGGCCAGCCTGATCTAGTGTAGGGTGTCCCTGCCCATGGCAGGGGGTTGGAACTAGGTGATCCTTGTGGTCCCTTCCAACCCTGACTGATTCTATGATTCTTACAAACACAAAACAGAATGGTAGAGCCTTTTCCATGCCAGATGATGCTGTGCAAACTCAAGGCTTGATTCAGCCATGAGAAGGATGAGTATGGACAGCTGGGTATCCTGCACCTTTGGTGTTTCCCTAAGCCCAGGGACAGAGCAAGGATTATTTAAATTACCTCTTCATCATTATTTGAATTAACATGTTAAAAAAGGCCTGATGACACTTGGCTGATTTATGTGGAATAAGACTTGGTGTTGAAATGGTTTAATAAAAAAATGTGTGACCTCTGGATAACTTCAGTTGGTGTTGAAAACAGGCTCTATGACTCGCACATGCCAGAGCAACCGGGGAATCTAGCAGAAAACTATCACAAGGAATAGAAAGTAGTTTGCTTAAACCAGGCTGAGCCTCTGAGTCTAGCAGTTTTTCCAACAGAGTGTTGCAAAGGGCTTGAAAGCTTCTATCCTCATGGTCAAAATCTCCCTTACTAGCTACAAACCCTAAGGGATGTGTTTTGGATGACCTCACAGAGTCACATGAAATATAACCTCATAAAGACATTCCTGGCTCAGTAGGATCTCATACCCTTTTACTAGTCCTTTCCTAACAGAGCGGGTGAATGATCTCGCAGTAAACCAGCAATGTCAAGGGCAGCTCACTTGGTTTTGCAGGCATGGAGGGTATCACACAGGGTACAAGAATGTCTTCTGGAATGGCTTAGCTAAACTCAGAGATCTGGCTGGAGCACAAAAACTAAGAAAAAGAGGGGTGGGTGGAGAGGTTTCTAAACTACTTAGAGCACAAACTATAAAGGGAGAAGTTTCACAGTCCCCAGCTCCTCCTCCACTTAAGGGGTTTATGATTTGTTTGCATGGCGTGTTTTACAACGCAGGAGGGATACCGTGTGATCTGGGCTTGAATTAAACAACACTAAGAAAAAAAAAAAGAGAAGTGTTCCCAAGGCAGTTTTATAATATTCATATTTCTTATCAATACAGGGTCCAAAGAAGGAGGAAGATAAAATGACTGCAGGGAGTTGCTCGGTGTGCATCATAAGGAAAGCCCATGGAATATTCAGGGAAATACTTGACAACAGACTATCAGTGCCAAAACCAAACCCGTGGGGGTTTACATGGCTATCTGAATTAAAACAATATGGTTGCTGCCACCACCATCTGCCAGCTAGATGCACCTCAGGTCTGTTTTAAGCCCGTCTGAACTGCTAATCAACACATGTTTGCTGAAATGCCTCTCCTGGTGCCTTGGAAATGATCAGAGGAGTGAAGACCTGTCATATGAGGAAAGGCTGAGAGAACTGGGTTTGTTCAGCCCTGAGAAGAGAAGGCTTAGGGGAGACCTTATTAATGCATACCAGTACATAAAGGGTGCCTACCAGGAGGATGGGGACTCCAGTTTTACAGGGAGTCACGTGGGAAAGACAAGGGGGAATGGGTACAAGTTACTCCTGGAGGTGGAATCCAGAAGAAAATTTTTCACAATGATAACAATGAGACATCAGAATAATCTCCCAAGAGAAGTATTGGATTCCCTTACACTGGACAGTTTTAAGACTCAGCTTGCAAGGTGCTGGGTCATCTCCTTTAAACTACACTATCACCCAGAAAGGTTGGACCAGATGATCCTTGGGATCCCATCCAACCTGGCATCCTGTGACTCGGTGGAACGAGCCACCTCCATGTTCGGGTGCATTCACGCATTTTGTTTTGCAGATCTGGCAGGAAGTTGTCTAATGTTGGCCTGTAAAGCAGCTCAGGAGATGGGCAGTGATACATTCAGCTGGACCAACGCAGCCCAAGAACATTCCTGTGCTCTCAGTCACATGCCTGATACAGCAGCCACAGTCCCCAAACCCCGAAGCTCAGAGCCTCTGTTCTACAGCATGAAAGCACACGCTTTGTCCCTCTGCACAAGGATTCCCATAAGACAGAGCCCTTAGTAATACCATTGTCTTCATCTATCCTTCCCTTTCTCTGCTCTTTCACTAATATTTGGATGAAGCTACTTGACGCATCTCAGTTGATCTGTCTTTGTACACTCGCTTACCTGGCTCTCTCTATTAGCTCTTTCTTTCCATATATCCTCTTCTCTTCCAGGTGTTTCTGTTGGATTAATCAGGGCAATGTATAGAAACTTACTTTCTGTACCTTTACCCTTCTCCTTGCCCTCTCCATGCCTTCTTCCTGCATCTGTCACCATCCCCTTGCTGCTGTACTCTTCCTCAATACATTTCTCCAGGCAATAGGCTCAGACATAGTGTCTGTTGTTTCATGGTGTATTCAGGCACTTATACTGGTGCCAGGAAACGGTAGGAAGAAGCAAGTCCTGAAGAAAAGTAGAGGTAAGGAAAACTGGTGACTTTCAGTGGTTCTGTCAAAAGATAGGTCTGTGCTGAGCCAAGTTGGTTTCCTCTGTGAGTTTAAAGCTTGCAACGGACCTTGCTCCTTATAAGTAAGCGGCATACTAACCCAGGAAACCGTCTGCTAACATGTGAGCTCAGTACCTCCAGGTTCTTTTATCCTGAAGTCTCTTAGAAGTTTACCTCTTAAACAGCTATTGCCTTCAAGCTATAGTTACTTAAAACTTCAGTGCATGAATGAACATGTGGCTCAGAGCTCTACAGAGCAGAAAAAGCAGACGCTGAACTGAAGGAGAGTCGCTGATAGCTGTTGGTATCATGGGACTGTGTGACACAGAGTTTGGGTTCCATCTGGTAGGAGCTGGTGGCCCAGTCCAATGCGTGAGGCTATATAGCAAAACATTAATCACTGTTTTACAGTAAGTTCCAGTGTTTGGAAGCAGTGGAGCAATCACTGTTTCAATTAAGACTTTGTTGTTGCTGTTCAGTGAGATTAAAAAAAAGTAAATAATTTCTTGATTCATATCTAATATTAGGAAAATCTCTAAGGGAGTAAACAAAGAAGTCTTCTTCTTCTGACTAAGTATCTTGCCAAGTCAAAACCCAGCCTGTTATGTGAATACTGTAATAGAATTTTCTATAGTCTGATGTTTATCTAGCAATGGGAAAGGGATCGAGATGATATGATTCATTTGCCTCCTGGGAGCATTCCTGATGGATGTGTAGCAGTGCTCAGTCCACTCTAGCTGAAACTCTGACAAGAGATGGAGTTTCTTCTGCTTTATAGGTAACAGTTTCTCAGCCAAGTAATGCCTCCTGCCTGAGAGCCATTGGTTCTGTTTTGCATATGTGCATTTTATTATTACTTACTTTGTATTATTCACCATTAATCTATTCATTCATCTCTGTGTTATCTTCCAGTAATACAGTATGCAATATATACAACATCTGTCATTTGGAATTTGCTCTCCCATCCCTTTCCTGGGGGTAAAGAGGAACACACTGCAGCACGCTCCAGAGGGAGTTGGCACTGAGTATGTTCATGTTTGGGGGTTGGTTTTATTTTCTTGTAACTGTCCATAATCCTGTGGATTTGTATGAGAGACATTTGTGTTTCTCTTTGCTTCATTATGTGAGATAAAAGCAGTGTAGTGCCTCTACCTTTCAGAGATTTGTTACACCCAGGCTTTGTCTAGTAAATGAGAAAAGCCCATCATCTGCAATCAGAAAACAAGGCTGGCTGGGGGTTGTATCATCTGCAATCAGAAAACAAGGCTGGCTGGGGGTTGTATCATCTGCAATCAGAAAACAAGGCTGGCTGGGGGTTGTATCATCTGCAATCAGAAAACAAGGCTGGCTGGGGGTTGTATCATCTGAAATAGGTTGGATGCGATGATCTTGAAGGTCTCTTCCAACCAGGTGTATTATATTGTATTGTATTAAATCAGAAAACAAGGCTGGCTGGGAGTTAAGAGTGGCACTGGGGCTCCAGAGACCATGGCAGGGGGGTTGGAACTAGATGATCCTTGTGGTCCCTTCCAACCCTGACTGATACTATGGTACTATGACCCATGTGCAAAGTTCAGCTCTGATCCAGCTTCCTACATAGGCAAGGGTGAGTCACTGTGTAATGGGAAAGAAGAGCATCCTTCTCCCACATGCTGTTGTCTCACTTTGTACCCCCCAAAATTTCAGAGGAGTCTGCAGCATATTTACAGCATAAAACTTAAGTGCCAGGTTTATCTCAGGTATTTGAGCTATGTTATCCTCAAAACAAGACAGCAGCAAGACTTTTTGGTGGCTGAGGATCACCCTTTCAATCTACCTCCCTTTTTCCGTCATCAGGAGTGTTAGCACGGCCTTTAGCTACTGCTCCTGCACTTGTAAACCTTCCCAGCACTCCTCCCTGATTTGTGTAGAGACCCATTAAGAGGATGTGGCTCTGCTTTAAAGAATTATTCCCATGTGAACTTTGTGTCAAAGAAACCCTCCGGCTCTCCCAGATGACAGACACTCCTCCAGCACTCAGGAACAAGGCAATTCAGTGCACACTGGACTCACAGAGCCCAGGCCACACAGGTTTGTCTTCAGGTAGGTGAGACAAGCACCTGTTCCAGCGATTAACCCAGACAAAAGGTTGGAGAGGACAGGACAGTATGTACCTACTTCTCAAACAGCTTTGTGACTAAACAAAACTACCTTCTCCCATCTTTGTTGTTTCTCACTGTTGGCCTTTTTACACCTATAAACCGAGGTGTGATCTGTCTTGCTGTGTCTCTGCCAGGACTGCAGGCAACACACAGCCACCATCCAGTGTTGTTTTTCCAGATATAGACTGTCAAAATGGAAGGAATGAGTCAGTGCTGTGCAAGACAAGAACAACACTATTAACACCTATTTCATGTGTGTTCCTGCCTCCTTATCTTGCAGGCAAGGGTTTGGAATCATTGAGGTTTTCAGCAGGAAGCCTCCTAGGTGTCCTACACACTGCATTAGTACTGATAGGCTCCATACATGTACATTCAGAGGTGCAGGTTTGCCCTTTAGGATAGTTAGGAATATTTTCCTTGTTGGCACTTCTTCAAAGGCTACTTCCTAGCTCCAGCTTTGGAAAACTGCTAAAACTGAGCATGGGAGAGAGCCTGTCAGACCTGCCTGCTGCAGCCTAAGCTTTGTTTCCAGAAGCTGAACAGTGGTGTCCTGCCAAGCTGGGTACCTGGAATGGGAAATGTGATTGTGCCCAGGGGGATGCTTGTGCACTGCGAAGTGTGTCCTACAGGTGGAGTGATTTGTTTAATGCTTTGTGGTGGCTCTTGGCATTTGCAGGTTAAATGGTAGGTGCAGCATTACTCAGGGCAATCTGACAAACTCATTTCAAAGCAAGTGTTTGACACAGAATAATAAGAAAAAAAAAAGTCTTCAGCATTCAGACAGCAGAGGGAAAATTTCCTGTTAAAGGAAGTTACAGAGACAGTGGAATGGCCACAAGACAAAGATTTAAAGCAGCAATTAAGCTGGTTTTAATCACTCATCCTCTCCCTTCAGTATTGCAGATGGGATGGGCAGACTCTGTGCTCACAGCTTTTTTGTTATTTAAAGGGAAAAAGAATTGCAGCACTTCAGGCTTTCTGCACTCCAAGAACTCTCTTCTCTTCCTTCACAGTTTGTCTCAAAACCCAGTCACCGGCAAAGTGAGTGCTCTCACTCTGTTAGCATCCAAAATTTTCCTTATCACAAAAGCAGGCTCTGGGCAGCCTGATCTAGCTGAGGATGCCCCTGCCTACTGCAGAGGGGGTTGGACTAGATGACCTTTAGAGGTCCCTCCCAACACAGACCATTCCGTGATTCTATCTCTATCTGATGCGAAAGAGTTCCTGATACTGCATGTTGCAGCTGTAAATGTCTTGGGCTTAGGCCCATGAACATGTAGTTGAGACATAGTTGATTCACAGAGCAATGGTCACATCCTGATGACTGCTGGAGCATACTCCATGGGAAACACGGCCTGATTGCAGGGAACTCCTTCCCCGGTGGCTGGGGATGGAGCGTGCAAAGGGCCAGTACCACAAAATAGCTGAAGTGTTAGAAGTCCACTGCTGCTGAACCTCTCAGCCAGTTGTTGATGTGACCATATCCTGTTATTGTCTTCCCCAGCATGAATCTCAAATATTCAAGTAGGACTTTTATCAGACAAACAAAATAACCTTGAATAATAGTTAAACCAACCCAAAGGCATCTAATCTTCTGGCATTAGCCTTAAAGAGGAATTGCTCGTTATAAACAAGGCTGTGTTCTGAAATTAACTTTTGACACAGAGATATGAGTCTGATGTAATTGTTCTGGGCTTGGATGTAAAATACCAGGCCTGGCTTTGATCCCTCAACCTACTGAGTGTCTACACAAAGCTCCCATGTAATGTGTTGTCTCATGGGAAGCTAAAAAAGGTTCATGGGCAGGTAATCACCTATAATTATTGGTATGAGGAAAGAGTAGGTGAAAAGACTACTAAACCCAATCATAATAAACTCTTCCTGCTGATCAAGGCTCATTAAATTTTTTATTAGTCTTGCCTGCAATTCTCTATATGTAGGTTTTGCAGTGATCTTCAAGCTGAGCCAAAATACATATTGTGAATTATTCTGACCTTGCTCAGCACAGCTTTACATTGTTGCATGCGTGCCTGTGAAAAGCTTTCTCATAACCCACATCTGAGGCCTGTCAGGTGCATTTGCCACATGGTAAAATGCAGCACATCATTCAGCTCTGGGGATGAAAGGCAGCGCAGTTTAATGACAGGGACTGAACGTGCTGCCCTTGATCACAGTGGGCCATGCCCTAAGCAATCTGTTAAAAGGATTTTATACCACCAACAATGGCCCCAGATTAATCCAAACAAAACCAAAATAAAAGATGCAACATCACAAGATTGCACACAAAACAAAGGCTAAACTGTGCGCAGCAGGAACATACCTTCCTGCTCCAATCCCTACATCAGTCCCTTTGCTGCTGTTGCTTTCTCTGCTATACTGTTGTGATAGTTTAGAGTCACCTCCTGTGAGTTACTGTGTGCAGCTTCACACCCTCTGGAGCAGTGGCAGGAGGATTATTTCTATTCAAATCTGCTGCACTTGCAGTTAGAAGACTCGTGGCACTCAGTGTTGTACCAGCTCAAGGGCAAAGATGATTACACCCAAAAACCTATTGAAAATCCAAATTGGAATGATGGCCTTAGGGAAAGGGGCTTTACATAAGGGTGTCTAGTGATAGGACATGAGGATATGGTTTTAAGCTGAGGGAGAGTAGGTTCAGACTGGATCTTAGGGAGAAGTTCTTCAGTGTGAGGGTGGTGAGACTCTGGAATAGGCTGCCCAGGGAGGTTGTGGATGCCTCCTCTCAGGGGCTGTTTAAGGCCGGCTTGGATAAGGCCTTGAGCGGTGGAGTCTAGTTGAGAGGTGTCCTTGCCCATTTCAGGGGAGCTGGAGTAGATGTTCACTGACGTCCCTTTCAGCCTAAGCCATTCTGTGAGTCTCATGGAGGAGATCAGCTCCAAATGGTGGGGTGAGAATCCCTAAATGCTGCAGCAAGTGCTGAAATGATGCTGGGGACAAGGAAGAGCACTTGGATGTCCTATATTCCACTGCTGTTTTTGCAGAACATCAGGAGGGGAATGCATCCAATCTGAACACATTCCAAGGGAAGCACCTAAGCAGTACCCTGAACTGTACTAAGAATCAATCTTTTAAAGGTTGGAACCCACATGGTCCACGTGATCAATGGGAAGAGGCAAGTGTCTTTGGAACCTCCAGAGGCAGACTTCCAGCTAAGATGGGTGCTTAAACTTCAATGGGCTTTCCCACCGGCAGCCTTCAAGAGCAGCCAGCTCTGCGGTACAGGAACCCCAGCCTCCCCCAGGAACCCCAGCCCCAGCCCGCACAGGAACCCCAGCCCGCACAGGAACCCCAGCCCGCACAGGAACCCCAGCCCGCCCGTACAGGAACCCCAGCCCCAGCACAGGAACCCCAGCCCGTACAGGAACCCCAGCCCGCACAACCCCAGGAACCCCAGCCCGCACAGGAACCCCAGCCCGTACAGGAACCCCAGCCCGCACAGGAACCCCAGCCCGCACAGGAACCCCAGCCCGCAGAGGAACAGGAACCCCAGCCCGTACAGTAACCCCAGCCCGCACAGGAACCCCAGCCCGCAGGAACCCCACAGGAACCCCAGCCCGTACAGGAACCCCAGCCCGCACAGGAACCCCAGCCCGCACAGGAACCCCAGCCCGCACAGGAACCCCAGCCCGCACAGGAACCCCAGCCCGCCCGCACAGGAACCCCAGCCCGCACAGGAACCCCAGCCCGCACAGGAACCCCAGCCCGCACAGGAACCCCAGCCCGCCCCAGAGGAACCCCAGCCCGCACAGGAACCCCAGCCCGCACAGGAACCCCAGCCCGCACAGGAACCCCAGCCCGTACAGGAACCCCAGCCCGCACAGGAACCCCAGCCCGCACAGGAACCCCAGCCCGCACAGGAACCCCAGCCCGCACAGGAACCCCAGCCCGCACCCCAGGAACCCCAGCCCGCACAGGAACCCCAGCCCGTACAGGAACCCCAGCCCGCACAGGAACCCCAGCCCGCACAGGAACCCCAGCCCGCACAGGAACCCCAGCCCGTACAGGAACCCCAGCCTGCACAGGAACCCCAGCCCGCACAGGAACCCCAGCCCGTACAGGAACCCCAGCCCGCACAGGAACCCCAGCCCGCACAGGAACCCCAGCCTGCACAGGAACCCCAGCCTGCACAGGAACCCCAGCCTGTACAGGACACGCATCCTTCTCTTCAGGCTTGGAAATTTAAGGCATAAATTAGTTGCCTGAATTACCCAGATTAAACCCCACTCAGACTCAACCATCACAAGACCAAGGGCCAGTTCTGCCCTGGGTAAGTAGAATTTACAGTTCCTCCTCCCGTCTGCATTGTATCTGTTTTAACTCTGCTGCAGTGCAGATGTTCTGTGCTGTTAATATTTGATGCTCAACACCCGTAAGTTGGCTGCAGATCAGCAGTGGGGTGACTCCCAGCATTTCATTAATGAGGTCTGTTGCAATAATTCAGGATGATTATACACACCGTAAGATCTTTATTATTATCCTTTATTATTATTTTCATCTATTCTTTATTATTATTATCTCATACCACAGAGCTGCATCTAGCTACATAGATTTTTCTTTTTAGTTAAATAATTGTTTCAAATTTCTTTATGGTAGGAAAAACACCCTCCCCATCTTTAAGTAGGACATGGAAACGGCGATGGATTCGAGGCATTATCAGAACTATGGGACAAAAATCTGTGTTTCTGATGCTCCATCATATCAATAGGCAAATTGTCACCAGGGTTCTTGACTCTGAATGCCTCATTTTTCTCTTGGAGAACAAGCAAGCCTGTGTCTCTCATGATGTTGTGAATCTTAATTGACTAATATTTTCAAAGTACTTTGTGCTGCTCAGATGAAAGACTTTTCTAAATGCTAAGTATTATTACATGTTCAGTTCATGTCTGGAGCAATTTTTTAAAGCAAACCATATGAAAAGCAGAATTAAGAATGGAAATGCTGATCCAGCCATTAATTACTTCACATCAGAGAGTGGGCAGAGGGTCTCCTTTTATGTTGTTTATTTCAAACAAACAACTCTGGGAATCTCCTGTGGAAGTTAAATGCAAAACCCAAAGCCCTTTCATGGGTATTTTTGGTTTATCGCCACATGAGTCTTAAATTCATCATGTGGAGAGAATGTGGAACACATTTTTTTCTCCTGTACACACTCACTTTCCCACAATGAATAAAATCCATTTTCTTGCGCAGTTTGTCTGCTTCTTCACCCAGGGGTAACAAAGTAACCCAGAAAGCAGGAACACCCTGTCCCTGAACCCTGATGGGAAGTAAATAAATAAATAACTACAAGAGGGATGATTCGAAGGCTTCCCAGGCAGACCTGCATGGTGTGTAGAGAGACCACTGACACACGAGCCCCAGAGCTCCTAATTCCTTAGCTATTGCTCAGCAGTGAGTAAGAAACCCTAGCTCAGTGACTCATGCAGGCTCTGAAATGCAGCTAAGTGTGTGTCAACATGCACCCAGGTTTTAGAAAATATGAGTGGGAAGAGGAAGATCTCTTGTATCTGCTTGCACTGGAACAAGGGAGAAGCCTGGCAGGCTGCGCGGGTACTTGGACGCTTTAGTTCACAGCTGCTGTTACGCGGGCTGCCGTGCCACAGGTTCCCAGCACATTCAGTACTCAAAGGAATTTTGCTGCTGCATTCTGTCCTCCCTTCCACCCCTCCTTCCAGCACACACACGGAGACTTCACTCTTTTTCAGATTTAATCCCTCAGTTATCAAGATCTCACTGCTAGAGATAACATTGAGTTAGCTGTCAGCTGAAACCCTTCTCTGGCTGCAAGAAAAGCTTATCTTTTCCCAAGGAACAGTGCTGCTGTGAATACACAGTGAAGGAGGCAGCCAGCTTCAGTAAGAGGAAAACAATCTTTGCTGTATCTCAGTTTCCAAACTACAGGCACGCACACCAGGCTTGTCTCAGGTGCTTTCTAAGGATTAATCCTAATCAGTGTTGGCTGTTTAAGCATTAGATGGCAGGTCAGATACACCTCCAAGCTAAAGCTTGATGAGAGGTGGCAGGTACTTCCTAGCTGGTGATTGACCACCCTTTGAATTCTTAGCTTAGGATGGGAGAAAGTGCCCTCTGGAGACATCTTTGTTTGCTCAAGATTAGACTCTGTTCACCCAGTCTACACTAGCCGTTCTGCTTTCAGTAGCTTAGCAATACCTAATGTCTCAGGACATGGTTGTGGACTTCACAAGGTCCTTCATTAATTTTCTTCTGTTACACAATGTTTGGAGAATTTGTTCCACTAACACTTGGCTGCTCACTGCTCTGAACCCTCATATATTCTGCTAATTGAATGTCAAAGGAGAGCTGAGTACTCGAAGCGCTGTTCATGACTGTGTTGACATTCACAGCTCCATTTCAGAGAAATATCACACAATCACTGGATGGTTTGGGTTGGAAGGGACTAGTTCCACCTCTCCTGCAGGGATACCTTCCACTAGCCCAGGTTGCTCAAGGCCCTGCCCAACCTGGCCTTGAACACCTCCAGGAAGGGGGCATCCACAACTTCCCTGGGCAACCTGTTCCAGTGTCTCACCACCCTCACTGTAAAGAACTTCTTAATATCCAGTCTAAATCTGCTCTCCTCAAGCTTAAAGCTGCAGAGTATGAACAAATCCCCACACTGCTGCATCATTCATCCTGTGGAAACTTTGATCTTAGCAGGTCTTCAGGTTCTACAGGTGATCTATAATTTCTGTGTGCATTTCAAACTTGGCATAGCTCTCTACCTTTCTCCTCCACTATTCCTTCCATTGCTGTCCATAGTGATGTTGGGATACAGATATATAGTTTTACATTAATTTTGACAGCAGTTTAGGACATGAAGTTATTTTTGTATCAAATTGCTTTTTAATATTCTGCAGGAGTATCTCCACATTTAAGAACAGCTCACTGCAATCTTTGCTGCGTGCAGACCTCTCTGTATTGGTGATGAACTGCCTGAACTGCCTCCACTCAGCCCCCAAGAATAAACTTACTCATCAGCATTGCACATGCCAATAGGTGTGAAGTCTGAGCTCTCTAGGGATGAACAGCCTTGCTCTATCCTTCTCTCCTATTCTAGGAGCAACACAAATCAGTTCATTGTTTAAGATTCATTATGGCATGAAGTAGCCATTTCACACACTTCACCATTACAATGTTTTATTTCCCAAGTAGCAGATGGCAATTCATAAAACTTTCACATGGGTTTAAAAGACTTTGGGAAGCCTCCTAGACATCTGCATGGACCCAGTAGCCTGTATGGATGTGCTGACCGCCTCTTCACATCATGGCTACATGTAGAGACTGTTCTTGTTTTGCCTACTAATTCAGTCATTCCCTTCGCAATGTCAAAATACCCCACTGTGAGCTAAAGAATGTCTATTTACAAAAAAACCCAAAACAACACTGAAATAAACAAATCTCAACTTAATTTGTCTAGTAGTGATATGATTGCTGTCTTCTCTCCCTCCCTTAAAAAAAGTCTCTCTCTGACACATAGTCCTGGCAACTTATGCTGCAGGATTTTACAGCATCAGCATGGCCAGCTGTCCACCTCCTTTGCCAGAAGTTAATTTCTCAGAGCAGAGTCAGCAGAAGCGAAGATCTGCCCAGACCCCAGCAGTTCAGTGCAAAGTGTGGAGCTTCAGCTGGAGCTTGGCAGGCCACAATTTTTAATGATGGGCAGCAGTTCTGACTGGAAAATGAACACGTTAGTGTCTCTTCCTGCAGTTGGCTCACACGCGCAGACTCCCTGACATAAAGTGTCTGAAAGATACTTTCTCAGCAAACTATCGAAACTTACTAACTTTCAGCAGTGGCAGCTTCCCTGCATTTCTGGTACATGGCCTGTTAAGGTGCCAATTTCCTATTTCCTTGTCTCTAATAAATGTGCATTTATAATTATAAGCACTCCAGAAAAAAGCATGGTGTTTGGAATGAAGTTATCGAGTCTGCTGAACTTCTGCTCGTGGATATAAGGGAAAAACTCAGGTCAAAAAAAGCTACAATGATTTATATCAGTCAAAAATCTAGGCCCACTGACTTAAAAATTGTTGTCCTGACATTGTACTGCAATCACTAGCACTGGAGGTGTTCAAAAAACATCAGACATGGCACTCTGGGACATAGTTTAATGGCCATGGTGGTATTGAGTAAGGGTTGATGAGCTTAGAGGTCTTTTCAAACTGAAAGAATTTTATGATTCTATGATCTTAAAAGACGTAAGAGACTCAAAGTCTCCTACAATCAGACTCAAAGGCTGTTTGGAAGACTACCTTGGAGATTATAGACTTTATTGAAGACTTGATGGACAGACAAAATTTTTGTATTGCCAAAAAAGAGCACTTAATGCCAAAACCAGCAAACCTTTCTGCTTTACTTATGTAAACACCATGCTTTTAAGCTGCATGATTTAAGAACCCTGTCACATTTTTTCTTTCTTCTATCACTTCATAGGACTCTGCAAAACATTTATGCTGACTTCACACACAGTGTTTTTAAATGGCAGGTATGAGAGTGTGCCAGTGGCTGAGTACATCTGTACCTATTCAACAGTACTGCTGACCTTACAAGCTACTTCTCGCTTTCAGCTGTTTACTTTCCTTATCAGCCTACTACCTCATCAATATACCTCTGAAGAGCTCTGTCATGCATAGCTGGATGAACAGCAAAGTTCAGTAGGAGGCTGCTGCCCTCTGTGAACTGGTTATCACTTGGAAATTTCATGCTGGTGTTTTCCTTTTAAAAGAAAGCAGTTTAAAGAAAGCAGGCTTTTGGATACAGCACTGAGGGGATGATTGTAATTACTAGGAGGCCATGATTGCAATTCACTTGATAGCTGCTGATTGTTAATTGCAAAGCTAAGACAGTTAAACAGAGGCCAGACGAGTTAGAGTGGATTTCTAAAAGGGCATTGAACCATACTGACACCAGTTTCTCCAAGGGCCTGCAAAATCTTCAGCAGACGAATTCCTCCAGTTTTCATTCTTACTACAGTTCCTGTTGGAGACTTGCCTGCAGAGGAAGATATCCTTTGGGATACGAGTCAGTACATAGACTAATCCATAAGTATAGCACTTGGAAAATACTCCACATAACATTAAAAGAGCTTGACTTCTAGGAAGAGAGATTCAAAAATTTAAAGTATGGCAATTGCCTTGGACTTGATGATCTCAGGTCTTCTTCAACCTGGTTGATGTTGTGTGTGTGATTTCTAAGGAAAGATTGTCCACATATATTTATTTTTCTTCAAAACCTTTTCTTCAGGGATAGTATCATCATGCTAATGTAAAAAATGCACTCTTGCACAGTATAGAGAACCGTTATTTAAGTATCATTAAACTTTATAGCTGAACTGTAGCAGTATTAAGTTCTCTTGTAGCCAGCTGTTAAACCTCTGCTGCCTTCTATGGGAGGAAGCTCAAAGCTTACACCCATGAAAAAAAAAATCAGCTGTAAAAATTATCACAATTCTATGCATGTGTGTCACTCTAAACTGATGCTGTTTAGTAGAAATTGAGATGTCTTTGCTGTTCTGCCAGTTTCTTTTCAGGAATTTGGACACTGAGGATCGTGGACTGTGGGGTTAATGTAGTGCTTAGGATATCTGCAGTCAGATGGCAGGAAAACAAAACAATAAAGCCAACATCTATATTAGAGATCATGGAGATAAACATACTTCAGTCAATACATTAAATAAGTTTATTGACTGAAGTATGTTTATCTCCACACCCATTTTTTATTCTAAGAGGGGTAAGCATAAACCATGACCATTATTACCTAAAACTAGCCAATGCCAGGAAAGAGGTCCAAAGGTCTGATTAAGACCTTACCAGCACAAGCGCAGACGGTTTGTGTCCGGACGATAGCAAAGTCTCTTACTGCTGAGGAATAACATCGTGAGAATCTGTTTCAAGCAAGCAAGCTGTGACAAAGAGAATCTAATGACAGATGACAAGGTGAGCAAGAAAC
The DNA here is from genome assembly GCA_033816785.1 of Picus viridis. Lineage (NCBI taxonomy): Eukaryota > Metazoa > Chordata > Aves > Piciformes > Picidae > Picus > Picus viridis. The sequence continues at coordinate 1,801,580 of CM066566.1, read as the reverse complement.
TGACAGGTTGTATGGATCCTGCTCCCAGCATCATGTGTGTGTGAGTATGTGATCATGAAGAAGAACCCTCTGCATGCCCCTCCATCTGTAACGTGCAAGAGACAGTAGAGAGTTAGCACAGTGGCATTAACCATGCTTATATGTAAAAATATCAAACAAACAAAAAAGAACCCCAAACTGACTTCAAACTTTGCTGCACGAGAAAGGCTGCAACAAAAAAACATTTTTAAGACCAAAGAGGATTGTTATCCCATTGCAGGGACTTGATACTTTATGGTGGAATGCAATCATCTGTGGTGTTTTGTCTGTAACTTTAGGTCACGTGTTTGTTAAAGGTGAACAGAAGGGTTCTGGGGCTGCTGCATCTGTAGCAGGCTTTTGTGAATCATTGTGGATTAAATATCAAACATACAATTGCATGGCATGGTGATCCCTGTGGTGCCTTCAAATCTCATGGTCTGACCCAGTCTGATACCCTGTATATGTCATATACATGGAGTCTGTAACTTCTAACTGAGCTAAAGTACATCTTTATCTATCATACATATTTCACTACATGTACATTATTCTACAGATATTCTCTCTTCATATATGTACACATGTAGCATCACAGAATCATAGAATCATTTTGGTTGGAAAAGACCTTAAGATCATCAAATCCAACCATTATCTAACTCTCCCAAGTCTGGTGCTGAACTATCTCCCTTAGCATATATATATATATATATATATATATATATATATACACATTCTATACTGCAATATGACCAAGAAAAGTAGCCTAAATGATACAGCAGATGGAAACGTATGTGGAGAGCTCACCATAGCTGTGATTCATCTATACCACTTATACTTCTTCTTGCCACTGTTTGCTGTACAGAGGCCTCCCAGTCAAAACTCAGAGCCCCTGTTGTGTTAGGTTTCTGGTGTCGTGATGAACTTTAACAGTCAGCATGAATGGATAGTATAAAGTCTCTGCAAAGTTTAATAAACCAGGAGACACAGGGCTGCACAGTGCCAAGAATTCTCAAGGTATGTGGCTTGAAAACCAAACCAATTTAAGTTTATAACTTCAGATCAATTAATTTCCTGAGAGGAAAGATAATTCTATAGGAGAATAGACACCATAAGGTCCCTCTTTATGTGTCAGAGCTTCATTGTCTTGTAAGTTTAAAGAGTACTTCATTGGCATTCTATTAGATACCAAACTGGTAAATGCAAGGCCACAGCACAAAGATGGTTCTTAAATTCCTAAAGGCATAAATTAGCTTTTATATTAGCTCTGTCCAGAGGTGGATGAGGGGTGAGTTGAGTCTGCAGGTGTAATTAAGTGACAGGCTACAATGGGTGATAATCCTGTGGCTGTTTATAAAAGGCCACCCAATCAGGATGACAAAGGTGATGAGGCCTTCTATAGGCAGATGATAGCACCCTCACAATTACAGGGCCTGGCTCTAATGGGGGGATTTTTAACTACCCAGATATTTGCTGCATGGCCTACTCAGCCAGACACCCACATTACAGAAGGTTCCTCCAGTGCATCAATGATAACTTCTTGATGCAAATGGTGGACAAGTAAAGTAGAAGAGGAGCAGTGCTGGATCTTATACTCAAGAACAAGGAGGGTATGGTTGAAGTGGTTGAAGGTCGAGGGCAGCCTTGGCTGCAGTGACCATGAGAGAGTGGAGTTCAGGATCTTATGCTGCAGGAACAGAATAACAAGCAGGACCACAATCCTGAAACTCAGCAGGGGCAAATTTGGCCTTTTAAAATAATTACTAGGGAAATCCCACGGAACAAGGAACTAGAAAGTACAGGATGCCAGGAAAGTTGGTTAGCATTCAAGCACCACTTCATGCAAGCTCAGAAGAGAGCATAAAAATGGGTGTAAAAAAAGAAGAGGAGCCAAACAGCGGGGCAAGAGGGATACAATACAATACAATACAATACAATACAATACAATACAATACAATACACCAGGTTGGAAGAGACCTTCAAGATCATCGCGTCCAACCCATCAAACAATCCAACCCACCCAACAACTAGACCATACAGCCAAGCACCCCATCAAGTCTTCTCCTGAACACCTCCTGTGAAGGTGACTCCACCACCTCCACGGGTAGCCGATTCCAATGGGCAATCACTCTCTCCGTGAAGAACTTCTTCCTAACATCCAGCCTAAACCTGCCCTGGCGCAGCCTGAGACTGTGTCCTCTTGTTCTGGTGCTGGATGCCTGGGAGAAGAGGCCAACCTCTGCCTGGCTACAACCTCCCTTCAGGTAGTTGTAGAGAGCAATAAGGTCACCCCTCAGTCTCCTCTTCTCCAGGCTAAGCAACCCCAGCTCCCTCAGCCTTTCCTCATAGGGCTTGTGTTCCAAACCCCTCACCAGCTTTGTTGCCCTTCTCTGGACACGTTCCAGCAAGTCAACATCCTTCCTAAACTGAGGGGCCCAGAACTGGACACAGTACTCAAGGTGCGGCCTAACCAGTGCAGTGTACAGGGGCACAATGACCTCCCTGCTCCTGCTGGCCACACTGTTCCTGATGCAAGCCAGGATGCCATTAGCCTTCTTGGCTGCCTGGGCACACTGCAAACTACTGGGCAAGCTCAAGTGGAAGAAGAGAGTTTACAAATTATAAATGGAGGAACTAGAAGCTTGGCAGGAGGAAAATACTGTACTCAGACAAGGGAGGAAGACAGATGGGAAGGTTAAGGCCACAGACACCCCTGAGGCACCACAGAAAGTACAAAAAAGGCCTGAATTTCCCTTACTAGAACAGAACAGGAAAGAGAGCAATTACGAAACATGGACATCCATAAATATGGGGGTTCCAAGAAGATGGAATCACAGGTACAGAAGGCAAGGGTATTGTTCACTGAGAGATCAATTCGATGGGGAAGAGATTACATGCCTGAGGACTGAAGCAAACTGAAAGCATCTTCAATATAAAACATAAAACAGAGAAATGAAAGGGCATCACGACCCAAGGAGGTCAGCCACCGCATTCCACATAGGCATTGGCACTGGAAAGCGAAGAAGTACCAGGGCACTGCCTGTGTCCACCAACCCGCAAGCCTCCACATCATACCCCTTGTCACCACCAGCCCCAGCCCCACAGACGGAAACTGCCCTCCCTCAGACAACCTCAGGGTGTCACCCACCTCCTCGCTCTGTAGGAGCTCTTGCTCCCCTCAACATCCCAATGCCTGCTAGCTTCAGCCCTGAAACGAGCCATCATGAAGATGTCCAGGTGAAACATGGGCAACTGCACCAACGTTCCTGTCTCCAACATGGATCCCTTCAGGGATGGTCTCAAAGGAGCCGAGGCTGGGAATCTGGAGGCCCTAGAAGAAGGAGAAGAGGAGGAGGAAGAGAGGGAAGAACAAGTGGGGTATCAATTTCTTCTTCTTCCCCCTCTTCCTCCGAAAGGACGTGCAATTCCTCATCTTCCTCCTCTTCCTCCTCATTAAACAACCAGGAGGAGGAAGCAAAAGAGGACAAAAATGAGCACGCAACACAAGAAGGAAACAAAGAGGCAGAAGAAGAGGACAACCCATTAAGAGGACAACAAGGACAATGCAAGAGAAGGAAAGGACAACCATCGTCTCCCCAAATCCACCACCTTGACGTCTCATCCAGCATGTCTTCCCTAAGCCAACATGCCCTCCCACACCCCGCCACCTTCTCCCTCAAAGAAGCAAAAGGCAAAGAATCACAAGACGGGAGCCACCCAACACAGCCCCATGCTGAATAAGAAGTATAAAATCCAGAATATTAAGATGGGGACAACCCATTAAGAGGACAACAAGGACAATGCAAGAGAAGGAAAGGACAACTGTCGTCTCCCCAAATCCACCACCTTGACGTGTCATCCACCATGTCTTCCCTAAGCCAACATGCCCTCCCACACCCCACCACCTTCTCCCTCAAAACACCAAAAGGCAAAGAATCACAAGACGGGAGCAACCCAACACAGCGCCATGCAGAATAAGAAGGGCACAATCCAGAAAATGAAGAGGGGGACAACCCATTAAGAGGACAACAAGGACAATCCAAGACTAGCAAAGGATAACCATGGTCTCTACAAATCCACCAGCTTGATGTCTCATCCAGCATGTCTTCCCTAAACCAACATGCCCTCCCCAACCCCATCAACTACTCCCTCAAAGACCAAAAGGCAAAGAATCACAAGAAGGGAGCCACCCAACACAGTGCCATGCTGAATAAGAAGGGTACATTCCAGACAATGAAGAAGGGGACAACCCATTAAGAGGAAAACAAGGACAATGCAAGAGAAGGAAAGGACAACCGTGGTCTCCCCAAATACACCACCTTGATGTCTCATCCACCATGTCTTCCCTAAGCCAACATGCCCTCCCCGACCCCACCACCTTCTCTCTCAAAGAAGCAAAAAGCAAAGAATCACAAGAAGGGAGCCAACCAACACAGCCCCTTGCAGAATAAGAAGGGCACAATCCAGAAAATTAAGATGGGGACAACCCGTTAAGAGGACAACAAGGACAATGCAAGAGAAGGTAAGGACAACAGTGGTCTCCCCAAATCCACCAGCTAGACTTCTCATCCAGCATGTCTTCCCTAACCAACCACACCCTCCCCAACCCCACCACCTCCTCCATCAAAGAAGCAAAAGGCAAAGAATCACAAGAAGGGAGCCACCCAACACTGCGCCATGCAGAATAAGAAGGGTACATTCCAGACAATGAGGAAGGGGACAACCCATTGACAGGACAACAAGGACAATGCCAGAGGAGGAAAAGGGCGACCGTGCTCTCCCCAAAACCACCAGCTTGAACGTCTCATCCAGCATGTCTTCCCTAACCAACTACACCCTCCCCGAGCCCACCACCTTTTCCCTCAAAGAAGCAAAAGGCAAAGAATCACAAGAAGGGAGCCACCCAACACAGCGCCATGCAGAATAAGAAGGGCACAATCCAGAAAATGAAGAGGGGTGCAACCCATTAAGAGGACAAGAAGGACAATGCAAGACTAGCAAAGGATAACCATGGTCTCCCCAAATCCACCAGCTTGCCGTCTCATCCAGCATGTCTTCCCTAACCAACCACACCCTCCCCAACCCCACCACCTCCTCCCTCAAAGAAGCAAAAGGCAAAGAATCACAAGAAGGGAGCCACCCAACACAGCGCCATGCAGAATAAGAAGGGTACATTCCAGACAATGAGGAAGGGGACAACCCATTAACAGGACAACAATGACAATGCCAGAGGAGGAAAGGACAACCGTGGTCTCCCCAAGTCCACCATCTTGATGTCTCATCCACCATGTCTTCTCTAAGCCACCATGCCCTCCCACACCCCGCCACCTTCTCCCTCAAAGAAGCAAAAGGCAAAGAATCACAAGAAGGGAGCCACCCAACACAGCCCCATGCTGAATAAGAAGGGCACAATCCAGGCAATGAAGAAGGGGACAACCCATTAACAGGACAACAAGGACAATGCAAGAGAAGGAGAGGACTACTGTGGTCTCCCCAAATCCACCAGCTTGATGTCTGATCCAGCATGTCTTCCCTAAACCAACATGCCCTCCCCCGACCCCATCAACTACTCCCTCAAAGACCAAAAGGCAAAGAATCACAAGAAGGGAGCCACCCAACACAGCCCCATGCTGAATAAGAAGAGCACGACACAGAAGAGGAAGAAGAGGATGACGCAGAAGCAGGAAATCATTAAGATCATTCCGGTTGGAAAAGACCTTGAAGGTCATTGACCCCAACCGAAACCCAACCAACTCTAAACTAGATCCTGAAGCACCACACCTATACGCTTCTGGAACACCTCCAGGGATGGTGACTCCACCACCTCCCTGGCTACCCTCTTCCCATGCCTTCTGCTTCATCTCCGTCTTCCTCCTCTCTGCCGTTCCCATGTTCTCACCATCCCCACCCAAGCCCACCATGTGCGCTCTCAAACAGGACAAAGGAAAAGAAGAAGAAGGGCACGAGGCAGCAGACCAGATGGGAAAGGGGACAACACACAAGAAGAGGAAGAGGATGATGGCAAACGACAAGTAGAAAAGAAAGGGGACATCGTCAGCTGTGCCAATGCCAGCCACGATGATCACGAAGACTCTGCTGCTGCTGCTGCTGCTGCTGCTGCTGCTGCTGCTGAGCGTGTTGAAGAAGAGAAGAGGAGGAGAAAGAGAGGAGGAGGAAGAGGAAGAGAGGAAGAGGAACCTACCTCGTGCAGCAGAAGCTGGTGTCCAACGGTGTCAGCCACCGTGTCCCACACAGCCATTGGCTCTGGAAAGTGAAGAAGAACCAGGGCACTGCCTGTGTCCACCAACCCACAAGCCTCCACATCATGCCCCTTGTCACCACCAGCCCCAGCCCCACAGACGGAGACTGCCCTCCCTCAGACGACCTCAGGGTCTCACCCACCGCCTCACGCTTGTCTCCAACACGGATCCCTCCGGGGATGGTCTCAAAGGAGCTGAGGCTGGGAATCTGGAGGCCCTAGAAAAGAAGGAGAAGAACAGGAGGAAGAGGGGGAAGAAGAAGAAGTGCCACTTCTTCTTCTTCCCCCTCTTCCTCCTAAAGGACGTGCAATTCCTAGTCTTCCTCCTCTTCCTCCTCACGAACAACCAGGACGAGGACGCACAAGAGGGCAAAAATGAGCATGCAACCCAAGAAGGAAACAAAGGGGCAGAAGGAGAGGACAACCCATTAAGAGGACAACAAGGACAATGCAAGAGAAGGAAAAGGGCGACCGTGCTCTCCCCAAAACCACCAGATTGACGTCTCATCCAGCATGTCTTCCCTAAGCTACCATACCCTCCCACACCCCGCCACCTTCTCCCTCAAAGAAGCAAAAAGCAAAGAATCACAAGAAGGGAGCCACCCAACACAGCCCCTTGCAGAATAAGAAGGGCACAATCCAGAAAATGAAGAGGGGTACAACCCATTAAGAGGACAACAAGGACAATGCAAGAGAAGGAAAAGACAACCGTCGTCTCCCCAAATCCACCACCTTGACGTCTCATCCAGCATGTTTTCCCTAACCAACCACACCCTCCCCGACCCCACCACCTTTTCCCTCAAAGAAGCAAAAGGCAAAGAATCACAAGAAGGGAGCCACCCAACACAGTGCCATGCAGAATAAGAAGGGCACAATCCAGACCATGAAGATGGGGACAACCCTTTAAGAGGACAGCAAGGACAATGCAAGACTAGCAAAGGATAACCATGGTCTCCCCAAAACCACCAGCTTGACGTCTCATCCAGCATGTCTTCCCTAAGCTACCATGCCCTCCCACACCCCACCACCTTCTCTCTCAAAATACCAAAAGGCAAAGAATCACAAGAAGGGAGCCACCCAACACAGCCCCATGCAGAATAAGAAGGGCACAATCTAGACAATGAAGAGGGGTACAACCCATTAAGAGGACAACAAGAACAATGCAAGAGAAGGAAAGGACTACTGTGGTCTCCCCAAATCCACCAGCTTGATGTCTCATCCAGCATGTCTTCCCTAAGCCAACCACACCCTCCCCGACCCCACCACCTTCTCTCTCAAAGAAGCAAAAGGCAAAGAATCACAAGAAGGGAGCCACCCAACACAGCCCCTTGCAGAATAAGAAGGGCACAATACAGACAATAAAGAAGGGGACAACCTATTACGAGGACAACAAGGACAATGCAAGAGAAGGAAAGGACAACCGTGGTCTCCCCAAATCCACCAGCTTGCTGTCTCATCCAGCATGTCTTCCCTAACCAACCACACCCTCCCCAACCCCACCACCTCCTCCATCAAAGAAGCAAAAGGCAAAGAATCACAAGAAGGGAGCCACCCAACACAGCGCCATGCAGAATAAGAAGGGCACAATCCAGGCAATGAAGAAGGGGACAACCCATTAATAGGACAACAAGGACAATGCAAGAGAAGGAAAAGGGCGACCGTGCTCTCCCCAAAACCACCAGCTTGACGTCTCATTCAGCATGTCTTCCCTAACCAACCACGCCCTCCCCCACCCCACCACCTTCTGCCTCAAAGAAGCAAAAGGCAAAGAATTACAAGAAGGGAGCCACCCAACACAGCCCCATGCTGAATAAGAAGAGCACGACACAGAAGAGGAAGAAGAGGATGACGCAGAAGCAGGAAATCATTAAGATCATTCCGGTTGGAAAAGACCTTGAAGGTCATTGACTCCAACCGAAACCCAACCAACTCTAAACTAGATCCTGAAGCGCCACACCTATACGCTTCTGGAACACCTCCAGGGATGGTGACTCCACCACCTCCCTGGCTACCCTCTTCCCATGCCTTCTGCTTCATCTCCGTCTTCCTCCTCTCTGCCGTTCCCATGTTCTCACCATCCCCACCCAAGCCCACCATGTGCGCTCTCAAACAGGACAAAGGAAAAGAAGAAGGGCACGAGGCAGCAGACCAGACGGGAAAGGGGACAACACACAAGAAGAGGAAGAGGATGATGGCAAACGACAAGTAGAAAAGAAAGGGGACATCGTCAGCTGTGCCAATGGCAGCCACGATGATCATGAAGACTCTGCTACTGCTGCTGCTGCTGCTGCTGCTGCTGCTGCTGCTGCTTCTACTGCTGCTGCTGAGCGTGTTGAAGAAGAGAAGAAGAGGAGGAGAAAGAGAGGAGGAGGAAGAGGAAGAGAGGAAGAGGAACCTACCTCGTGCAGCAGAAGCTGGTGTCCAACGGCGTCAGCCACCGTGTCCCACACAGCCATTGGCTCTGGAAAGCGAAGAAGAACCAGGGCACTGCCTGTGTCCACCGACCCGCAAGCCTCCACATCACGCCCCTTGTCACCACCAGCCCCAGCCCCACAGACGGAGACTGCCCTCCCTCAGACGACCTCAGGGTCTCACCCACCACCTCGCTCTGCAGGAGCTCTTGCTCCCGTCAATGTCCCAATCCTTTCTACCTTCCCAATGTTCAACATCTGACTTATTCTCCTGGGCCCAGCATTGCATTCTTGGTCTTCTGCCTCATCCCCATCCTCTTCCTCTGTGTCCTTCCCGCGTTCTCACTGTGACTATCGATGCCCTCCAGGTCCTTCTCTATCCCACGTTGTTCACTCTTGGAAATGCAAAAGAAGAATGATGGCACAATGGAGAAGAAAAGAAGAGAACACTGAAGATGAGGAAGATGATGGTAAAGAACAAATTGAAAAAGGATATTATCTGTCATGCCAATGATGATGATGATGATGATGATGACGCTCCTGTGGATGCTGAGCCTGTAAATGGATGTGCCCCCAGGACTCACACTTATGTATCCTTGCCTCCAAGGTGATGTCTTAGAGCTGCTGCTGATGTCAGGTGCTGGCCTAAGTAGTGGCTTCTGGGAGTTGGAGAATCATAGAACCATGGAATGGTTTTGGTGAGAAGGGACCACTAAATGTGATCTTCTCTCATCCCCTGCAGGCAGCAGGGACATCCCCAGCTAGAACAGGTTGCTCAAAACATCATTAAGACCTTGAATGTCTCAAGGAATGGGGCCTTCAACACATTTTTGGGAGACCTGTTCCAGTGCTGCACTACCCTCAACAGGTTTACAGACACCACCAAGCTTCGCAGTGCAGTTGGTATGTCAGAGGAACAGGATGTCATCCAGAGGGACCTGGACAAGCTGGAGAAGTGGGCCCAGGTGAACCTCATGAGGTTCAACAAGGCCAAGTGCAAGGCCTTGCAGCTGGATTGGGACAACCCTCATTGTCAATGCAGGCTGGGGGATGACGGGTTTGAGAGCAGCACTGTCAAGAAGGACTTCTGGGTGCTGCTGGATGAAAAGCTGGACATGAGGCAACAATGTGCATTTGCAGAAAGAGGAGGATGACAACTCAAAAGAACGGGATGGCAACACAGAAGAAGTGGACATCGCAGGAGAGGGAGGAGAGGACAATGCGAAAGAATGGGATGATGCAGAACAACACAGAAGACGACTCTGCCCAGTCAGAAGTGGATGACTAAGAAGGGCATGACAAGGAGGAACGTGACACATAAGAGGAGGAGGATGACGCTGCAAAATAAGGGGAGGAGGCAAAAGAATTGGATTACACACAACAATACGCAATAGGACTATCCTGAATCAGAAGGAGATGACTCAGAAGAAGGACATGACCCTAAAAACATGCACAGAAGAGGAAGAAGGAAACACAGAAGCAGGGAATCATCAAAGTCATTCAGGTTGTTAAAGACCTTGAATGCCATTGACTCCAACCGTAACCCGATCACCACTAAACTGGATCCTGAAGCGCCACATCTACATGATTCTGGAACACCTCCAGGGATGGTGATTCCACCACCTCCAGGGCAGCCTCTCCCCAGGCTGAACTACTCTCTCACCCCTCCTCTCCCCCGGCCCAGCCTTGTACACTCTTGGTCTTCTGCTTCATCCCCATCCTCTTCCTCTGTGTCCTTCCCATGTTCTCACTGCAACTACCAATGCCCCCAGGTCATCCACTATGCCACGCTGTTCACTACCAAAGAAGAAAAAGGAAAAGGAGGGCACCATGCAGAAGAAAAAGAGGATAAACAAGGAAGTTGAAGAGGAAGATGGTGATGCTAAAGAAGAAATAGAAAAGAGTACGTCACCAGCCATGCCAATGATGATGATGATCAAGCTCCTCTGGATGCTGAGCCTGTAAATGGGTGTGCCCCCAGGACTCACACTTATATATCCTTGCCTCCAAGGTGATGTCATACAACTGCTGATGCCATAGAGCTGCTGATGTCATAGAGCTGCTGCTGATGTCAGGTGCTGGCCTAAGTGGTGGCTTCTGGGAGTTGGAGGCATAATGTAGAATCATAGAACCATGGAATGGTTTTGGTGAGAAGGGACCACTAAATGTGATCTTCTCTCATCCCCTGCAGGCAGCAGGGACATCCCCAGCTAGAACAGGTTGCTCAAAACGTCATTAAGACCTTGAATGTCTCAAGGAATGTCTCCAACACATTTTTGGGACACCTGTTCCAGTGCTGCACTACCCTCAACAAGTTTACAGACACCACCAAGCTTCGCAGTGCAGTTGGTATGTCAGAGGAACAGGATGTCATCCAGAGGGACCTGGACAAGCTGGAGAAGTGGGCCCAGGTGAACCTCATGAGGTTCAACAAGGCCAAGTGCAAGGCCTTGCAACTGGATTGGGACAACCCTCATTGTCAATATAGGCTGGGGGATGACGGGTTTGAGAGCAGCACTGTCAAGAAGGACTTCTGGGTGCCGCCGGATGAAAAGCTGGACATGAGGCAACAATGTGCATTTGCAGCCCAGAAAGCCAACTGTTTCCTGGGCTGCACCAAAATAAGTGTGGCCAGTAGGTCAAGGGAGGCGATTCTGCCACTCTACTGCACTCTGGTGAGACCTCTCCTGCAGTACTGTATCCAGGTCTGGAGTCCTTAGCACAAGGAAGACATGGAACATTTGGAGTGGGTCCAGAGGAGGGCCATGAAAATGATGAGAGAGATGGAACACCTCCCCTACATGGAGGAGGCTCCAGAGTGACCCTATTGTGGGCTTTTAGTATGTAAAGGGGCCTTTAAAGAAAGATAGGGACAGTTTTTAAACTAAAAGAGGGGAGAATAGATATAACAGATATTTTTTACAAATGTCTGCAAATCAGCCTTATTATCATAGAATCATAGAATCATAGAATCAGTCAGGGTTGGAAGGGACCACAAGGATCATCTAGTTCCAACCCCTGCCATGGGCAGGGACACCCTACACTAGATCACGCTGGCCAGAGCCTCGTCCAGCCTGGTCTTAAACACCTCCAGGGACTGGGCCTCAACCACCTCCCTGGACAACCCATTCCAGGGCTTCACCACTCTCATGGTAAAGAACTTCTTCCTCACATCCAGCCTGAACCTCCCCATTTCCAGCTTCATTCCATTCCCCCTAGTCCTATCACTACCTGAGATCCTGAGAAGTCCCTCCCCAGCCTTCCTGTAGGCCCCCTTCAGATACTGGAAAGCCACAATGAGGTCACCTCGGAGCCTTCTCTTCTCCAGACTGAACAGCCCCAACTCCTTCAGTCTGTCCTCATAGGAGAGGTGCTCCAGCCTCTCAGCTAGGCGTTTGTCCTCCACCACATAAACCTCCTCAAACAACTTAATGGTGCACTTTTGGAAAGCAATCAGAGAAGTTTCTCCTCTTTTTTACCTATGCTCCCTAGAGTGGCTCAAGAATTCAGAGATTTAGTGTTATGCACTCTCCTACAAACAGCTGTTTGCTACACACATGGCCACAACCACCACCCACCACAAAGACATTGCAAAATTTACAGCAAATCTGTAGTGGGATGGAGAGTAGCTCACTCCCATTTTGTCTGGCTTGTGCATAATGTGCTGCTGGCTGGTGGGAGCAGCAAAGCTTTGACAAGCTGACAAAATCTTGATTTTTTTAATTATTTTTTTAGTGGAAATTGATCTTCATGAGACCAAAGTCTCAAGATTTCTCTAATTTACAGAATGTATAGCTAAACAACAAAAGCAATAACAGTGGCAAATTCCTCCTTGTGTCTTCCATGCCCTAAGAATCTCCCTGATTATAATCCAGCCTCAGGGATGCACATATTCCTCATCTACACTGTCCTGGTCTCTCCAATAGCTTATCTCCATTTATGGCCAATTTCTGGTACTTGAAAGCAAAGCAGGGGGGAAAGCAGAGACCAGACAACCTCACCCTCAGAATATGTATGATCAGTAAGAGAGGAAGTTTTCTTCTCTGTGGTTCTAGTAGTTACTAAGGGGCCACAGTCCTCAAGTCTGAGGTTGGAATGTAATTGTTTTACAGCAGAGGCACTCTGAGGGCAATGCACAAAGCCATATGCTTTTCAGAGAGAAATACTAAAGTCCAGTCTGATTTAGTCTAGTCTGTGGGGTTCCTGTAACATATCAAGGCAAGAAAAGACAACTGTTTCTATCTAATCTTTCACTCTGCAGTCCATTCTTTTCTGAATAGAGTGTATGATTTAACCCCCAACATATTAAAACATATTAAAAAATGTCTGCATACAACCACACAAACACAGGGAGAAGCTGGAGAGCATCCCTCAAGCAAAGCAGAGCTGAGCTTTGTGACGAGAGCACAGCTGTGGAAGCAGCGTTGATCTGTAGGTGGAACTGACTCTGAATCTTCCACTCTCTCGGGGAGTGATCTGCTCGCCGGGTTTTACATGAGAGATGTGGCATTTATGATGCCACCATTTCTAAGGAAAAAAGAGCTCATTTCTTTGAAAAAATGAATTGATGCAGGGACCTGCCTTTTTCAATGCATGGACTACTGAGACTCCAGTATGTGAAAAACGTGTGTCTCCCAAGTTGTCTCGTGGAAAACCTGAAGGGTAATCGGTACAAGTTTCTGGTAGGAAAATTCCAATTGGATAAGAGGAAAATTTTTCACAATGGGAACAATCAGCTATCAGAATAATCTCCCCAGGAAAGTTGTGGGTTCCCCTACACTGGACACTTTTAAGATTCAGCTGGACCAGATTGTTTAGACCATGCTTTTGACAAGAAAGGTTTGACCTTGAAGTTCCTTCCAACGCAGTACTCTATGCTATATATTACATACGTTGCATACAGCATGTACATTGTACATACTGAGTATAGAGATTGTATATCGAGACTATACAGATTATAGGCAGATTGATGTGCCGAACTACCCACAGCTGCTCACTTCTGAAAAGGAAGACTTACAAATCCTTCCTAAGGACTAGCAACTCCTCCAAGCAGCCTTATTCCTCCACCACGCTTGGCAGCTGGGGCTCTTGTTCTTTGCCCTAGGGACCAGGCACCTCCCGGCGCCATGGCCGCTCTCCGCAGCACAGGCCCAGGTCCCTCTGTCACGATGCCCTTTACTACGGCTAATGATGGGAGAAATGACAAACACACAGCGCGGCGGCGGAGCGAGGGCCTCCCTAGGGGCCCACGGCAGCGGGAAGGCGAAGCCCCGGGAAGGCGAAGCCACGGCCGCGCAAACCCCCTCCTCTCAGGCGGCGGTTGGGCGGGTGGCGGAGGCGGAGCACCAACGGACACCGCCCTCCCCTCAGCTGGCGGGTGAGCCTTAACAGGTAACGGAGGAAGCGCGACCGCCGCGGGGTCGAGGTGGCATCTGCTTCCTGGGTTTCCTTTCGCTTCGGCTCGGCAGGGACCGCCGTGCCGGCAGCACCTGGGCTGGGCCGGGCTGGGCCGGGCCCGCCCCGCCCCCTCACCGCGCCCTTCCCGCCCCGTGTCCGCTAACGCCGTCTCTGCCCGCAGAAGCCGCGGCCGGGCCATGGTGCCAGTGTGCTGGGGCGGCCGGCCCCCTGCTGCGGATGGCGGGGGCCAGCTGGAGACCGCTTCTCGTCAGCGTCACCCGGAGCCGCAGTTGCCAGGCGGGGGGCGGCGCGGCCCTAGCTGTCAAGCAGCGCGGCTATGACGTCACCAGGAACCCCCACCTCAACAAGGTCGGTGTGGCGGGGGGGGTGGTCTCCCCGGGGCGTGAGCGGCCGAGCTGAGAGAAAGGGCAGAGCAGTTCGGTGGTGGTTGGTGGGGTGGGTGGCTGAAGGAAGGTGTTTGACTTTCCCAGGTGAGAGTCCTGGTGCCTGAGTATTGGTAGTGTGTCTGTGACCATCCCCAGGCTGCAGCCGCTTTCTAAAAGGGGTGAAATGCAGCGGGGAGGTGTGGGAAGCAGTTACAAAGCAACCTGAACAGGGCACAGGATGAGTTCTGTAGGTGTGCACCAGCTGGTTTCTCCAGAGCTGACCATGAGGCTTCCCTCTGTCAGCTGCAGGGGCAGCACTGGAAGAGCCGATGTATGGCAGGCATGCCTTTGGCTAGGACCTGGAATCACAAGAATACCTGGGGTACTTTCATGTGTGCTGTACTGAGTGTAGTAGTGGAACTGATTGTTTGCACCTTCATGTTCAAACAAGGACATGCAGTGGTGGTTCTTGTAAAACTTCTTTTCATAGCAATGCATTTTCTGCTCCTGATGCAGCATGTTTTGCTGGACACTCTCAATATTGCGGAAACCTCACCATTAGTTAAAAAAAGCTTTAGGAGGAAGAGGTTTGGCAGGCTGGAAGGTGTGTAAAATGAAGCCCTGTAATTTACTCCCACAATACTTAGCAATAATTTTCCATACCTTTCTGGAATTTGAAGGGACAAAAAAATAAAAATCTGGATACAAATTTTGGGATCAAGTATGCCAGATTCAGTAATGTTGGGTTCCAGGGTTTTGTATAAAGATGGCTAAAAATACCTACAAATACATTAATTACCTTAAAAGTAAGCAGATATTAAACATGATATTGACAATTGATGGGTCTGTGACTATTTATAATCTTTTTGGTACATGAGGCCCCTGTGTCTTCTTCTGGATAGGAGACTCTTTGGGTGACAACCTTTACTTTGTGCAGTACACAGCACGCTGGACTTGTATCTCATGGTACCATTTCAGTATTCATGGAGGTGCTCCTCAAAGGACCAAAGCATCTGGTGACACAGGCTGTTCCTGAGTACACAACAGTTTTGTGGGCAATGTGATTTGAATTGTTGTGCCGGTAAGACAGAAGAGGAATTGCCAACTCTCTCTTAAGCAACAGTAGTTCATCAGCAGTAAGTGGTTTTGCTAGGTTTTTCTTCAACATCTGACTTGTTCTTTTTGGTGGCAGTTATAAAGAGCAACATAGCCCATAATGTTTGTAGTAATCTGTCACATATCATTTTGAACTGACGAATTAATACCTTGATCTTTGCTTAGTGTAATGCAATAATAGCACAGAAATGATTGAATGTCCCAGTTGATAATTTTCAGAAGTGAGGCTTTTCTAACATGTTTCCTCCCCCAGTGAAATATTTTTCTTTAAGTCTACATGGAAGGAGGCAAGAAGTGAAGAAAACTACTTCTGTTAGAGGTAAAATATACTGTAGCATGCTGTGTTTAATTGGCCATGAGAAATCTCCCAGCTGGTCTTCAGCCTGGATATTTGCTGTTTATGTTGTTGTGTTCCTCTGTCAGTACAGGCCTCACATTGATTGATAGTCATCTACAGAACATCCGAGTAAGGACAGAAGTGGCTGATGTGTGGTAAGAGATAAAGACCACCTGTTTATGTGGTCCATCTAGGTAACTAGTCATTAGTAAATGCTCAGGCCTTCTTTCCAGACTTTTCTAAACAGGCTTCTGTTTCTCTGCCACTCTTAACAGTTCATTGTAGTGTCTAAGGAATTAACTGCATTCAACTGAAATGGGCTATTTCAGACAGTTCATGTTTTGTCAGCATATGATTGACGGCCCTTGGGTCTGCTGTGCTTCAGTACTGTAGGTCAAAATCTTGATAGGTTTTCAGGTATGTCCTCATCACATAGCAGTTTTTCTTGCTCTCTTTGGTAGTTAAATGTAGGCAAGAGGTCATTGCTGTTTTTCTACAGTGGATCTTACTTCAATCTAAACTTTTGTCTGATCAGAAGTTGTTTTGCAGGGGATCTGTTCATGCATCTCTCCAAAAGATTTTGTGAAGTGAGGCTTTGGGCAGCCAGTGTTTTGCTGCCTTACTCCATGCTCTAGCTGTTTTATAGCTTTTGGGTTCTCAGTCTAAAGCTATGAAGTGTGTGGTATTTATTCAGTGAAGATTATGCACCTCCAGCAGAATCACAGACAGATTTATGGTCTGCGGTTATTGATCCAAATCTTTCCTTGCTTACTAGGTTGAAGGTGCTTTGAAGAAGCAGACTCGGCAGTTTCTGCTGCCCAGTTGCCTCTAACACCCTAAATATTAGTCAAAGCAGGCTGTCCTCTGAGAAGCTTCCCTGTTTCCCAAATCTGTTCTAGAAGAAAAACAAAAATAGAAAAACTGGTGATGGATGCAATTGTTTCCTTCCCTTGGCCATTGTTTACTATATGAAGCTGGTTTGTTCTTCTGCTGTAAAGGAATACCTAAATGTTGATGTACTAAGCACAGATCATAAATGAGTTCTCTCCAGTCCTTACATTATTTGGCCAGTCTAGGCACTGTGTATAAGAAATTGCTTGATTGGGCATTTTGGGCAAAATTTAGACAAAAAAAAAGTTGTCTTGCAGTTAAGTAAGACTGCATTCCATCTCTGAGAGTGGTTTGACTTTCTGTGTGACATTGGGGAAATCATGTGCAAGGAAATCTTGTAGCTTGGACAGTAGGAGGAACTTTGAAGGCAGAACAGGTTATGCTGCTAAGGCTTTAAGTGTGCTGCATGTTTCTGTACTTTTCATATACTGTTCTTCCTTCTGTAGCAATGTGTGCCCATGTCCGATCCAGGACTTGGAAAGCATCAGCATTCTTCTGAAGGATATTTATGGTCTTAAAGTGCAGAAGCAGTTGTTTGCAGCTGACAGAGCAATCTCAGAAATAATAGGAGGATGAAGACAAGCTGGTTGCATGGTTTTGTGATGTGCCTCATGATGTATTTCTTTTCCTGCCTTTGAATGCTACAAAAGTGGAAAACCTAAAAAAGTTAACAGTGTCAGATAGCCTCAACAAATTGGTGAGACCATTTTGGGGTGATCCATGTCCAGGGTGCATTCCACCAGGATTTGTTAGAAGTTTTGGCTGCGTGTAAGTTAGTGACTTGTTGACAGGGCAGCAGCAGTGCCGAGAGACAAATCTGTTCTACTGTGGGGCCTCAGCCTTGTGTGAAGCTAATTCAGTGCTCAGACCTTGGGAGGAAAGATGGAGCATCTCTTACCTACTGTCTTATTTATCAAAGTTGCCTTGTGCTTGGTGTGGTCAAGGCCATGTTGTGTCCTTTCTGGCACTGCTGTCAGTTCTGCAGATTTGTGCAGTTCTGCTCATCTAAGATGTGTTCTTCTCGACTTCCTAGTTCTTTCATGAACTCCATTATATCCACATGCCCTCTCTCTTGTTTTTTAAGAAACAGACTGAGCTGGACAGTTCCCAGTTCAGCTATATACCAGTAGGAACTGGTGTGCCCAGGTGGCCAAGAAGGCCAACGGCATCCTGGTCTGCATTAAGAATAGTGTGGCCAGCAGGAGCAGGGAGGTCATTGTGCCCCTGTACTCTGCGTTGGTTAGGCTACACCTTGAGTACTGTGTCCAGTTCTGGGCCCCTCACTTTAAGAAGGACATCGAGACACTTGAACATGTCCAGAGAAGGGCAGTGAGGCTGGGGAGAGGCCTTGAGCACAGCCCTGTGAGGAGAGGCTGAGGGAGCTGGGGCTGTTTAGCCTGGAGAAGAGGAGGCTCAGGGGCGACCTCATTGCTCTCTACAACTACCTGAAAGGTGGTTGTAGCCAGGAAGGGGTTGGCCTCTTCTCTCTAGCAACCAGCACCAGAACAAGGGGACACAGTCTCAAGCTGTGCCAGGGGAAGTTTGGGCTGGAGGTGAGGAGAAAGTTCTTCACCGAGAGAGTCGTTCGCCATTGAAATGTGCTGCCTGGGGAGGTGGTTGAGTCACCGTCCCTGGAGGTGTTCAGGAGGGGATTGGACGTGGCACTCGGTGCCATGGTCTAGTCGTGGGGTCTGTGGTGACAGGTTGGACTCGATGATCTTCGAGGTCTCTTCCAACCTTTGTGATAGTGTGAAGAGTCTTGTCTGCTCCAAAATCTACTGTAATGTTGTATGTGACACCGGCCTGCGCTGTTCACTTGGAAGGTTGATGGCACTTCACACATTTTGCTGGAAGTCCCTAATTCTGAGACAAATCACACTGAGATCTGCCATTACAAGGAGATGCAGAATTAGAGGTCACAGTTGGTTTTCAGAGTGTCAGGATATTGCTGTGTTTGAAGGGCTGAGATAATACACCAAACTTTTCCACAAGATGCAGTGCAGAGAGGAGAATTCGAGATCTGATCTGGACACTACCCTGGACTCTTTTGATATGCATGCACACCCTCCATTGATTTTCAAGGAATGTGTCATGATGAATTGCAAAAACAGACAAAAAACCCCAATAACTCAGGCCCAACAAATTTATGAGCCTGGATCTGTAAGAATGAAACTTTAAAGAATTGCTGTATGTTTTGCAGTGTTTTTGGAATGTACTGCTGTACACATCATTAAAATGCAGAAAGACTGTTTGTCCTTCAGCTTGGAGAGGATCAGGGTTGAGCTAACTGAGGGTTCTTTGAACGTTGTGTCGGTAATTTGCCACTGCAGCTGAGGGAGAATGATGCAGTCTTCCATATGGCTGTAGTCAGCAACTGGGGTAAAACAGGCCTAAAATTAGCTGGATTTGTAAAAGGGTTGCACTTAAACAAAATTGGCCATGAGCACAAGAAAACTGCATGTGAAATGACAGCTAGCCAGATAAAATCAAGGCAAGATTATACGTTCAAATTAGTTTAGTAAATATCCAAATCCACAAGGTTTTATTCTTGCATCTGGAGGTTTCAGTTTACTAGGTTTAGTTCTCTGTGGACATTTAAGCACTAAGGATGGCACAGGGCTTTAAGTGGCTGTGTGACTCCCAGCATTTGTTAGCTTACCATCTGTTCCATGTTTTGCAAAGAGAGAGCTTAGAGATTCATCTCTTGTTTTTCAGGAGCCTGTAGCTATTTGACTAAGTTTTAGGGGACAAGTTTTAGACTGACAAGTTAATTTAGAAAACAAAACAAAAAATCCACCATGGATTTATAAATGCACTAAAACCACACCTGGCTTTGAATGTCCTCAAACTGAAAATGAAAGGATGGGAGTGTGCAGGGGAAGCATATCCTATTTACCTTTGCTATTTACTCTTCCTAAAGTTTGTGACTGCTGCTGGAGACAGGATGCTTGTGTTAGGTGAACTGATCTGGTGGAACTGTCCTGTTACTAGAGGTATTGAACTAGACACTTTAGTGGCCAAACTCTGCACCACATGGGATACTTCAAAACTAAGTCAAACCATAACTGAGAGCTATTTGGCAAATCATGGTCTAACTCTTCTAGAGTTGAAACACAAATGAACTGATGAGCATGATGAGTCTTCAGTAGTGTCCAGAGTAGAGAGGCTGTTTTCAGTGTTTTGACTTGTTCTTCATTTCATCAGTCAAGCCTAGGTGAATCATCACTGCCTTCAGTGGAAGCAAACTCAGGAGATGAGCTTTGGCCTGGTATTTTGGTACTTGTGGTGATATTCTGCTAATATGATTGCTTGGTTAGATTTGTTTTGGCCTTTATCCTGGCACGTGAAGTGTCGTTTTGGTGTGTTTGGTGTTAAGCATAGCATTTTTTGAGTCCAAAGTATCTTTTGGTAAAGGCATTTCCTCATGTTTTGGTATCAAAGAACATATTGTTACATCATGGTCAGCAAACTAAGCCCAAACTAAATCTGTTGGTGCTTCTGGTATTGGCAGCAGCCTGTAGAAGTCCCTTTGCTTCCCCAGTTTGGATTCCAGTCCCTCTTCCTTGTCATAGCCAAACCAAGAGACCATCTGCCTTCCTGTCTGTCTGCATAATCTCTTGCCAACGCTGTCACTCTGCCCTTTGGGATACCACTGATGCTTTAGGTAGAAGTCTTGTGGAAAAGCATGGAAGTGCAGGGGAAGACTGTTGCTGCCAAGGTGAGAGTGGTGCTCAAGCACACTCTGCCTCTATGTCGTGTTCATCGTGTTATTTGCCCTTGTTTTGGTATTTGCCCTTGTTTTGGTTTTTGCCCTTGTATATTCATTGAGAGGTCTTGGGAGTATTAGTTGAGGAGCTTTTGTAAGTACTGAGTGTAAATAAATTGTGTTAGGACCAAAATGCTTGTTTCTGTTTTCTGAGCAGTTTAAGTTGTGGACATTCAACACTTTAGCAGCTGCCTATGTTGCTTTCGCTTTATTATTCCCTCTCTTTGGAGAGACCTTAATCCTTACACCAGGTATGTTTTGGATGGGCAGAGCCAAAAATGAATGTAGCTCATGTTTCATAGGGTGGACCATAGTTTTTTGGCACTTGAGTAAGAATTGCACTTAAGTAGCACAAACTGTTTGATAAGTAGTGCGAAAATTGATGTTGTTGTAGTTAGAATGGATCTAGTGCTGAATGTTACAACTTGTTCAGCATTCCTATTCATTGCATCTAGTCAAAGGTGTGGCAAACAACCAGCTGATTACTTTGGAAGGACTGTAGATGCTGGAGGGAAGACTGAGCTTATTATGTGAAGGGCTGGTCCTATAAAAAAATCTTCGTTCCATCAGGCCTTGCTCCATATAAGCAGCGTGGCACAAAATGTCATGGATGTTAGGAGCTGTGCTGCTCTGTGTTCTTGGTCCTCATCAGAAGTAGCGATGATTTAACTGAGGTGCTGACAGGCAGTGCTAATTCACAAGATGAAGTGAAGAGCAGTAGTTTGTGCATTGGTTTTTATTTCAGATAGTTTTGACCTGCTACAGGTGGGTCTGGCAGCTTTATAGTTTCATGTGCCGGAGTCTGACCCCAGAATCTTTGGTTTTGGTCTGTCAGATCTGACACTCACTGAACAAACCTGAACCTTAAGCAAATTCCATTTGACTGTATTTTGAATTGAATGTAAATTGAATTCCTCTTTAGCTTCTATAGCAGCCACCCTCAGAAGAACACTAGCAGCTGTTACTGGCATTCATTCAGAGTTGAGAAAGGAAAGGTGAGTCTTTAAGGAGTAGCTGCACTCTATTGATACCTCTTGCTGAAGGGAGAAGTTATGATTGTTTATAATATTTGGGGTCCTTCAGGGATTAGGATAATCTTCTTTCTCTGACTCACTATAAATGATGCTGATTTACCTTCTTGCCCCTCCAACTGGCCTGACTGACGCAAAGTACTGTGCAAACATCTGCTTCTGGCAACTCTGTGGTCTCAGTGTTTTACTCTTTTTTCACTTCAAGGAGTACCACTGCTGGCAGGTGCCCACATGCAGACAGCACCCAGGCACTTCTGGCGCCCAGACCCTTGCAGAGTTATGGCCTGGAGTTTGACACTGGAGCTGCCAGTGCACGTGCCTGCTGTAGCTGAAGACCAGCTGCTGCCCTGCCCAGGAGAAGCCTTGCCTGTCTCTAATCACATCAGTATCTCATTAAACGCTATGCGGAAGTGCAGCTTGTCCTGTCGTCTTCTTGCTTGGTTTGGGTTTTGGTTGGTTGGTTGTTCCAGTTGTTTGGGTTTTTTTTTTTTTTACCAAGGGGGCAGTGAACTAAAAGGCCAATGGTTATGTTAATTATCCTTGGGGTACTGGATCCAGAAATATTCTTACCCTGGCAAAACCTAGGAGACAAGTCAGACTGAGGAACAATGTTTTGCTTTGTCTCACTCTTCTATTCTTCTGACTCTTAGTTATTTGTCTATCTTTTTCTCACTGACTTATCAGACCTGCTACCAAACATTCAATAGCCTATTGTAGCTTTCATCCAAATAAATTCTTTTGGGACAGACGTAGCTTTAGAGCTGTTGTGAGCAGGTCAGACAGGCCTTGATGCTCGGGGAAGAATAAACACTGTGCTGTAACTCCCTCTCTTTCAATGGAACGTTTGGCACAACAGCAAACTTGATTACTTTCAGTTTATAATGTGTTCTAGTAGAGATGACAAGCATGGATTTATTTTTTAACCTCCTCTTTGAGGCCCAGGAGTGACACTTGCTATCTGTCTCCCCAAACAACATGACAGTTTGATGAATGACTTCTGTATTGTCAGTCTAATACAGTACCTTTTAAAACTGTTTTAAATGGCAGAGCTTTTTATAGCTCTACAGCTGCCAAACACAAAACTCAGACATAAACTGAGCAGACTGTCATTCTGACAAAGAAAATAACACCAACACAGAAGTTTTCTGCACATCAACCTTTTCTGCTTCACAGCTCTGTGTTGCACATGTGCCCTTTCTTCAGTATGTACATGGAACCAAAGCAGATTTCCAGTAGATCTCTGTATTGTGTGTGTGTGTATATATACCAGATCCACATTTCAGAGCAAGATTTTTCTGTCTAGCTTACAAAGTGCTAAGTCTATTTTGTAGTATGTCCATATGGATTGGTTTTACTCAGCCTCTTAAAATGTGTAGTTAGTGCTTTTTTTGTCTTCCTGAACATAGGAAGGAATTAGTTGTTTCAGTTACAGCAGCACTATGTTCTCCTGGATAAGACATCTTTGAACTCTTTGGCTTAGCTAATAGATTTGCCACTTTGCTTAGTGGTTAAATTATTTATGGAAAGTATTAAATTCTGTTTAATCTTCATTTTAAGGGTTTGTTGTTAAGCCTGCAGATAATTTCAGTTGTGATAATTTGCCAATGAGAATAGCAAGTGCATGCCCAATCCTGTCATTTTATGAGGTGTCCAGATTATTTGGAGTTTCGGTAGGCAGGATGGTCTAAGGTGGGCAGAGCTGGAAGGAGAGAGAATGTATTTTATTAGGCCACCTGGGGGAGGTAAACCAAGGGATTTTCACATTCATAGTCTTTCTAGTAACTCAATAAAAGTCCAATAAAAAAATCCCCACCAACAAACAACAAAACTAACAAACAAGCAACCCCCAATAACTAGAAAACAAACAAATCAACCCAAAACAATGCAAGCAGACTCCCACCCGTAACCAAAACCTGATCACAATATTGAAGGGACAAGACCCTTTTCTCTCCTGATACTATATGAAAGTTTGTAAATCTAGCAATAAAGTGAGACAACTACCAAGAATTACTTGCAGAAGTGCCAACTCTGAATACTGGAGGGGGAAAAGAAGTATAATCCAAAACCAGATTTTTATCTCCATTGGCTTGGATTTTTGGTTTGTTTGGGTTTTTTAACAGACACTCTTTAAAATCAAAAAACCTCTGGGAGAGCAAACCATTTGCACCAGCACAAGGTGCACAAAGGCTAACTTCCATCAGGCACTGTTGTAGGGAAGAGGTTTGTGCAACACTTGGAAAAGCATGAAAGACACTTGGAGTTGCACAAGAATAGTTTGGCAGTTCAGGTGATTTCTGGGTGAGAACTGCAGTTTGTACAAGAGGGTCTCAAAGTTTTGGAAGTGATGAGGATGCTGGGAAGAACTGAAAAGTTTTCTCTTCCCCCAGGGCTTAGCAGATGGCTTGGCTTGCTGGGTGAAATCAATGGAAAGTAAAGATAAATGTAGGTGTGTCTACAGAAAGTTTTCCAAGCATAAGTTAGTGCCGGTTGTAATGCAGAATGGCTTCTGTGGTGTCTGCTACTTTATCCTCAGCGGTGAATTTGAGAGCACTGATGTCTTACAAGCTTGTCAAGTAAATCACATTCAAACATAAGCATGGTTGCTCAAAGGTAATAAAAGAATTGTTTTCCCTCTCAAGTTTGGAGGACTTTCAGTGCACAAACCACTGGGACTTGTTTTTCATTGCACACACGCAACAGATTCCTCTTAGATTTGGTAAATTGCCCAGGCTGTGATGTGCTGCAGTATTTATTAGGAGGAGACGTGTGACATGCCTTTCACTCCATGTGCTGATGCCAGCAGCTTTTACTGGCTCATGTCTAGAGGAGGGAAAAAAAAAAAGCCCTTGTAACATCATAGAGCTCTCCCTGAGTCTTGCTTTTGGTTTCTGAGAGGCTTTAGTTTTCGGGAGGCTTTCCCTTGATTGAGCCTTTTTGCGCTGAGTAAGCAGCTGCACTATTCCAAGATGTTAGATCATTTGATCACAAAGCTATAAGATTAAAGATAGTATAGTGTGAAATTTCACCATCTTGCTCTTCTACTAGATAGTAATTAAAATGGACACATGTGCAAAACGATGCTTATTAATTGTCTAAACCAAAAATGGGATTTGCCACCATCATCAGTTTCTACTCATAGAGAATCACATGAAGGCTCCACCTGCTTCCACAGTTGTGTATCCTGAAAATCAAAAGTGGTTTGTCCAAGCTCATTCATATTCCTTGTCAGCTTTGGAGCAACCGGCTCCGTCATGCCTTTCCAGTGCCACGAGCTGTCCTCCAGCATGCAGGCAGGAAGAGCTGGACTTCTTCACGAGAGCTGCTGGAGGGCAAACAAGGGCACAAAGTGGGATACCACAGAGAGCTTCAAGCTGCCCTGGAGAGTTCTTGTAGCTTTATAAAACTTAGAAAAGTACCTTTGAATTGTGACCTTCCAAAGGGCCACTAGTCATGCGTAGCTGGGATTATAAAACCCAAGTGAATGCATGACTGATACTTGCTGAAACTGGGCCACTTCCCCTAAAGGCAAGTACTTGTTCTGAGTTTGTTAACTGCATTTGAAGTTTCAGCATAACAGAGTTGCTTCTCATATAAATAGAAATGATGCAAAGATACTGGAAAGCAGCAGCAAAACTCTGGCTGCTGCTGGAAAATAGGCTTGGTGTTGGCCAGTTTTTAAATGTTAATTGCATTTTAAAGATAAGCTTGGATGGCTTTGGCAGTGAGAGTACAACTGTAACTAGATCTTCTTGTTTTGTACAAGGGCCTTTCAGGTTTCTCTGCAAGGTCAAATGTCCTATTGACTGGCAGCTGGACTGCTTTGCTTCTAGGAATGTAACTGGTGTTTTTTGGAGTTGCAAAATGAGCTTCCCACTGAAGCCAGATATAAAAGAGAGCAGGCGGGTTACTTCCTGCAAAGCTGGAAACCCTTGTAGCATTTGTTAGGATTTCCTGCTGGGAAAGAGGGATATTAATCTCCTTTGACTTACAGAATCATAATATTTGCATTGCAATTTGTAACACAGAGCAAGAAGTTTTCAATTAGTATTTCCTGAGGAACAACAAACTCAGTAAAGTGGATGCTTTTAACTTCATTTCTTTGGTCAGAGATTCAATAAAGCAGCCCACAGATCTTTAAATGTTCTGAAGTGTTGGTGTAAAGAGGAGCAGTGAACATGGCTACAGATCTGTTAGGAAGCAACAGCTGAAACCATTCTCAAGCCTTTCTCAATGTCTTTGCATCATCATCACGTAATCTCTGAACACACTGTATCAAGTGTGCTTGTAGGAAGTATAAACTTCAGTCTTCTGGGTGAAACATTCACTTGGTCAGTTCACCACTGGCTTCACTTTTCCTAGTGTTGCAATTTTTTCTTCTCAAATTGTGAGCTGATTGCAGTGATCCTTAGTGGGGGCCCAAACCAAACTTGTTTGAAGTTCTGTGACCCTCTTCTCTTCCAGGTTCATGGTCATTTTAGCTTCACAGTCATTTCATACTATGGAAAATGCTTTATGTCTCTTAAGAGAAACTTCAATTTTAACTTGGAGGCAGTATTGATTTTTTCCTGTCCAGGCAGAAGAATGCTGCTGGGAAAGAGGATGCATTTGGGCTCAGGAGTATGCTAGAGGTTCCAGTCCTGTGGTGCACACAGTGGTGGGATCATCTGAATGCATGCCACTTTGTGCATCGCAGATAGTCCTTATCTCCATTCTGGATGAGATGGGCCATATATCTGGGACTTCTGGGCATCCAGCAGCTGCTTTTCATGCAGTCTGCACATATGCTGAGGCTCATCATCTTTGGATGCACTGCATTTATTGTGCACCTGCAGATTAACTCTGAGCCAGCTTCTGGACTTTCAGAAATCCTGGGGTAATGGCTGAAGTCCTTACATTTTTCCACAATAAAAGATCCAGGTGGAAACAGAGGTCACGCCTTGAGATACCAATATGTGATAGAGTAGATGTCAGAGCTCACCCTTTAGAGAGAACATCTGTATACATGTTTGGTAATTCACCTGACCATGAGGTAAAGAAAGTACCTTTACCATTTCCTGCTCTGCAAATTAAGAAACCTATTCTTTATTTAGAATTCACTGCTTAGGTTTAGAATTTATTCCAAGAATCTATTCTTGAGTCTTTTTCAGTCCAGTGAGACTGTGGTTAGACACATCAGCTCAGGCTGTGGTTGCCAGAGTGTGGAAAAATGCAGGAGGTATGGAGTTTGAACATTGATACTTGGAGAAAAAGAAAAGAAAATAGTGTGACTGAGGGAAATACTTGTGGCTTATTATTTTGTATTCCTAACTCTTGGAGGCATTGACTTTCAAGGCATGTATTATTCAGCTTCTGTTTTTCTTTAATGAGATTCATTCAGGCACGAAGTTGAAGCTGTTGGAGTCTTAACACACTTGCCGCATTGCATCTAATACTTTTGAGTTGTGTTGTATTTCTTACCAAATAGTCATGGAGGGCAGTTTCTGAGTCACTGGTAGGCATGTGAGAAAGAATCAGATGGTGGCAGGCATCATGGTGGCTTCTTCTATTGCACATTTAATTTTGGAGCATTCTTCCGAAAGAGGGAAACAGCTGGGCTGGCTTCAGGGGAGCACTGCATTTAGCTTGCCCAAGGCGATACGGGACATTTGAGGCCAGCATACGTGTTTGCTTGGTTGTTTTATAGCTGGTGTTTGTCTGCACCGGCGCTGATCTCAACCACAGCCTGCTAGAAACACGTGGTCAACTGCTGTATGCCATACATGCCATACAGAATATGCATTGTTCTATACAGTGAAAAGCATTTTGTGCAATACTCCCCCAAAGCTGTGTGCAAGAGAACCAAGCACCCACAGGCAGCTGTTCTAGGAAGGTTTGTGTAATTCTGTTTGCCAGAGCTCACTTCATCTTTTCCATTAATATGCTTAGTTAATCACTTCAAATTTCTGGGTTTATTACGGAGCAGCTCAAAACTTCCAGTCACACTGTGTATAAGTTACCGATGGCAGTATCTGTAAACTTGAGGTAATTACCTTGTCTACATTATTAAAGTAATAATTCAAAGATAGACCCAAAAGAGGGTAAATGCACAGGCCAGAGATCTGGGTGTGATGCATCGTCCTCCTGTGGCTGCCGCTTAAGCATCTGATTAGACAGATGCTACAACCAGTGATTTCTTAGAGACCGAGGGATTATTGGCCTGATTTTCCTCTCATTTTATTTAATGACACCTTCCAGCAAATGTCAGGATTAGATCCAAAGCAGATTGAACTTGATGGGAAACAAATGAGTAATTACAGGCCTATGCAGTCCAGTATTGGCTTCACATTGTTTAAGAAAGTCTTTTGCTGAACTAGGGCAGAGGGTTTTGATTTAGTATCCCACTGCTCGAAGGCCTTGAGTGTCTTCTGGCCAAAGCCTATCTGAGGAGTGCCTTTGTGGGAGCACAGCTGGGCTGTAAACAAATGGTGCTGCACTTCTGCTCTGTGTTCAGGGGGAAGAGAAGCAAATCTTATCTGAAAAAACAGCAATGATACATCTGTTATTGACAGGTCAGGAGAAAATCAACTGCAAAATGAAACGAGCTTGCAGGATAAGGTTCAGACAGATGATAATGTCTTCAGCTGGCATTTGCTTTGCTAAAGGAGAAGAAAGACAAGAAATAACGACCCCCTGAAGTGACAGAGTCACTTCAGGTCTCAGAACTTTGCAATGTGTAAATTGGCTCTTAGCTTTGCACTGCTGAGGTCACCTGGAATTTTTTCATTGAATCGCTTGCTTTCATTTAAAAGAGGAACAGAAGAGCAGTAGGTGAAAAGCAAGAAAAGTGCTGAAGCAGTATGAGAGGCCCTTGTATTAGTGGCTTTAGATCCTACATAGAATCATAGAATTGTAGAGGTTGCAAGGGATGGCTGGAGATTATTGAGTCCAACCCCCTGCCAAAGCAGGATCACCCAGGGCAGGCCACACAGGAACACATCCAGATGGGCCTTGAAAGTCTCTGGAGGCAATTCCACAACCTCTCTGGGCAGCCTGCTCCAGGGCTCCGTCACCCTTAATGTAAAGAAGTTTTTCCTCATGTTGAGGTGGAACATCCTGTGTTCCAGTTTGTGCCCATTGCCCTTCATTCTACTACAGGATAGCACTGAAAAGAGATTGGCCCCTTCTTGACATCCACCCTTCAGATATTTATAGACATCTGTACCTTGTGAGGTACATTGCCTGCAGGGCTGAACCCTTATTTGGCAGGTTTAGGCTAGAACTCTTACAAACATTAATTTGTGTCAGTTAATGAAGCCCAAGCCCAGAAAAAGCCGTGAGCATCACAGTCTTCTTCTCAACAGGGAAGTTTCAGAGACCTGCAGTCCCTCTGGCTTCCTTGTAGGTGACTTTCCACCAGCTAGTTATTGATGCAGGGCTGAAATGATGCCTCATGTTCGTGGTGATGCTGACACAGAGGAAAGTGGATGACGAAGCAGTGGAGTTTCTGTGCTGCTCTCTGGCACTCTCCCATGCAGACACACAGGCACTGGCACTCATTCAGGTCCATCATCTCCCTGCTCATCAGTCCTTACATTCTTTAATAGTAGTGTGAGAGTTTGACCTGTCCTTCCCATGTACTACACCGTAACTGAGCAGTTTTGATAAAATACAATTGATTAGACATGTAAAGGGTGTTTGGAACCAGAATCTGCCTCCAAGGCATGGAGAGCAAACCTTTTCTCCTCCCCAAATATTTAAATGTTAAATTTTGCTTCACTTAATCTTGGTGCAGAAGTGCATATTCTGATACACTTGCTAATCTGGTTCACAGTTTGTGTCACCCAGCTCTCTTGTTCCTAGAATAGGGAAGTTAAGGAAAACAAGCTAAGTGTAGCAGTAGCACAGAGCATAGTGAGGACTGTCTGTAAGGTATGACAAATGGAGCAAAACCACACAACCACATGGTAAACTTGGTGACTCTTCTGTGTCAGACACCTCTGCAAACAAAATGTCTGTGCAATCCTCAAAAAGCAAACTGAAATCAGCAGCATTATGGAAATGAGTTTTGATCCTATAGGACCCTAGATGGAGTGCTTATAGTGTCAGTGGAACACATCTCCTGCATCTGTATAGAAAGACTTGTACCTCACAGCAGGTCAGGATGATGCACAAGAAATCAGACTGCTGGAGTGGGTCCCCGGGAGGGTCATCAATATGACAAGAGGGCTGAAGCACCTCCCCTGTGGTGACAGCTGAAGGAGTTTGGTCTGTTGAGCCTGGAGAAAAGAAGGCTCTGGAAAGACCCTTGTGCAGTCTTCCAGTGCCTGCAGGGGGCCTACAAGAAAACTGGGAAGGGACTTTTCACAAGGTTTAATAAAGATTAAGTATATTGAATAGAGTTATAGAATCATAGAATGGTCTGGATTGGAAGGGACCTCCAAAGGTCATCTAGTCCAACCCCTCTGCAGTAAACAGGGACATCCCCAACTAGATCAGGCTGCCCAGAGCCCTGTCGAGTCTCATCTTGAATATCTCCAGGGATGGGGATATCACAAGGTCTTGTGATAGAAGAGGGAATGGATTTAAGCTTGAGGAGGGTAGATTTGGACTGGATATTAGTAGAGGGTGGTTAGATGCTGGAACAGGTTGCCCAGAGAGGTCGTTAATGTCTCCTGCCTGGTAGTGCTCAAAGCCAGGTTGGATGAGACCATGAGTGGAAGGTGTCCCTGCCCATGATGGGGGGGTTGGAACTAGATGATCTTTAAAGCCCCTCCCAACCCAAACCATTCAGTGAATCTATGAAAGGCTGAGAGAATCAGGGTTTAGCTTGGGCAAGGCTTCAGGGAGACCTTGTTGCAGGCTTTCATTACTTCCAGACTTTCTTATAAGCCCACTTAAAATGGGCTTTTAAGAAAGATGGGGATAATCTTTTAGCAGGGCCTTTAGTGATAGCACAAGGGGTAATGGTTTTAAACTAAAAGGAGAGAGATTGAGACTATATATAAGGAAGAAATATTTTATGCTGTGGATGTTGAAACACTGGCACAGGTTGCCCAGAGAGGTGGTAGAAGCCCCATCCCTGAAAACCTTCGAGGTCAGGTTAGACAGAGCAGCCAGATCTATTTGAAGATGATCCTGCTCACTGCAGGGGAGTTGGACTAGATGGCCTTTAAAGATCCTTCCCAACCCAGTCCAATCCGTTCTGTGATTCTAAGGCACATGCTGAGCTCTGGTGGGAAAATTCAGTGGTAGAAGTAGTTGTGAGCAATGTGAATGTGGAGCACCATAGCTGTGGGGAAAAATCCAAGGCATGGATTCAGTGAGGACAAAAATAACCCAGGAATGTTTGCTTCCTGCTGAGTCTTAGCAATGCTGTTCCAACATAAATAGAGTTTAGAATTTCTCAACTTTTCTCAACTTTTTTTTTATTAATGTATTTTTTAATGTCTCCTTTTTTTTTTACTGTGTTTTTAAGTTACTCAGGTAACCTCAAGCTTTGCAGAACTGCTTTCTTTTGTCTTGAGGGGAAAAAAAAGGCCTGGAGAAGCAGGGTAATGGAATAGGGAGGTACCTGATTCTAGGAACTTCAGTCTAATAGGAAGCTAATGGAAAATGTGCAACTGCAGGGGCCACCCCTCTGTGTTTATCACATTTTCATCTGAAGTAAGATTCTTTTTTTCTCATAAGTGAGCACATGCATGCTCCTAGACCAGGATTTCTGGCAGAACCTGGCCTCTTCATTCTGAGTCCTAATTCACCCCTGCTGTTCTCTGAAATGAAAACCTCCTGATTCTCCTGCAGGAAGAGGCATTGCTAGTGCCATCTGCAAAACATCAACATCATCTACATTAGGCTAAAACCACTCTGCCCTCTCAGCATAGGATGACTTTTAGGGACTGTTCAAAGGCACATCTTTATCCTCTGTTAAACACACAACGCAGAGACCGAGCGTGTCTTGTCATGGAACCCCGCTGTTAAGTTGGGCATCAGCTAACACTGCTTCTTGTCCCTGCTTTGGTTCTTGTCCTCGAGTACAACATGGGAAAACAGACTTTGTTTTAACCATTATTTTGTGCACCTCAGCATCTCTGTGAAGCAGGAAGAAGTGCTGAGCTTTGAACAGACCACTCTGGATTTATTTGCAGAAGCCATCTCTTGGAGCTGTCCTTTTAAGAGCACTGTGGATCATGAATGGAAATGCTTGGGCAGTGTATTCATAGCTTCAAGCCTGAAGCTGCTTTTTGTGGATGATCTATAAAACCTTTGAGAAAAGGGTGAAACATTTCATGCTATTAATAAAACCTTACTTTGAATATGACATACATCTCAGAAAGGGATTTTAATGAAACAGCAAGAGGGTTTTTGCCATCGGGAGAAGAAGATAAGGAGATGAGAAGCAAAATCTCTGTCATAGAATAAAATGAAGAGTGATGACAGAAGCAATTTGTTCTGTGGCCTGTATCTATACCGTACTTGGACTGGCTTGGAGGAATGCAGGTCCTGGTGCAGTCTGTCCATTTGTCCTGGTAAGCTGCCCAATTTTGGCTTGTTTGTGAAAGACCCTTGTGCAGACCCTTTCAGGAAGAAATGTGTGGTGGTGTTTGCTGGTATTCAGGTCACTGAAGAAAAGGTGACTCATAGAGGCATCTGAACCTCACAGTCATCTGCTGCCCCCACAGCAGCAGTGGGGGCAGTGTACTGGAAAGCATGGTCTGTACATAGGATCTTCCCTTAATTATAGCCACCCAATCATCCTGGTAATGCTCTCTACAGGACTTTTAGGGTCAAGTGGTTGGACAAGTGGTGAAACAGGCCTGAATCTGGGTTTTTAGAAGTAGGAGGTATTTCTGCTTCTAAAATCTTGTCTAAACTATTCTTATTTATAGTTAGTTTACTTTTCTGCATCTTTAAGCAAAAATATTAAATGAATAAAAAACACCTGATCCTGTACAGTGAGGAAGGAGGGGAAGCCTGCATAATGCAGTTTAGAGGTATAAAATCCTCTACAGCCACAGTGCAGTGTGCTCCACCTCTCCATTCAGAGTCAGTAGCTTTCTGAGTTTGCAGCACACTAGTATAGACACAGGTACCTTGTGCCATCCTGAAGGCAAGGACAGGATCATTCTTTTAAACCTTTACATCTCAGGAAAGCAAAGACAGAATAAATATGTGCCTCTCTCTTGCCCTTTGAGAACTTGGTAGTGAGAATTTGCAGTCAAGTTCAAGAGTTGCAGGATTTTCTATTCATACTGCAACCTTTTTGTCTACTAAGGGAAGAAGAGAGAAACCATTTATAATCCAGATGGGGGTTTTGCCACAAATAAACTCATTTACTGGCCGTGAATGTATCCCTGCTTTCATTGCCCCCAGTTTACTGAGCTTTACATCTACCAGCACGTTAGGAAAACATCTGATTTGAATTTGAATGGAGGATTTTCCATTAGAAATACCTGTTTGTCTTCACTGTGCTTCACCAGACACCAGGTTTTGCTGCTGTGGGAGTGATAAAAGAAGTGTTTGTAACCCTGTAACAGTTTTAAGGGATAGATGTTGTATGGCCATCACTTCCCCAGAAACCTTTTCAAAGTGGGTAGGGGTTTCTCCATGTGCGTGACATTCCGGAAGGCTGCAGTTTGTACTGTTTGACTCTGTAATCAGAGTCATGTATTATGTATTACTCATCCAGGCAATTTGCTAAATCTCAACTGTTTTCTGGTCACTAGCAGCCTTCCTTGCACTCTTGACAAGTACATTCTGATGATCATTTAAACAGCTAATGAGCTGCTTTGCCATGTGAGCTAGTCTCGATGACATAATTAAATGCTTATTCATAATCTGGTTACATTCTCTTAATACAGGCTTTGCAGCTCAAGTTCATCCCTGCCTCATGAGAACACTTCAGTCAGTGTTTTCTGTGAATGGAGCTACTTTGAATGTCATGGTGTACTGCATTCCTGCTGCTGTAAGAACTCAAGAAACCCCAAATGACATACATCAGATGCAGGCAGTATCTGTGCTAGCAAATTGAACATACCCAAGGCCATTCTTGGCCACTGCGGCCAGCTGCAAGGTCTCCATGCAGGCTGCTAAACTCTTACCCTTCAAACCAGTGGGTCTGCATACTGGGAATGGTCTGGGACCCATCATAGCAATCTAGGAATTGCCAGTCCTATAAACAGAAGTGACTGCTGCAGAAGTTTTGAATCTAACGTATTGGAAGGCATCATGGGTTTTCAGGTAAAATATTGGTGATTACAGCTTTTAATAATCAGCAGTTGTTTATTTAATTACCCTCCTACAGTTGTTTTTAATAGCATTTGGTATGAACCTGCAGATCTGCTTTCAATATTAACAAAAGTACAAGTTAGCTTTTGTTAGGAAAGCTTTGTTTCAATCTCAAAATGCAGGCTAGGTTTCAGTTTTGCAGCTGATTTACAACTCACCTGTAGTCTTTGAGCCACAAAAAAGGTTAAGAGAGTGGAACATCTTCCTTACAAGGAGAAGAGGAGACTGAGAGGTGACCTCATTAATGTTTATAAATATGTCAAGGGTGAGTGCCCAGAGGCTGGACCCAGGCTCTACTGGGTGATGCCCAAATCCAGCACAAGGGGCAGTGGTGGAAGTTGAGGCAGAGTAAGTTCCATGGAAACATGAGGAAAAGTTTTTCCCCTGTGAGGGTGACAGAACACTGGAACAGGCTGCCCAGGAGGGTTGTGGAGTCTCCCTCTCTGGAGATGCTGCCTGGATGTGTTCCTGTGTCACCTGGTATAGGTGATCCTGCTCTGTAGGGGGGTTGGACTGGATGATGTTTTGAGGTCATACATACAGGGCTTTGCTTTTTCCCCAGGGGTGTGTGTTACTGGGTTTGTTTGCTTTGTTTGTGTGTTGGTTGTTTGTTTTGAATCGGTGACTCCAGGGATCTCATTTCCTTTGTTTTCTACTTAGAGACTATTGTATGAATCTCCCTGTGAGCCTCTTCTGGGTAGAAGTAGAATTCCTTTTTGGAGCAGAATATATATCTAATGTTAAAATAAAAAATAGGCACATTACTACTCTTGACAATGTAACTTAGCTGTGCTGTTACAACCGTTTTTGTAACTTTGGTATAGGATGTGCAAATGATGGATTATTCTTTTATTTTTTTCTTTGTGTGACAGCATCCTGCTTTAGTAAGGCTTTGAAAGTGGTGGCTAAAAGTTTAGAGTATGGTAAAGTATGCTAACACCTTCAAGTGTCAGTACAGATGATGGAGTCACCATCACTGAACTGCTTAAGTGGAGACTGGATGAGCTACTTGGTGCCATGGTTTAGTTGATTAGATGGTGTTGGGTGATAGGCTGGACACAATGATCTCAAAGGTCTCTTCCAACCTGGTTTATTCTACTCTACTCTACTCTACTCTACTCTACTCTACTCTACTCTACTCTACTCTACTCTACTCTACTCCACTCTACTCCACTCCACTTCCCCAGACCTCCTGCATCTTGTCAGTCTTGTGTGTTCTGTATGGTGGCTGTTTGCTGATGTATTTATCTTTCCAGTAGTCCACAGCAGCTTCTCGTGCAGCCCCCGGGGACTTCCCACCCGCGTTCTTAAGGGAATCATTGGAAATGATATTTCTTGTGGGCTGCCTCAATGTTGGTGAATCATGCAGCACCAAACCTACAAATTATAGCTTGGTTGAGTGGTCTAAAGTAAACAAAAATTTCCAGTATTTGAAGAAGAATTTCTGACCCTGAAATTTGTCCTTTCCTTTTCCTTTCCCCCCTGACTGTATTGATTGGCATAGCCAAGCTCCGTGGGGATGCTTGATGTATTCCAGGAGCTCATAATTCTGATGCTGAGAATGGCAATGCATATGCTTAATCCAGAAACTATTGATGTGTTTGCTGAGTATTTCCAAGTGGAAAGTTGTTCATTGCCCCAGGATAGCACTTTTCCTGTGGACTAGTCTTCTGTAATGATCATTAGTGTGAAAGCTGAGGAACTAATTGCAGACAATGTTGTACAATCCTTTTAATTTTCAAATGTCATTGTTTTAAATATTTCATTCCATAATAATGTCTTTTTAATCTTGGGTTCTTAATTGGCCTGCACCAACTAATTGTGGTTTAGGGTATGTTGCTTGCTGCTTGTCATCTGAAGTGGGCGACTTGTTCAGAGAGGAACGAAGAATTAGAGCCTGTTTGTGAGGTCTGTTTTCAGGAGCAGGGTCACTTAGAATGCCATGGCTCTGGTGATTGCCATGGCTCTGGTGATTGCCATGGCTCTGGTGATTGCCAGTACTGATGGACCTATGAAAAGCAGTACTTACCAGCTCCTGAAAAAGTGATGAGGTGCGTTTCAAACAGTAGTTCATCACCCTTACAAGAAAAGATCCTTGTCAAGGGAAGTATCTTGAATGGTGTTCAGTCATCAGGTAATTAGTGTGTAATAAAATGTATATTTTTATATATTTTATAATTGAATATCTTGGGTGGTGGTATCTTCAAACACTGCTGTAACTTATTTACTAAGTATGTTTACAGGTTTGATCATTCAGTTGTGGGTATTACATTCCACATATAAAGAGAGTTAATGATTCAAGCACAGATCTAACCTTTCCAATGCAGCAATTGACATTGGAAATACAGGTTCCCCCACAAATGGGGTTCTGTGACAAATTAGCCAGGGACTCACTACTTGCTCCTCTGTCTGGTATCTTCCCAGGTGCTGTGACTATAATTAGAGTTGCCTTTGGCTTGGAGAGGGCTTAGGGGCCTCTCTCTCTTGTGTGCTCCATCACTGGGCTGTAGACTTTCCATGCCTCTTCTGGGATTCAGTTCTCTTGGAGCTTTCCCCTTTCTCCCTTGGTCCCTCTCTCCCCTACCTCCCTTGGTCCCAGGTACAGCTGGTCTGCTAAGGCAGGCCCTTCAGCTGCTACTCAGGCAGTATTTGGCTCTTGTTGCTGTCTGGGTGAGAACAAGCCAAGCTGCCTGACTTCTTGGCTGGTTTAAATACTGTCCCAAGATAATTAATAACCTTTGGTAACGCAGAGTCCTGATAACAGGACCTATGGGATGGGGCATATCCAAACCTGGCCAGGGGCACACACAGTTCACAGCTGTGTCACAAGTTAATTACACATGGTACATGTTTATCTGGACCCCAGGAAGTGTCCAGGTTAGCACAGTGCTTAGGCATTGTCTGGGCTAGGGCATGTCTGGGGGGTTGACCCTTCAGGGCATAGTGTTCTGGAGTTACCGAGCCAAGTTCCAAGGGAGTTTGGAAAGTGAGATCTAGCTTGCCTCACTGTTGTCCCTTCCGCAGTGGTTTAATCAACTTCAGCAAGGCTGGACAATCAGATTGGACCATCAGAGACTGTAAGATCCTAAACTGCTATTATTTTCAGGGCAAATGTGCATGTTCAAACAGAAAACTTTATTACCAGAGCAGTTCACAGGCCCTCACCTGTGTTGTGGCACCACCCCTTCTGTGTGGGCATTTGGGTTGTGAAAGGGTTTGCTGCCTCTGTGAGCCCTGAAGGAGCCCTGCTCATTTGTAGACTGTTGTTGAGTGTGCTTTGTATGGATTTTTCCTGTCTGTGTAAAAAGGGGAAAGATGATGTCGGGTGGGCTTCTTGCAGGCAGAGCTCATGTCCATGACAGGCGGAGCCTAAACCGGTCACAATAGCCTTCGGTCTCTGTGCTTAGCAAGACTCGGTTCAGAAGTGTTCCCAGGTGCTGGCGTGAGGTTTCAGACAGGCTGGGCACAGGGACTGGAATCCAGTTTCACAAACTTGCAAGACATCAATACAATACAATACAATACAATACAATACACCAGGTTGGAAGAGACCTTCAAGATCATCGCGTCCAACCCATCAAACAATCCAACCCACCCAACAACTAGACCATACAGCCAAGCACCCCATCAAGTCTTCTCCTGAACACCTCCTGTGAAGGTGACTCCACCACCTCCACGGGTAGCCGATTCCAATGGGCAATCACTCTCTCCGTGTAGAACTTCTTCCTAACATCCAGCCTAAACCTGCCCTGGCGCAGCCTTAGACTGTGTCCTCTTGTTCTGGTGCTGGATGCCTGGGAGAAGAGGCCAACCTCTGCCTGGCTACAACCTCCCTTCAGGTAGTTGTAGAGAGCAATAAGGTCACCCCTCAGTCTCCTCTTCTCCAGGCTAAGCAACCCCAGCTCCCTCAGCCTTTCCTCATAGGGCTTGTGTTCCAAACCCCTCACCAGCTTTGTTGCCCTTCTCTGGACACGTTCCAGCAAGTCAACATCCTTCCTAAACTGAGGGGCCCAGAACTGGACACAGTACTCAAGGTGCGGCCTAACCAGTGCAGTGTACAGGGGCACAATGACCTCCCTGCTCCTGCTGGCCACACTGTTCCTGATGCAAGCCAGGATGCCACTGGCCTTCCTGGCTGCCTGGGCACACTGCAGGCTCATGTTCAGCCTACCATCAACCAGCACCCCCAGGTCCCTCTCTGCCTGGCCACTCTCCAGCCACTCTGACCCCAGCCTGTAGCACTGCCTGGGGTTGTTGTGGCCAATGTGCAGAACCCGGCACTTGGATGTGTTCAATCTCATGCCATTGGACTCTGCCCATCTGTCCAGCCTGTCGAGGTCCCTCTGCAAAGCCTCTCTGCCCTCCAGCAAATCAACTGCTGCCCCCAGCTTGGTGTCATCTGCAAATTTACTGATGATGGACTCAATGCCCTCATCCAGATCATCAATAAAGATGTTGAAGAGCATGGGGCCCAGCACTGATCCCTGGGGCACACCACTAGTGACAGGCCGCCAGCTGGATGTGGTGCCATTCACCATTACTCTCTGGGCTCGGCCCTCCAGCCAGTTCCTAACCCAACGCAGTGTGCTCCTGTCCAAGCCACGGGCTGCCAGCTTGGCCAGGAGTTTGCTGTGGGGAACGGTGTCAAAGGCCTTGCTGAGGTCCAGGTAGACCACATCCACAGGCCTCCCCGCATCCACCAGGCGGGTCACCTGATCATAGAAGGAGATCAGGTTGGTCAGGCAGGACCTGCCCCTCCTAAATCCATGCTGGCTAGGCCTGAGCCCCTGGTCATCCTGTAAGTGCTGTGTGATCGCACTCGAGATGAGCCGTTCCATAATCTTGCCTGGCACTGAGGTCAGGCTGACAGGCCTATAATTCCCTGGCTCATCCAACCGGCCCTTCTTGTGGATGGGCACCACGTTAGCCAGCTTCCAGTCTTCTGGGACCTCTCCAGTGAGCCAGGACTGCTGAAAAATGATGGAAAGTGGCTTGGACAGCTCATCTGTCAGCAATCTCAGCACCCTAGGATGGATCCCATCCGGTCCCATGGCCTTGTGGGGGTCCAAGCGGCTCAGTAGATCTCTAACTTCCTCTTGGAGCAGTGGTAAACTATGCAGCTCTCTGGCTCCTTCTGCCAGCTCTGCAGGCCAGCTGTCTGGAAGACGTTCTGCCCTGCTAGTGAAGACTGAGGCAAAGAAGGTGTTAAGTACCTCTGCCTTTTCCTCATTCTTTGTTACAACGTTCCCCTCCGTGTCAACCAAGGAGTGGAGGTTGTCTTTGCCCTTCTTCTTGCTATTGATGTATTTATAGAAGGACTTTTTGTTGTCCTTCACAGCAGAGGCCAGTCTAAGTTCTAAATGGGCTTTTGCCTCCCTAATTTTCTTCCTGCACAACCTAGCAACATCCCTAAACATTCTGTAGGTTGCCTCCCCTTTCTTCCAAAGATGATACACCCTCTTTTTTTCCCTAAGTTCTATTAAAAGTTCATTGCCCATCCAGGCTGGCCGTCTGCCCCGGCGGCTCATCTTCCGGCACACCGGCACAGCCTGTTCTTGCACCTTCAATATCAGTATGCTCTTGACTGCTGCTCTGAGGGAAACGTGCTGCTCGCTGGCTGCGTGTAAACATGTCAGTAGTAGAGAGTGTGTGATGGGGTTGATGCTGTTGTTCAGAGGGTGCTTCGTGCCTAGCTAGTCATTTCAGTGAGAGTTCACGTAGAATCATAGAATCAATAAGGTTGGAAAAGACCTCAGAGATCATCAAGTCCAACCTGTCACCCAACACCCCATGACTAACACCTCATGGCTTCAAGTGCCACATCCAATCCCCTCTTCAACACCTGCAGGGATGGTGACTCCACCACCTCCCTGGGCAGCACATTCCAATGGCTAACAACTCTCTCTGTGAAGAACTTTCTCCTCACCCCCAGCCTAGACTTCCCCTGGTGCTGCTTGAGACTGGTTCTTGTTCTGGTGCTGGTTGCCATAGTCAGCCTCTTTTCTGTGAAGACCTTTATACAATACAATACAATAGAATAGTTGGAAGAGACCTTCAAGATCATCGCGTCCAACCCATCAACCAATCCAACCCACTTCAGTCAGAGAGTTCCCCACAAGCAGAAGCTGGAGAGATGTCCTGATACATTTAGGAGTTCTCTCTGTGTGTATATATAGGAAAAACTTCTGGACAATGTAGTTGCTTATTAGTCTTGTTTTCTACAGACTAAAATGTCCTTCTGGTTAGCCTTACATTACCAGTGGTGTTACATCCAAACAGTTTCACATTCCAAAAGCACTCTTTCATCTGTTACTTTGCAGCCTGTCCATCTAAAGTCATGTAAATGTTTCACTGTGTAGGGGTGCTATTTCCCAGCAGTACGTATACCATGTTTGAGCTGATTTCAGCACTTTCCCCTGGCTGCTCTGGCTGGAACTGTGTGTATCTCGGTTACAGAGCACACTCGAGCCCGCAGAGGGCTTTTTGGCCAATAACTGGTGCTAGATGATATTTGGCTCTGTCAGCAGGCTTTGGCTGGTCAAGCTGACTCTATTCTGTCCTCCCTCCACCCACCCTCTGATTTGTTTTCCCCTGTTCCACAGCTTGGAAGGGAAAAATATGAAAGTGAAGAAATCTCAGAGATTCCACTACTTCATTCCCAGACCTCTGCCATTAGGAAATCCAGTCCCCCTGTGAATAATAACCAGCTCAGTGCGAAGGTTACTGCAGAGAAAGTGCAATCAAGTGTTGGTGTTAAGAATCGATCCCATGATGTGCAGCTACTTGAGTCATTCCTGATGCTGTTTCAGTGCTTTATAAACTATTAAAACATATTTTTGCCTTTTTTAGGGTATCTTATTACAAGCCATTACTTGGTAGCTGCAGGATTTTGGTTTCTGCACAGACCGTGTGGTAAGATCTCTTGGCACACTCCTCAGCTCCGTGATGAATTGGTCTTGGAGCGCTGATGCCAAAGATGCCTGTGGAGAACACCACGGCAAGAGACAGTATGAAAACATATGAGCAACTTGAATAAATGTGGTGTTTATTTGTGTTCTGCCAACCAAATGGCTCTTCATATCCTGCTTTCTCTTGTATCTCAAGTAGCTTGATAATTTTACTGCTTGGATCTGTCTACGTGGCTTTAATTGGATCCAACCATTTAGTCTAGTACCCTGTTCTCACAGGGGCCAACAGCAGATGCTTAGTGAGAAACGAGGATAGGCAAGCAGCCGATGATAGTTCCTTCTGCTGCCAACAGTTTGCAGCTCAGGGACCTAGGAGCTTAAATTACTGCATTTAAAATAGCCTTCAAAATATTCATCTCCCCCAATGTGTTAAATGCTTTTGAACTCTACATTCAAATAAGTGGCATTAAAGGCAATGAAATATTTTGTTCTGAACTTGCAGCTTGGTGGTATTGTTTGATGCCTTCTTGCTCCTCCATTAAAAGAGACTCTCAATAACCCAAGATTGTTTTGTCCCACCAGGAGAAATACAATTTCCAGAACCTTCTTAAGAGAGACTTCTCAAGAATCTCTGGTCCTGAGGTGGTGGTGAGATGAAGGTGTTGTTGATTCATTTGATTTGGAGAAGGCTGAGGTTGTCAATTACTTCTTTACCTCAGTCTTCACTGGCAAGGCCTCCCAGAATAATGGAAGATAATGGCAGGGGCTGGAAGAAGGAACTGCCCACGGTGAGTGAAGGTCAGGTTTGTGACCATCTGAAGAACCTGGAAGTGTTCAAGCCCACGGGACCCGACGAGATACACCCAGGGGTGCTGAGGGAACTGGGGAGGAGGTTGCTAAACCACTCTCCATCATATTCCAAAAGTCCTGGCAGTCCAAGGAGGTGCCCACTGACTGGGAAAGGGGAAACATAACTCCATTTTCAAGAAGGGAAAGAGTGATGACCCAGGGAACTATAGGCCAGTCAGTCTCACCTCTGTGCTCGGTAAGATCTTGGAGCAGATCTTCCTGGAGGCACTGCTCAGGCAGAAGAATAACAAAGAGGTGACTAGGCACAATCAGCAGGGCTTCACCAAGGGAAAATCCTGCCTGGCAAACCTGGTGGCCTTCTATGACAAGGTCACAACATCAACAGATGAAGGCTGAGCAACTGACATCATTGACCCTGGACCTGAGCAAAGCTTTTGACACTGTCTTGCACCACATCCTAGTCTCCAGGCTGGTGCAGGATGGGTTCCATGGATGGACCATTCAGTGGGTACAGAAGTGGCTTGAGGATGCACCCAAAGGGCGGCTGTCAATGGGTCCATGTCCAAGTGGAGGCCAGGGACAAGTGGAGTCCCTCAGGGATCAGTCCTGGGACCAGGCTTGTTCAACATCTTTGTTGGTGCCATGGACAGAGGCGCTGAGTGCACTCTCAGCAGGTTTGCTGATGACACCAAGCTGTGTGGTGCAGCAGACAGCTGGAGGGAAGGGATCCATCCAGAGGGACCTGGACAGGCTGCAGAGCTGGGCCCATGACAACCTCATGAGTTTCAACAAGACCAAGTGCAAGGTCCTGCATCTGGGTCGGGGCAATCCCAAGCACTGATATAGGATGGGCAGAGACTGGCTTGAGAGCAGCCCTGAAGAAAAGGACCTGGGAGTGCTGGTGGATGAAAAGCTCAGTAGGAGCCATCAGTGAGCAATTGCAGCCCAGAGAGCCAAGCAGATCCTGGGCTGCATCAAGAGAAGCACAGCCAGCAGGGCCAGGGAGGGGATTCTGCCCCTCTGCTCCACTCTGGTGAGACCCCACCTGCAGCAGGACGTGTTGTAGCTTAAATCAATTCCTCAGATTTAGGGACCGGTTACTGGGGATAATTAGATACAGTGGATATCTCTTCTTTATTATCCAGCTTTCTGCTTCATGTAATACACGAGTAACACTTAGATGGTCATGACCCCCTGAATCTCAGCACCATTCTTCCAGTAAGTGTAGGGAAGAGAATAATACTAAGAGTTAGGAAATGTGGATTCTGCTTCATGGATTAGTTTTGAGTTGCACCAAGGTTAAATACCAGAAACAAACAGCCCATACAAGATGATCACCAAAAATTAGCTCATGTGAAATCACTGAATATTTTTTAAAGTAATGGCTTCTCAGCCAGTTGCTCAAATTCTCATGGGAAACGAGTGAAAAGTTTGAAAATAGCCCAGGGGCTTGATGGAGAAAAGCTGCAGTGTGATGGAGGAGAGCTAGAAAATGAATTTGAAAGTGGTTATATGAAGTTGATTTTTCTCATTTCATGAGAAAATAAGGATTCTGAAGCAATGTGTGGAATACAGCTCTGCAATGGAAATGACTTCCATAAACTGAAGCTGTAACTAAAAGTGTATCAGATAAGCTCATATTCCACAGCCTCAGAGCGTACCCAATAAACTGATGAGATAGAATTTCAATACAAACAGCTCTGTGAAAGAGTAATGAGCACCATGGTGGTAAAGCTGGAGAGATGAGCCTTAAGAGTCTTTACAGCAGTTTTTAGATGTTGGATTTGTATTTGTTTAAAAAGAGAATAAAGACAAAAGAAAGCCCCTGCAAACTGTGCCACACGTTGTTCCTGCAGGAGAGAAGCATTGTCTGGCTTGTGCAATGATCTACTGTGAGCCTGGCTTTAATTTAAAATAAATAAATAGCTGTGATTCCACAGGCTGGCCTTGAAGTTTGCACTATTTTGAAGTCATCTGCTGCACAGCAGGCTCTGAGGATTTGTTACTAGCTGCTAAAGGAATGAGTGCAAAACCAGCAGGTTCATCCTCGCAGCCTCAGCAGAAACTCCCTAGGAGGTCCTGCGGAGTTGCAGGAGCAGACCCTAAAGCTCATTTATGCTCCCAGCCCATCTGCTTTATCTTACTGGGCACTCATCTGCTTCACTGAGCAGTATCTCTGAGCTGGGCTGAGCATCACACAGTGGGCTTTGGTTCTGCAGAGAATGCGAGAGAAAAAAGAACCTGAATTGTAGAGCCATGGCGGGGGAAATTGCTAATTGAGGAGACGTGGGGAGGGAAAGCCCTATCCCTTCATTCAAATTTGTGGGGAGGTTTTTGCCTTTTTCTGCTAGAGGTGACACAGGAAGATGACTTGAGGGCAGGAGGGGGTCGAAGAACCTGTGTACTTAGCCCTTAATATTGCCCTCAGAGTGACAGCGTGCCCACAAGGATGCCCATGATGCCCAGTATGACCAGCAGGGTTCATCTGCCGTGTGGGGGAGTTGCAGCTCTGGTAGAGCATTCTTCAGCTCTGGCTCTACAGTATCTTTATTTCCTGACTGCATCATTTGACATTTTGACCTGTCAAGTTTTGCACTCCCGATGCCTAAAGGGTGCCTGATGGAAGCACAAGCATCCTGGCATGTACTTCTAAGTTTCTCCTGCAGGAAGCCCTGTGGCTCTGTACAGTTTCGAGTGTCTTAGCTTCTTGCCATCACCATGGTTGGGTTTTCTGGTTTTGGTGTGTTTGGGTGGTTTGGGTTTGTTTTCCTCTTTCAGACTGTAATGGGGGTCTGCATTATGGTTGTGTTGTAGGTTAAGGGTTAACTGCTAA
The DNA here is from genome assembly GCA_033816785.1 of Picus viridis. NCBI lineage: Eukaryota > Metazoa > Chordata > Aves > Piciformes > Picidae > Picus > Picus viridis. The sequence goes on along the minus strand of CM066566.1, from coordinate 1,757,156 downwards.
ACCCTGGGGTGAAGAGCCCATCCCAAGAGGGAGGCACTGGATATTGTAATGTGTTATTCCCTTCCCTTTCCTGCATAATCTCTATTTAAGAGTCAGGACTTCTGGAGTTTGCTCTCTTGGCTTCTGCTTTTGCTTTTGCAGGTCGGGAGGGAGGCTTTTTGCTGGCTGGGAGCTGTGGGCCATGTGGTGGGGCCCAGTCCATTGCCAGTTCTGGTTTTGCATATATTCCTTTTCCCTTAATACCATTTGTACTGCGGTTACTTTTGTTAATATTACTTTTCTTAACTTCCAATTGTGAGTGTGTCTGGTTTTGTTTACCCATCTTACCTTCCCCTGTCTGGTTTTTCCCTATGGGAGGAGAGAGGGGTGTGACGGGTTGAGGCAGCCCCCCTCTCCCCACCACGGGCAGAATAAAACACCTCAGACAAAACGGATTGCAAAAGTGATGGAAAGTTTAAAGGAAAAGCGGTGAATGTTTACAGAAAGCCAAGAGCAGAGTGACAACAGAAATCCCAAACAGTCCCAAGATGATCCCATCCCCACCTGGGGGTACATCCAAGACCCCCAGGGCTCCTTCTTCCCCCCTCCCCGCTGCTAGGCTAGTCTCAGCTGGCCAGATCTGAGACTGCCCATCCCCCCGTGGCCTTGGGCCTAGCCAGGCCCATGGCCAGGAGACAACAACTCCCCCATTACCGGGCGACGGCGAGGAAGAAAGAGGAGGTGCTTAGACCTCGCACTGGATCTTATAGTGGTGCAGAGGATTCTGGTAGAAATACCCAATTTCCTGTGTCCACCCACTGGGCTGGACCTCTGGACACAGGAAGCAGGGGGCACCCAGCCCAAACTGCAACAGGGGGTAGGAGGGTAGACTTAAATTCTGTCAAACAGGACAGGTTATCATAATGCACCTGACCTGCAGACAGGGAGTTTGACCTAGAATCCTCTTTGTGGGTTTCTGTTTATTTGTGATAGAGTGCAAAGAAGTGAGCTCTTTTGTCCTGAAGCCTACTTAGAAGTTGAGAATCAGGTAAAGACTGTTAGTCAACTTTTCCAGGAGGACTCAGTGCAGGGCAAGTGGCCAACCCAGTGTCTCTTTGAGCAGGAGCAGCTAGGAACAGCCCCTAGGATCACACAATCATAGAACCATGGAATAGCTTGGATTGGAAGGGACCTTTAAAGGCCACCTAGTCCACCCCCCTGCACAAAGCAGGGACATCTTCAGCTGGATCAGGTGGTTCAGAGCGCTGTCCAGCCTGACCTGCAATGTTTCCAGGGATGTGGCACCTACCACCTCTCTGTACAACTTGTGCCAGTGTTTCACCACCTCATTGTAAAAAATGTCTTCCCTGTATCTAGTCTAAACCTCCTCTCAGTTGAAAACCATTGCACCTTGTCCTGTTGCTACAGCCCCTGCTAAACAGTCTGCCCCCAGCGTTCTCAGTTGGGGATTCATTTATTTGCTGTTTAAAACTTTACAAAAGTATCTTTCAGTGGAAAACTTCTTTTTTTCAAATTTTCCATCTTTTGATCAAAATGAAATTCTAGAACTTTCTGTTTGGTTTATTTGTTGTGGGTTTTTTTTTTCTCATTTACTCTTTTTAAGAGGGTTTTTTGGGGGTTTTGTTTGTTTGTTTTCACAAAGTAAAATAAAAGGCTACCTGCTGGTTTTTGCTCTTCTTCCTGTTATGGCATTGCAGGGTTTATGTTAACAGTTCAAACTTAAGCTGTAATGATGAAAATGGAGTTTAAAATGTGGGGAGGAGGGAACTGATATATTGAGATATATACACACACACACAGACATCTACTTCTAGAAAGACAGAACAAGAGAGGGGGAAATAACCTTTAAATAAAATCCAACCTCATCCAAGGGTCCTGCAGGAGAGAGAAACTCACTGAACCCAACCAGCTGAGAAAAAAAGAGGCAAAAGGAGAATGTGCAAATGGAAAAATTGTTAAAATAAATGTATTCCTGTAATTATGTTGTCCAGAGCTGTACTGAATACGTGACCTGGGCAGTCTCACTGTGCTAATTATGATTAGCTGAAAGAGAGAGAGATACTATTTTGCTCTCCTCTGCCACATGAGAGAAGCAGAGATGGAAGAGGGAGAGGTCAAAAATCAAGAGGCACTTGGCTTAGGTTCCTTCAGGCAGATGAACAAAGCTGCAGCCCCTTGGTCAGCGGGTGTCAGTGCAGAGCTTTAGCGGGATGGGAGGGCAGGCTGGCATGCCAGGTGAGATCACCTTGCTCAGCGTGCCAGGTCTGGGCAGCAGTAAATATTTTGCTTGTCTCGGTTCCTGGCCATTTTGGTATTTCAAAACACAAGAGAGTTTGTTTTACCTTGAGTTTCAAAAACATGTTCATTTTTGTACTTTTTTCATCCCTTATAGTCTAAATTATGAGATCAGTGTTGTGTTCCAGCTACATTATTCTCTTTGCTCTATCAAACCCACCTGGTTTTCACAAACTCCTAAGGAGGCATGATCCTGAGCAAGCTGACTTACTTTGAGCAAGGGCAGTACCAGGTGACCTCTGGAGGTTCCTTTCTACCTAAATCAATCGGTGGCTGTGTGACACACTGATGTAACTGAGGGAGATTCTCTACCTCAGTGATCTGTATTACAATATTAGGTTTTTGCCTCCACAGCAGCCTGGGAGAGCTAGAAGAGCAGCTCTGTCCATGTGGTTGAAGGCAGGAGCTCAGGCAGTTGAAGGCTCTTAATTTCTAGCTATTAATTTCCAGCTATTAAAAAAGTATCTGGTTTGTTTCTTGTTATTTCACTTGACATTAATTGATACTTTCCTGCTGCTTAAGGGATATAAAATGTAGGATTTTAATGTTCTGTAATGTTTATTTTTAAAGTGAGACCAAAATTAAACTACAGCTTTTGGCAGAGGGCTTATTTTTTTTTCATCTGTGCCAAGGAGAACTGTTGCATCGTTTTCCCCTCCTTATTTCTTAGCACAGAGCTCTCACCCTGCATATCTATGTAGCATCACTGAGGCAGTGAGGAGCAAGGACATTGCTCTTGCTAGCTAGGTCTTCACAGGTAAGTTAAACCTGCTTTTGGATGACAAGAAGTAATTTGACAACTTGTTTTTGTGCAGAAAATTCTCTGGTTCATTTAAAACTGGAAGCCAGGGCTTGACCTGTTTCTTACTACTTAGACTTTCTTACTTTCTTAGACATTTTTGCACCGTTGCTCAAGATGAGAGTCCCTGTGGTCAGTACAGTTCTTTGGGGATGTGAAGAATTAATTCTGAGAATAGAATCTCCTGGAAGTGCTTTCTGCATGTGAAAGGCAAGCAGACAGTTAGCTGCTGCCATGTCATCTTGCAGGCACAGAGTTAAAATCAGTGCAAACAGCACTTTCACACAGAAATTAATCCTTTATTTTCCACAAGATTTTCTTCATAGGTCATTTCTTTATTTCTGTGAAGGCCACCAGGTAGAACTGCCAGTGGCTTATTTTAGAGCTATGAGAGGGCAGAACAGCTGTACTTCCAACACTTGGATATCTCCTGCCACCTGGAAAGGTGTAATCACAGTAAGGGGCAAGTCTGGATGTGAGTTTCAATAGAATCGATAGCTCAGTCCCTGAATTGACGTGTGGCTTTAATTTGATTGGTTTCATTCTTTCTGTTTTCATTTTCTTTCTGAAATTCTGGCCACAGAAATGGAGAGGTCTGGAACACCTTGCCTATGAGGAAAGGCTGAGAGTGTTGATGTTTTTCAGCCTGGAGAAGAGAAGGCTCTGGGGGTAGATCTTATTGCAGCCTTTCAATAGAGGAGGGGGAAGATCTTTTTAGCAGGGCTTGTTGTGATAGGCCAAGGACCAATCTAGTAGTAGTATCTTAGTAGTAGTATCAGTCAGGGTTGGAAGGGACCACAAGGATCATCTAGTTCCAGCCCCCTGCCATGGGCAGGGACACCCCACACTAGATCAGGCTGGCCAGAGCCTCGTCCAGCCTGGGCTTAAAGACCTCCAGGGACAGGGCCTCAACCACCTCCCTGGACAACCCATTCCAGGGCTTCACCACTCTCATGGGGAAGAACTTCCTCCTCACATCCACCCTGAATCTCCCCACCTCCAGCTTCATTCCATTAATCATTTTGAACTAAAAGAGGGGAGATTGAGACTACATATAAGGAAGACAATGTTTTTACAATGAGGATCTTGAAACACTGGCATACATTCCTTAAAAAGGTGGTGGTAGAAGCCCCTTCCCTGGAAACATTCAAGGTCAGGTTGGATGGGGCTCTGAGCAAACTGATCTAGGTGAAGATGTCCCTGCTCCCTGCAGGGGAGTTGGACTAGATGACCTTTAAAGGTCACTTCAAACCCAAACCATTCTGTGATCTCCAAAACTAGATGGAGTTATGTCTTCCCTATGACCTGAAAGTCAGATACAAAGTACTTTAAGGCAAGACCCAGATTAATGACGAATTTCAAATTCATGAGTATAGCTCAGGGCTTTTTAAAACAAGCACATCTAAGCGAGTGTGTCTGGAGAGAACCGAGTTTATGTTCTTGTATGAGAAAAGTGGCCCCTACAGAAGCCTGCAGCCACATTAGGCACTGGTGAGGTGGCCTGCTGCTTTGCCTCTGGACTGGAGCAGCTCTGGGTTTGTTTGGGCTGGAATGTGAGTAGTTTTGTGCTCTTTTATTATTTGTACCATATAGCCTGTGGATGGTTTCTGGTCATCAGAAAGGATCTGTCAAGGACCTGTCAGAATAGAAGGAAGAGAGGAAAGGTGTTTCAGAGTTTATCTGCATTGAGGGGGAAAATATAAAGCAATTGGCATTCACTGGATAAATAAAAGATGAGATCAGAAGCAGCCAGAAATACTTCAGTGGGTCCTCTTTCAAGGTTATTTGGTACCTCTCATGCATTGTACATACTTGTTTTTCATGAGTGCACATGGGAGCTATACCATCCAGGCCAAGAAAACGATCTGATAGAAACAGACACAAAACTTTGATTGTCTGTGGTCGTGGGTCTGTATTTTCACTTAGCCTGATTTTACCCTGTTGTTAGGTTATTAACATCAGTCAAGTTGCTCCAGGTATTGCTGATAAGCGATATCAAAATCAGACTTTTAATGAGAACTAGGTTTACTATTTCAAGGGAAAATGATTCCCTTAAGTGTTGCCAGAAGGAGAGCAGCACAACCAGCCCTAACCAGCCCAACTGCTGCTGACATTTACGTGCTGTGAGAGCTGTTGCAGAAGCATTGGGGTTTATGCTGATCCGTAAAGGGGCTCCCGTAAGCCAGGTGGGCCAAAGTATTCAAGCTGTTCACTTTTTCTCTGTGGATCGCTGAAAAGACTTTGTTAAAGCAGAGTGGACATTAAATCACTGCCATGAACACGAAATCCTGTTGTGTTCACATGCAATACAATTAAATGTTGCAGGCATTCCAGTAAGGATCAGCCCATGCTGATCCGAATCACTGAACAGGAAATGCTGCTAGGCAAGACACTGAGCCTAGCTAATTAATTCTAATATATGTATTAAAGTGTTGATCTAGATAATGCAGTAATTACAAATGCTTGTGTTTGAAGACCATGAAAATCGCTGCAAGATGAAATGTTGCAACCATCAGGATGCAAAGGTTGGTCACATTTGGCATAGAAATGTTTGTCTTGTCCCAGAGCGATGCGTTTGTAGTTCAGATGCAAGTAAAGGCTGTTGAGTAGACCTAGGTCTCTGAAGCACGTACCAGCTTTTAGACACAGTAATGCTCTACCTCTGTGCATGTGCAGTCATAGAAATTCATAGCTTTACTAGATGCTCAGCAAATCATTTCAAAAACCATCCCAAAGTCCTGAATGCCCAAACTACCCTCTTAACACTGTGTCACTCAAATGACTCATTTCTTCCCAGGACATTTAGTTTAACCATATTCATTTCTGAATGATGGAATGAGACAGTGTTTTCAGGGTCAGCAGCTGATTTCACACACTGCTGTTCTTTGCCTTCAGGCAATGGTTCCTCACTCACTAAAGACACCTGAAGAAGTTTGTCCGTCGTCCCACCAGTCCCTCAATCAGTTGCTTCCAGGTAAAGCATATCTCCACCTTTAGGGAACTAGTTATCAGAGAGTGTTTGTCCCATCTACAGAAGGCCAAATCTCATCTTGAGTGACCTAGGGGTACCACAAAGAAGACAGTCAGCTCCTTGGCAAACCAGCCTCAGGTGGCTGCAAGAGAAGTCAGCTGCAGCAAACCAAGAAACTGTCACTGAAAAGGAAGGATATTTGCCTAATACCCTACAGAAATATATTCTTTTATGATTTAGTTTTGTAGCTGTTCAAAGTATTACAATCATAATTCCTACCTTTAGATTTTGTTTGGTAATAAAACAATTCCTCTGTGATCTAACAGTTGTGGGGAACCTTTGGGAGAAGCAACCCATTAAACGGGAAAAGTGACAATGTTTCCTCCTTTCCCTGTCCTTTTAGGCCTCTTATTTCAGGCTTTTTCAATAGGAGTTCTGTCACAGGACTTGCATTACATGTCTGTTGAAATGTCTGTTTTTCTTCCCTTTGCATCTGGTCTCTCAGAAGGTGTACACTGACCTTCCATGCTGGTTCTAAACTGGACTTCTCTCTGGTGACCTGTGCTCTTCAGCCATCATATCTTGTCGGGCTTTAAGGTGATTTTTCCTTTCTGCAGGCTTCAGAAAACCTGGAATGTTTAAATGCACACATACCTCCTTGGGTTTGCCTGTGGAGCTTGCTGCTAGCATTTCATACTTCACACTCAGTCCAGTCATGTGTATGCCAGATTTGGCACTGAGGCCTGCCCTCAGATTACTTTCTTCACCTGCCTACCCTCACTCTCTGTTAGTTGAAAGAGTTTGCTTTTACAGCATCCCTGGATTGTTTGTGGCATCTGAGCATGCTTTCCTGAAGGAACAAGAAGATTATGTTCTGCCAGTTCCACAGTTTGTTTCCTTATGAAGATGAAAATACAGATGCTCAACACACACTGCGAATGTCACATTTATCTTAGAGTTGTGTTCAAAACACCGAGAAAGGCAGTTCCTGCAGGGACCTTAAAACCTAGAAGGTTCCTAGTGGCACTGTAAGGCCTGTACTGTATTTATCTTGCCTGTGGTTTGCTGTCACTTTCCTTGTCATGTGCATTTGGTACGAAAAAAGGTAGGAGTTTTCTAATGTATAGGGCACAGGAAGTTCAACTCCTTTAACAAATGCTCTGAAGGTGAGATCTCTCTAATGCTTGCTAATTCTGGTGTTCATTTAAAGCCTGTGTATGTATCTTGCTAAAGTGTCCATTGCCACTGAGAAAAGATTAACTATTAGCCAAGCAGTGTTTCTAACTCTTTCACAGTTTCACAGCTAATGCATTTCCTGCCTGCATCCCCTTCAGCAGCTGTGAGTGTGCCTGTATACAATTATGGAAGCAAAACTGCTTGCGGTTAGAACAAGAGCAAGACATAAACTGTAGCCTCATGTCAGTATCACTTCAGTCCTGCTGATGTTAACAGGGAGTTAGAGCAAGCTTCCACAGGCATTTTCCGACTCTTGGGCCACCCAACAGATTGGACCTCTTGCATCTTCCATGATCCTAATGCAGCCAGGGAGACTTAGCACAGAGCAGCATGCCATAAACACGGACAGCACTGTCCAGAGATTTAAAATGTGTGTTTGTTGTCTCCTTTCATCAGCTTTTCCCTGAGACTGTTTGCTTAAGAGCTGCTCAGCTATTGCCAGGAATGCAGTTATCCTATTTTAGGCTATATGTACTCACTAAAGCTCTAAGCTGTTCCCACAGTGGGTGAGAGGCTTTGAGCTGGTGGTGTGGTGCTCCAGTGGTGTGGTCCATCAAACCCTGCAAGTATGTAGGAGAAACCTCTCTGCTGAAAGGTGCTCACCCTCTCTGAAGCAATGAGCAAACTTTTAAATGTAGCTCTGTTGTTTGGTCATTTTAGCTCTTGCTTGTATAAACTGAACCTCCCAGAAGTACAAAAAGTCGATACCACCAGATAATCTACCGAAATCAGATGCTGAGGGAGAGGAGCCCTTTTGGAGCAGAGGGAGTAGGCAATAGACATGGGAGGCTATGGGGCAGATGGAAGGGAGGAGCTGATATAAAGAGCCTCATTTTGTGTGTGTTGCCTATCATCCATGCTTCTGCTGAATCCTTGGGTCTTGTATTTCTAACAAACTACTCACTGTTTATGTGTGTGAAAATACAGCAGATACAGTGAAAATACAGGAAAGGAGGATATTATACTTCTATAACCTGCTGCAGAAGGCTATGGGGATGATAATGCCTTCACGGCTGTATCTTGTGTGGCCCCTTTTCTGAATCTAAACAAATCAACTTAACAGTCCTGTGAGGGAACTTCATTCAACCTCCCTGCCAGGCAGCAAAGCCTCTCTCATTAGCAATTTCAGATGCAACAACTTTCTGTCTGTCTGGTCTCTGTTCTTTGTACTTGGTCTTTTTTGAGGATAGGCTGAAAGGTGTAAATATAGCAGTTTAAGGGTGTGGAGCGGGGAACAACTGAAACACTTGTCTTTGAACTGCTTGGATCAGATTCAGCCTAGCAGCAGAAGTCCAGCTCCAGGCAAGGCTGAATTTAGCATTGTCAGACACTGCTCCACCACTGATGGGGCTGGATTTGCCCTGCCTGGAATTTGAGAAACAGGCTGTTTCTTGTGCTTTCTTCACTCTGCTGCTTATTAAGAATTTGACCTTTTGAGAGGTCAATGTCTTGGTGCACCCTAGAGTCGTGTAGGTGAGTGGGTGAGTTTGAGCTAAAGCTTCAAATACAAGTCAGCCCTGGAGCTATCATCTTAAGGAGCAACATCTCATCTGCTCATGGCTGAGTTGCTGCCACTTCTCAGTGGCTTTCTGTGTTGCACCCTCACTTGTTCCTGTGAAGGCTTTTTCTTGTGACCCAAAAGCTTCTGTCTGATTTCAGCTCTCCGTTCTGCATTCAGCTTATGTGGAAATCTTGAGCGGCTTTGCCACTTCATTCAAGTGCTCACCTGAGAGTGATGTACATTTTCTCCTTGCTGAGGGTCACCTGTGTATAGCCACGAGCTATTCCACTAAGGCAGTAGTTTAAAACAAGCAGATTTTTATTCTTAGCCGTCAGCTCACAGGCTGATGTCAGTGTGGAGGATTTTAAGACCTGTTGTGGCTGGTGTGGCAGGCAGGCCGGCTGGCTGTGCACATGCCTAAACCCACCCCCTGCTGGGGGTCCGGAAGGGAATTCCCTTATCAGGAGCAGCACACAAAGAGCCAGGAGCGTTTCTGAATGCCGGGAAAGCTGACATTCCTCCAGGGCATCACCTACCTGCGGCTTCCAGCGGGACGTGCAACACGGGACCTGCCAGCCCTTTGCTCAGGGGGACCAGCTTGGCTCTGGCATGTGGGCACGCATCTCCTTGACCCTGTTTATGGCAGCATTTGCTATGCGTCCTTCAGGAGGAAACCCTGACATCCAGTTCTTGCCTGCTGCATTAAAGCTCCTAAATCTTACCTCTGTGTTAAGGGCTCTGTGGTCTATAGCTCCCCACAGTGGGAGATCTGTGATAGTGCTTCAGGCTTCAGAGAGTTCGCAGGGGTGAGGTGAGGGATGGCTGAGTTGAGGGGATTTTTATCTGTCTCTGCACTGGCCTGTTTCACTCGTTGCAGGAGGTAAAATATGTCCCAAGTAATGAGATTTTTTGCATGTGTCAGTTTGTCTGCAAGGTTCAAAGGAGTAGAACTGCTTGGTAGTATTTTTCTCCCCTTTGGGAAAGAACAAAACAACAACCCTGAAATTCCTGCTGTGCTGCTGGTGAGTGAAATCTGTTCTGAACTGTGTCCATACATTGCTACAGGCAGGCGGGGGAACAGCTCATCTAGGCAGAATACAAGCATGCAGGCATCTGCAAGCCAAAAATCTTCTAGCCAGGAGAAATCTCTGTGAAGAAAAGGAGATCTCTGGCAAACTGGTGCACTAGTTTAGCTTTATAGAATCATAGAATCAATAAGGTTGGAAAAGACCTCAGAGATCACCAAGTCCAACCTGTCACCCAGCACCTCCTGACAACTAAACCATGGCTCCAAGTGCCACATCCAATTCTTTTTTTGAACACCTCCAGGAATGGTGACTCCACCACCTCCCTGGGCAGCACATTCCAATGGCCAATTACTTTTTCTGCGAAGAACTTTCTCCTCACCTCGAGGCTAAACCTCCCCTGGCACAGCTTGAGACTGTGTCCTCTTGTTCTGGTGCTGGTTGCCTGGGAGAAGAGACCAACCCCCACCTGGCAACAACCTCCCTTGAGGTAGTTGTAGACAGCAATAAGGTCTCCCCTGAGCCTCCTCTTCTCCAGGCTAAACAATATTTGAACTGTTCACACAACAGGAAAACAGAGTAGTCTGAAAATGCTTAAACTCTTTGGACCTGTCTTTTGTATGAATACTGGGAATCATCTCCTAGAATCTTTTCTTCAGATCAGTCCTGACCTGAAGTAGCCTAAGCAGTTTCTTGAATGCATTCCATAGTATTTAATTTAGCTCTGATTTCTAGCTCATGGTTCCTTCCCCCCCCAAAAGCTATAAACTGTAGGAAGCCTCAGCACAGCATGTCCTTATTTTCAGTTACAAAAAAAATTGATTAAAACCAGCTAAAAAAATTGTTGGTTTCTATTATATTTTTTGAAATCATAGAATTGTCAGGGTTGGAAGGGACCTCAAGGATCAGCCAGTTCCAACCCCCCTGCCATGGGCAGGGACACCTCACACTAGATCAGGTTCTTCAGAGCCCCATCCAGCCTGGCCTTAAAAACCTCCAGGGATGAGGCTTCCACCACCTCCCTGAGCAACCTGTTCCAGTGCCTCTCCACCCTCATGGGGAAGAACTTCCTAACATCCAAACTAAATCTACCAACTTCTATCCTTACTTCATCCCCCCTAGCCCTATCACTACCTGACACTCTAGAAAGTCCCTCTCCAGCTTTCTTGTAGCCCCCCTTAAGATACTGGAAAGCCACAGTTAGGTCTCCTCAGAGCCTTCTCCTCTTTAGACTGAATAGCCCCAACTGTCTCGGTGTGTCTCCACCGGAGAGGTGCTCGAGCAGATAGTGAAGAGCTCTAGAAGGTCTGAAGAATTTATTTACAGGCATTCTATCCAGCTTGTTTCACTATCATCATATTCAAGTACCATCAAGAGGAGCAGCTGATGAGCTTCAGTAAGGACTGTGCAACAGACACTTGGGTTTTTCTAGCTTCAGTGTTGCACTGAGTGATTTCAAGAAGCAGTTATAGCCATAACCAAAGCATGTCAAGTTTTATGTTTTTAATTCCCTCTCAGTGCATCTGTGCATGTCAGCAGCACCCCTGTGCACTGGAGCTAGGAATTGGCCCTCAGGCTCTATCTGAAAACCCAATCGTTTCCAGGCAGGCTGTGACACAGGCCTATGTGTCACAGCTCCAATTACTGCCACAATTTTCCACAGCTGTAGAAGTCCAAACCCAGTGTGCTGCAAACTCTGATTCACAATGGCTGCAGGTTCGTAAGGCCTTGTCCAGGGGAGAGAGTTCACAAAGCACTGAGTGTCCAACCATTCCTGTCTCATGAACTCAGTGCTGTGGTGGAGGGCTGCAATCGCAGCTTTGCTGCAAGCAGATTTACACAGATACACCCAGAACAAACATTTCCTGTCATTTTTTATCTCCTTTGTTAGATACAAACACAAATGTCTCCAAGGACAATCAAATGGGAACACTTTGAAATGAACCCAAGCAATGAGCAAGTGCATTAACATGCAGGCTCCTATTTTACTTTTCTAATTAAACTCAATTGTGTTCTCTGACCTGCATTTTAAATACTGAATATTTAGTGGGATTCATACTTTTTCCCCCCTAGCCTGGCTCCTTTCAGGCTTTGTTCAGCATGTGAATAGCTCCATTAGGGAAATGTGAAAGCACTGGACTATGCATTGAGTTGCTATTTTGACATTCCAGAGGGGGATGCTGCAAAGCTGTATATTACAGAATTGGACATCGTTGGTTTGAATTCAGATCAGTTTGGTCTGAAAAGCTGGGTTTAGCTGTTTGACCTGCTCTGACCCATTTCTGTGCTTTGTTCAGTAAGGTATCTGAGTTGCTTGCAAATTTCTTCCTATCCTACTGTGTACAGGAATCTGAACTGTTTGAGTGCTTTAGCCCCTGTCTCTTGCTTTGGTGGAATAAAAATCATTTTGTGCCTCGTCATACTATGAGATTTTTTTAAACACCATTGTTGCTGTCCTGTCCTTTATTTCATTTTTTCCAGCATGCCCCAGCTTCAGAAGCGTAGCTACAAAAAAGCTCTGCTTAGAAACCCAATGAAACTCTGAGCATTGTTGAAACTAACATTTATTACAGTGATTAAAGCCAGGATTTACAGTTACCTGAAATGAGATTGGGAAAGGTGCTAGGTTGCAAGGAGGAATTACAATACTCTCCTTGAGCCATAGCCTCATGCAGAGCTTTCCTTGCATGTTGGAGAGATGGAGCTGGGGCAGCAAGACCAGCACTGGTGGCTGAACTCGAGATGGTTGCTGAAGAGGCAGCAGCAGCAGCCCTGAGATAAAGGGAGAAGTGAAAAGAAGCAGTCAAGTGAGGAACATCACACAGTTTCTGAAGTGAGGTTTGCTTGCAGAAAGGTTGGGATTTAAAATGCCTGGAGTTGTTCCCTGGATTTTGCTGTCCCTTACTGGATAAACTTGAAGGTTCAGAGCATTGCTAAATCACAATAAAAGTACAGGTTTGCTACTTCCAAAAGCCTTGAGCTGATTGCATGAATGCTTCAGCTGGTAGATAAGTAGGTGCAGATAGACTGTTGAGGCATGAACTCCAGACCTTCAAAAGGAATTCCACTGGCAAAGCAAACTCCCATTTGCTACCCTTGCAAACCATTTCCCATTTTTCACCAAGCAGCTGGGGCTGGCCATTGTCTAAGCTCAGAGAGCAGGTTGCTTGGGTCACTGATTTGTCACCATTGCTATTCTGGCTGTGCTGCTGCATCTACTTGGCTGCCAGCTGCATTGTGTCCTGCCTGCACTTCCTGTCTTCTCTCCAGCTCTAGCAGGAGACAGTTCCCAGGTCATCAGACATAGAGATGCCCAACTTAGCTGTCCTAGAAGGTGCTGGGGCAGGGAGGGGAACACTCCAAGGCCCTCTGCCACTGCTGTTTGGCACCCTTCCTGTGGGTAAATGCCTCTCAAGACAATGTGCTCTTACCTCAGCTCACTGATGGAGGCTTGGACAGAATACATCAGGATCACTTCTGGGATCTGTTTCTCATTCTCTTTTCAACTTGATCTTTGGAGAGTCTAGGAGAAATGGGAAGACATAGCTTAATGTTGTTGCTTACTCAGGTCTCATAGGGAGGCAGGAGACACCTGCTTGGTTAGTGCTGTTTTCCCTTGTCTAGCACTATGTTATTGGCCAAAACTCTGGAAGAAGAGACCTTCTGAAGCATGAATTATGGTATTTATTATCCCTGTCTGTAGGTCAGGAAATGGGGAAAGTTTTGTTCTCACACCCCCAGCACAAGTCCTGAATACAATGATACTGTGCCCAACATTTGTTTTGTAGGTTGGCTGAAGCAGGTCGTAGAAGGCCTGTGAAGCAGGCAGGTAAAGCTGAGAGAAAAGGTTTTTCTTAGCAGGGAGAGGAGCTGATACCCAAGCCCCATGCATCTCTTCCCCTTTTTGTTTCAGTGCAGGGGAACTGTAAAAGTCATGGGCTGTGGGTAGCATTGCTGGGACTTCGCAGTGAGAAAGTCCTTTAGGTGGCTTGAAGCAGCCATCAGCTGGCTCCTAATGTGAGCTGGCAGGCACTTCTGCCTGCAGCCTTGAGCTGTCCTGCCTGGTTGCAGCCACAGCTGAGAAGTGTAACTAGAGATGGAAGGTAATGCCTGACAGCAGTGAACCGCCTGAATGCTGTGTGCAGGGCTGTGATATAGACCATGGTAGTGTGAAGAAACGATAATTAAAGTGTGCTCGTTACTGCAGCATGGTAACAGCTATGCCTAAGCTTAAAGGAACGGGAGGGAGAAAAGTGTCAAGAAGTCAGAGAAGATGTACAAGACAGAGAAAAATGTGTATAGACTGCATTTTGTTAGCCCATATTGTTTTGTTTCCTGCTTTCCAAGACATATTTCCACCTCATTTTTATACTTCTATGAAAACAAACTGAGCAAGTTGCTCGTTCCGTTTTGCCTTTCCCAAGCCTGCATTGTTCTGCTGAGAAGCACAGTGCAGAGGTCCTCTGCCAATAGCTGTTGAGTAACTCATTCTGATGGGAACTTGCTGCCCTTGGAAATATCCAGTCTAGGATGTTTTCTCCTGAGGTGTGGGGGGTAGCCAACATTTCTAGTAGTGGCAGTACTTTTTGTCCACATGAACAGCATCTGTTTTGCATGTTTTGGATCCAATCCATAGAGTGGCACCATAAAATTACTCCATTGGCACATTTCCTCCCCATTCACTGTACTTACTTCTCCCTTTAAGTCCTCATGGACTGGGGAGGTTTAAGTAATCTGTGTTTCTCAGATGCTGATAGTTGCTGCTGCTTGAGAACACTTGAATGCTGTTGGCGTGGAGAGCAAGGGTTCCCCCTCCTGAGTGTAGTGGAACTAAAGGAACCTCCCATCGTGCTTTGCCATGGCAGAAGACAGAAACTGAGCAATCTGCGCTGGCTGATAGGAATGGAAGTGCCAGCAGTGTGTGTGTTTCTGTTCTGTGCTGAGGTAGCAGTGATTTTGAAGGAAGTGTGAGCAACACAGTGGAATTACCGATGTCATTCGCTGCATTTGCTGATGACAGCGAGCTCGGGAGGGCCTGCAGGCACAGCCAAGGGCAGAAGTAGAATCTGAAATGGTTTGCACAAACTGCAGGCATTTTGTGAAAAAAAGCATACTTGTGAGGTTGATCTGAGGAGAAACCCAGGCAGAGAGCAGTGCTGCTGAAAAGGATCTTGTGGGGTTGTGGTGGATCTCAAACCAAAACACGAAACAACAGTGTCCTGCTGCTGTGAAAAGCACCAAACATGGCATGTCTGACTGAAATGCAGAGAGTGGAGTGTTGTTTGCAAGATAGACTAGACTAGGCTAGACTAGAATAGACCAGGTTGGAAAAGACCTTCGAGATCATCAAGTGTTTAGTACACCTGCTCCTCTATTTGACCTATCATGTTGTGTTGGGTGCTGTGCCCCAGATGGGGAGCAGTGCTTCCACAAAGATGTGGCCCACTTGGCCAGAGGGTGGCCACTCAATAAAGGAGTGAGAAGGATGTGACAGTAGTCTTCAAATATCACAGTATCAGAGTATCACTAAGGTTGGAAGAGACCTCGAAGATCATCGAGTCCAACCTGTCACCACAGACCCCACGACTAGACCATGGCACCAAGTGCCACGTCCAATCCCCTCTTGAACACCTCCAGGGACGGTGACTCCACCACCTCCCTGGGCAGCACATTCCAATGGCGAACGACTCTCTCGGTCAAGAACTTCCTCCTAACTTCGAGCCTAAACTTCCCCTGGTGCAGCTTGAGACTGTGTCCTCTTGTTCTGGTGCTGGTTGCTAGAGAAAAGAGACCAACCCCCACCTGGCTACAACCAGCTTTCAGGTAGTTGTAGAGATCTATAAGGTCTCCCCTGAGCCTCCTCTTCTCCAGGCTGAACAGCCCCAGCTCCCTCAGCCTCTCCTCACAGGGCTGTGCTCAAGGCCTCTCCCCAGCCTCGTTGCCCTTCTCTGGACACGTTCAAGAGTCTCGATGTCCTTCCTAAACTGAGGGGCCCAGAACTGGACACAGGACTCAAGGTGTGGCCTAACCAAAGCAGAGTACAGGGGCACAATGACTTCCCTGCTCCTGCTGGCCATGCTATTCCTAATGCAGGCCAGGATGCCATTGGCCTTCTTGGCTGCCTGGGCACACTGCTGGCTCATGTTCAGGCAGCTGTCAATCAGCACCCCCAGGTCCCTCTCTGTTTGGGAGCTCTAATATATAAAGTAGAGCAGTGACACAAAGGCTTTAATTGACATCTGTAGCCGTGAGAGACATGATGGAAAGTAGTGGGCTGCACTGTAGTGAGGGTTGAGCAAGATGATCTTTCTGGAGTGAAATGAATTAGCAATGTGGAGCATGTCATGTGGGTCACAGGATTAAAGCAAAGAGCTGTCTGGAGAGGCATAGGTGTAGCTCATCTAGCTGTAATGTGACACAATCAGTGAGGTGAGCCTCTCACACTCCTTCCAACCCTCTTTTTCTCAATGCTGGTACTGAAAGACAGTAACTTTGCAGCCAAGCAGTCCTTAGACCCAGTGTGTATGTTGCCAGTGAGATATTTCCATGAAGGCTTGGTGGAATGGGAAGGAAATGAGTCCTATCCCACTTGATGGGGAATGTAACCTCTTCAGGTAGATCAATAATAGATTTTCCTCTCTCCACCCCAGAAGAACTAATAGGGACAAACAACATTAGGCAAGAAAATGCTGGCTTGTGGCTGCAAAACTGTGCATAGATCTCCCTCCAGATTTACTTCCTACCCTGTGCCAACATGTGATGATGTTGTATGGGCTCTGCTAGCAGGGCAGTAGCAAGGAGAGAGGAGATGGATTACTCCTTGGAGCATTCAGCAGGGGTAACACCCTGCAAAGGGAATTCACTTTCACTAAGTCCAGCTGGAAGCACAAAACTTGCAGAGGCTGCTGTTATCTGTGGATTTATGTTGGCACTGAAAGCACAGTCTGGGAGCAGAATGATGGAAGAGCAGCACCCAGAGCAGCAGATTCCCGTTCATTGGTTTTCATAACCCTTCTTCTTAAGTCTGTACCGCATAAGCTGCTCTCAGCTCTTGCTTCCTCCCTCCTTCCATGCAACAACCAGCCACCCTTTAAGACAAGGAGAAAATTGGAATGGGGTCAGAGTTTACTTTAGGAAACAAAATTACTATTTATGAAGAATATGAAGCAATTTGGGCTTTGCACAGCAGGCAGTAAGAAGGTAATTGCAGTTTCCAAACAAGAACAGGGAGAGATGAATTGGGATTGCTGTGACAGATTTGACACCTGCGCTTACTTCCCAGGATTGCAGGGGAGAAAGCAAGTTGGAAAGGTCAATCTCAGACAAAAAAAAAAGGTACAGAAAATAAGCAACTGCAATGCTAATAGTTCCAGTGCTGTGCCATTATGGTGTTATAGGCTGAAAGCACAATCCAAGGAGCTTTAAACTCATGCATGCTAATTCAAAGGTGTTCATATAAAGTGGAGAGTGTGCCTTAACCAGGAATAAAAGGGATGAGGGAAGAGTCCTGAGGGTAATTTTTGGGCCAGACTTCTTTTAATGAAGCCCCTTAAAGTTTTGCCACTAACTTCAGTAAGGTCAGATCTCACTCTTTGGAAATGATGGACGAATGGAAATGGTGGACGAGAAGCTCAACAGGAGCTCTCAATGTGCGCTTGCAGCCCGGAAAGCCAATCAGATCCTGGGCTGCATCAGGAGATGTGTGACCAGCAGGTCAAGGGAGGTGCTTCTCCCCCTCTACTCAGCTCTGCTGAGACCCCACCTGGAGTACTGCCTCCAGTTCTGGAGCCCCTATTACAGCAGGGATGTGGACATGCTGGAGCGTGTCCAGAGAAGGGCCACGAGGATGATCAGAGGGCTGGAGCACCTCTCCTGTGAGGACAGACTGAAGGAGTTGGGGCTGTTCAGTCTGGAGAAGAGAAGGCTCTGAGGTGACCTCATTGTGGCTTTCCAGTATCTGAAGGGGGCCTACAGGAAGGCTGGGGAGGGACTTCTCAGGATCTCAGGTAGTGATAGGACTAGGGGGAACGGAATGAAGCTGGAAATAGGGAGATTCAGGCTAGATGTGAGGAAGAAGTTCTTCACCATGAGAGTGGTGAAGCCCTGGAATGGGTTGTCCAGGGAGGTGGTTGGGGCCCCGCCCCTGATGGTGTTTAAGCCCAGGCTGGATGAGGCTCTGGCCAGCGTGATCTAGTGTGGGGTGTCCCTGCCCATGGCAGGGGGGTTGGAACTAGCTGATCCTTGTGGTCCCTTCCAACCCTGACTGATTCTATGATTCTATGATTCTATGATTCTATGATTCTATGATCCTCCCTGGAACTAGAAGTAGGCCAAGCTTTTTAGGTAGGTGGATCAGGTTTGTCTCCAATTTCTGTGAATTTTCCAAGTCAGCTCTGGGAGTTCAATTATGCAAAGAAATGAAAAGCAGGGGGGAGAAGCGTGCAAGTGTGTGCCTGCATGTGGTTGTGGAAAAACATGTTGAATGTATTAACACTGGATGAGAGCAGAGGGAATTCATAAAATGCTTTACATTCTGCTAATTCCTGAGCTACTCAGCAGATGCAAGAGTAAACCAAGTGGCACTGGTGGAAACAACTTCTTGCAGAGTTCAGCAGACATCTGGCTACAGTTAAGGGATGCTTTTTTATTACAGGATGAATACCCTGTTAGAATACGCAGTCCTATAGGTTCTGAATTGGGAGGGGCCTGCAGTAGTCAAGGGGACCATAAGCAGAGACACATGCTGCTGGGGGAAAGCGTTCAATAACTTGCATGTTGTGAGAGTTCTGATTGTTTTAGCCCCTGATCTCACAATCACACTAATGAGCTGTTCAGGATTCTGAGGGAATTAAAAGAGAAAAAAGAGAGACAGGCCTCAAAGTGCAGGGAATCTCCTCTTCTGATGGCTGCACGCTGCTGTGATGTTAGCTGCAGGAGCTTGCTAGCTCTGTTTAAGACCTTGCTCCAGATCCTACTGCCCAGTACTGCCGCCGCTAGTAGTGGTGCTGCCTCCTTTGTAGGGTCCATGTAGAGGGTGATGCAGACCCCTGGAGCTTTTGGACGTGGTCGATTCCTCAGCAGGTTTTTTGAAAGCTAGGAATTCATTCCTGAGGAGCACAAATCTTCATACTTGATGGCTGTTTTAAGGCTGACAGAAGCTTTTCACACCAAAATGTTCAACCTGTTTCTGTGGACAGGAGTTGTGTGCTGCCAGATGATTCTCCTTCTGTTTGCTGTACTTCACTTTTCCAGAGGTCTTGGTCACTTTCATCTACATTTCTCCTTTCTGTGTGCAGCTCAGCTATGCCTTAAGCAAGTCATAAATCCTTTGCATCCCTTTGTTTGTTTGCTTCCTTTTTTGGTTGTTTTTTTCCTTCTTTTTTGCAAAAGAAACAGCTGGCACACCAGGAGTTGGAAGTTTGAGGACACAGTCTCAGGCTTCATCAGGGAGGTTTGGGCTGGATGTTAGGAAGAGATTCTTCCCAGAAAGAGAGATTGGCCATTGGAATGTGCTGCCCAGGGAGGTGGTGGAGTCACCATTGCTGGAGGTGGTTAGGAAGAGACTGGATGCCATGGTTTGGTTGATTACATGGTGTTGGGTGATAGGTTGGACTCAATGATCTCTGAGGTCTTTTCCAACCTGGTTGATTCTATTCTATTTTATTCTATGGAGCAGGTTCTGATGAAAGGGGAGTTTCTCCTTCTGTAATAAAACTTTAAATGCAGCATTTCTCCATGCTCTAAACCCCACCCTGTGATTCATGCTGAATATTGCTGCTGGGAGGAACATTTCTACTGACCTTATCTTAGGAAAAACTCACAGACAGTGTTTTACACCTTTCCTTCTATCACACTCTCTGCCACTTTCAACAAAGTCCATGGTACCTCTCTTTTGAAGGCCTGACATCCTTGCCATCTGTGGCCATTTGCCTCTACTCATACTTCTCTCCTTGCATTTTCCTTTTCTTTTTCCTTCTTTTTTTTTCCTTTTTCCTTTTTTTCTCTTTCCCCATTTTTTCCTTTTTTCTTTTTCCCCTGTTTTTTCTCTTTTTCATTTTTTCTTCCCTGTTTTTTTCCTTTTTTCCCCCTGTTTTTTATCTTTTTTTTTAATCTATTGTTTTTGTGGGTTTTTTCCTGTTATGTTTTTTATTATTATTATTATTTTATTTGTATTTTCACTAGTGGACTTCTTGAGGGAATATCTTCTGCTATTCCCTGCCCCCCTTCTTTTCCCCTGATCTTTAAAAGACCTTAATCATAACTACAAATGCAACTACTATCACAAACTATCACGTATGTGTCTTGTGGTTGTGTTTCTTCACACACAAATCTCTTTCTGCATTTCGTTCTCTCTGAGCTACAATTTTAGCCTAATTCCTATACAATGATAGCTGACTTTTCTTAAAGGTTTTCTATCTATTACCTGCCCTTTGTGTACCCAGGATGTACCTTCGTTTTGGATTGCTGTAAGCAGCAGCAGCCTCCTTCTAGCTGCTTAGCCAGTGCCCCCCGTCTCTCAAGGCTGCGCTCAGTATGCCTGCATGCTATCAATTGCTTTTTGCATCACATCTCTACCATATGGCCTGTCTGACACTAGAAATGTCACACACAGCTATAATTTCATCCAGGCTTGTAGAATTCTGTATCTGAATTAGCCTGAATCATTTTTGCTTTGTTCCTAGCCCTTCTGTCTGCTGCTGTTCTTTCTCCACTGTTCTGCAGTGAATCAAACCGGTCTCTGTGGCAGGACTGGTTCACAGGTGATTCTCCTTGCATGGTTTCTTTCATTTGTTGTCAAGATGTTGACTCCCAATTCAAAGCAGCCTGTAATGCAAGCCTCTATTGTTCCCTTGGTACAGCCTCTGTTTTCTCTCATTTCCCTCCCATAGAAAGATCTTCCTCTGACCACCACCCAAGTATCACAGTATCTTAGAGGTTGGAAGGGACCTCAAGAGATCATCAGGTCCAACCCCCTGCCAAAGCAGGATCACTTAGGGCAGTCTTATACAAGAAGAAATGATACTTTTAAAATTCCTACATCTTATACAATACACCAGGTTGGAAGAGACCTCCAAGATCATCACATCCAACCCATCAACCAATCCAACCCACCTAAACAACTAAACCATGCAGCCAAGCACCCCATCAAGTCTCTTCCTGAACAGCTCCAATGAAGGCGACTCCACCACCTCCATGGGCAGCCGCAGGGGCAGTCCGCACAGGAATGCATCCAGGTGGGTTTGAAAGTCTCCGGGGAAGGAGACTCTACAACCTCCCTGGGCAGCCTGCTCCAGGGCTCTGTCTCCCTCACTGTGAAGAAGTTTCTCCTCATGTTGAGGTGAAACCTTCTAAGCCACACTCCTGGTGTCATGGCAGACGATGCCAGGGACGGGGAGGAAGAACTGCCCATCATAAGTGAAGCTCAGGTTCGTGATCACCTGAAGAACCTGAAAGTGTTCAAGTCCATGGGACCCGACGGGATACACCCACGGGTGCTGAGAGAACTGGCAGATGAGGTTGCCAAGCCCCTCTCTATTATATTCCAGAAGTCATGGCAGACTGGGGAAGTCCCCACAGACTGGAAAAGGGGAAACATTACTCCCATTTTCAAAAAGGGCAAGAAGGAGGAACCGGGGAACTACAGGCCAGTCAGTCTCACCTCTGTGCCCGGAAAGATCATGGAGCAGATCCTCCTGGAGGCACTAATGACTCAGAAGAATAGTGAAGAGGTGATTGGGAATAGTCAGCATGGCTTTGCCAAGGGCAAATCCTGCCTGACAAACCTGGTGGCCTTCTATGATCAGGTGACAGCATTAATAGATGAGGGGCGAGCAACTGATGTCGTTTACCTGGACTTGAGCAAAGCCTTCGACACTGTCCCACACCACCTCCTGGTCTCCAAGCTGGTGACACATGGGTTTGATGGATGGACCACTAGATGGATAAAGAATTGGCTTGATGGCCGCACCCAAAGAGTGGCTGTCAACGGGTCCATGTCCCAGTGGAGGCCAGTGACAAGCGGAGTCCCTCAGGGATCAGTCCTGGGACCTGTCTTGTTCAACATCTTTGTGGGTGACATGGACAGTGGCATCGAGTGCACCCTCAGCAAGTTTGCTGATGACACCAAGCTGTGTGGTGCAGTGGACACCCTGGAGGGAAGGGATGCCATCCAGAGGGACCTGGACAGGCTGGAGAGGTGGGCACAAGCCAACCTCATGAGCTTCAACAAGACCAAGTGCAGGGTCCTGCATCTGGGTCGAGGCAATCCCAGGCACAAATACAGGCTGGGCAGGGACTGGCTGGAGAGCAGCCCTGGAGGAGAGAGACTTGGGGGTGCTGGTGGACGAGAAGCTCGACATGAGCTCTCAATGTGCGCTTGCAGCCCGGAAAGCCAATCAGATCCTGGGCTGCATCAGGAGAAGTGTGACCAGCAGGTCAAGGGAGGTGCTTCTCCCCCTCTACTCAGCTCTGGTGAGACCCCACCTGGAGTACTGCGTCCAGTTCTGGAGCCCATATTACAGGAGAGATGTGGACGTGCTGGAGCGTGTCCAGAGAAGGGCCACGAGGATGATCAGAGGGCTGGAGCACCTCTCCTATGAGGACAGACTGAAGGAGTTGGGGCTGTTCAGTCTGGAGAAGAGAAGGCTCCGAGGTGACCTCATTGTGGCTTTCCAGGATCTGAAGGGGGCCTACAGGAAGGCTGGGGAGGGACTTCTCAGGATCTCAGGTAGTGATAGGACTAGGGGGAATGGAATGAAGCTGGAAATGGGGAGATTCAGGCTGGAGGTGAGGAAGAAGTTCTTCCCCATGAGAGTGGTGAAGCCCTGGAATGGGTTGTCCAGGGAGGTGGTTGAGTCCCAGTCCCTGGAGGTGTTTAAGACCAGGCTGGACGAGGCTCTGGCCAGCGTGATCTAGTGTAGGGTGTCCCTGCCCATGGCAGGGGGTTGGAACTAGATGATCCTTGTGGTCCCTTCCAACCCTGACTGATTCTATGATTCTATGATTCTATGATTCTAAGTTCAGGTTTGAACCTGTTGTTTCTTTTCTTTTACTGTGCACCACCCAAAAGAGCTTGGCCCCCTCCTCTTGACACCCACCCTCAGATATTTATACATTGATGAGATCCCCTCTCAGTCTACTCTTCTCCAGACTAAACAGCCCCAGGGATCCCAGTCTCTCTTCAGAGGGGAGATGCTCAAGTCCCCTAAGCATCCTCATGGCTCTCTGTTGGACTCTCTCCAGCAGTTCTCTGTCTTTATTGAACTGGGGAGCCCAAAACTGGACACAGTTTTCCAGGTGTGGTCTCAGCAGGGCAGAGTAGAGAGGTAGAAGAACCTCCCTAGCCCTGCTGGCCACACTTTTCTTGATGCACCCCAGGGTCCCATTGGCTCTTTTGGCCACAAGGGCACATTGTTGTCTCATGAAAAACTTGCTGTCCACCAGTGCTCCGAGGTCTTTCTCTGTGGAGCTGCTTTCCAGCAGGGCAGCTCCTGACCTGTACTGGTGCCTGTTGTTATTGCTCCCCAGATGCAGGGCCCTGCACTTGTCCTTACTGAACTTCATGAGGTTTGCCTGCACCCAGCTCTCAGCCTGTCCAGGTCACGCTGGATGGCTGCACAGCCTGACAGGTGTCAGCCAACTCCCCCAGTTTTGTATCATCAGCAAACTTGCTGAGGGCACTCTCAATCCCCTCAGCCAGGTTGTTGATAAAGATACTGAACAAAACTGGGCCCAGTACCAACCCCTGAGGAGCACCACTGGCCACAGGCCTCCATGTTGACTCTGTGCCACTGATGGTGACCCTCTGAACTCTGTTGTGGAGCCAGTTTGCAATCCACCACACTGACCAGCTGTCTGTGCCACATTTCCTGAGCTTTTCTATGAGGATGTTATGGGAGACAGCATCAAAAGCTTTACTGAAGTCAAGATAGGACATCCACAAAGCTGCTGCTACACTTCCTAGCTTTTCAAAAGCAGACTCCCCTACCAAGTTAAGCTACTGATACATCAAAATCATTGCTTGTTGCAGGTACATATTTGTATTCCTGGACCATGCCTGTACCAGCTGGACCCTTCCGTGCTTTATAACCTGTGTGGGGCAGGGTTTTGTTCTGTTAGTACTACCTCAAGGACAGACTACTCTGGGTGTCACTAGCTGAGAGAACCTCACTAAGGTGCCATGGCAATTCAAGAAGAGAATGACATTTGCAGAATATTTGGTAGGCTCCATCTGCTTTCCTTGGAGCCCTGGTGTTCAAGAGCCTTTCTTTAACCTTGTGCCCAGTATGGAACCAATGAACTCATTCCTTTCTCAGTTTAGGGCAAGTGCTATGAATCTTCAGCCTGTCATCTCCCTGAAGGGCTGCACTGGCAGGAGTGGCCTTTGCATGTGCTTCTCAGCCCATCCTGCAAGGCTGAAACTAAACATCTATGTTTGGCTGCAGTTCTTTGGCAGTCTGGAAAAACTTCCCTTTGGTGCAGTAAAACTGAGAACTCATTTTGCACACTTCAGCCACAGACCATGAAATTCATCTTGTGAACTTTGCGTGGCAGCAGTGCTAGAAAGCTGAAGTGTCTGCTCTGCAAACACAGCAAAATGTATGTGGAAAGTGAGCTATTGGGGAAATTGAGATCATATTTAACTTCCTATTTACTGCATGTCAGATTTGTAGGATCAATGCTGTAGTCACAAAATATGTGAAGGAATGTGAGAGGACTGAAGTACAGTGTCTCTGGTGATGGGGTATTTTGAGGAGCCATCTGTACCCTTTGGCAGAGTGCCATCCCAAAACTCCATACAGCCTCACAGCCTCCTGCCCTGTGTTCTTCTCAGACTGCTTTTGACACACACAGGGTGTAGCCAGCTACACCAGAGGTAGTTCCCTGGTCTTCCCTTATAGCCAGTTGGAAGAATAGGCACCTAGAGGGTACGGTCACCCAAGCTGAGAAATCTGCCTGCAGATGAGATGCAGCACTACTGTCTCTGCCAGGCTTTTTTTTTGTCCCCTGCCAGAAATGATGTTGCTTTATCCAAGCCTTAACTTTCCTTAGATACTTGTGCCCTGCCAGGAGTTCTCTGGCGAGACAGGAGAGCCCCAGCATTAACAATGATGAGGCATTCCCTGTGTGAGAGGTGGGTGGCATTAATCCAGGCTGAGACAGAGCCACGAGCAAGAGAATATGGGGAAGAACTCTCTCTTATGGAAACTGTCTTTATATATATATATATATATATATATATATAAATATAAAACTTTATAGAACTTACAGAGCACTGGAGGAATTTGGGTTTCTTTGAGATCTCCTAAGAGTCAACAATCCACATGTGGCTAATTTAGTTATTGTTTAACTTTGGAAATGAGTGAGTGCTAAAAATGTCTTGAGGGACTCAACTATCAGGTTTCTGAGCATTCCAGTATACCCTGCTTAGAACATTAACTGTCTTTTCACATTTGTTTAGGTTGTTGGGGTTTAGTATTTGTCTTTGGTTTTGTTGCCTGACAAACAGATGAACCATACCATATGTACTGCTATAACTAGCTACGTCTGGGCAGCAAAAACACATATAGCAATGTTCTGTGGACGTGTGCCTGTTCCAGGGAAATGCCATGAAATTGCTTTCTGGGCACATGACCATTTCTCCACCAAAGAAACAGAAGCTCTTTAGACACAGATTTCCCCCTTATAGTCTTCCACGGGTACACCAATTGTGTAATTCCACTTTTGGGGTTCTTAATGTAGAGAATCATTGGCACCACATTACCATGGGCATCATATGCTCATGGGTAGCACAGGCTTGTGGGCACCACGCCATTATGCTTTTCCAGCCTTTTTTCTTTTGAGTGTTTCTGGGAAACTTTTGGTTACAGTTTTGGGAGAAGCAGTTTGAACTTGTCAGTTGCTGCTCCTGAGAGGCACTGCAGGAAAGATCTCATATGGTGTCATTGTCTACTTTTATTCTGCGCTCCCTGTTCTTCCAATTAATTCTGAGGGCAACTGTTGCATATTAGGTGACAATTTAAAGTAATTTATGCTGGTTACATACCTCCTGTGGCTGGCAATGCATCCCAATTACATGAAGCAAAGCAGAAATTGGTTGGTGTTTCCTGCTCCTACAAAGAGGAAGGTGCTCTCTTGCCCACTCTAATGCATAGATCCATACTGTCTGTCCCGTGGATACACAGTGCCCCTGAGGAAGCATTCCTAGGCACTCCGTGACACTATAGCATGATTTTCCTGCTTAGCCAGCTCTTTCCCCACAGGCCTGGTTCTTGCCAGAGCTGGCACGGTGCGCTCCTAATTTGCACGGCGGGCTCAGCCGGGTGCCGCGCGGCGGGCTGGGCGCAGCCTGATTGCCTCCGCAGACGTTTCAATGGGGCCGTGGGCGAGAAATCCGCGTCCTATGGCGAGGGCTTTCTCTCCGTGTCACTCACAAGAAGAATTCAGCCAAAGGTCCTCTGTGTTTTACCTCCGAGATGAATGTCATCCCAGAGCGAGATGACATGCAGAGCAGGATTACTTTAACATAACAAGTATTTCTGAGATGCCTTACGGACTCCGCTGCAGGGCTTGTGCTGGGGATGAAGCTTGTCATGCTAATCAGTATGGCTCTTCTTGTCTCCTGCCTCTCTTTACCAGTTATCTCTTTGGGAGAGAGGTTATTTTTTCATTGCTTTGTTTTGATCTCCTTTTTCTTTCTTTTTTTCCCTTTTTGTTTACAGTGTGCTTTGGCCCCAAGGCAGCGATGCCAGACGAGAGCTATTTTAATACAAACACTTTTGAGGGTTTGTTAGTCCAGAACAAGACTTAAACATTTATTGAAAGGAAATACATTACCATTCTTGCAGTCTGACTGAAACTTGCAGTCCTCTTCTCATACCTGGTGTGCACTGAGCTTGTTTGTGCTGCTCTTAAGCCATGCTCTTAGGTGTAGTCATCTACACTAAATACTGCCAGGCTGTTTCTATAAGGGGCTATGTCTCACTGCTGGGGTTTTTTAATAAGAGAGTTTGTGATCACTAGTTACTGAAAACAAGGAAAATGTTCTAAACAGTATAAATCGTAGTGCTTCCTCCTTGCTTTCAAAGGAATGACTAATACAATACCCCCAAGATTTAGATAATAATGACAGTGGAGGTGAGAGGTAAGCAAGCAAGCCTAGGACTCCCACTTCCTGAAGAATTCTGTGGACACTGCATCTTGCATATCAAAGGAAGTGAAAAAGCATCTCTAAAAGCCTTTGTAAAATCAGGATGTCTTCATTTCTGCTAACTGGAAAAGAATGAAATCAGAGGCAGAAGGATGTGCAGGGAACTTTTCCATGAAAGGGGTAAAATAACCCTCAGAAGATTCAAACCTGCAGTGATGAATACAATGAAAAAACCTTTCTCCTTACTCAAGTAAAAGACCCCAAAGAATCTGGATTAGTAATGTAGTGTGAAATGGCAGTAGAGACATTAAGGTCACTTGGATACCCAGTCCCCATGAACTACCAAACTTCTCCAGTTATGCCTTTGCAATAATCTTCTCTGTAACGTTCCCACCGTTAGTGCTGCACCACTCAACAAGCTTTAAAGCAGGCTGTGTGTACCCTGTATATATAGATAGTGCCTGGCATGTGTGGGCATCATTTGTTATTGGAGGCTGCAGATGCCACTCACTCCGAGGCAGGAGCAGTCTGTTCTGAGCCTGTGAGAGGGGAGAGAACCAAATCCAGAACTTGCAAGTCCTCATATGATGAATTAACTGTACCTTTTCTTTCCACTGTGATGGGAGCACCCACTCTGATCTCAGTTGGGATTTAGGGGCTTTCCCACAAACTTCATAGCACAGGACATGCTACAGAGGAAACCTGTCCTGTCAGAGCCATGCTCTGTGCAAAGATGGGCTGCAAGTGACAGCCTGTAGTGAAAGTCTGGTAAAGCCTTCTGAACCCCCTGCCACCTGTGACAACAGTAATCAGGCAATGTGCCTCTGGGATCTTGGGCACCTCAGTAGCTTGCACATCTGCCGAAGTCCCTGTCCTCCTTCACCTGAAGCATTTCTCCTCCTGGGCCTGCGTCTGGTCTGAGGAAGGAGCAAGGGCAAGCAATAGAGTAGTGAAAGGGGTGTTTGTATTGCCTCTGGCATGGGCACGTCTGGATGAACTCCTGGTTTGACCTGAAGACTTCCTTTCTTTTTTTTTTTTTTCCTTTTCCCCTTCTTTTTTAACCAGCATTAGGGAATTCCTGACCAGCTTGTTCTTGCAGTAGCCAGGCCAACAATGACAGGAATGTGGAAATCAGCTAAGCAATTATATTCACAGTGGTGGTTAACAGCATCCCTTCATCTGAAACAAATCAGTTACAGTCCAGTGAAACCTGCTGTACCTACTGCTCAGACATAATAGAGCCCTTGTTGTGCATTTCCAGAGTGTGCCAGATCACTTAAACAGGGTCGACGAAAAGCAACAGGAGAGAAATTGGATGTTTTATTAACCAGAGATGCAGAAACCTGGGTATTATCTTACTTAAGCCCCTTCCACACAGAGAAACCTGCCATTGTGTTTATAAAAGTGTTTCTCCAGGTACTGCAGAATGTTGTAGGAATGAAGTGTGGGAGTCTGAGTTAGAATTAGCTGTGAAGGAGAGTGAGGAACAGTTGCCAAGGTAGGGGAAGTCAACTAACAGAATGAATAGCAGTTACTCGAACCTCGGTCACCTCTGAAAATCTGCTGTATTTTTGATACCACTGGTGTTCAATCTGTGAGCCCCAGGATTCTGTGGGTTGCTTGTAAGCATATCTGTGAAGGGTGGTTAGGAGCACGAGGGCAGGTCTGCTAAATGGCGAGCAGTGTACGGGCATTTCTGAAAGGATCATTTACATCTCACTGGAAGATTTTTAGTCACCTACCACTCAAACAAGAGTACAAAAGTGCAAGATGTAATAATAAGCAGAAGCTTGTGGCAATCAGCCAGGACATGCACGTGGCAATTTGGAAGGCCTGCCCTAAGGTATGCTGCTGTTAATGTGAGCCCTGGAACAGAATTTGATCCTTGGTGTTGCTTGACCTAAAGAACCAACTCCTTCTTTTGGAAGTGAAAGGCATTAATGGCCCCAAACTGTGCACCATAGAAACTCTTAAGTTTATGAGGCTTTTGTTGTCTTTTAGTTGAAATGAAGGAGAGGATGCTTCTCCAGTGTTCTCATTGATTCAATGACTGTTAGCAGGTCTGGGAAGATTCTGCAGCTGGGTTTGGTAGTGCCCAGCCAGCAGTCATATAGTTAATGCAGCTAACACCTGCTGTTGCTGAATTTGTTGTTTGAATGACTCTCTAGTCCCTGCAATTCTCTCGAAAGTGAAAACAAGCTAGTTGAGAGTGAATTGAACAACAGGGTCCTAAATGGGAGTGCAGTGTGAACTACAGCAGCAATTTTTCATGGATTAATGGCCAAATTGTTGTCTCATTAAAGTCTGATGGCAAAATTCCCGCAGGCTACAATAGGGACAGGATCTGACCTAAGAAAAGATTCCATTTGAAGCATTTGAGTGTCTCCCAAAAGCCAATTATTGAATCAGAGGCACCATAATAACTACACTCAAATTTATTTCAGGACAAGGACACACAGTTGGGAGGTCAGTAAACGCTCACCATGTCATTTCTATGGTGACTTCATTGCAGAACTCAGCACCGGCCTGGGCATGATGCTGACAATAAGGCTGAGATGAGAAAGAGCCTGAAAGAATCTCATTGTAACCCATGAAAAGAAGTTGTTTCCATCAGCCACCTCATCAAGCAGCTTGGCAAAGTGGAAGCAGAAAGGTCTCTTCTGGTGACTGACCTCCACGGCATTTCTCTGCTTTCAGTGCCATCAATAGGCACCACCTGGCTCTGCTCCAGGTTCTAAAGAAATCTCCAAGTAATCAAAACAGTTGCTGACAAAACCACGTTAGCAGAATGTGTCTGTCTCCATGGTACAGCTTAATACCTGTGCATCATTAGTTCTTCTTCCTCTAAGCAACAACAACAAAACCAACAGGAAAAAAATAGATTGGGATGGTTTGTGTGACAAATGTGTCATGGCTTCGCTTTTGCTCTTTTCAGTTTTCTTTGCTTTTACTTTGTTCCTGGGCTAAATAGCAGAAATCAGCTGATAGAGCCTTTCCCAAAACGCCAGTTTGTCTTAAGCACTTCTGCTAGGGACACTAACCTCCTCATTAGCGATTCTGGACTCTCCTCATTAGCAAAGTAATAAATGCCAAGCACATGCACATCCCCTCAATATGCTGAGAAGCTTTGAGCCCCAGAAATTGCAGAGGAGGTCTCAAAACAGAAGGTGAGGAACTTGATTGTCCAACAAACCTTACATCTAGAAAGCTCCCACAGCCCTCTGAAAGAAGTGAAACCCAGTTGTGGAAACAGCTCACCAGGCACATGCAGGGGGGTAAATGATCTGGAGAGAAATGCTGTCTCACTGAGGTGAGGTGGGCTGACCTGTAACAAGGAAACCTGATTTCGTGTCCTCTTTCTTTTCCAAAACGTTCTTTCTCCTCGGCTGGCAATGCCTATGCCTGTGTTGGTCTTTGAGCAAGTTCATGTTATCAGAGGGCAGTCTCAAAACTGTTTTCACTGCAGCAGACAGGCAGCTTGTCTTGGTGCTCATAGGTGCTCTTCTTTTTTCCTTTTCCAGATGTTTTTACTCTGAGTTGATGCTAAGGCTATTTGGCTAGAAAGTAGATCTCTCTTTGAAAGCTGTTTTTAACAGCTTTCTTTTGTGTGTGTGCAGACACTCCCTCTTAGGTTTATTTTATATTACTGAGAAAAGCAAATGTGTGAAATAAACAAAATGCTAACAGCCACTAGAGAATTTGTATTTTCTTGTTACCTTTCCAGTCAGAGTTGTGGAGGCATTTAGACAGCGCTGTCTTAAATCTCTGGAATTTGAACACATTGCTAAGTACAGATCTGTCCCATTAATATGTCTTTGATAGTCCCAGTAGATATCCTTCTGCATCTCTCAATGCCTAAATACCCCAAGAAAGTGTGGCTTGGTTTTCTTCAAGTAAATCAAAAGTTCATTTTGGCTAAATATATTTGATCAAAAGAAGCATGGCCAGCAGGTCAAGAGAGGGATTCACAGAATCACCAAGGTTGGAAGAGACCTCGAAGATCATCAAGTCCAACCTGTCACCATAGACCCCACGACTAGACCGTGGCACTGGTCCAATCCCCTCTTGAACACCTCCAGGGACAGAGACTCCACCACCTCCCGGGCAGCACATTCCAATGGCAAATGACTCTCTCGGTGAAGAACTTTCTCCTCACCTCCAGCCTAAACTTCCCCTGGTGCAGCTTGAAACTGTGTCCTCTTGTTCTGGTGCTGGTTGCCTGGGAGAAGAGACCAACTCCCTCCTGGCTACACCCCCACCCCCCCTTTCAGGTAGTTGTAGACGGCAATGAGGTCTCCCCTGAGCCTCCTCTTCTCCAAGCTAAGTAACCCCAGCTCCCTCAGCCTCTCCTCACAGGGCTGTGCTCAAGGCCTCTCACCAGCCTTGTTGCCCTTCTCAGGGCACATTCAAGTGTCTCAATGTCCTTCCTAAACTGAGGGGCCCAGAACTGGACACAGGACTCAAGGTGTGGCCTAACCAAAGCAGAGTACAGGGGCACAATGACCTCCCTGCTCCTGCTGGCCACACCATTCCTAACGCAGGCCAGGATGCCGTTGGCCTTCTTGGCCACCTGGGCACACTGCTGGGTCATGTTCAGGCAGCTGTTGATCAGCACTCCCAGATCCCTCTCTGTCCAGCAGCTCTCCAGCCACTCTGACCCCAGCCTGTAGCTCTGCATGGGGTTGTTGTGGCCAAAGTGCAGCACCTGGCACTTGGACTTGTTGAATTCCATCCCACTGGACTCCGCCCATGTGTCCAGCCGGTTGAGGTCCCTCTGCAGAGCCCTTCTGCCCTCTAACTGACCAACATCTGCTCCCAACTTGGTGTCATCTGCAAATTTGCTGATGACTGTCTCAATGCCCTCATCCAGATCGTCAGTGAAGACATTGAAGAGGCTGGGGCCCAGCACTGATCCCTTGGGGATGCCACTAGTGACAGGCCGCCAGCTGGATGTGGCACCATTCACCACCACTCTCTGGGCTCAGCCTCCAGCCAGTTCCTATCCCAACGCAGTGTGCTCCCATCCAAGCTGTGGGCTGACAGCTTGGCCAGCAGTTTGCTGTGGGGGACGGTGTCAAAGGCCTTGCTGAAGTCCAGGTAGACCACATCCACAGGCCTCCCCACATCCACCAGGCAGTCAACTGATCACAGAAGATCAGGTTGGTCAGGCAGGACCTGCCCCTCCTAAATCCATGCTGGCTGGACCTGAGCCCTTGGCCGTCCTTCAGATGCGCACTTCTTGCCGCCAACTTTGCTCTGGTAAAACCTCACCTGAAGTATTGTGTCTAGCTCTGGAGCTCTCCACACAAGAAGGACTTGGACCTGATAGATCAGGTCCAGAGGAGGGCCATGAAAATGGACTGGAGTACCTCTGCTATGAGAACAGGCTGAGGGATAGGGTTGTTCAGCCTGGAGAAGAGAAGACTCTTGGGAGAGCTAATAGTGGTCTTCCAGTATCTGAAGAGGGCCTACAAGAAGGCTGGAGAGGGACTGTTTATGAAGGCCTGCAGTGATAGGACAAGAGGCAATGGTTTGGAGTTAGAGAAGAGCAGATTTAGATTGCATATTAGGAGTAAGTTCTTTACCATAAGGGTATTGGAACACTGGAACAGGTTGCACAGGAATGTGGTCAAGACCTCATCCTTGCATATATTTAAGGCAAGGCTCTGGGCATCATGATCTAATGGAGGATGTCCATGTCACTTCAGGGGCTTGGACTAGATGACCTTTGGAGGTTCCTTGCAACTCAAACCATTCTGTGATTGTTGATTTGATTTTGGCAATCAAATGAAGAAGGAAAGCAAGTTCTCCTTTATCAGTTCTGAGCTGCTTTTCCAACTGGCCCCAATAGAAGAAACACTGCATGTGCTACCTAAACTCTAAAGGCATTAAGCTGAGACACTTCAAAGTAACACAAATGAAAGGATTTATGTTTGGACAAGGCATTTGTGGCATTTATTTGGGTTGGTTACATACAGTACCTGATATTGGGATTTGAACACTGATTGTATGTAAAATAAAAAGCATGAGTTTTCCTTCCAAGAAATGAAACATTTCTTTTGCTACAGAAGTTACACTGATTTTAAAAACATTAAAGCTATAATATGGTAAAGTCATAGGATATCTCAAATTGAGACTGATCCACAAAGAACATCAAGTCCCACTCCCTGCTCCTCACAGGCCCTTGAACATTTAATATGATTGAACCTTGATCTGCTTTCCATTGCTTCAGCTGTCACTTAGAGGGGGTTTTATTTGTTAATAGAATAAATTGTCATTGTTTACATTTACTGTTTTGGCTAGCAAACAAATCCCACAGACTTGTTCTATCTAATCTGCTCTAGATTCAACATGAGTTTTGCTGGGTAATTCACTGGAGCCAGAGTTTTACCACTGCAATCCAGTCTGTCCTAAACCAGACAGAACAGCTAGGCTGAGTGCTAAGCCAAACCAGAAAGAGAGATTGGCCATTGGAATGGGCTGCCTAGGGAGGTGGTGGAGTCAGCATCCCTGGAAGTGTTTAAAATAAGACTGGATGAGGCACTTGGTGCCATGGTTTAGTTGATTAGATGGTGTTGAGTGATAGGTTGGACTTGATGATCTTGAAGGTCTTTTCCAACCTGGTTAATTCTGTGATCTGTGATCCCCTGAACCCTCCAGCTAAGGAACAAAGAAAGTTTCCTCTGCTTTGCTGAAAGGGACTTTCAGTGCTTGCAGGTTATGATTTTGCATGGCCTAAATGCCAGCTTTGAGATTTCCACCCCAGCCTGCTGCTAGGCAAAGGTCTGCATTAAGCTCAGAGCAAAACTGCAAGCTGTGAAGCGATGGCTTTCAGGCAGACTTCTGAAACTGACTTTCAAGTTGTCATATTTGCCCTTTCACTGTGCTTTGTGGTTTTGAAGGGTTGAGTTGACAGGGCTTCAGGAATAAAAGGTGGTTTTGAATTGTGAGAGGTATAGCTGGTGAAAAGAAAGGCTTTTGGTCATTTCCAGCTCACACCCTTGATCTGCTTGATCTATGAAACCTTCTTCCAGAGCTAGATATGCTTGACAGCATGTACACACACTGTGCACAGCTGGGGCATGGTATCTGCCCTGGCTCAGACCAGACACTGTGGTGGTGCAGAGATCAAGCTCCATGTATGAATCCAAGCATTGTAACCCAGGGCTCAGTCAAGTGGTTACACCCAAGGTCAAGCTGTCTGGAAACCAGTGTATGCATTTGAGAATAGAATAGACTAGACCAGACCAGACCAGACCAGACCAGACCAGACCAGACTAGACCAGACTATGTTGGAAGAGACCTTTGAGATCATTGAGTCCAACCCATCACCCAACACCATCTCATCAACTAAACCATGGCACCAAGCACCCCATCCAGTCTCTTCCTAAACACCTCCAGCAATGGTGACTCCACCACCTCCCTGGGCAGCACATTCCAATGGCCAATCTCTTTCTGGGAAGAACTTCTTCCCAACATCCAGCCCAAGCCTCCCCTGGCACAGCTTGAGACTGTGTCCACTTGTTCTGGGCCGCTGGAGTCACCTGCCAGGGAGCAGATAGCCACTCTGTGCCAACTGGAGTTATTTCGTGTTCTTCAAATCGATGTGCACCAAGTTGCCTAACACAGGCTAGAGCAACAAATGCATGGGCACTGCCTCTATTTATCACTGACATTAAGAATCATAGAATTACTTCAGTTGCAAAAGACCTCTAAGATCATGGAGTCCAACCATTAGCTTAATACCACCCTGGCCATTAAACCATGTCCCAGGTGTCCACATGTTTCTTCAACATCTCCAGGGACAGTCACTCTACCACCTGCCTGGGTAACCTCTTCCAATGCCTGACCAATCTAAACCTCCCTGGCACCCCTGGCACAATTTCAGGCCATTTCCTCTTGTCCTGGTACTAGACAGAAGAGACTGGCCCCCACCTCACTACAAGCTCCTTTCAGGCAGTTGTAGAAAGCATTGGGGTGTCCCCTCAGACTCCTCCAGGCTAAACAATCCCAGTTCCTACAGGCCTTCCTTCTCAGAGATTTTCTCTGGACTCCTCCCCAGCTTTGCTGCCCTTCTCTGGGCACACTCCAGCAATTCAATGTCTTCCTTGTAGTGAGGGGGGAGATTTGTACACAGAACATTTGCATAAGCCCAAGTTACTAATAACTGTGAAATAACCAAACGCTAGTGTCAAGTTTTCTTGCGTGGTGAAGCAGCAGTAGGATTCATCCTGCAGCTTTGGCGGTAATAGTATTTGTTTCTTTAGTTTCTGGCAGGCACACATCTAATGCCAGCTAGAAAAAACCCAAAAGCCTTGCTTCAGGAAATCATCAGAGGAAATATGATGACAGTGTGTGACTGCTGCAGCCCAAACACAATGTCCACTGACATTCTTGGAAGCTCTAAATGATACATCCTGGGAATGATAACGTCCAGGAGATAATCTGGCATTATCAGCTCTGCCACTTCTTTGCAGAAGAGAGAGAGAGACAGAGGGAGATGGGACTGAATGAGCGAGCTGCATCTGTGCTGTGATACAGCGGTACTAGCTGCTTTAGGAGTGGAAATGCAATTGAGCACGGAAATGTCAGTGCCTAAGTGACTTCCTCTGAGCTTCACTTGGGCCCTGGAGGAACAGAGTCAGCTCTTGGGGCAGTGCATGACCTTGCTGTGGGAGCTGAACTCTCTCACAGGCTCCCTCTTGGCCATTGCATGGTATTAGAGAGCTGCACAATTCAGAACCCATTAACTGCTCATTTTCCCTTTGCACATCTCATTCTGCATTCTTTGATCTCCCTGTTTTTGACAGAAAGGTCTAGGAATTCTTTCAAGCTAGTTTCTGAACCAGCTGGCTAGACTCAACTTGGCCCTCAGTATGATAATTCTGTTGTGAGAATATCCTTCAGTTCAGCAACATCGATAACGCATCAGTCAGTCAAAACTGCTGCCCCCTTCTCCTGGGTTGGGAAAGGATGCTATGCTGCTGTGTGGCAGCAAAGCAGAGACACAGGCAGAAAGTAAATGTTGCTGGTTAATGATTGACCTGGCAAAGTCAGCACTTCTGCAGATTGATGGAACAGAAGACAAAGCTTCTTTAACCACACGACATATGGACTCATGCTCTGACAGTCATACTTCTATCCTAAAGGGTACTAGAGGAGAGCGTGACTTCTCAGGCTTTGTTCAATAATAGTAACCCAACAGCCTCAGGAGTGAGTGCTCCCTCACTCAGATCTTATGAATATGGTGATAACTTCTTATATTTGAGTTTCAGCCTGTGGCAGTTTAGGCTGGGTGCCTCCTGTGCCTGCCACGTCAGTCACACCTCTGGTGTCCCAAGTGCCCAACCTGGCAGGTGGGCACAGGAAACAGCCTATTTCTACCCATAAATCCTGCACCCATCTGCAGACCTGGCCAGCCTGAGACTAGCCTAGCAGTGGGAGGGGGAAGAAAGAGCCCTGGGGAGTTTGCTTATACCCTCAGGTGGGGAGAAGGGAAGTGCTGGGGGCCTTCGGGTGTGCTGCAAGGGACTCTAAGCTTTGGGATTCTTTGCCACTATGCCTTGTAGATTTCTGTAAAACAGCAATTGCTTTTCCATTCAAACTTCCCATCACTATCCAGTCCATTTGTGGGAGTGTCACTCTTTTGTTCCCCTCAGGGCAATAGAGGATCTGTCAGGCTCGGAGCCAGGACACAGCCCCAGGAGGGGCTAAAGCGTCATACTCTGTGAACTGGTAAAATCATAGTGATGTGGAAGTGCAGCCTTGCTTTCCCCAGAATAGAGGCTCGTGGAATGGTTTGGGTTGGAAGCGACCTTTAAAGATTGTCTAGTCCAACCCCCCCAGGCATGGGCTGGGGCATCTGCCAGTGTTTTACCAACCTCATCTTAAAAAATGTCTTCCTAAACTACCCTCTTTTAACCTACATCCATCACCACTTGTGCTATGGAAATAGACCATACTAAAAAATCTGTCTCCACCTTTCTTTTATTTGCCCTTTCTATTTTGAAAGGTCACAGTAAGGTCTCCATCTGGCTTTTCAGCTCTGACAATCCAGGGCTTCAGTTATTTCAAGCACTGAGCAAGTTCCAAATCATTTTTTGTTGGCTTTGCTCTGATGTTGCTGCATGGCTGTGGTACCAGACAGAGGGACAATCAAAACCCTGCACTGAATCACAGAATTGTCAGGACTGGGAGGGACTTCAAGGATCATCTAGTTCCAAACCCCCTGCCAGGGGCAAGGATGCTTTCCATTAGTTCAGGTTGCCCAGAGCCCCATCCAGCCTGGCCTTAAATACCTCCAGGGATGGGGCTTCCACCACATAAGACATGGAGAAAGCCAGGGGCAAGACCCTCACCAGCCAAGATACCACACAGAAGAGCTCAGCCCCAGTGAGGAGCCCCAGCCAGCACCCGTGGATGGGACTGGAGGAGTCATCAATCCTAGCCCTAACAACCGGGGGGGCCACCAGGCCCCCGGCCTTTGTTGTCACCACCACCATCACCCAGTGCACACCAGGGGCACTCACCAGGGATGAGAGGAGGATCCTCCAGCCCAGATGGGCTCAGCTTGGGGCTTCTGCCTCTTCTAGGGGGATTAAAAAGGGGAGTGGGAGGGGAGGGCCAAGTGGCCACACCTGGGGTGGGAGGAGACTCCAACAGAGCCCAGGTGCTCTGGGATTTGAGGGGAAAAAGGAGGAAAATGGGGCAGGTGAGGGACTTTTAGGGTGTTGCCCAGGGAGGTGGTGGAAGCCTCATCCCTGTGAATTTTTAAGGCCAGGCTGGATGTGGCTCTGGGTAACCTGATCTAGTGTGAGGTGTCCCTGCCCATGGCAGGGGTTGGAACTGGATGGTCCTTGAGGTCCTCTCCAACCCCAACAATTCTATGATTCTAAAACAATTTTGCAATTTAGTGTAGATTATAGGAATAAATTCTTCACAGAAAGAGAGATTGGCCATTGGAATGGGCTGCCTAGGGAGGTGGTGGAGTCACCATCACTGGAGGCGTTTAAAATAAGACTGGATGAGGCACTTGGTGCCATGCTTTAGTTGATTAGATGGTGTTGGGTGATAGGTAGGACTTGATCTTGAAGGTCTTTTCCAACCTGGTTAATTCCGTGATCTGTGATCCCTGAGCAACCTGTTACAGTGAAGAACTTCTTCCTAACATCTAATCTAGATGTACCCTCCTCTAGCTTTGATCCATTCCCCCTAGTCCAAGCACTACCTGACACCCTAAAAGTCTCACCAACTTTCTTGTAGACCCCCTTCAGATACTGGAAGGCCTGAGTTCAAGGGGTCTGTTCCCGAAGATGTGCCCAGTGTCATCAGCTGGCTTTGAAGAAAACAACATTCTGTTGTCCTATGCAGGACAGGCAGGCTGGAAATTAAAGTCCCTTACACCTTCCTAATCTTTGCAGAGAGGCTGGCTCTGCCTCCTGTGCTCCCCACACTGCACCACGCTCTTTCAGCAGGGCAGGTCTTACCAAGTTGAAACCCAGCTTTGAATGGCAGGTTTGAAGGTCTGATGCATCACCTGGTGTCTCCTAGCAAACAGAGAGGCTGCGTGAGTGAAACCAAAGCTTTAGCTGTTGCCGTTTCCAGGTAACCCATACAGCAAATCATTTTGGGATAGTGCTTGTGCATCCAAGGAGCCTGGGGTGTGTTTGTCACCCTCACGGCAGTCACGCTTCACCTCTGCCTCACTTAGCCAAGTTGTTTCAGTTCCAGAAGAATAGATTGTGTCTTGGAGGAAGGAAGCTGCTGCCCTGGCTTTGGACAATGCTTGTCTAGGAGAGGAGAAGCTGGAGGTGGACAGGCAGCAGCCATGCCAAGAACAATATTATTTGCATTTTAAGTTACAGCCTCGAATGGAATCAAGAACAGAACCAGGTTTTTTTCTCAGCTCATGTGAAGGTTTGCCAGAGGGACAATTGACAGCTTCCTAGCAGTAATGAGCAGCTCAGCTGCCTTGACCAGCATGTGGTCATGCGTGCTACAGGCTGACATAAACATTCTGTAACATCTTGCTGCAGTTCCTGTGCCACAGAAATGTTTGTCAAACAGCTCAGGGAATCAAAAGGGGTTTAGTCTTTACATTTCATCTCAGACACACACACACGCATTCTGAACTTGGATAACTTGCTTCAGGCTGCCCTTGATTAAAAACAGTTGTGAGAGGAGGATGGGAGTTTTCATTTTTGAACCTCTTTGGAACAATCTCAGGAACTTTATTAGTTATTTGATTTATAGTCTGGTGTAAGTATTTTTTTCTAGTGCAACGGGTGCCTTGTGTCACTGGAGGTTTCAAAGCTCAGGCTTGAGAAACTGATACAAATGAAAGTGGTTGTATGAAATGAGTGTCATTTTATCACCTGGAGTGTTTGGACAGAGTTCTGCTCATACCATATGGGGAAAATAGAGCTGAAATTCTGAGGAGCAGAGTGGAAAATGAAAGGACTGTATCATTGGAAGAATATTTAGAGGCCCTGGGGGGAAGGTTGATAGAATGGATGTATCCTTGTGTATTTGTGTTGTTGTACAAAGTGCGGTCCAGATGCTCTGGCGCTGGGGCCAAGCACACCGAGTGCTGTGCATTCAACTGCATATAATTTAGGGACGGCTCGACTCGAGTTGACAATAGACCAAGATATCAGGGAGAGAGCACGCAAAGGTGATGAGAACTGTAGGCACGAAAGGTCAGGTCACGTGTCTGTGAGCACTTCATGCATCTTCTTTCATCCTCTCTGCATTAAAAAGAAAGAAAAGTTTTGCAGTAAAATATTCAGACAAGGAGGAGGAGGACAAGGGGCTGGGTCAGAGGGGAGTCACGGTAGGCTAGCTACTCTCCTGGTGATGCCAAAAGCAGTTTGGACAGTTGGATGACTGATCTTAGCATTTAAGCAAAACATGTGCTGGGCCAAACACCAGCCCCTGAGGTCAGCATGGAGACCATCTTGGGGCTGGCTGGAGGTTGAACTGGAAAAGGACATGCATTTGTGCTGCAAATAAATAAATGTGTGTGTGCACACATAAAGCTGTAGCTACCTGCCAGTGTTTAAAAGGGGGTTAGTGAAATGTGGTTGCAGGAATGCTGGAGTAAAGGGAAGGAAGCAAGATACTTAATGCCTTGAGAGACAAATAAGACCATGGGAGGGCTGAGCCTGTGGAAAGCTGAGAAGTGGGAAGAGAAATATTGTGGTGCAAAGCACAGATAACTCTAAGGTGAGTGGCCAAATGAGGACAGCACAAAGATCTCTTCCTGCTTTCCAGAGGGAAGCTGGACACTCTCCAGAGTGCTGCATGGCTCTCAGCTGGTGCATTGCAATACTGCTGGCAGCACAGTGGGTGACTATCCCTTGGCCCCATGCACACCATGGCAGCTACAGTTTCTCTGTTGAGCCTGAGAATAAACTGCATGGATGGAAGTTCATCAATGACCTTGAACTGCAGAAGTGGTGAGGAAAAAACAAAAGCAGCATGAGTTTCTGAAACGGGAAATAGAGGCTCACACAGGTTTCCTGTGTTCCCCTTCGTCCTTAGTTGTCATCAAGGGGTGGTTGTGTAATTGGAGGGGAGCTTAGTCACGTTTTCTCTAGTGTGTCTGTTTTACTGAGATGACAGATTACTTGTTTAGAGCCTTCTTAGTTTCTAAAGTTTTCATTACTCCTTGCTCCACCAGGCCTCCCTTTTCTAACAAGTGTTTTACTACACATGAAGAGGAAACCAGTTAGTGCTTCGTGTTTTAAGGTCACCCAGGCAGGAACAGTCATTTACTGTGCTCTATGCATGCTCCCTCTGTTTGGGGCTCTGTGCTGCTCTATGGCTCCTAATAATTCCTTAGGATTTCTGGTTTTTTCTCCTGTCACATCAAGGTGACAATCCTGTTCTCCATGCAGAGAATGGCTTAGGTTGGAAGGGACCTCAGAGACCATCTGCTCTAAGCTCCCTGTCATGGGCAGAGACACCTCACAACTAGACTCAGTGGCTCAAGGCTTCATCCAACCTGGCCTTAAACACCCTCACAGAGGAGGAATCCACAGCCTTCCTGGGCAGCCTATTCCAGAGTCCCAGGATCCTCGTGCTGAAGAACTTCTTCCAAAGATTCAGTCTAAACCTACTCTCCCTCAACTTAAAACCATTCCTTCTTGTCCTACCGCTGGACACCTTTATGAAAAGTCCCTCTCCTGCCCTCCTGTAGGATCCCTTCAGGTACTGGAAGACACCTATAAGGTCACCACCAGAGTCTTCTCTTTTCTCGGCTGAACAACCCCAGTGCCCTCAGCTTATCCTCATAGCAGAGATGTTCCAGCCCATGGATCATCTTTGTGACCTTGTTCTCTACTCACTCCAGTAGCTGTGTGTCCTTCTTACAATGGGGACACCAGAACTGGATGCAGTGTTTGAGGTGGGGTTTCAAAAGAGCAGAGTGAAGGGAAAAAATCACCTCTCTCAACCTGCTGGCCACACTGCCCTTGATGCAGCCTACAGTATGGTTTGCCTTCCGGGCTGCATGCAGTGACTTTACTCTTCTCCTTTACTGCAAGAAGACAAGCTTGCATTTAGGCTCTTCATACAGGTAGAGATATTTGTGAATGTAATCCAAATTAAAAGAATTGACAGCCTAATCTATTCCTCACTAAAGCCAGAGAAGTATTCCCAGTATCTTGGCTAAGGATCTTAATGCTGCTTTTGTGGAAAGAAGGGAAACACTGAACTTGGCCCAGAATTTTCATTTCCTAGAAAATTCAGCTGTACTTGTCATCGTCTGTCCCTACCTTTCCTATCAATAGGGCAATGATGCTGTTTTTAACCATCTGCAAAGCTCATAGTTCCTTCACAAAACCATCCTCCCAAAGCAGCTGTTCTTGGAGGAAGTTTGTCAAGCTCACTTTTAGAAACCTGTTTTTCTCAGTGCTCCAGAATCTTGTTTGCAAACACAACATGTATAGTTTCTAGTATATGGATTTCTTTCCTTTTCCCTTTTTGTTTTCCTTTCCCATTCATTCTCCTGTGGAAGAAAAATTGCTGCTCTGGAGCTGACAAACTGTGAGAAACAGTGATGAGTTCTCTGCTAAATGCGGTATAGAACTGTACCCCTGCAGCCTGAAATTATAGCACAGGGCTTGAGGAGCTTTGCACTGGAGTTCTTCCTGTGGATTAAGGAATCAAACCCTGAAGACATGTGGCTTATGACTTTAATTTGTTGAGATAAACCTCCATGTGGGAACGGCATGGCCTTGCCTGTGACTGTTGAATTTGGCATGGTGTGTGCCCGTCAGGGATGTCCTCATCAGGAAAGCCTTTACTTCTGTGAGAGAAACTCTGCAGGATCACGTTCCTGGGCAGCATGTGTTCTAGCACAAGGAATTTGTGATGTTCCAGTTCTACTCACTCTTTGTGTAAAACGAAAGTCACTGTTGTAAGACAAGGTAAAAATGAGAATAATAGCGAAAATACATCCCTCTAATCCAGGGGAAAGAAGTTACCTGCACAAAGCAAAGCAGTTGCTGGTAATGCAGCCTTAATAATAGGGACAACTTCATTTTGTAATTGAATTAGTGGGCCTCATTAAAGATGGCTCCCCAGGAACTGAAACAAGCGTGAAGTTGAGTTGCTTAATTATCTTTGTCTTGGAGGATTTTTGTAGTGTTCCCAGGCTCTGTGGGAGAGGAAGGAACAATGATATGAAAGGATTAGAAATCCACAATTTTATCACTTTGTAACAAAGGGGATGGCCAAGAGTGTGGGATTTCAACTCCTGACTTTGAACCCAGAAAAAGGCATAGACCCCGGGAAGAGTTTGTAAATCATAGTT
This sequence comes from Picus viridis, assembly GCA_033816785.1. Taxonomy (NCBI): domain Eukaryota; kingdom Metazoa; phylum Chordata; class Aves; order Piciformes; family Picidae; genus Picus; species Picus viridis. The sequence goes on along the minus strand of CM066566.1, from coordinate 1,714,363 downwards.
AACAAAAGGTTTGCCCAGCCATCACTGCTGAGAAAACACAGTAGGGAATCTTCTTTCCAGGTTTTGGAGAAGACACGCTGAATGATGACTTCCCCAGACCCCAGAGCATCACAGGTCTGGGTTTTTTCCAAGCTTGAGAGCACAAACACATACAAATTCAAGGTAGTAAGAGGCAACAAGACATTTTCAATGAGAAATTCAAGGTTATCCCTGCAGTGTGCCTCTTTCTGTCCTTTATGCAAATAATCCTTTCAATACAGTTTTTCCAGGGTGGGATACAGTGCAGGATAAGCCCTGTGATGGTCCATCAGAGAATCCAGAGAAGCTTAGGAAGCTGAGAAGGAGCACTGCAAAGAGGGTTACCAAGGATCTGACCTTTGTAGAAACATCTTTCACAGCGCATAGAACCAATGTTCTCTGAGGTTGCTCTCTGCTCCCCAGCCCCTGTGTGCAGTCTCGGTGGGAATTAGTTTAGCTTTTGGCACTGACTCCTTGTGGGAAGAACTTTGGCTTACAGAGTACATCCCAGCTGTAAAATTGGACAGGTGCAAATAGCTATGGAAAGCACATTACAGGAAAAACCTGTACAGAATAAGCTTGTTAAGGTCCCTGGGTATTAGGACTTCCCCAGCATGGCTTTTAACTTACCAGTAATGAAGGAGAAGCAGATTAGCTGTGCCTGCTCCTGCAGTGATGATCCTTGCATGCCTGTATTTCCTCTGTGTTCCCTTTCAACACCCTGCTCTTATCAATCTAGGAAGTCCCCTGTTCCAGTGACTGTTTCCAAAGGGTTGAGAGATGTTCGTAGATCCTTGTTTACTCGGCTCAGAGACTGCCAGGCCAGCTTTCAACTGCAGACTAGGGACTGTAGTCCCAGAAGGCAGGCTGATAACCATGGCTTGAGTCCCAACAGCATGAAGGGCAATGGCATGGGACTGTACAAGCTGCATAAACCCCTTGGTCTGGCCATGCAAGCTGCCCCACAGCTCTCCCTGTGCTGTGGCTGCTTGTTGCATTCTCCAGCACAAGGATGTGGAAAGATGCAGTAGGCCAAGACTTTGCTCCAAAAAGGTGCTGAACATCTGGAGGTGGTCTGAGCTGCAGTGGACTTTGCGTGTTCTGCTTTAGGTAAGGCCTAATTCAGCCTTTGATTGAGCACCCACTGTCCTAATGACAGTTTCCTGATAGCCAGGAACTGCTACTTTGTGTTTTGTTCCCAGCAACAAACCTTTCCTATATAATGAGTAAATTACAAGGCTAAGCCATGCTTGCATGCCTCCTGCATGTGTGACACACTCTCTTCTCACTGCTGGAGAGCACAGGCAATAATAAAACCAAGAGTCACCTGTGAAGTGTTTTCACCCTTCAGTTTCTGAAATCAATGGCTTTTATGGGCTCGAGCAGTAAGAAGGAGCTGCCACATAATACAATACAATACAATACAATACAATACAATACAACACAATACACCAGGTTGGAAGAGACCTTCAAGATCATCGCGTCCAACCCATCAAACAATCCAACCCACCCAAACAACTAAACCATGGCACCAAGCACCCCATCAAGTCTCCTCCTGAACACTTCCAATGAAGGTGACTCCACCACCTCCCCAGGCAGCCCATTCCAATGGGAAATCACTCTCTCTGTAGAGTACTTCTTCCTAACATCCAGCCTAAACCTGCCCTGGTGCAGCCTGAGACTGTGTCCTCTTGTTCTGGTACTGGCTGTCTGGGAGAAGAGACCAACCTCTGCCTGGCTACAACCTCCTTCAGGTAGTTGTAGAGAGCAATAAGGTCACCCCTGAGCCTCCTCTTCTCCAGGCTAAGCAACCCCAGCTCCCTCAGCCTTTCCTCATAGGGCTTGTGTTCCAAACCCCTCACCAACTTTGTTGCCTTCTCTGGACACATTCCAGACAACATCCTTCCTAAACTGAGGGGCCCAGAACTGGACACAGGACTCAAGGTGTGGCCTAACCAGTGCAGTGTACAGGGGCAGAATGACCTCCCTGCTCCTGCTGGCCACACTGTTCCTGATGCAGGCCAGGATGCCACTGGCCTTCTTGGCTGCCTGGGCACACTGCAGGCTTGTGTTCAGCCTCCCATCAACCAGCACCCCCAGGTCCCTTTCTGCCTGCCTGCTCTCCAGCCACTCTGACCCCAGCCTGTAGCACTGCCTGGGGTTGTTGTGGCCAATGTGCAGAACCCGGCACTTGGATGTGTTCAATCTCATGCCATTGGACTCTGCCCATCTGTCCAGCCTGTCGAGGTCCCTCTGCAAAGCCTCTCTGCCCTCCAGCAGATCAACTACCTCCTGGAGCAGCAGGAAACTATGCTGCTCCCTGGCTCCTTCTGCCAGCTCTGCAGGCCAGCTGTCTGGAAGATGTTCTTCCCTGCTAGTAAAAATTGAGGCAAAGAAGGTGTTAAGTCCCTCTGCCTTTTCCTCATCTCTTGTTACAACGTTCCCCTCCGTGCCCACCAAGGAGTGGAGGTTGTCCTTGCCCTTCCTTTTGCTATTAATGTATTTGTAGAAGGACTTTTTGTTGTCCTTCACAGCAGAGGCCAGTCTAAGTTCTAAATGGGCTTTTGCCTCCCTAATTTTCTTCCTACAAGACCTAGCAACATCCCTAAACATTCCATGGGTTGCCTCCCCTTTTTTCCAAAGATTATACACCCTCTTTTTTTTCCTTAGTTCCTTTAGAAGTTCATTACCCAACCAGGCTGGCCGTCTGCCCCGGCGGCTCATCTTCCGGCACACCGGCACAGCCTGTTCCTGCGCCTTCAAGAGTTCTTTCTTGAAGCAGGTGCAGCCCTCCTGGACCCCTTTGTTTTTAAGGGCTGTTTCCCAAGGAACCTTCTGAGTTAGTTCCTTGAGTAGCCCGAAGTCTGCCCTCCGGAAGTCCAGAGTGGAGGTCTTCTTGCTGCCCCTCTTGGCTTGGCTGCATACCGAAAACTCAATTATCTCGTGGTCACTGGTGCCTAAACACCCTCCGACCACCACATCACCCACCAGCCCCTCCCTGTTGGTGAAGAGGAGGTCAAGCAGAGCCTCACCCCTGGTAGGTTCGTGCAGCACCTGGGCTAAGAAGCTGTCCTCCATGCACTCTAACAAGCTTGGTGCTGTCAACAAGAAGTAAATAAGCATTTGTGGTTCTTTGCAGAAAGCTGGGGGTTTGCAGCACGAACCCCTCACTTAGCATCTGCGTAGTGTGAAGCCTAGTGGGCAGCTGCTATTTCTGCCTTTGGTTTCGGGTATTGACGTAGTGTCTGCCCTCTCCATGCCAACCCATTTCCCACACGTTTAAAAATGAACTGAAGCACCTGGCTTTATCTCTGCAGGGCTGGAGCTCGCCATCTAATCATTAGACCTTTCAAGACCAGAGAAAGAGCAGTACAATATGGCTTTCAGGCAGTCTTTAAAAGAAAAATCCAGCCCTGAAAGCTTTAATCTTAAAGAGCAATACCTCCGTGCATTCAAGCTTTTGATCTGGGGCAGAGTGTGTTTCCAAACTCATTTCACGCTGTGCTGTTTCAGTGAATGTAAGCACATCACCCCTGGCTCCTGCTTCTGGACCTTCAGAGAAACTTTAGAAAGCAGCCTGAAAAGTTAGGGCAGGCAATTTCTGCTCGTCTCCCAACCCTGCCGCCGAGCCACCATGTGATGGACCAGCTCTGTACCTAAGAAGTGCTACAGAGATGTAACTGGTTGTAAAGACAGCGACTTCCTCATCACATGTGGTTGCAGCTGCTCCAGTATGAAGATGCTTCACTGGTGTAGCTCCTTGAAATGCAGCAAATGCAGAAGTGCAGTGAGCTAGAGGTGCTGTGTGTCGGCGTGGCCACGCTTACCCTTGGGCTGCTAACAGCACAACAGAAACGTGCATTCATGCACACAGGTCTCCAAATGGCTTAAAATTGGAGTTCAGAGTCTTGCATTTCCTGTGTCTTGAAATAGTGAGGTGGCACTGGAGACTGGAACCCTGATGCCATGCAGACCACAAAACTAGCCAGAAATTAAGCAGCGAGCAGATCTGCGCCCAGGGCAGGCACCAGTGTCCCTCCCAGCCCAAAGTACACAAACTGCTCTGCAGCTGCATGCTTGCTTTCCCCCTCTTCCATCTTATTATCACATTAATTCCTAATACCACCTTGAGGCTTCCCACCACACTGCTCAACACTTTTCAGCCTGGTGAGTTCCCCCTCAAAAAGGGGAGACTGAAAGGACTTCACCTTCCCAGCAGCTGCAGTTCCATCACAGCTCTCCCACTGTCTCTGGAGAAAGGGAAGCTGGGTGCTCCTGGCCACACTGGGCTGCGGGAGATGTCATTCAGGCAGAGCCCAACCTGCTGGAAGATAAAGAAGGAATGACTAGTGGCCATGCAGACTGCTGTTTGTGTTCATTTGGAACAGAAATCAGCTTTTTTTCCCTTGTACTGGATGTGTGATCATTTGATGAAATACTGAAACTTTTCTCTGTGTTTGGAAAACAGCTGGAAGGCTATTGAAAAAAAATACCACAAGCAGCTTCTTAGTGGTTGGGGGCAGCAGTACCTAGGGTACTGTGTTTCTGCCTCTGGTTTACTTCTGTTGCTGGGCCTTATTTCTGTTCCAGGGGACAAGCAGGGGTCAGATCTCTGACCCTGGTCACCCAACCTGTGATATGACTCTCGCTAGACAAGCAAGCAGAGCGTTTAGTGCCAAGTGTTTCTGTCTCCCATTATCTATTCTCCATGTACAAAGGTCAGAGGAAATAAATAGTTTAAAATTTTATCTTCTTTTTTCCATTCACTGCAGATAAACTTTGGGATTCACAGCAGGTGCGTTTCCCATGCTACGAAACAACATTGTCAGTGCAAAGCCAAATACTGACCTAGGACTTTTGTCCAGTCTTGCCCTCGGCCAGTATTGCGGCAGTGCCCGGTCTAGACCACAGCTGGCTGCAAGTTTTCTGCTGTGAATGTGTTGGTTTTCTTTTAAATTCACAAATGGTGACTCATAAGAACTTGAACTTTATCATGTGGGAATGTACCAGTTCTGCTATGAAACTCATGCAGGGGAAAGTTTCTCAAGTCTGAAAAGGAAATTTGGGTCAGAAAGGTCAGGCACTTCAGCAGAACCAGCCGTGTACTGGGTACAGCTTTCAACAATGACTTCAGAGACCTCAGTGCTGTTTCTGGTTTAACAGCAGAATCTTAACCTCCTACCTACCTTCTGGGCAACTGCTGACTCCTCACCTGATGGCTGGAAGAGGAATTCTTTCTCTCTGCCACGTTCTTACAGCAAAGATTGTGAAAATACTTGGCTCTATCCCGATACAGAGCAGAAAAAAACTATGATAATGCTCATGGGATGAAGATCATTTTCTTCTTGGGTGTCCTGGAGGCTGAATGTCTTGTCTGGAATAGATGAAAACTTTCTTTAAAAGAGGTTGCAGCAGTGCACAATTTGCTAATAAAACAAGTGTCACACTATGTGTCACTGGCAGACAGGAGAATCACTTGCAGTCCTTTCCTCTATCCTGTCCCAGGTTACTTGGCATTGCTGGTAGTTTGACAACCTTTTCCGCCAGCATCTGCAGCGGTTACAGTTGACTGGCTGCCCCGGCTGCACATCACCAGTGTCTGTGCCCAGGTTTGCCAGGCTCTGTAAAGCTGTCTGTGGTGTCTCATCAGCCAGGGGAGCTGCTCTCAGCTCGGATGCCCTGGTAGTTATTTTCAATCCAGGTACCTCCTCTCGCTCATGAGCCATATGACTGCGCACATGCTCGTGCTGGCACGGCCCCTGGGATGGCACGGGGGTGGGAACAAGCAGCGGGAGGGAAGGGAAGGTTGCCAAAACCAAGTTCATCGAGATCTGTCCTCAGCTTTTCTTGTGCAATAATAATAGCAACAGTAAGTCACCATAGAGAAATACTAAATCCATGGAGGGAAACAGCAGTTTAGCAACTATGCAGTCATAAAGCTGCTCATTAAGCTATTTCCAATCATTTGTCTGTGTGCTTGAGTAAACATAGTCCAATAATTGCAGATCTTTAATATTTTACTGCTAGCTATTTAGCGAGATATGAATCAGTTGGTTCATTATGGGTGAAGTGTTCATTAGGATTTAAGCTCCCCAGACACTTCTGAAGATGTTTCATTCCTTCCTCCTGTCTCATCTGTTACCAGCATAGAGAAATACCATTAATTAAGGACTAAGACCTTGTATAATCATCTTCCCAGACTGCAGACTAGAGTGCCTTTGCTGTTCATCTACCTCACTGCAGCACAGGGAACTGCTGGCTGGCTGGCATCATCCCTCTGCATGCTCAGGCTCAAGGATGCTCACGGAGGAAGCTGTCCCATAAGAGTAGGGTTATCCCATGTAACCTAGCATTCCATCTTCAGCTCTGGGCCAGTATCAGCTTCTTCATCAGGCTTGTGGTACTCTGCTCCTCAGCACCAAGAAGGCATTGTGTGTGTCAAGTCTGTCTTTTGCACTTCTAATATGCCATGAATACACATTGTGTCTGGTGGAAAACCAGGTGGTGACTGAAGTTGGTAAGCTGGGTATACTGTGATGAGTTGATGAGTATCCAAACTGAGATCTTTGCTAACAGGAGGTTAGCAAATGTGACACCCACCTGCCAGAAGGGCTGGAAGGAGAATCCAGGAAACTACAGGCCTGTCAGCCTGACCTTGGTGCCAGGAAAGGTCATGGAGGAGATCATTGCAAGTGTCATCACATGGCACACAGAGGACAACCAGGTGATCAGGCCCAGCCTGCATGAGTTTGTGACAGGTGAATCCTGCTTGACTAAGCTGATTTTCTAAGGCAAAGTGACCATCTTAGGAGATGAGGCTGTGGGTGTTGTTTCCCTGGGGTTTACTGCATTTGGCACTGCTTCCCACACTGTAGAAACTGGCTGCTCATGGCTCAGGCAGATGTACTCTTCACTGGGTAGAAACCAGCTGGATGACTGGGCCCAAAGGTTTATGGTAAATGGAGTTAAATCCAGTTGATGGCCAGTCACAAGTGGTGTTCCCCAGGGTTCAGTGCTGGGGCCAGTCCTGTATAATGTCTTTGTTGGTAATTTGAACCAGGGCATCAAGGGCCCCCTCAATAACTTTGCAGAAGACACCGCGGTGGGCAGGAGTGTTGATCTGCTTGAGGATAGGGAGGCTTTGCAGCGGATCTGGACGGGCTGGATCAGTGGGCCAAAGCCAAGGGTGTGAAGTTCCACATGGCCAAGTGCTCAATCCTGTACTTGGTTCATAATAATCCCATGCAATGATGCAGGCTCATGGAGGAGTGTCTAGAAAGCTGCATGGCAGGAAAGGACCTGGGGGTGTTGTTCAGTAGCCAGAAATGTGCCCTGATGGCCCAGAAGGCCAACAGCATCCTGTTGTACTAGAACTAGTGTGGCCAGCAGGCCTAGGGGAGTGATTGTCCCTGTGTATTTGGTACTGGTGAGGTCACATCTCATACACTCTTTGGCCCACTCGCTACAAGAAAGACGCTGAGCAGCTGGGGTGTGTCCAAAGAAGGGTAGCAAAGGTGCTGAAGAGTCTGGAGCACAAGTCTTCTGAGGGAGCAGCTGAGGGAGCTGGGATCGTTCAGTCTGGAATAAAGGAGGCTGAGAGGAAAAGTTACTGTTCTTGCTGTAGCAAGGTGTGTGTCTATCCCGAGTAACAAGCAATAGGACAAGAGGAAATGGCCTCGAGGTGAGCCAGGGGAGGTTTGTATTATATATTGGGAAAGCTTTCTTCACTGACAGAGTTGTCAAGCCTTGGAACAGTCTGTCAGGGAAGTGGCTGAGTCACCGTCCCTGGACATATGTAAGAGACTTGTGGATGTGGCACTTAGGGACATGGTTTAGCAGTGGACTAAGGTAAATGTTAGTTTAGCATTTGGACTCATTGATTTTAAGGGTCTTTTCCAGCCTAAATGATTCTATGATTCTAAACTTGTTATGTCGTCTCAAGGACTGTGAGACCTGGGCTTTCAGGAAGGCCACTGGAACAAGTGGGCAAGAGCTAATCACATAGCATAAGAGGAGTTAGGAACTGGCTGGAGGGCCGGGCCCAGAGAGTGGTGGTGAGTAGTGCCCAGAGATTGGTGGTGAATGGTGCCACCTCCAGCTGGAGGCCAGTCACCAGTGGCGTCCCCAAGGGATCAGTGCCGGGCCCCAGCCTCTTCAATGTCTTCACTGACGATCTGGATGAGGGCATTGAGACAGTCATCAGCAAATTTGCAGATGACACCAAGTTGGGAGCAGATGTTGGTCAGTTAGAGGGCAGAAGGGCTCTGCAGAGGGACCTCGACCGACTGGACACATGGGCGGAGTCCAATGGGATGGAATTCAACAAGTCCAAGTGCCAGGTGCTGCACTTTGGCCACAACAACCCCATGCAGAGCTACAGGCTGAGGTCGGAGTGGCTGGAGAGCTGCTGGACTGAGAGGGACCTGGGGGTGCTGATCGACAGCTGCCTGAACATGAGCCAGCAGTGTGCCCAGGTGGCCAAGAAGGCCAATGGCATCCTGGCCTGCGTTTGGAATGGTGTGGCCAGCAGGAGCAGGGAGGTCATTGTGCCCCTGTACTCTGCTTTGGTTAGGCCACACCTTGAGTCCTGTGTCCAGTTCTGGGCCCCTCAGTTTAGGAAGGACATTGAGACACTTGAACGTGTCCAGAGAAGGGCAACAAGGCTGGGGAGAGGCCTTGAGCACAGCCCTGTGAGGAGAGGCTGAGGGAGCTGGGGTTGCTTAGCCTGGAGAAGAGGAGGCTCAGGGGAGACCTCATTGCTCTCTACAACTACCTGAGGGGGGTAGTAGCCAGGAAGGGGTTGGCCTCTTCTCCCAGGCACCCAGCACCAGAACAAGGGGACACAGTCTCAAGCTGCAACAGGGGAAGTTTAGGCTGGAGGTGAGGAGAAAGTTCTTCACCGAGAGAGTCATTCGCCATTGGAATGGGCTGCCCGGGGAGGTGGTGGAGTCACCGTCCCTGGAGGTGTTCAAGAGGGGACTGGATGTGGCACTTGGTGCCATGGTCTAGTCGTGGGGTCTATGGTGACAGGTTGGACTTGATGATCTTTGAGGTCTCTTCCAACCTTAGCGATACTGTGATACTGAGTGTAAAATGAAAGAACACATAAGAATGTATGCACTACAAAGTTGCAGACACTAGAGAGACCAACAGAATCTGAAGGGCACAAAAGCCCTGTGGATGCAGGGACTGCTGAACCAAGAGCTCTACAGCCTGGATGATCCAACCCCCACAGTCCCTGCAGGGTAGGACTGCCTCCAGGGCCTTAGGGACTGCATGCTGTTGCTTGCTTTCCTCTTTTAGAACATGCCTTCCTCTTTTCCTCCCAGGGAATGGCTTTTACACTTCAAGAGAGGCTGCAGCTGGGAATTCATGGCCTCCTTCCTCCTTGCTTCTTAAGCCAAGATGTTCAAGTCCTCCGTGTGATGAAAACCTATGAGAACAAATCGAATGACCTAGACAAGTATGTCAAAGCCAACTTATTTCCTCCTCCCTCCCTGCTTTCAGTTTTCAGTCCTTTAAAGCCCCCAGGAAGACTAAAGGATGCTGCTTCAGGGCACACAAGTCTCCCTCAGAGTCACTTTTTTCCAGCTGTCCATGCTCTTCAGCACCAGGAGCATTCATTACAGGCTGTCCACCTTCCCCTCATGAAATCCTGTCCTAGAATAGCAGTGGTACTAACTTTTCCTACCACCACCACAGCCTGCTAGGGCTGGGGAGCCCTAGCAGCAGTTCACTGTACTTTGGGTGCAAATGCACAGTGAAAGCACAGTCCCTGCCTCCCCCAGAGCACTGGAGGCAGAGTGAACAGAAGTACTGCCCATACCTGTCTGTATGCACATCAATACACTCAATAAAATGCTGGATGGAAGAGCAGAAAGAACCTGCCAGCTGGCAGGAAATGAATTCAAAAACCCAAACAGATCAAATGATATGCATTGACTAGTCTTTGTGTTCCTGAGCTTCCATTGCGTGCAGGCTTGTTCATCAGGGTTAATGATGGAAGATGGCCTTTGCCTTCTGTTTGTGATGGGGGTGGGATTTGCATCTCCACCTGTTTCAGCTGCCATTGATGTGGGGACTGAGGCAGCAGGGCTCTGCTGCAGAGCAGTTTCATTGACTTTTCTGTGTTACTAAAGCCTGTGTTAGTCTTGCAGGTGACATGTTGCTGGCAGTGTATGATGCCTTTCTGAAGCCCCACTGCAGGCTGGGTGCTGATCACAGAGGCAGTTTGTCATTATGGTCATAGAAGTTTCTCAGACAAGAAATCATTTGCAATTTCTCTTCACTTTTCTGAGTTTTTCATTTTTCTGGCTTCAATTTGACAAATTCAATCTTAGCCAATGAAGGCTTTTCAAGACAGAGAAATGCAGCATACTCTGTGGCACTAAGTGGTCACATGAGTCCAGTGATGCATGAGTGAGTCTGGGCAACACTAAGAAACACTAACAAAACTGATTGCACATTTTTATTTCCTAAATTCATGCTTTTGTCTTTTTGTCCCCAGCAATGGAATTTGGCTGTGCTCCTGGCCGTAGTGACTGAGAGTGCAGGACAATGGAGAGAGGTGGTGTGGAAATGTTTTAGGAGAGGTGGTGCTTTGAAATGAGAAATATGCATGTATGCACATTTCATCTTCTTGACTGCATAATAAATATTGATGGTAAAGAGGATCTCCTGCTCTGTCCCAGATAGTCCTGAAGTCTACTTTGGAACATTTGTTTTTAATGCAGATTGTGAAATTCTGAGGTTATGCATGGTTGATTCTATTCTATTCTATTCTATTCTATTCTATTCTATTCTATTCTATTCTATTCTATTCTATTCTATTCTATTCTATCCTATCCTATCCTATCCTATCCTATCCTATCCTATCCTATCCTATCCTATTCTATTCTTGGTGTGACTTCCAGCTCTGCTGAGTCTTTGTGAGCTCTTGGTGAGGATGGTGGAGCTGGTGAGGCCCTCTGGGAAATTTTGTTCCAAGTACCTGATCCTGGTATAGCTCTGCCGAGTGTCAGGGCTTGGGAAAACTGAGTACACACAGAGTGAGCCAACTACTGCATTTTATGAACCAGCCATAAATACCAACACACTTCTACTTCATGTTTTACTTTTCAGGTATATTGTCCTCATGACCTTGCAAGACAGGAATGAGAAGCTCTTTTACCGAGTGCTGACCTCCGACATCGAGAGGTTCATGCCCATCGTTTACACCCCAACAGTTGGCCTGGCTTGTCAGCAGTATGGTTTGGCTTTCAGGAGACCACGGTGAGTGGAGAGACTCTTCTTGACCCTTTATTTAATTCCATAGAATCATAGAATCAGTAAGATTGGAAAAGACCTCAGAGATCATCAAGTCCAACCTATCACCCAACACCTCAGGACTAACTAAACCATGGCTCCAAGTGCCACATCCAGTCCCCTCTTGAACACCTCCAGGGATGGTGACTCCACCACCTCCCTGGGCAGCACATTCCAATGGCCAATTACTCTTTCTGGGAAGAACTTTCTCCTCACCTCAAGCCTAAACCTTCTCTGGCACAGCTTGAGACTGTGTCCTCTTGTTCTGGTGCTGGTTGCCTGGGAGAAGAGACCAACCCCCACCTGGCTACCACCTCCCTTCAGGTAGTTGTAGATGGCAATAAGGTCTTCCCTGAGCCTCCTCTTCTCCAGGCTAAACAACCACAGCTCCCTCAGCCTCTCCTCACAGGGTTGTGCTCGAGGCCTCTCCCCAGCCTCGTTGCCCTTCTCTGGACATGTTCAAGTTTCTCAGTGTCCTTCTTAAACTGAGGAGCCCAGAACTGGACACAGGACTCAAGGCATGGCCTAACCAGTGCAGAGTACAGGGGCACAATGATTTCCCTGCTCCTGCTGGCCACACTATTCCTGATGCAGAATGTGAATGTTCCTTTTGTCTCAACAGTCCATCTTTATGTGTGTGGCCCAAAACATCTAAAACTCAATCTCTCATCAAAAGATGGACCAGCAAGCAGTTTTGTGTGTGCACATTTGATGATGATCTGGGGAGTCAAGAATAGCTCTGCCTCCTTCCTATAAACAGTGAACAGAGTGGTTTTGTTCTCAAACAGTACTGTACAGTCTGTGCAGCCTAGCTCCAAACAGCTCTCTCAGCTTATGGCTGCAGCCCTCCCCATCTGCTGTCTCAGGAGCTCTGAGTGCCTGCTGCAGTGCTGGCATTTGAGTAATTGCTGGATTTTGGATACATTGTGCTGATTTGGAGCTTTCGTCTGCACTGCCACAAAGCTCCCCACAAGAATCATCTTCATAAGAGATGCTGCTCTGCATCGGTGCCTTCCTCGCTGCTCAGAACAGTCACCATCTGAATTCATGCGACGCTGAACACTCTGTACCGTGGTGGAAGGCCCGGTCCTGCTTAACTCTTTTTAATGATTAATGTTTAAATAAAGCCCTCATTAGCATTCTGAAATACAGTTTAGTCCTAGCCTGAAAACTCAGTGGTTAAGCTTCAGTTTTCTTTGCAAGCTTGTTATTCTTTTGTCCTCGAAATGTACCAGTGGGCAGATAAAGATTTTAACTTTTGCTACAGAAAGATGCAAAGGAGAGGAGAGGAATAATACCAAGCTAAAAGCATTGCACCAGCATGACATGTAACTGCAGTTTCAACTGAGGGTGTCCAGTTTGGGGCACCTCAATACAGGAGAGATGTGGAGGTGCTGGAGCCAGGGCAGAGGAGGGCAAGGAAGCTGAGAGAGCCTGGAGAGTAAATCTTATGAAGAGTGACTGAAGGAGCTGGGGATGGTTAGTCTGGACAAGAGGAGGCTGAGGGGAGACCTCATTGCTGTCTACAACTACCTGCAATGTTGTTGTAGAAAGGCTGGTGCTGGTCTCTTCTCACAGGTGATTAGTGACAGAACAAGAGGGAACAGCCTCAAGCTGTGACTGGGTAGGATTAGACTGGACATTAGGAAAAAAATGTCACAGCAAGAGTGGTCAGGCACTGGAATGTGCTGCCCAGGGAGGTGGTGGAGTCACCAGCCCTGGGTGTGTTTGAAGGCTTGGGGGTATGGTGAAGGGGTGAACTTTGCAGAGTAGGGTTATCGGTAGGACTTGGTGAGGGCCTTTCCCAGCCTGAATGGTTCTGTGATTTCTGTGATACTGTGCAAAAGCTACTGCAGAGAGGATGACATTGGCAAAGAGCATTTAGGTTATATAGGGGAAAACACTTTCTACTTATACGAGAGTTAAGTTCTGGAATGGGCTACATAGGGCAGCTTCACTGCAGCTTTACAATAAAACCTAATCAATTACTGAACAGGATTATATGATAAGGCTTCCTATGACAGCAGAGCAAAACTGAATGGCTTGTCCTCTCCAGTTCTAGGTGCTATGTTCATCCTACTGAGAAACAGCAGTGTGCTATTCCTTGCTTGACAGTGCTCCTTCTGACCCACAAAGCATAGAATAGAATAGAATAGAATAGAATAGAATAGAATAGAATAGAATAGAATAGAATAGAATAGAATAGAATAGAATAGAATAGAATTAACCAGGTTGGAAGAGACCTTCAAGATCATTGTGTCCAACCCATCATCCAACACCATCTGATCAACTAAACCATGCAACCAAGCACCCTATCAAGTCTCCCCCTAAGCACCTCCAGTGATGGTGACTCCACCACCTCCCTGGGCAGCCCATTCCAATGGGCAATCACTCTCTCTCTCTATGAAGAATTTCTTCCTAACATCCAGTCTAAACCTCCCCTGGCTCAGCTTGAGATTACGTCATCTTGTTCTGGTGCTGGTTGCCTGTCCACCTGTCTAGGTCGACAAGATCCACAGCCTTTCCCTCATCCAACAGTCAAGTCATCCTGTCATAGAAGGAGATCAGGTTGGTCAGGCAGGATCTGCCCTTCATAAACCCCTGCTGACTAGGCCTGATCCCCTGGTTGCTCTCTATATGGTGTGTAACGGCACTTGAGATGATCTGTTCCATGACCTTCCCTGGTACTGGGGTCAGACTGAGAGGTCTGTAGTTTCCTGGGGATCCCTTTAGCAGACTGGGATCACATTCAGCCTGATGGTTTCCTTGCCTGTAGCCTGTGCTGTTCTGTCCAGTTTGTCCTAGTCTTGAGTCTCCTGTTTGACTACATCTCTTCTGAATTGCACCATGGAAGACTGAGCACCACTTTGCCAGGGAGGACTGTCAGCGTCGAGGAGACTGGAGCAGTTAGCTGTGAACTTTTGCTAACGTGTCCTAGCCTGCCCTCACTTCTTTTTTGGCACTGTCTGAATGGTCTGGTCACTGCAATTCATTTTGTCTTCTCCCTGTGAATCTTTGACACAATTATCCACCAAATATGTGCCACTCCATAATTGTGCTTAGTATTTCTCCTCACTACGTGTCCTGCTGTGAACTCTGTTCTGCTGGTTTGGGTCATCACTCCACTGAATCAAATTCTTTCTAAATTTGGCCTTCAGAGTGCCATGCCTCCCAGCCCAGCTCTTTGGGCAGCAGGGAGCTGATCTGAATGCTCACTGCAGCAATTACCTTTTAATCCAAACTGTCATATTTAATGTAGCTGAGCAGGCAGGAGAGAGATCTCAGTTTTTAAATACCATATGGTGATGCAGCGTGTGTGGACATACACTTAGAGCACAGCATATGGTGAGGAGGGAGGTCTATAGAATATTATGCAGTCTTTCTGTGGCCACAGCAGCAGCAATTAGTGACCTATGGACACAATAAACTTCTTCCCTATACTGAGGTCTTCCTCAGCCCTATTAGTGCTTGTCTTTATATTTGAAGGTTGACCCTGGAAAGATTAAAGCACAAGTAACTTGCTTACAAAGCAACTCTTGTACAAGAGCATCTGAAAATAGTCCTGTGAGGCCCAGCAGGGCTTTTCTCATCAGAATACATTTATCAGTTTCACATGGCTGCAGATTTTGTTTGCCAGATACTGCTGTCATAATTGCAGTGCTCAGTGCCTGTTTTCACAGAATCACAGAAACATTCAGGTTGGAAGAGACCCTCAGGATCACCAAGCCCAACCCTGCTCTACAAGGTTCACCCCTAAACCATATCCCCAAGCACCCCATCCAAACAACCTTTAAGCACATGCAGGGTTGGTGACTCATCCTCCTCCCTGGGCTGCACATTCCAGTGCCTGACCACTCTTGCTGGGAAAAAAATTTTCCTAATGTCCAGCCTAAACCTACCCAGTGCAGCTGGCCTTACCCCTGATTCTTACTCAGAAGGACAAGCCTATCATCACCTTCATTAATGTGCATGGTTTCACATGTCTCCCTAATGTAGAGGCCACTCCACCACCTCTTCTTCTTTGCCTGTCTCTTTGGAAAAGTTGGTACCCATCGATTGCAGCACTCCAGTTGTGGGAGTCATCCCACCCAGGTTTCTGTGATGGCTGCTAGATCATACATTGTCTTTTACCTTTCCTGGTCTCTATATACAAAGTCTTAAGGGTGGACCTTTTACCTGCACTTTTACAAGGCAGGTGTCTGAAGGTTAAGACTCCTTCCAGGCGCAGGTCTCCAGCATCCTCTGCCAGCAGGTTTATCTGCTCCAAATGGGTTCCGAGACCTGCTGTTCTTTTCTGTCAAAAAGCTGCCAAAGCAGCAGTCTAAAATCATAGGCTTTCTCTGCTTCTCAGCAAAAAAATAACTACTAGGGAAACCCACTTGCAAACCTCCAGCTCTTGGCATGCTTAGCTGTGACCCCCACAGTCTCCTCACTTCTGATGGGCCAGGCAGAGTGCCTGATATCTCAACAGGTTCCTGTCTCTGCCTTTCCCAAACTCCTACTGCCATTCTCTTCAGGAGTCACCTTCTTCAAGCAGATTTGTTGGAGGTTTTTTTGCTCTGTGTCCTCAGACTTTTTCCTATGTGATGAAGAAGACTCAGGGGTTTAGAATGACCATAAGAGAGCTGGAACCATCAGATTATCAAAAGCGACCTTCTGGCACTGTTCCCTAAGAGCTCTGAAGTTGTTTCTGGAAGGTGTCTATGCTGGATCACAGTTTTCCAAGCAATATTCATCTCCTCAGTCATGCAACAAGGATTCAGCTCTCCAGGCCAAAGTACAGTGTCACTTTATGTTTTGAATTGTTAACATTTGAAAAAAACAAGTAAGTTTGTGCTTTATCAATACAGGTTGAAGTGTCAAGCAGTGGCACCTAAGTGTTCGAGTCCAGACTGCATGGGGCTTTGAGCAACCTGAGCAGCCTGATCTAGTGGAAAGTGTCCCAGCCCAAGGCAGGGATTTGAAACTAGACTATCTTTAAGCTCCCTTCCAACCCAAACTGTTCTATGATTTTTTGATTAATGACCCTGTCAAAATCTCTCTTCTGTGGTCAGACCACATTAAATAAGCACAAGAGCAGAACAACCACATCCAAAGACAAGTCCTGCTAGCCACAACTCCTACCTGCAGCAGTGGCCAGTAACAGGAGTGGTATAAGACTAGGGTAGGTAAATATCCTCAGCTCTCAGGGGCTGCTCAGATTCTGCCCCTCCTCGTTTTGTGTCTCATGGGCTCGTGGTTGTAGTTTTGTTACAAAACTCTGCTGCTGCGTTGGGCTTCAGGAGTTCTGGAACTGTAACCTGGATGTATGCATGCTGTCAAGGCTGAAGGATATGGCTGGAAATGGTGTCCCAGGGTGGCAAGGTTTGCTTCACACATAGGTGTCATCCCAGATGGTCACGGGTGACGCAGACTGAAGGAAGATTTTTGCAGAGCTGTGCAGCTTCAGCCCCCGGGCTGCACATATTCAGCTCTACAGTCTGACTCTCCCAATCCATCCCTGGTTATTCCTCTTTCCTCCCACCACTTCTGTGCCTCCACAGATGGCCATACAGCTGTGCAATGATCTGGTTCAGGTATAAATCTGGGTAGATCCAAGTCTTTTTGGGCCAGTCAAGCAGTAATCCAGATAGCCAGTCCAGTGATCACTGCAACAGCAGTTGTGTTGGCGTGCTGAAAGGCATGTGCAGCACCAGGAGCCATATGTCCAAGGCGTGGGGAGAACAGGTTTGCTTATCACCAGCAGCAGTGATCATTGTAGCTTCAAGCAAAGGGCAGGCTACCCTAGGTGCTAGGGAGCATGGGCCTCAAAAGCATGTGCTTTTCAAAGCCCAGGGAACCTTCATCAGAAATTTGGTAGGAGCAGGACTTGCAACTTTCTGAGACACTTGCAACTTTCTGTTCTGGGCCCCTCAGTTTAAGAAGGACATTGAGACACTTGAACATGTCCAGAGAAGGGCAACAAGGCTGGGGAGAGGCCTCGAGCACAATCCTGTGAGGAGAGGCTGAGGGAGCTGGGGTTGCTTAGCCTGGAGGAGAGGAGGCTCGGGGGAGAGCTTCTTGCTCTCTACAACTACCTGAAGGGAGGCTGTAGCCAGGTGGGGGTTGGTCTCTTCTCCCAGGCAACCAGCACCTGAACAAGAGGCCACAGTCTCAAGCTGCACCAGGGGAAGTTTAGGCTGGAGGCGAGGAGAAAGTTCTTCCCAGAAAGAGTAATTGGCCATTGGAATGTGCTGCCCAGGGAGGTGGTGGAGTCACCATCCCTGGAGGTGTTCAAGAGGGGACTGGATGTGGCACTTGGAGCCATGGTTTAGTTAGTCCTGAGGTGTTGGGTGATAGGTTGGACTTGATGATCTCTGAGGTCTTTTCCAATCTTACTGATTCTATGACTCTATGATAAAGAGGGAGGAAGGATGAAACTCTGTTCTTTGATCCCATTAGCAGGGAGAGTTTCTAGCAGCCATAAAAGCTGGTCAAGAGTCATTGTTGGTTTAAAGTGATGATAAAATATTCTCTACAAAAAGAGAAAAAGAAAGGGAGGAGGGAAGGGAGGTTGGAAGGTTGTTGGAAGGTTGGAAGGTTGGAGGGTTGGAAGGTTGGAAGGTTGGAGGGTTGGAAGGTTGGAAGGTGCACAGCAGCATTGTGATCTTTTTTCTTCTTTTTTTGTCCTTTTCTGGGGTTTGGGGTGTTTCCGTGTGAAAATGTGCTTGCTGAAGCACAGGGCCGCAATGCTATTTAAAGGGTATTTTTTAAGCTGGAGGATCTCTTTTCATCGTGGCAGTGTCTTTGGAAAGATACCTTATACTTTGTCACAGGGAGAAAGCACAGAGGGAACTTATCTCGGGGCCTGGAATGAGGCTTTTATTTCTTCTGTGATAATGAGGGATAGTTTATTACAGTGGCATAAGACCACAGTCTCTTTAGACACTGGCTAATTCATGAGCACACTGGTATTTGAAAGCATAAAGTCATCAGCTGCTCCTCAATAGCTTTTGGCATCCCCTAAGAGCAGGACTGGAACAGGTTGGAGCATTGCTTTTGGAGGAAAGCAGCAGGGACAGGAGAAAAAAGGCCATGCATAAGTTCACCCTTCTGGAGATGTAAATGTCCTTGACAACCGACTGCAGAACAATGCAAAACACGTTTGGGTGAAGCTGAACCCAGAGAATGAGAGCTAACAGGATGCAGATGGTGTGAAAATTAAGTCTGACAGAATAATGATCTGTGTCTCTGATGAAAAATGAGCAAGTGAAACATCAGTCAAGCTACAGAATTGTCAACAGATCTCACTCTGCTGAGGTGCCTTTCTTTAATGGTGTTGCGCAGTCTGAGCAGCAGGAGAGAAAGTCACCTGGCATTTCTGAAGACCTGAAACCCAAACTAAATGGAAATTAAGGCAAAGGTGTAAGCCCCGTAGATGTGTCTCTAACCACCAAAGTGTCAGCACTTCCTCTCCTTTAAAACAGTGGAGACCAAAAGTGAGCGGGAAGACTGGATTTTTTTATTGATGTGCTGAAAATTGTGCTTTGGAATCCCTCTAGGCCATCTCTACTTCACGTGAAAACACCGGCTGTCATAACTTCTCTTGTCGCCACCAGCCTGCTTCAACCTTCTTCCACAAGCAGCTGAAGTCAGTGTAAGAGGAGATGAATGTGTTTATTCATCTGCATCCAGATAACATCACCACAGGCAGACTGGTCTTGCAATGCACTGAAGGGGTGAACTGTGGAAAGTACATGAAGGTAGTGGAGAGTCAGGAAGCCCTGAAGAGGCTGGCAGGATATATAGGTGTGAAACAGTCCTTGGATACGTTCCACTGTGATCTGGTATAGGTAATCCTGCTCTGGCAGGGGGGTTGGACTAGATGATCTTTCAAGGTCCCTTCCAACCCCTAACATTCTGTGATTGTGTGATTCTGTACGGGACCAGGTCATGGAATGAGGAGGAAGAAGCCATGACTGGAGTAGGTGAAGAGGAGCCAGTAAGCACAGAGGGAGCCCAAGGCTGCTGAGAACAGCTCAGCCTGCTGAAACCTTCTCAGTTTCCCCTTCAGTTAAGTGGTTCTCAAAAGGGGTTGAAGGGCACAGATTGACTTCTGGGTGTACAGGGAGAAGAGCTGAGGTATCAGCCATGAGCTTAGGTGCCACGAAGAGTGGGATAATAGGATGGACACTTGGTGTGTACCTCAGTTATGCAGTGGGAGTGAAAAGGGACTTACATCCTTTTTTTGTTAGAAGAACAATCAGTGCTGCTCCTTCCATATCTCCATTCTTCTCTCTTCCTCTCCCCTACCTTTCCTGCACAAAACAGACATGGCTCTAGCAGCCAAGAGCAACTTCCATGGACGTGAAGTTACCAGCAGTGTTTCATATTAATTTATGAAGGTTAGGCTTTCCTTTGCTGTCAGAGGTGATTTAGATTTAAGTCTGTTGAAATTCCCTGACTTACCAGGAGAAGCTCATAGGAAGAGGTGGAGTTGGCCCAAAGAAAGACATTGACTTGGTGAAGGAAATTCAAGAGGATGTGTTTGTCTTTAATCTGGCATAAATCTGTGCTGCTGCCACGAGAATCAACCCCACCTTAAACAGAAAATGCCAAAGACAGGGAGGAGGGAAGA
Source organism: Picus viridis (assembly GCA_033816785.1). NCBI lineage: Eukaryota > Metazoa > Chordata > Aves > Piciformes > Picidae > Picus > Picus viridis. The sequence continues at coordinate 1,694,424 of CM066566.1, read as the reverse complement.
GAATTATTTACAAATTTGAATACCAGGATGTAAAATGGAGGGGAAATAGCACCAGCTATCATGAAACCCTCAGACAGCAACATCCATTGGATTGTAGCACAGCATCCCCTGGCCTGTGCATCGTGACCTGGGGGACAACTTTTATGAGGAGCAATCCTCTTTTTTTATAGTGTTTATTTTATGTAATATTTATAAGATCACAGAATCATTCCAGTTGGAAAGGACCTTTAAGATCATCAAGCCAGACCATTTTCTAACTCTACCAAGTCTGGTGCTAAGCTTTGTCCCTTAGCACCACATCTCTGCATTTATTAAAGACCTCCAGGGCTGGTGATTCAGCCATCTCTCTTGGGAGCCTATGCTAGAGCCTGATAACCCTTTCAGTGAAAAAGTTTCTTCTAATATATATATATTTATATATATAGTGGAGTCTCTCTCTCTCTGAAATACTCAAAACCCACCTGGATGCATTCCAGTGTGATCTGGTGTAGGTGATCCTGCAGGGGGGTTGGACTGGATGATCTTTTGAGGTCATTTGCAACCCCTAACATTCTATGATTCTGTGATATATTGATTTCTATTCTAATGCATTCCTAAATCATACAGGTTTATGCTATAATCTGTGTCGGTATTTCTGGGGCACTGCAAGGTAACTGTGAGACGCAGTCTCGCGGAGTCGCCACGCACGAGCTGTGTCGGAGCTATCCTCTGCCCCCTCATAGCAGGGCATCCGTTTCTGAAGCAAAGGAAAATCAGCAGGCTGCATGAAGAAGTGGTTTGCATTTGCCAAAAACCTCCCCAGACAGTCTTCACAGAGTGAGGGCTTCTGTGCTCTGACACTGTCGTTTTGAGCTTGCCTGGGGTTTGCTGTGTTCGGGGTTTGGTTCTGGAGAGCCCTGTGTGTGGGTTGGCATTTTGGTGACGCAAACCACACACATCTTCTGTACCTGATTATGGGGAGCCTGCTGTAGAGGCTGCTGCTATTTGCTGCACTCTGTGGCAAAAGTGGGGTTTTTTATTAGGTGGATTCACTCAGAGTATACCAGGGGAGATTTTGTTTATCTGAAAGCCAATTGCTCTGACGTTGTCAAAAATAAGATTTCTTTTCTTTGTCAAACTTTGTCCTAATTCTGTGTTCATTCTTGGGGCTTCCTGCAGTGCACTTTCAAAGTGAAGGTGTGGGTCTTGGAAGATTTTGCACAGCACAGGAAGAAAATATCATTAGAGCAGGACTTAATTTAACTTCCCAGGGCTTTTTGATCCCACCTTAACCTCTGTGTTATCGAGTAAAACACAACACATTATGTGCTTAGCAGTGAAAACAGATAAGGGCTTCTTGGTCAACATCACTGAGCACTGATTGCCTATCTCAACAGGTTTCTCTGTGCAACCCCATAATCTTCCTGTTACTGAGGTACCAGCAGGATCCAACACACAGGCCAGTTGGGGACTGAGCCTCCAAAAAGGGAGAGAAATTCAGGGGCAGAATCAGACTTTCCTACACTTAATGTTGTTTTTAAATGGAGGACTTCAAGCCCCTTGAGCATGATGAGCTTAAATGCAGCAAAGCATGCTGAATGTCCATTCTGGCTGGTTGGTGAAATCCCTTGAGTGGTAGGATCCTGTGTCTTACCTCAAAGCCTGTTCTTTATCCATGTGCATCTGTACATTTAGGCATGGGTGGCAGAGTAGCTATGAACAGCCAGGTTTGCTCCATCTCCCTCCTGCATACCAGCAAGAAGGGAGCTCTGGTTGTTGAGGGTAAGTGAGAGCTTGGATCTTACCCAGCCTTTGGCTCCAGGGCCTGCTCAGAGGTTCTCTTAAACATGACTATTGAAAGACCACTGCTGAAAAGGACACTGGACTAAATTGGTTTCTGAAGTTTTCAAATACAAGCAGGATTTAAGCACTGAATTATGCTGTGGCACAGCAGTTCTCTGGTTCAACCAGAAACTCCAATCCTGAGAATCTGGAAGGTTCATACGGCTCAGGAAAAGCCAAGAGCAGCAAGGATCTGTTTGCCTCCTTCCTTAATCTTATGCTGTAGATAGCAGATCCTCATTGGGGATCTGTCATCACTGATGCATAATGAGCAAACCCAGGAGTTCCCAAGTTGGTCTTTCTCCACTGGGTTATCCCTGGGGAAGAAGAAAAGACTACTTAATCTTTAGACTATTTCCTGACCAGCAGAACCAATGAGTCCAGGATTCCTCTTGGTTTCTGTCCACTATCCCCTAACACTTCGCATTTGTGATCCTATCTGTTCCTTTCCACATCCTTTTCATCCATTGCCCACATCCACCTGTGCTCCACCATAGGCACCCACACCAGTTTGTGCTTCTCCCCTTGCCTCACCTCCTCTTTAGGCAGCAGCAGGCACAGCTTTGAGCACTCTGCTCGCTGTCCCCTCTGGCTTTCTCTCTGTAGGTTTTGAATCCTGCCCAAAACCATTCCCTTTTTTTCATTTTGTTTCCTGCACAGTCAGTGTTTTCCTCCTTTTCTCTGCCTTCTGCTCAGTCCTGCAGCCCAGGGAGGGTTCTAAGGTTTTACTGGGGCTGGGTAAGTGAGGGCTCAGTAGGAATTAGTGCATGTAAAGTCTAGCTGCAAGCTATCTTTTTGGCCACCTGTCAGAATAATCGTTAGAGGAAGGATTGTGTTCCTCTCCCCAGAGTGGTGGGGACATGGATTCCATTAACTTGTCCCTTTCTTTCACAGTGACTGCCATGGAAGGGTGCAGGGACAAACATCTTTGAGACCTTTGGCTTTCTGTGAGCAAATGTAGTTGAAATGAGCTAGCAGATGAGAGAGGAGACAAAATGATTGCATAAACTCCCTTTTTCAGGGGGAAAAGAACCCTAAACCCACCCCTGCTAAAAATAGTGTTGGGTGGTAATAACTTGGCAGATTAGCAGACGGATGCAAGAGCTTTGCTTTAGGCCCTGATCTGGACCTTCTTGCCTGTGGCAGGGGTTGGACTACGCCAAAGAGCTGTGAGGGCTGCAGCCCGCAGCCTGCGTGCGCTGCTCTCTGCACTTGGGAGCAGTCATTCCTGTGTGCTCATGCAGATCTCTCTGTTCTGGTCTTTGGCAGTTCCTCCTGCAGCTTAGCTGCTTGCTGTCCTCAGTATCATGGAGATTCCCCTGGGTGGGTTTGGTGGGTTCTCATTATTGTACCTTGGAGCCTGCACCCTCTGGCTCCCACAACAATGTTCCTGTCCAAAGCACCTGATTACAGCTTTAATTCCAGGTATAACATTAATGCAATCACTCCCATTGCAGAGTATTTGAAATTAAGTCTCCTACCATATTAACTTATAGGATATTGCTTTATAAATCTCTGTATAGCTTTCATTAATAGTTTTTTGTGCTGGGTTCCTATTATGTTTTCATCGGTGCCTCAGGACACTGTTCAGCATCATACAAGCTGCAAATAAAATTATCTAAACCAACAGAAAGTTCTTGGCTCCCATTACAAACAAGTCTGCAAAAAGATGTGATGAATCACCACAGAGATTTTGTCCAATTTGATGATTAATTGTACTGTATTTAGACAAATCAGTGCATGCTAGCACATACTTTCTCTCCAAACCTGTGGCCCACAGGCATTTATAAGCTCAAGCTCCCTAAAAGAGCCAAGCAGTTTCAGAGTTTATTTTGTTATTCTGAAGCCTCTTATCCTGTTCTGGCAGAGACCTGAACCAAAAAACAAATCAGCACCAGGGGTGCAGCTGGTGGAGATGTCTCCAGAGGCTCTTGTTGCTCAACCTGTCAATTTTGTGCGAGTCTTCAAAGTGTAAATAAATAAAACCAAATGGAGGGGTTTATTGTAACCACATTTGACTGCATCCCTAGCACAGACTGGCCTTTAATCAACAGCAGATCCTCCAGCCTGTTCTTCTGGCACGATAGTGAGACTTTTCTGTTGTTAGCATGCAACAAAAGCCAAGGCCATCCACTGATCCCTGCTTTGCCTGTGTTCCCATCGCAGCTGTGGACAGCCAAAATACCTGCCAGGGCCTGGGGCATCATTCAACCAAACTCCAAAGAGCACAGAGTGGCTTGCAGCAGTTAGCAGCATCCTGTCCCAGCGACAGGTCAACTGGTCTCTTTCTTTACTGAGTGTGAAGATAATTTTGCCATCTGAAGCTCAGGAGCCTTGCTCAAAGCTTTCCAAGAGTATCATGCCTTTATGTATGGCAATGGCTGTGATCCCCTTGTGTCAGAGCCCTTTCCTCTGCAGCCTCATACCTCACTGTTGGTTTCTGACTGCTGGCCCACAGCCTTTTCATCGCTGTTCAACAGCAGCTTTGTGCACGCTTGGATTTTGGCCAGATTCTGAGTGATTTCCTTGGTTTGCTGCTTTTTTAAAAAAATGGGTTCCCATGGACTTCCTATCTGTTCTGAGGGAAGTCCAGGCCCTACTAAGCAAAAAAACTAAAGGGCTTTTATATGGGCAGAATCTCATCCCCTTCATGTTGTGCACGGAGATGCTCTTAACCTTTGCTGAGTGCTTTCCTTCTGAGAAGGAGTCTTTCCCATGTGAATGAAAGCCCTGAATCGGGATGCCTCCCTGTCTGACACGAATACTCTGAGCGTGTTCACTTTCTCACTGCTATCCCACCCTCTCCTTGCTTGTGGAACAAGTTCCCCTCATAGCACCCAGACTAGAAGTTAATAAATGGAGGGGAGGGAAGAAACAAAAGCTTGCCATGTTTATGATATAGTCTTGTAATTCATTTCACACTGTCTTTAAGGAGGACATCGAGACTCTTGAACGTGTCCAGAGAAGGGCAACGAGGCTGGGGAGAGGTCTCGAGCACAACCCTGTGAGGAGAGGCTGAAGGAGCTGGGGTTGTTTAGCCTGGAGAAGAGGAGGCTCAGGGGAGACCTCATTGCCATCTACAACTACCTGAAGGGAGGTTGTTGCCAGGTGGGGGTTGGTCTCTTCTCCCAGGCAACCAGCACCAGAACAAGAGGACACAGTCTCAAGCTGTGCCAGGGGAGGTTTAGGCTGGAGGTGAGGAGAAAGTTCTTCACTGAGAGAATCATTTGCCATTGGAATGTGCTGCCCAGGAAGGTGGTGGAGTCACCATCCCTGGAGGGGATTGGATGTGGCACTCAGTGCCATGGTTTAGTCATGAGGTCTGTGGTGACAGGTTGGACTTGATGATCTTTGAGGTCTCTTCCAACCTTGGTGATACTGTGATACTGTGATCAACATGTGTGATACTGTCTTGTGTTGGTTGACAGGCAGTGTGTAAGTATCTGAAGAATCAGGGACCTTAGCTACTCTTTCAATCCCTCAGCTCAGGAACAATTAATTATATAGAGCAAAGACTGGTAGCCTCTGATGCCTCTGATGTTTCTTTTCTGAGATGCCATAAATCAGATTGATGAACTGATTGCTGTGTGGAAGGCATGTGGAACTTGCACTGGAGTTGATTGTGTTCTTTATGCTATATACCAAACCGTGAGCAAGCCTGAGCATTGCAGTGCCTGTAAGTATATGATAATGCTGTGCAAAGAGATTTATCCCTGATTGAGCAAGTATCTTTTTCTTCAGAGCCCAGTCCTTCTGGAGGAGTGAGAGAGGAAACAGAGAAGAAGCAAGGGGGTTTTGTGGTTTTCTACTCTTGTCAACTTAGGAGCTTTTGAGATCTTTCCAGTAATGTCTCTATTCCTCCACCAGGACATACAAATATGGTCCTGTCCAAAGAGTAGGATCCTTTTGCTTCACACAAGCACACAAGTCAGCAATCCAGTGCCATTATCTGCTTTGCTCCTCTGTGGCTTTTAACCAAGGTGATAAAGTGGGCAGAAGGAATTGCTGACTGTTATGTCAAGTGCACAGAGCCTATTAATTGTATAGATGCAAACAGGTAACTGAAGTTGTAGCAGCAGTACCTGAAACCACAGGACAAGACTGTAAGAAGAGCACAGCACTGGCCAAAGAAGTTCTGTGTGGATTTTGATAAAGAAAATGCATTGATTGCATTGCATGGCATTAGATTTGGGTTGATTGCATGTCAGAGGCAGCAGTAGGCCAGAAAAGTGGCTCCAGACAGCACCAGGAGGGTTGCAAACACAGCCACAGAAGCACTGCTAAGTGCCAAGGTAAAGCTATTAGGGAGAGGGTGGGAAACTTTTGAGCAGAAGAGCAGTGAGGAGAGAGTTGGAGCTATTAGGAGAGAAGTTGCATCACCTTTTTCACTCCTCTGTGTTTTGGGAAATGAAGCTCTCTGTAAATAAACAGTAGTGCTATAGAGATAGCCCTGCTGGCCTTATCACACTGCTGATAGGGAACTGCCCACAAGGCAGCATTGCTGACCACAGGGATCAGAAAGGGGAACACTGCTTTGCCTCTTTGAAGGAGTAACTGCTCAGTGCATGAAAGCATTAAAGAATGTTTTTGTTCCCTAATACCTGAGGTGTGTTAAAATGTGCTCCTTCCCTCATGTCTACAAGAAACAAATGAATGTTATTCTAAAAAGCCATCACTACTGTCTGGCACTGCTTCCTCTGAGCATCAAATGTGTTCTCTTGTCCCTGGACTTCTCAAATGAGCCCTGCAATTCTGGGATTGTCTTCACTGTGGGTCCTTCAAAATGCCATCAGAATCACTGGTACTGAGCACCACATCAGGATCATTCCCATGGTTCACATGATACAGAATCACAGAATCAGTAAGGTTGGAAAAGACCTCAAAGATCATCAAGTCCAACCTGTCACCCAGCTTTCTGATTCCTGGAGCACATCCATGAGCTCAGCCAGAACAAAATCAGAATGAAAAATAAAATGTCCCTGGCTTAGGGATTCGTAAAGGTCTTGTGAGGTGTCAGTGAATATATCCAATCCCTTTGACAGATTCTGCAGTGATCAGCTGCAGTCTGCCAGGCCCTGCACCCCACTTTGGGAAGTTTGACTTGACTTGCTGGAATCCAGATAGAAATCCTGCCTCAGTGACAAATTAAGGAGTTGCAACACTACCTGAAACCTTACAGGTGTACCCAGGGGCACAATAAAATCTGCTCTGACTTCCACCTTAACTAAAGACAACTACACTGAAGTCTGTGATGTTAATGGACTGGTTAGGAGACTGGAGCTCTGCAACCCTAATGAAAGCCAGTTGAAGGACTCCCTGCTCTGAAATTACCCCCACAAAGGCAGCAGCTCTGAAGGTTACTGCTAGCCAGAAATAGTGGCACACTCTGGCTAGCATTCTGGCTTGCCATTGCTGAGGCAGTTCATTTTTACCAAGCTCTGTTGCTTGTATTTTCACCCCCATGCATGTGTGTTTGCCTTCCAGCTCACTGTGTTCATAGCTTCTTCTCTGCAAGGGATAAAGATACACAGCGGCCTGGAGAAGGGCAGGATCCTGGGCACAGGTGAGCCTTCTGGCCCAGGATATGTGCTTGCTCCACACAGTTATGTGTTGTGTGACTTGATAAAATGTACTTAGTTTTTTAGTGGTTTGTTTTAACTAAATCATTTTTATTGAGTCCCAAGAGGGATTAAGGTAGAACTGCCTCATTGTCTTTTTGTTTCTCTGAAGTGATTTATCAAACACAAGCCCAAGAGAGCTGGAGAGGGCATGCTGATGAAGGCAGCATCTGTTGCATTGCATTCCCTCTTCAGAATGCTTAGGCTGCATCTTTTCCCCAGGAAAATCAAGTTAATTGGTTTTATTGATGCTTGGATGTTTCTTATTTACTACTGGTCCACACAGACCAGCCTGTCCTTTTCAGTATTCAGAGCTCTGCCTTGTCCTCAAAGGCACACAATAAGCTTTTGCTCCTATTAACTCTCTTACAAGCTGTGTGCCCTGGAGAGGAACCTGGCTGCTGCTCTTCCCTGTTCAGTCAGCAGCAAACCTTTTCCTGAGTTCAGTGTGAGGAGCTTGTCTGTTCCTTCTGCCTGCATTGCAGAAAGGATTTTAGGTAAGATTAACCCTCTGTGGACCTCTTACTTCAACAAGCTGGCCATCTTACCTCTGAGGGTAACTTTTGTCATCAGTGGGCAGAGCCTGACTCTCCTGGTGACCAGAAGAAATTCAGTTTTATCTGGGAATCTAAATCTGACTTACCCTGACTCTAAAGTCTGGTGTGTGTCTGTTTCCCTTTGCATACTCATATAAACACAGGGAATTTGATGCACTGCCTGTCAGAGTGAGTTGTTTCATACTTGGCCCAAAAGTGGGCTTCTAGCTCACCATTACCAGGATCCCTTTCTGAATGTTTGAGCACCTGATGGAGTCCACAGAGCCTAGAGCACGTTCAGGAATTTTGCCCAGCTGGATGCCTGAAGGCACTGGGAATTTGTGTTTTATTGAAGCCAGGTGCTTGGCTCTTGGGTTCAAGGCTTGCCCACTTCCTGGTGTGTTTTTTTTTCAGTAAGAGAGGTGACTTGCCATAGATTTTGCCTGGAGTAAAGTACAGAGCAGCTCTTGTAAACAGTTGAGACTGTTTACAAAGGCCTGAGGTGATAGGACGAGGGGCAATGGCTTCAGACTAGAAAAGAGCAGATTTATATGGGATGTTAGGAACAGGTTCTTTACTATGAGGGTGGAACAGGTTGCCCAGGGAAGTGGTTGAGGCCCCATCCCTGGAGATATTAGGCTTGACAGGGCTCTGGGCAGCCTGATCTAGTTGAGGATGCCCCTGCTGACTGCAGGGGGTTGGACTGGATGACTTTCAGAGGTCCCTTCCAACCCAGACCATTCTGTGATCCCGTGATTCATCTGAATTACTCCATTGGGGTGACAGTGGAGATACGCAGCTACGACTAAGGACATGTTGGGAAAGGAGCGTGAAGTGTGTCATAGCCACTTTGTTTTCAGAAAGTTATCCACAGCAGCCAGTACACACTGATTAACAACAACCAAACATGATATTAAGGAAGGGAACACAAATGCTGAGGGAGCTGCCTCTGCATGCTTGGTTCTCAGTCACCTACCTAGCTAGCTAAGCCAAGCCAGTTCTTCTTCAGCCAAAACATGCTGTGGTGATGACAGGTGGGAGAGCCCTTCTCCCAGGTAACATGGGCAGAGCCATCAGATTTTGGAAGACCCAGGCTGAGCTCTTTCTACTGCTATAAACCAACCCACTGCCCTCCCAAGACAACAGTCAGAGTCAGAAGCTCTTCAGAGGCAGTGGGTATCTGCCCTTTCCACTGTGTATGAAACAACTAGCAGTTCATCAAGCCACAGGGCTGATGGTGTGTAGGTAGCCCAGTTTCAGCATCTTCCGTGAGCCCTGGATGCCTTTCAAAGGATAAATAAATAGCTGGTGGACTCCTTTCAACACTCTCAGGTTAGAAAGTACTTACAAGGTGCACTGTGATTCTCCTACACCTGCCATATGTAATCATGCCTCTGAAGTGCTGCAGTCTTCTTGGTCCTGCATGAAACTGACTTCAGTCTCAAGTTGCACCAGGGGAGGCTTAGGCTGGATGTTAGGAAGAAATTCTTCCCAGAAAGAGAGATTGGCCATTGGAATGTGCTGCCCAGGGAGGTGGTGGAGTCACCATCACGGAAGTGTTTAAGAAGAGCCTGGCTGAGGCACTTGGTGCCATGGTTTAGCTGATTAGATGGTGTCGGGTGATGGGTTGGACTTGATGATCTCAAAGGTCTTTTCCAACCTGGTTAATTCTGTATTCTGCATTCTGTATTCTGATTGCATGACACACAACTAGACACTTAAGTCATAGACCTTATTGCTCTCTACAACTACCTGAAGGGAGGTTGTAGGCAGGCAGAGCTTGGTCTCTTCTCCCAGGCAACCAGCACTAGAACAAGAGGACACAGTCTCAAGCTGTGGCAGGGGAGGTTTAGGCTGGATGTCAGGAAGAAGTTCTATACAGAGAGAGTGATTGCCCTTTGGAATGTGCTGCCTGGGGAGGTGGTGAAGTCACCATCACTGGAGGTGTTCAGGAGGAGACTTGATGGGGTGCTTGGTGCCATGGTTTAGTTGATTAGGTGGTGTTGGATGATGGCTTGGACGTGGTGATCTTGAAGGTCTCTTCCAACCTGGTTAATTCTATTCTATTCTATTCTATTCTATTCTATTCTATTCTATTCTATTCTGGATGGAAAATTAAAGCAGTTACATTAAAACAGTAGCATTCTTTTTTAAAGCATGTGGTATCTTGATGTATCTGCAATGATGTTACTAATTTGTGCTGTTAATCCATGGTTAATAAGTGTTTTCTGAACACAGATGGCAGCAGTAGGGTGCCCCCTTTTCATGAAGATTAACATCTTGTCAGTACTGCCTCTGACAGGCCACGTGTAGTCTGTTGGTTACTGGGCAAAGGAATTATGCCGAATAAGTGAAACTTTTTTGGGTTTGGTCTGGGTTTTTTCCTGCATTTCTGATCTTTCTGTGTGATTGCAGCTTGATCAGTGCTGAAGTCAGCACTTTGCTTTTTCTTCCTTTCGAAGTAAAGGGCTTTTTCCTTAGGATTCCCACAGGTAACTGTGGGAAGAGATCTGCCCCCTAGCAGAGTCATGAGAAAAGTCCTTGCTGTAGGGAGTGGCTCAATTATGTTTTATTATTCAGCACTCACGTGGGCTTACAATAGAGGTTGCTTTAAAGCTTTCTCTGCCCAGTGTTTCACATCAGAACCCCAAACCATGATCAGATCCAAACTTACCTGGGCCGAGTGATAGGAGAGAGACGTGACCAGCAAAAATGCATTGCTCTGTTGTTCCAGCTGATGCTAATCACTGGCTCAACTCCAGTGTTAGTGAGCAGGAAAATGGGGGTCTCCACCTGCCCAGAGGAGTCCTTGCATTAGAGCCCTTGGTGTCTGCAATTAGAGAGAGTCTTGTGAGCAACATAAACAATTTCCCCTGAGACAGATAGGAAGGAGGCTGTTTCCTTGAGGCTAGAACTCCCTGAAGGGAGCTTCAAAAAATCCCAAAATATCTAAGCAGAGACCAGTTCCTGGGAATAACATTATGGTGGGTATTGGAAGAACCTCTGCTAAGGATACTGGTTTTATTGCTAACAGCAAAGAGGAGAAAAGTAGGCCACAGGTCCCAAACATACTTCAAGAATTCTGTCTTCCAGTTCCTAATTTTATTAAAAAGGTGGCATTTTCATTTAAAACTTGAAGGCCTTGGTGTTGAGAAGTGATCAGCCTTAGTACAATCAGGTAATGCTATTGTCCATGCAAATACTTCATACTGAGTCTTCATCCAAACATTTAATTTTCTGTTGCACTTCTCATCCTTTTTGGTGGTTTTCATGTGGTGACTGGGTCAGAAAAACAGCATTGCAAGGTCAGGTTTGGCTTGGTCAAAGCAAATGCCATGGCAAATACTGATCTAATTGCATCCAGTTGGAGCTCTGTTGACTTGAGATGGGACCTGAAATGTCTGTCTGTGCAATGGCCATAGACACTACTGGCATTGGTACCCGGGCAAGAAGGATCATGCTTTCAGTGAACTGCCAGCAGTAAGCTTCCCAGGAAAGGAGGTGTAACAAGGTGTAAGGTAAAAACATCACACACTCACCCCTGCACTTATCAGAATCATTTTAACTAGGAGGCCTCTCTGCACTACAGCAGAGTTTGCTCCCTGAAGCAAAGATGTTTTACAAGGGTGAAATGTGCAACATCAGTTGAAGTTGCCTGAATTGCTGTTAAAGGTCTTGAGCCTTGGGGTTTTGAAATGAGAACTGACCTTGTTATTAGCAGCCCCCTGAGGTCTCCTTTCCATGACATTGAAGAGCCTGGTTTTCTGCACAATAGCTCACTCCCCTGCAATTTCAAGTTTCACCTGTTTTCCTTTATCTTGGAGTTACTGATTTTATGACAAGGCTTTTTTCCTCTTTTTTTGTTTTTTCCTGTTCTTAGGGGGTTGTTTATCAGCATCCACGACAAAGGCCATATTGCAACAATGCTAAACTCGTGGCCTGAAGAAAATATTAAGGTATGTGGCTTGTATGTGGACTGGGAAATTACAGAGAGTTGGATGGAAGAGGGGATATGAATGGACCTGCCTGGCATTATTTACAGAACTGTCTATTTAAAAGGATAAGAAAGAGATGCTGCCTTCCTCAGAGAGCTTCCTGGCTAGTGCCTGGACATCAGAGACTGTCATCTGTGTATGGCGTCAAGAACAGCTTTTTCAAAGGTAGCAGGACCTTGGGCAATAAAAAGAGGGTGAATTGTAATGAATATGTACTGAGTGGAGGCCCTAGCAAAGAAGAAATATGTGTGTTGGAGAATTCTATGTCTAACTTGAAACTTGTTAGATGTACCAAAGCTCTTTAAGATATCTCTGCAACCGACTTGGTTGTAGAACTTCTTCCCAAATGCAGTGAGTCATGCAGCATCCAGAACGCTGGCAGCTCAGCAAATGATGTTTGATAGCCAGCTGCTGAAAATATTACTGATGCTCCACCCAAAAAGTGATCTTGTGAAGTGCTTTTCACTAAAGCTCAGGGCTGGGTGAGTCCCTGGCATGAAATAAAGTCAACATTTAAGACAGGTGTTGCCAGTCACCTCCTGCTATCAGTCTGAAAGAGCATGTGCCTGGAATTTCCCTGCCTATTGACAGAGCTTGGTCCTCTGTCAGTTAGCTCTTTCTTCCAGGAACAAAGGTTTGGCAGCTGAGAAAATCTTGCAAGCATTTTCCATTTCTAAATGAAAAAAAAAAAAAAAAAGGAATTTAACATGTTTCCAGAAAAAGTAATCATATTGCTATAGCCTGGTCTCCAGAACCATGGAGAACAGATGTAAACTAGATATTTTGTCCTTGTTCTGTCCAAAGAATCCAGTATTTCCATTTGTTTCTGAGTTAGGACTGTGAGCAGAGCTCATTATGGCAAATCAAGATGTTTTTGCAGATGGGGAAACTGGCACAAAAAGATTAGAGGCTGTTGTTGAAACAGCCCCTTCTGGCATCCAAAAGAGACCACAGGGAGGGCAGTGGTCCGTGGAAGAGATTCAGACTATCTGCTTTCCGTGTCTGCCAGACTGCAAAGGCATCTAACTTCATCAGTATCACTGTTTTGTACCACAGGGTTCCCTGTGTGTTTGTACTCAGAATTCTCTATGCCTGAACTGGTAGACACTGGAAAACTTGAGGGTTTGAGATAAGTAAGGAGGCACCCGGGCTGCACCTAAGTCCCTGGAGAGACCAAGTTGTTTGAAAAGTCCTGGGTCACAATGAACACCAACAAGACTGAGTCCCATTAAAGACAGTGAAAAAAATACCTGGAGATGCTGCCCCACCTTATGCTTTGTGGCTTCTAATGCTTTGTGGCAACAGCATTTACTATGGAAATGGGAGATCTGTGTTGTAGGCCTGGATGCTCTGTCTGGAGGGGCTGGAAGGGTTCTCTGCTAAGCTTAGCAGAGCTTCAGCCAAGCTCTAATATGCCCCACCTTTCAGAGCTGGGCTGCTCTGAAAGAGTCAGAGTGCTGGAAGAAGAATGAGTGAGAAGCAGCTGCTTCCGAGCACACTTACATGAGCGTGTGACTGTGCCCCACTTTCAGGGTTGCTAATGAATTCTGCCATGAAGAGTCATTGAACAGATGTTGACAGCCCTCATCGCTGCCTCCCCTTGCTAATTTCCTCTCTGGTTCCTTAGTCTTGTGCTCCTTTCTGTGTGAAGGCCCAATCAGAGCAGGAGGAATGACAACAGTCATACAGGGTGTGTCCTGGTAGGGTGTCATTCTGGGCAATGACAGTTAAGGGTTCAAACCATCTTTCAGTGAAAGTGATGGAGAAGGCATCTCTCCCATTCCTAGACAAGTCTGCTGCCCTGCAAGCTCCTGGGCTGGCCCTCCTACATTCCTGTCCTCTCTCCCTCCTTCCATAGGTTGTGCACCCTGAGGAGTGCCCTCAGCAACTTGAATCCCTGTCAGGATTTCTGCTGTGCAAGGCTGTGCAGGCTCACCCTTCCACGTAGCATTTGCTGGTGGTGCACTCGGGGCACAGTTTCAGTTCATCCTAGAACAGCTGACCTCGTGCAGTCAGTGCAGAGAATTGGGAATGCCAGCAGCAGACACTTGCCTCTGTGTTGTCTCATACTTAGGAGCTGCAAAACTGAACCAGTTACATACAGCCCATGTCCAGAATCAGCTCAGGTAGTCTCAGCTGCCTGAAGACTTGGTGCCTAATCTCATCTTGTGAGTACTTCTGAAGTGATCAATGAAGAGGGAGATGAGCATCTTCAAAGAGAAGTAGCCTTTTCATCCCTTCCCAAAACAGCTGCTGGAGGGAGGAGTTGCACTCTGGATGTTTCTGTCTCTCACCATCAGCTAACAAAGATGTGTCAGAAACCAGTTAGAGGAGGTCAGCTTGAGCTGCACACCTGTCTTTTAGCCACAGACTTGCCTGGAGTCATCAAGAAAATGTGTAGCACAGCTGGAAGTGAAAACAGGGTCCCAGTTGTTACAGCAGTGGTTCAGTGTGAAGGATCTGTCCTGCTCAGCCAGAGATTAATGGACTGTTTGTTGAGTTCTGATCTCAGGAACGTAAGCAATTAAACATAATTGTCATGTGCTTGTACGTCAGGTACCCACTGAAACTTTCTGCTTTTCCTTTGCCCCATTGCTTTTTACAGCCAAAGAGCTACAAACAAATGTGAGTCCACTTTCTGCTCCCTGGTACAGGCAGTAATGGATGTCTCTCGTGCTGTATTTCCTGGTCCCCTGTATTTTTCAGTGTTACCTTGGGCAGCTTTGGTACCTATGGAGTTCAACACATTTAAGCTGAATAAATTCTCTCTCTGGCTTCCCTGAAAACACCTACTAGTTTGGATGAAAGGGGATCTGTGCTCCAGACAAATTCTTGCTTCAGTAGAACTTAATTTAAAAATTAAACCCTTCTCTGCATAGTTGGGATTTTAACTCTTTTTCATATAATTGGCATCAGTTTCAGGATGAACCTGCAGCAGTGCATGTGCTTGCTGCTTTCCCTGTTCCCAGTACTGCCTTCCAGTCCCAATTGCATCCTCTGGGTGTGGTAAAGAAGTGAGCTCACACCCAGAAACAGATGGAGCCCACCCAAAAAGAGACTTTCCCATCACTGGCACTTCACTTTGACTCAGAAGGAAAAACAAACAGGAAAATGTTCAAAACCAGAGGTGGATAAGTGTGTCACAACCATGGCTGAATTTCTTACAGTGGAGATTGTCCAGCCTGTAGCTTAAGGACAGATGTGTAGTCCTCTAAGTTTCAATAGATCTTGACCCGAAGGATCACTTTTAGGAGTTTTAGCTCCTAGTGACAAAAAAATAAAGGCAACAGCACAACCACAAATATCCTACATGTAGGAGAGCCATTCAGAAATAATCCCTATTACATGCTGCTTGTCACCATCATGTGCATTACACTCCTGGAATGTGTCAAGCCTCAATCCACTAGAGAGGTGGTTTTGCTAGAGGGCCAAGTAGTTGTAAAAGGCAGCACAGATAATACATCCTCTGTATCTGTAGTTTCTCCTCAGGCTTATTCCTGAGCAATGCAGTGTAATGGAATTCTGCTGTGTCTTTACAAGCAATGGTTTAGGTTGAGGGAGAAAATAGTCTTGGGATCTGTAAATAGTTTGTGTTGAATAAGAAAATACAATGAAACAGATCAGTAGGATTCTTCCTGAAATAGGAAAATGCTGCAAGGGGTTTATTCCATTCCTAGACAACTAAATCCTTCTTCATCCCAGGAATAAACCAATTCCCCTCCTCAAGGAAGTACCTCTATTGAGTTAGCTTCTAATCTCCCAGTCTTATTTCTCACTAAAGCACATCCATGTGCATGTCTTGTGTCCTAAGTTTAACCTTAGCTTTGCAGATCAGCAAATGGAGAGCTTCTCTGCAGTCTTCTCCTTTGAAATCCAATCTAGACTGTGCACCTCTATCTCCCACAGTCTGATGAACTGTCTGATGTGAGCCCACTGTTCTCTGAAGTGCTGGGACAGTGCTAAAAGTTGACGTTGAGTATTGTATTTACAGCTTTTTTTCCCCACAGTGGGACTAGAGTCCAGTATATTCCTGCCCCAACTGCCCCAAAAAGTGCCTCACCTTGGGGACAAAACCAGCAAATAGAGTAAGCTCAGAATAGAGAAGTTTAGTCAGACCTGCTTGGTCGTTTGCCTTCTGAGGTCTCAGTGATATACTCTGTGGGTTGAAGAGCTCAGCTTCAGGCTTCCAGTTTGGACAACAGTAAGCAGGCTTTTATTTTCTTTCTTGTCACAAAGAAATGGGAAAAACCTAAAATTATGGAGCAGAGATTCCAGTGAGGGTAGCACATGACATTATTGCTGGAATGCAAAAGGCCAGCTGCACAGAGTTAAACTGCAATTGCTTAACTCCCAAGTGGGCAGAATGAAAGGTCTGATACTAAACACGCAGTGTGTGAGCCATGCCACAGACCATGCTGTTCCCCTTGGTGATGGCTTCTGTCTACCTGACTTGGCAGTCAGTGGGACCAGAGGCAAAGGCACCCAGTTATAATGAGATTTGTTTTGATTACTTCATGTTGGCTACTCTGCAGCAATATGAAGACATGAGCTTGTTGCTCCCACAGGGGCAATTCATTCACTTCTTTACAAAGCTTTATTCCCAGAAAAAGATGCACAAAACACTATGCTGCTTGGGCTCTGCTACAAGTGCACTGAAGTGTTGGCAAGTGGAGCTGCTGGTCTCTCACACTGTGAGCATCTGCCCATCAACCATATTTTCTCTACCCCCAAATGCTGACATCTCTCTGTCACCAACAGCTGGTTACCATGGAATGGGCTGCCTGGGGAGGTGGTGGAGTCACCATCATTGGGGGTGTTCAGGAGGAGACTTGATGGGGTGCTTGGTGACATGATCTAGTTGTTTGGGTGGGTTGGATTGGTTGATGGGTTGGACGTGATGATCTTGAAGGTCTCTTCCAACCTGGTGTATTGTATTGTATTGCATTGTATTGTATTGTATTGCATTGTATTGTATTGTACTGCATTGTATTGTATTGTACTGTATTGTATTGTAACCATGGCCTCATGTAGAAGGAGCAAATATCGACTGCACAATGCAACTGCAAAATTACACTGCTGTGAAGACAGTGGAGCTGGTTTTGGTTCTAGGGCTTTGGGCAACATCATGTAAGAGTCTCTTTTGATCCTCCTAGGCTATCGTGGTGACCGATGGAGAGAGGATTCTCGGCTTAGGGGATCTGGGAAGTTATGGCATGGGTATCCCAGTGGGGAAGCTTGCCTTGTACACAGCTTGTGGTGGAGTTCACCCACAGCAATGTCTCCCTGTCCTGCTGGATGTTGGCACAGACAATGAGGTAAGACTTATGTTTTCCCATAAGTCTGTCAGAGGACAGAAGGGACTGAGCTCAATGCTTATCTGAGCCAGTTCCCTAAAAGTGGATGCAAAGTCAGGGACATCCAAGATGAGACGATGGCTAGACAGCACTGCAGGGATGTGGGCAAGTTTCATTCCTATTTGATGCTCAAGAAACTTTTGCTCTTATGGGGTAACTGAAATAAACACCGAATAGCTGCATGGTCCCCTGGTGAGTAGTCTCAAAGTGTTGCCAGTTGGAGCCGAAGGTTCAGCTCCACCCTTTGGCGTAGCAAGGTGAGCTGAAAGATTTTGTACAGGAAATGCCAGATTTCTTCTTCCTCTGGTAATGAGGAGAAAGCAGGCAGATAGTCTGCAGAGACATGACTTTATTCCAGAAAATGGAGAATCCCTGGTGGGTGGTTTGGGAGTGATTAATTTCAGTGTATTGCCATGTTGCACACTTTACTGCGCAGGATAACCCGACGAGAGGGCTCCATCTGTTTGCAGATTTTTGCCTAATGACTCTGGCTCCGAAAGGCTGAAGTGCAACATTCTAGCAGTGCCAGAATGGACATCTGTGAGGAAGTCCTTTTGAAAATGAACACCCTATAGCTATTTGTGATGGCCTGGCCTTGTACATTTCTGGAAAATGTACTTGTGCCTCACTTGACCCCAAGCACACCAAACACGTGTTTCTGGAGAGAAGGAACAGACCTGGGGCATAAGAGCTTTGAGTTTGTGTCTGAAGACAAAATAGTACTGACATTTTCAGACATCCCTATGCTCGCTGGAAAGCTAGATTTTTATGTTCTATTTTCATTCCAGCTCCAAGTGTTTCACACTTGGAACACTTGAAAAGAATGAAAGCAAAATCAGTGGCCACAGATGACATCTGGGATGATATTCCCGATTACCTCTTGTGTCCCTGGTCCCGGGATTATTGTATCCCTTTAGTACAGAGGTCTCCCATGGACTGATGGAATATAGGGTGTGCTCAGCCTGGTCTATGGTCTTCCCTGAAAAGTGGGAACTGTTGGGTTTGGACCCTCTGAGGCTAAAGCAGGACGTAAGTCTCAGTCTGTCACTTCTTGGAATTTCCAGTCAATAGAGCATTGTACTTTGAGTCTTTCATCTCTTCCTTCACCTTCACCTCTTCCTACTCTTCCATGCTGGTCTGCCTGCCACTGAGTGTGTGCATGCTCTGAGCCCTCCAGCTGAAGCTCCCCTCCAGAGGGACCTGGATGTAAGCACTTCCCTTGCCACAAGAAGCTTCTGACCATGCATGATCATTCTTATCTCAGCATCCAGGGGACATTAAAATCCAAAGTAGCACCAATGATCTTTAGGCATCTCTAAGGGTCAGATGGTGTCAGAAAAAGGGACTCACAGAGTCACTTGGCCACTTTGCTTCTGCCCAAGTTCAAGTGTAACTGGCTTATGCAAGGCAATTTCCACACCTGGGATTAAGATACAGCAGTTGCCTTTTTCCAGCAATATGAACAATATATTTCCTCACAATATAAAGAATTGGTTTGAATGGCTTTCTTATCTGCATAAACCCAGCTCAACTGAACCCTGATGTCAAGGGTTAGGGCTGGGCTGACCACTAAATGAGTGACAGATGCTCTCTATTAACCCCTCTCCCTTCCCAAAGGGAAGAGAAAGAGAATAGGGAGAGCAAGTGATGAATTGGGAGCTAAAACTAATGAAAACAATAACAATAAAATGAAATCTATTAAGATATACACAAAACCAAGATCAAGCCCAAGCCTCTTGATGGCAATGAGTCACCATCACCACTGATGCTGTGGCAGGCACTGGGGAAGTCACAGACTCAGTAGCAGATAGAAACTGGATTCAGGAACTCAGGGGTCAGGATCAAAGGCAAAATGAAAAGAGTCCTCCTTGCATGCCAGCCATTGAAGAAGAGACTTGACCCTTGTGATTGCTCAGCTTATACCAAATACCACATCCATGGAATGGAGTACCTCATTGGTCAGTTTAGGGTGACTTGTCCTGTCCACTCCTCCCAAACCAGTACACAAGGTCTGCACACCAATCCTTGGTGCTACCTCTAAACGTGGAGCATTATCACTAGTAGAAGCAGACACTGTGTGAAAACAAGCCATGAGCTTCATCAAGTGCAGTTATTTAGAAGAGACAGACCTGAAACAGTCACCAAACAGAACTTCTTCTGTTCTAAGTCAAACCAGGACACCTAAGCATGTCCTGGGAGCATTCTGCCTCCTGAGTAAACTTATTTGTCAGTACAGAAATAAGACACCTCTTTAGGCACTGATCCTGTTCATCCCCGGCTGCCAATCTATGGTGAGCCTAGAGTGACTGTTGCTAACAGAGGAACCTCAGGTACAGTGGAGTAAATGTATCAGCTGAGTTACATGCTTAGCACTGGTGCCCAGCCTTTCTGACAGCTCAGAATACTCTGTGTACTCCTTCAACAAATTAGTCTTTTCTGAGCTTATGATTTCTCACCTTGCCTGTGAGAGAGCTTCATGCTCCATGACCCAGCCTCAGAGCTCATGGTGCTATAGGAGCAACCAGGCAAGTCCTGCAAATGGGTTTGCTTTGTGCTTCACAGCCCTGAAGAGTTAATGTACCAAACTCAGGGGAAAACCTCGTTCACCTTTCTACAGGAAAACAGCTGTGGCTATAAAAACAGATGTGGCTGTGGCATACCTGGCAACATGCAGGGCCCATGTGGCAGCAGGACAATAGGCTGGAGAAGGCTCATCCCCTTCTCATGTGAATGATTCAGTTCCTGAAACTGGAAGGGAAGTAGAGTTGCTTTGCAGTGACTCACAGAGGTGCTGCCCCACCTGTCTCCTGCCACTGTTGGTCCTGTAATTTTCCCCAAAATATGTCCTATTTCCATGCTGACACAGGCCTTTTGAGGTGGCTTAGGGATCCTAACTGATGGAACCAGCCTGGGACTGGTTCTATTTTCCTAACAGGAGGCAGAAAAGAAACTAACCTGTTGTATGAAAATACCTTGCCTTGACACCTACACATAACTGAGGGGAGAGCTAGGTAGGCGCAGGGCTTGGGAACCTCTTGGAATCTGATCACTGGTTCTGGTCAACTCAGGGCTGTCACTTAAAGGCCTAAATGACACCTGGCAAGTTACTTCAGGCAGTCTTCATTGCTCAAAGTGCTGTTTATGCTCAAGAGCTTTCCTGGTAACCTTAGTGCTAAACTAACAGTAAACACTCCCCATATAAGGTAAGTTCTATCCAGTAGCATAAGGCACTGCCTCAGGAAGTCTTGGTAGAGCTGTTTCAGGACCTGAAGGGGGCCTGCAAGAAGGATGGGGAAAAGTCTGTTTACAAAGGCCTGCAGTGACAGGACAAGGGACAATGGCTTTAAACTGAAGAAGAGCAGATTTAGGTTGGATGTTAGGAACAAGTTTTTTATTATGAGGGTGGTGGAGCACTGGAACAGGTTGCCCAGGGAGGTGGTTGAGATATTCAAGGTGAAGCTCAACGAGGCCCTGGGCAACCTGATCTAATTGGGGATGTCCCTGCTGGCTGCGGAGAGGTCAGGCTGGGTGACCTTTGGAGGTCCCTTCTGGCCTGGACCATTCTATGAGCTATGATTCTGGGGATACAGAACTCCTTCTCCTGTGGCAGTCAAGAAGCATGACATCCCTCTGACTTTATCTACATGAAGAGATAGTCCATAGATCCTTATGGAAACACTCATCTCAGGAATTGCTGCATAGGAAGTACAATTAATACACCTGCAACAGGCAAACTTTTTGGGTAGGCTGGGACATAAATCTCTGTCCATCCATGGAGGAGAAGCTGTCAACAGAATTGCTTTGTGTCCTAGGCTCTCCTGAGTGACCCACTCTATATTGGACTGAAACACAAGAGGGTTCGTGGGAAACGATACGACGAGCTGATTGATGAGTTTATGCAGGCAGTTACCAACAAGTAAGTGGGATGTGAGCATGGCTCCTCTGGGCTGCTTCCATGGGAGAGCAGACTGCAACTCCTGGGATAAATATTAGTGCCGCTGATCATCTGAGCAAAGAGAGGGCACTGAAATGCAGGTCTCCTGGGTGGGCTACACATTACTCTTTGTGCTTAAGTGCTCTGTGTCAAAAGTATTTGTCTTCAGAGAACTGAAATGGGACTGATTATTTATAAGCATTTCCTGTCCATGTAGGCCAGAGGTGTCAAATGTATGCCCTGTGGGCTGTATCTGGCCTCCATCACACATTTATGAGCCTCAATCAGCGGGGGCAGAATCTAAACTTTGGGTTGTTTGTATTTTGTAAAGGAAGTTCCTGTCTTTCAGCACGGTGAAGGGGATCATCTGGCTGGAAATGGCGTGTCACTCCACACGGTGATGTCTGTGTGAGTCTGCAGACTGCCTGGCTCTTGCTTTGTAAAGAGCAGGAGCTTCCTTGCTGGCATTTAAGTCTGCAGAGTGAGAAGGCCAGGATTATAAGCATTGTGTTTTTAATGGTGAGACAGACCAAGCGCATATTTACATTCTTACACACTAGCTGGGAATGAGTAAGGAGGTCTCTGATGCAGCAGAGGAGCAGAGTGACAACCTCAGCTCTGTTAGGTGCAGCTGTGGTGCTGCATTGAGTTCCTCTTTCTGGAAAAAAAGAAAAAGAAGAAAGTGTATTAGTATCTCCATGGCTATCTGGAGAGGTTACCATAAGAATGAAAGTTAGAACAGCTGTTAAAGAAAAAAAGAATAATATGAAAGCCCCAAGCTCCTACCTTGGTTTTGTCTGTCTTTGCTAAAGCAGCAGATGATATTGATAGAGCAGCAGAGAGCTGCAGCCTGTATGTGATTTATAGGCTGCTACCTATCTTTTGTTCACAGCTGAAAGGGTTATGTTAGATCTTCCCTCATTCTGTGTCTCCAGCTGGCTGCATGGATGTGTGTGTTCCTCCATAAATGGAAGGGAGTGGCTGGTACGTTTGTCATCAGCTCACAGTTCATCCTGTATCCCTTGAGGGAGGAGCTGTCACATCCAGTGTCTAAGGACAACACCTACCCATCCACCAAGAAGCAAGTCTTCACAGATGGTCTGTCTGCCCAGATGGCTAGGAAATAGGGACTGAAGTGATGAAGATCCAGCATGTCATTCAGTCACAGCTGATGAACCAAGTTTTGAGAGAAATCAGTGTGTCATGGAGAGTTTCAGCACCTGTTGATGTGGTGACTCTGTGCAGCAATGCTGCTAATACAGGAGTGTCTCCTTGGCTGTTCAGCAGCATGTCCTGTACAATGACCAGCAAGTACATCAGCCCACCCAGCTGCCTACTTACTGTGTGAAGACCTGCTAGTGCTACAGCTCCTGTGTCTGTGGGTATGAACACAATAACACTGCCTTGCCTGATGGATCAAAAATGCCCAAGGATGAGTGCAGAGAAGATAATTTTTTGTTCGGGCTCTGGTTTGTCCTCTGTATTTGATAGGAAAGCCTGACTGAAGTGGAAGTCAGTGACAGTGTAGTATTATGTTAGAAACTTGTGAGTTTTCTTGAATTACATGGAAGCTAGAAAATGGGTAAGAAACAGCTGGGAATCACAAGAAGCTCTACAAGTAGAAAAGATGTAAGAGCTGTCAGAGCTGATTTGCAGGGGTTTGATTGTTTTGATTGTAGTCACTAATACCTCAAGGAAACAGTCCTACTTCCTTCTGGCCGGGACACCACAGGGATATTGCAGTGTTGGTGGTGATGATAGAATGGGAACAATAGAATGAGAACCCAGATGATGGTTTCAGCCACCACAAATTTGTCTCTGAGATTGATGCTTGTGGTGTTGAATGCAAAGCTCATAGTACCCCACTAGTCCTGCGAGGTCAATGACGGTGCCAGAGAGACAATTTGCCTCTTCTGTGCTCGATGCTGCAGAGGAAGGGTTGGCTGCTTTTTACTTGTGTTTAGTTTACATGAGCTAATCTCTGTATTGAAGGGAGAAGACATTGAGCCACGAAACAATGAACTCTTATCTTGTGAGGAGGTGATGTCATGTCTAGTGTTTTCATCCAAGTAGTGGGAATCAAGTTCCTGAGGCCCCTGCCCCGGCTTTTGTATTTCTCTTAGCCATGATGGATTGTTGAACATAGATAGCCCCCAAAAAAGTATTTTTACAAAGTGGGGCTGGGAAATTCCACTTTTCACTTCCCTGTTCACATCTGTAAAGTATTTGGAGATCCTTGAGTGAAAGGAGCTATTACCATATAATATCATCTCGATCACCAGCATACTTTCAAGCGTTGTTGGAGTGTGCTCCTCTGTGAGCTCTGGGCTGGTGAATAGTCCTGCTATCAGCCTGGGTTTGGCAAACTTGCATGAAAGAGGTTCATTTACTCTCAAATTTCCACTGGAATGACTGGATGTAACCCAGTAGGAGCTCTCACTTCTGTTAAGAAAGGAAGCAGAAATTGTTCAGAAGGTCAAGAACATGCTGCTTTATTGTAGCCTGCTTCCACGTGTGAGGAAACCTGTGAGCACAAACTGCTGTGATCCTCGGTTTGCTGTGGTTTCCTATGCAAGACTACGATGCCACATCCAAATGCAGTTATTTGGTGAAGATTCCTTTGGGTTGACACAGATGTGTTGCAATTTGAGGGCTCCTTCAGCTTGACGCTCATGCAGAGAGTCTGTCTGCTTCCTGAGGGTACTTCAACTTTTCATGGAAGCCATTTGTCAGTTTCACTGCAGGAGTGCCTCCCACCCTGTCAAATCACTGCTTGCTCAAGGGACCTTTGTCATTGAAGTGGAATGTGTCAGAGCCCACAAGAAAGCCAGGGGAGTGGAGATTTACTTTTCTAATGCAATAATAATATCAAACAGATGTCAAATTTCTCTAGTTGGAGACCCCTACAGTCAGCAGAAAGGGCTCCTGGTCTCATAATAGGCATCTAGTAATGAAATGAGCAGTGTGTCAGAGGCTTCAGAGTTAGCACTTACAGTGTTTTGAAATAAAGTCAACTCCTGGGCAATTTTAGAAAGAAAAGCCCTTTTCTGAAACAGCTGGATAAATGCCTGTGTTTTCCTGCTGTCTAGATTACCATTCATTCCTCTTTCACCTAAAACACATAAAATGGCTGAGCTCTTTAAGAAGGGCTGAAGGCTATGTGTTTTGCTCCTCTTGGGAGGCAACTATGTACAAAATTTGGCCCATTGAGCCTAGCCTATGACTGAACGAAGCAGCCTGACAAATTGCTGTGTTCTCACAATGAGTAATATGTTTTGTATGCAAAAGTACACTGCTTCAGTTTTCCATCTCCTCTGTTACCATGGCAAAGGGCAAGTCAGTCTTACTCTTGAACTGGTACATTTTTGTAGGCTGCACCTAAAGTGTCCAAGGATGATAATGAGAGTCTATCCTATCCTATCCTATCCTATCCTATCCTATCCTATCCTATCCTATCCTATCCTATCCTATCCTATCCTATCCTATCCTATCCTATCCTACGCTATCCTAACCCACGGAATTTCTGGAGCTTGCCTTTAGGACCAAATTGAGGTAGAAATCAAAATGTCATGGGAGATCATAGATGTATTGTGCTGGACACATTCTCTGGGTTCTGAAGGGCTTCAGCCCAGCATCTGCAGTAACAATATGCACTAATGCTCAGACTCTCTTTCAAAGCTAACTACTGGAAGGGTCCATGACCCAGCTCTCTGGCATGGAATTTCTAAACCCAGGACCCAGAATTCCAGATTGTGCGCTGGCTACAATACAAAAAGCCACAGGTTTTGGCAAAACTCCATTCTGTTGGCTCAAAGCACACTCTCTAGCATAAGAGGAACATCATTTTTGTCTCAGTCATGACAACCATCGCAACTGCTACATCTGCTGGAACAGTCGCAACCTCTGACGTGGATCCTTGGGTCCAGCTTTTCACTGTGCTGTGTTTAACTGGGCACTCAATGAAGCTTACTCACCACATTTCCATTTCAAAACAAAGTAAGGTATGATCATGTTTTCTAACTGACCTCTTCATCTCTCCTTTTAACACTACTAAAACTATTTAGTAAGTGATATAAATGCTGCTAAATCATGGTACTGAGTGAGAGTTTGAGGGGGTTTTTCAGTGGATTCAGAACCAGAAGGTTAACTTTTTAATGACTAGAATTTTGTTTTCATTGTAATTTTTTAAAGGGAAAACTTGCCTTCCACTTAGCTATGTGGAAGTCTTAAAAGTGAAAGGCTTCTTCCAGTGTTAAGGGTAACATCTGTCTGCAGCCTGTAAGCACACAGGTGTTGCAAGCTCTCCTTGTAAACAATGGTGACTTGCACGGCCCCATGCCTCCAAGTAGTAAACTTGTCTTGTTGTTGTCTCCTTACCTGTTTGGGTTTCTTCTTCTTGGCCAGAAACACATAAAAATATGCAGACAGTGCAATCCTGCATGAAGGTTTCCCATACATGAATGACAGCAGAACAGCCCTAGCCTTCAGGAAGCAGCGGTGCCTTTGTGTAACCTGCCTATTGCAAAGAGCCCAACAGCACAGCTGCCACTTGGGCTGTCAGCAGACTCAGAGGTGGGAAGGAACTGGATCTGCAGTAGCAGAACTGAGCCTTGCACCTCTTTTCCATGGGATGAACAAAGGCAATTTTTCCCCTCTAAGTCCCCTCTTAGCTTGGCACCAGTGTTTGCTTATTTCAGATTGCGGTTCTGTCTCTATTTCTAATGTAGATGAAAGCATACCTTGTTTGCTGCCTTGAGCCGGCCTTGGTATCAGATGGGACAGCAGCCTAGTTTTCTCCCTCTCTTGCTTGTGAAAACTCAGTTTGCAAAGACCTTGTGGAAACAACTTGCCTTTTCTCTCTCTGAATGCCTCAGTTGGCCTCTTGAGGAGGTGCCTGACCCAATTTGCCCCTAAACTGTGGCCAGGAATTGTGTGGCAAAGTACTGCTGGGTCTGACCAAGAGCCTGCCAAGGATCAGTCTAACGGTGAGAATGGCCTTGGGACACTGGCCAGATTCAGATTCTGGTGTTGTTTAACATCCTGGAGTGGTTTTCCAACCCCAAATGCCAATGATTTGCCAGGCATGACTCTTTTTCTGATGATGGACTCCTCTGTGGAAAATGAACTTTGGTTGCTGGTGCATCAAGCAATACTGTTGTGTGACGATCCCAAGAACGAGGGCAAGAACAATTTGGTTCTTCTATGCCTGTTTTTTTAATTTAAGTAGGAGTTGTAGTGCATCAAAGCAGATTCCTTCTGTCATGAATGACTGAAAGCTGAGCTATAAATTGCTAAATTCAGACAAGGATTGGAGCCTCCTGCCTGTGGTTCTTTCCATAAAGCAACTAGATCTTCTAGAAGGTTTGGGGTTTTTTTCATACATTCGGGAATGTTCTATACTTCCTGCTCTTGGTGAACAAAAGTCCCCTTTTGAAACTGGTCAGCAAAAGCACTGCACAGGTCCTCAGGCCACCCTAGAAGTTCTGACTTGTGCCGTTTTGGTCAGATGCTTCTCAAATGGTAAATGCTGCCTCATGAATTTTTTCCTCACTGATCTCATTGCTTATAATGAGGCTGGATGAATTCAGAGGTACATACAATGAGGACAGAAGAGCCAAGTTGCATAATGAGATTGTTCAGGCAGTTGAAAAGTCTCTTCTATGAAAAAGCTGAAAGTAATGTCATCATCCCTCCCTCTTCTGGGGTTCAGGCTCTTTTGTTCCACACTTCGTGCTCATCCAAGAGAGATCATCCTCTGCATGGGGAAACTGACTTTCCTAACAGCACCTTTCCTGTTAGCACAGCCCAGAGATTCCATGGAGCTGGAACCTAGGTTCTATCAACCCAGGCTGATAGCAACAGTACCAGAACAGCACTCCAGTGGTGAACAGCATGTGAATCCTATGCTCGTTTGTTTTCCAGGAAACAGAATCGGTTCTTAATAAAGAGTTTGGGGTGGTAATATTGTACAACAGGCCTGTAATATTGTACATGTTTAACCCCTAGAGTCATCCTTCATTAGGGTGGCAGCTTTAATTTGCTAGGCAAGATCTGAAGATCAGATTAAAATGAGCAATGGGACCATTGTGTAAAGCAGTTCCCAGTGAGGCTATCTTACAGGCAGGTGTTTGCCAGGTATGGGAGAGAAATTCAGGTCATTGTTATTCGTGGCACAGAAGCCCCAAATATGCAAATAACGAGGCAGCAAGATAAGCTTTACCATGGAAGACTAGTGGGTTTTTCTTTTTACTTTCCTTTCAGTCTGAGATGTCCCCTGTGACGTTCCCCCCCCCGTAAGCTGGCGTAGCCCGGGTTCCTGGTTCACTCGTGGTAGCTCCACCTGGCTCACAGCCTTGTCACATTCCAGGGGATCTTTCCACGTGCCTCTAGGAGCCAGCGCTGAGCGGCCTCTGCCTCCCTTTGCGGTCCACTGTCCACCACACCCCTGGGCACTTGCTGTGTCTGTGGGCAGAGATGACAGATCCGGTGGATCTTATCCTTGTTGAGACATTTCTCAGTTCTTCATGTAATCTCCATGATCAAAAGGTGATTTGCATGTTCAAGAGAGGATTCCCTCAATTACATCCAGCTTTTAGATACGTGAAGGTACTGGAAGAAATCCCAGTCTGTGCTGTGTTTTCTTGGTTGAATTCCAGTACAAGTAGCAGCTCTTTGACCACCCTTTCCCTCTGCAGTAACAAGTATCCTCCACCTTCTCTCCTAAACCGGGGCTTTTTCAGCAGTGTAGCACATTAAAGCACTCCTGTGCTCCAGACCCAAGCTGGCCACGTTTTACTTTTGGATGCTACCCAAATATTTTGTAGAGTGCTCTGAATTCCTTTGGGATGAAACAGGTTACACAAATCTTGAGCTGCTGTGCTGTGGAGGAAGGACAGTAGATCTGACTCATCAAGTTGATACTCACGAGGATGTCACTGCTAATGGCCCCAGCAGTTGTATTGTTCACGTTCCTCTCTAAGTGTAACCTCTGGCTAGTCACATCATCGTAGAACGGAGCACTGTAGACGGCCACCAAAGTACTGTTAGGAAGGAGCAGCAGGCATTAACTGCTGGGTTTCTAAGGTAGCTCAGTATATCCACTGCCTAATTTCATAGAATCATAGAATCAGTCAGAGTTGGAAGGGACCACAAGGATCATCTAGTTCCAACCCCCCTGCCATGGGCAGGGACACCCCACACTAAATCACGCTGGCCAGAGCCTCATCCAGCCTGGGCTTAAACACCATCAGGGGCGGGGTCTCAACCACCTCCCTGGATAACCCATTCCAGGGCTTCACCACTCTCATGGTGAAGAACTTCTTCCTCACATCTAGCCTGAATCTCCCCATTTCCAGCTTCATTCCGTTCCCCCTAGTCCTATCACTATATGAGATCCTGAGAAGTCCCTCCCCAGCCTTCCTGTAGCCCCCTTCAGATACTGGAAGGCCACAATGAGGTCACCTCAGAGCCTTCTCTTCTCCAGACTGAACAGCTCCAACTCCTCCAGTCTGTCCTCATAGGAGAGGTGCTCCAGCCCTCTGATCATCCTCGTGGCCCTTCTCTGGACACCTTCCAGCACGTCCACATCCCTCCTGTAACAGGGGCTCCAGAACTGGAGGCAGTACTCCAGGTGGGGTCTCACCAGAGCCGAGTAGAGGGGAAGAAGCACCTCCCTTGACCTGCTGGTCACACTTCTCCTGATGCAGCCCAGGATCTGATTGGCTTTCTGGGCTGCAAGTGCACATTGAGAGCTCCTGTTGAGCTTCTCATCCACCAGCAATTGTGTTCAATTTCACTGACTTTGAGCAGCACAAGTTCTTTAAAGTCCTCTCAGTACACCAGTAAGGTGGGTAGTCTTTGAGGACTAGGATTTGAACATCATCCAGAGATTTCTATCTTAATTGTGACTCTTAAATGTTTTTCGTTTCATTTAAAGCATCAGGTCTTAGGGCCTTGCCAGGATCACTTTAGAACTTTACTGCTCATATTATGCAAAGACTCGTGTAGGCTTCAGAATGTGGTTTACACTTCAACAGCCTCATGAACATATTGCAGATAAAAAGACAGCGATTCTTCATAAAACACCTCAGTGTGAAGATTTTACATCCCAGCACTGTTCCATCATACTGAGGGGGATGAAGATAAATGAAGGGTTTATGGGCCACCATACTCTCCTTGTGCTCTGCTTAATAAAAACAATATCAAAGACAGAAATAGAGAGAAGTGAGTGCGCTGCCTCGTGCTGCGGGCTGGGAATGTAAAGTGAGGAAAGAAGTCTGTGCTCAAAAAGTGCTCAGGTTAACAGTCTTGCAAATTTGAGCCTGTAGTCAAGGCAACCCTCCCACCTACTCATATGCCCTTTGGAGAGCTGGTCACACCTACACTAATGCTGTCTGAGACCAGTGATTGTATTAAGCAAGCCAGTAATGTCACTTCCTCAGTGATACAAATAAATAATGCAATTGCTGTCAGGGAGAAGTTTCTGCAGCAACAGAGGCTGCTTAAAGCTTTGCTAGTTCTTTGCTGTGGGATCTAACGGATGTTTTGGATGGTGTGCCATCTCTCAGCCATATTTTCCTTACACATCCAATGGGCAAGAGGATGACCCAAGAGAAAGCTGACCTTCCCTTTTTGCCTGGATTCTTTGCACAAATTTCTTGGAAATACAAAGTGTTGATTTTTGACCTCCAAGACTTCACAGAGAGAGACAGACTTGGGAATCTTAATCTCTTGGTTTGCAGAGTGTAACTCAGCATTTCAGAAGAAACTTTGATACTAGATGTTTCCTTGACAGCTGCCAGAATCTGCAGTGGGGGGACATAAAGTGCACAAGCAGTCCATCCCTCCTCAGTGGAACTGGTAGTTCCCAGCACACTGGGGACAATTTAAAAGCATCTTATAACAGGAAACACCAAATTTCAATAGACTTCAGGGGCCGCTGAGCCGTGCAACGTGGCCTGTCATATGGGGTGCAGGAAAGTCACAGAACCATTGGGAGCAGCTGTCCAGGCCGTTGTCCAGGGCTTCTTTCCCCTTGAAGTAAGGTAAGCTGGAATTTTGCCACCTGGAGCATCTAGCTCCTGATGAATTTCAAAACCTGTTGGTCCCCTGGAAAATCCATGCTTAAAGCTCCATACCCAGGGTGAGAATAGTGGTGCAGCTACAACAGGGATATGGCAGAGGGCTCTTTTATTACTCCTCTCAGCACAGTAAACAAGGCAAGACATTGCTGCCAATATGACCAGTCATGCTACCTACATCTGCCTACCTAGAGAGGGCTCACCAGCCATTGCAGAGTGGGGAGTAAGGTGGACATGCCCCATATCTCTGCTCTTTGGTGACAGGAGCAGTGGCCCTTCTCTCTGGGGATGACACTGCATTGCAGACCCCATAAGAATGTTTCCACAGTTTCTGTGTCCCTGAGTCAAAAAATACTCCACTCATCTAACTGTTCATTGAAATGTTTTCAAATCTGAAGCACAGGATGTTGGGAGACTTAACTGGAGTGAGGCATTGAGTTGAATCTGAGCTTTTTGTGTTTAAAAGAGTTATACACATCTCTAAAATCATCCACAGAATTATGGAATGTTTGGGGGTGAAAGGGGTCTTTAAAGATCATCTGGTCCAAGGTCCCTGCAGTGAAGAGTGTCACCTTTAACTGCTCAGAGCCCCATCCAGCCTGACCTGGAATATTTCCAGGGATGGGGCATCTCTGGCAATCTGTTCCAGTGTTCCACTACCCCCACTGTAAAAAAAATTCTTCTTTATATATAGTTTGAATCTCCCCTCTCAGTTTAAAATCACTGTCCCTTGTACTGTAGCAACAGGCCCTGCTAAAATATCTGTCCCCATCGTGATGCTTCTCTGACAGCAAGCACAGGGAATGTGAATCAAGTGTAAGCACCAACCCCCTTGCCTTTTTGAGACCAGAGGGCTTGTAAAGTGAGAGTTTCTCATGATGGACAAATAAAGGAGCACCAGGCATGGGGTTATCATTGTCTCTTTGCTGACAGACATACTAGAAATGGAAAATAATGATAATAAAAACCTCAGGGCCTCGCTGCCCACAGTGTGAGTGCCAAGAAGAGAGCTTTTCATGACAGGCGCCACGGTTCTCAAATGGAGCAAGTTTTATTCGGTATCAATTTCTAGTTTCAAGCAGGGATGCCCCCAGCCTCAAATTTCAGTGGCAAAAGAAGAAAATCTGAATAGGAGGTATGTAAGGTGATGCTGCCTCTGCATTGCTTACAGTCCCAGAAGAGGCTCAGGTCTCTAACACAGTGCACCTATTTAGGACCTTTTCAGCTGCCTGCAACCCAATGGTTGCTAATAGCTGAATTATTCATTCTCTGAGCTTCTGCCACCTCCCTATCACATCTATGTGAGAGAAAAGATTACTTGCAGCCTTTTTAGATATTAATCACAAAGCCTCGGTGCAGCCTGGAGTTATACAAAGTGCACAGATACAGAGCAGTCTGACTATTGCCTGGTTTTTAGAAACTACACACTTGCCCTGATGTTAGTGGGTCATTATATAAAGTTTGCAATTATTTCCTGTCATTTGACTCTAGGGGTCTCTAGCTGCCACTGTGTGCTGGTTTCCTGCAAAGCAATTCATCAGAGAGGAATATTTCTGAAGCACAAAAATGGTCTATCTGAAATCACACCTTAAAGCACTCGGTCCGTGGGATCATACAAGCAGGGGTTTTTTTTCTCATCTCTTAGTCTCCTGCAGTTGAAATGGGCACTTGGTGATGTCTCTGTAATGGATGCTTCCTTGGCAGTCAGATATTCTGTATTGCACCATGGCAACTGAAATACTCAATGCAAAGAGCATCTCCTTCACTTTGAGAAGCTCCTTAGTAAATACACTACTGAAAATTTCACATACCAACAGTCCAAAGATGAAGATAAGTAGATAGAGAGAGAGATGGGGAGAGAGGGGGGTTTGGAGCACAAGCCCTATGAGGAGAGGCTGAGGGAGCTGGGGTTGCTTAGCCTGGAGAGGAAGAGGCTCAGGAGGTCCTGCATGAAACTGACTTCAGTCCCAAGTTGCACCAGGGGAGGTTTAGACTGGATGGTAGGAAGAAGTTCTTCCCAGAAAGAGAGATTGGCTGTCGGAATGTGCTGCCCAGGGAGATGGTGGAGTCACCATCCCTGGAGGTGTTTAGGAAGAGACTGGGTGGGGCACTTGGTGCCATGGTTTAGTTGATGAGATGGTGTTGGGTGATGGGTTGGACTCAGTGATCTTGAAGGTCTTTTCCAACCTGGTTAATTCTATTCTATTCTATTCTATTCTATTCTATTCTATTCTATTCTATTCTATTCTATTCTATTCTATTCTATTCTATTGATAAATGCACATATTAATTGAATTATGAATACGATGTATTTTTAGATACTCCACATTTCCCAGTATGACAGTATATCAGAGGTTGGAAGGAAGGTCAAGAGATCGTGGGGTCCAACCCCATTTCTGAGCATATGGACCTTGGGAAGGGTGTGCTCCTCTCAGCTGTTACTCTGATGCATTTCTCTTAGGGCATGCACTAGAATTCTAGCTACATGGTCCTGGTGAAAGATGTACATAACATCCAGTGTTGTGGGAAGGCTTGTACCCATTTTGATGTGCAGTATATTTGCCTGCAGGTACGGCATGAATTGCCTGATCCAGTTTGAAGACTTTGCCAATGCCAACGCTTTCCGGCTCCTCGACAAATACCGCAGCAGGTACTGCACCTTCAATGATGATATTCAAGGTGAGCACTGCTACGGAAAGGCAAGCTTCACCCCCACCTTGTCACGAGGAAAGATGGTTAAGATCAGGAGGTTATTTATTACACAATACTCAGATGCCTGATGAATTGTGGAGTTTATTTAAATGTAAACAAAGGCACAGCCATCTAAACTGAAAACTGAGTCTCCATTGTTTTTAGGGATTTAGCTGTTCACTACAGAAATGGTGTCCAAGGGAGAAAATTCATCATATGCTTTAGATTATTAAGATAATCTAGAGAGTTCCATTCATTTTCTGTAATTTAGCTAAAACAATGATGATGACATCTTAGCAGTTTGTGGTGGAGTAGGAAGGTTCCCCCCCACACACAGAAGAATTCCACAGCTAACTCAGCCGGAGAAGCAGATGAAAGCTGTATTTTACAAGCAGATATGGAATGCAATGAATATGTACAAAAATATACAATATTTACAATTTATACAGAAATATACAGCAATGTATGTAATACAGGAAAACCTTTCCCCAACCCCCCCCTGCGGCCAGGGGGGTTCGGCCTTTTCCCCCCTTCTCCCTCCCTACCTCCCCTTTTTCCCAAAAGGGTTAGAGAGAGAGAGAAAGGAAGGTAATTAAAAGGGGAAAACTTTGTTAAAGCTCAAAGCGAATGCAAAAAGTTAGTTTCCTTATCTGGTTAGAGAGGAATCGTAGAGAGAAACGAGCCAGCTCACAGCACAGGGGGAAGAAGAAGACGACTGCCTGACTGACTCCCCGACTGAAAGACTAAACAAAAATTTACAGCTGGGTCCCACCAATGAAATTGAATTAGCATATCTCTTGTTTTCATTCTAATATCAAAACATTCGCCCAGAGTGTTCAGAAAGTGTCTCTTTCTTAAAGGCACAGCCTAAACCGGTCACAATCCACCCCTGCTAAACAATTTCATTGGCTGTTCATACTGTCCATCCAATCCAAAACATCATTCACAGTTTGTAAGTAAAGTTCATAGTCCATTCCGGCTATCCTCAGGTGTAGATGATTCAGAAGTCCAAGAAAGAAGAAAAATGGAAAACAGTTTGTCTCTTCGCAGGCGAAGCGAAGAAAAGGGAAAACAGGGAAACAGGGACTCTCAGTTGACTCAGGGCTCTCAGGGTTCTCAGGGTTCGTGCACCGTGGATTCCTCAGGGATTCTTCCTTTGGGCGCGATGTAGCTGTACAACACTCTGAATTTAAACTCTTTCAGCTAAAGTCAAATTTCTTTGTGGAATACACTGAATTTCACCACTCTCTTGCATTACCCAATAAGTGTGACCCGGACCTTCAGCTGAAACCACCCCTCGGACAGGTTTAGCCTCTCCTGAGGGAGAAAATACCCAAACAGTTTTACCTAACAGATTCTTTTCTCTAACAACAGGAACTCTATCACCTTCTACTTTCTGTAGCAGATCTGAGTGTGCCGGTCCAGCTCGGTTCACTGAACCTCTACTATTTACCAGCCAGGTTGCTTGTGCTAAATGTTTTTCCCAGTTTTTCAAAGATCCACCCCCCATGGCTTTAAGAGTGGTCTTCAACAAACCGTTGTAGCGTTCAATCTTCCCTGCAGCTGGTGCATAGTAGGGGATGTGGAATATCCACTCGATGCCGTGCTCTTTGGCCCAACTCTTTACAAGGTTGTTTTTGAAATGAGTTCCGTTGTCTGACTCAATCCTCTCTGGAGTTCCGTGTCTCCACAGGATTTGTCTCTCCAGACCGAGAATGGTGTTGCGCGCAGTTGCATGTGGCACTGGATAAGTTTCCAACCATCCAGTGTTTGCCTCTACCATAGTAAGCACATACTGCTTACCAGAACGAGAACGTGGTAGAGTGATGTAGTCAACTTGCCAAGCTTCACCATACTTGTACTTGGACCATCTGTCACCATACCATAAGGGCTTAAGTCGTTTTGCCTGCTTAATAGCAGCACAAATGTCACAGTCATGGATGACTTGTGTGATAGCATCCATGGAAATGTCTATGGATCTGTCACGAGCCCACTGGTATGTTGCATCTCTGCCTTGATGTCCTGACGAATCGTGAGCCCACCGAGCTAAGAATATCTCACCTCGGTGTTTCCAGTCGAGATCAAGATCAGAGTCCATGTCTACTGGAGAAACTCTTGCAGCTAGATCTGCTTGATGGTTGTGTTGCTGTTCCTCAGTAGCTTTGCTCTTAGGAATGTGAGCATCAATGTGTCTCACCTTCACTGGAATTCTCTCGATTCGATCAGCAATGTCCTGCCACAGGTCAGCTGCCCAAATGGCCTTTCCCTTCCTCTGCCAACCGCTCTTTTTCCAGTTCTTTAGCCAACCCCACAGAGCATTGGCTACCATCCATGAGTCGGTGTAGAGATAAAGCTTTGGCCATCTCTCACGCTCAGCTACATCAAGAGCTAGCTGGACAGCTTTTACCTCTGCGAACTGACTGGATTCTCCTTCTCCATCCTTTGCCTCTGCAACTCGGCGTGTTGGACTCCACACTGCAGACTTCCACCTTCGCTTGTTCCCGACGAGACGACAGGAACCGTCTGTGAACAAAGCATATTTCTTTTCATCATCAGATAGGTCATTGTAAGGAGGAGCTTCCTCGGCACGAGTTACTCTCTCCTCTGGAGGTTTAGTACAGTTGGTACCTTCAGGCCAACTTGAGATCACCTCCACCAGACCAGGTCTTTCAAGATTTCCCATTCGAGCTCTCTGTGTTATCAGAGCCATCCACTTAGACCAGGTGGAATGTGTTGCATGATGTGGTGTGGAACCTTTGCCTTTGAACATCCAATTCAAAACTGGTAATCTGGGAGCTAAGAGGAGTTGTGATTCAGTTCCAATTACTTCAGAAGCTGCTTTTACTCCTTCATAGGCAGCTAGAATCTCTTTCTCTGTTGGAGTATAATTAGCCTCTGAACCTCTGTAACCTCGACTCCAGAAACCAAGAGGTCGTCCACGTGTCTCACCTGGAGCTCTTTGCCACAAGCACCAGGTTGGACCATTGTCACTTGCAGCCGTGTACAAAATGTTCTTAATGTCTGGACCATCTCGGACAGGTCCCAGACTCATTGCTTGAACTACCTCTTGCTTTATCTGGTCAAAGGCTGCTTGTTGTTCAGGTCCCCAGTGGAAATGGTTTCTCTTTCGAGTCACATCATACAGAGGTTTCACAATCTGACTGTATCCAGGAATGTGCAGTTTCCAAAATCCCACTATCCCCAAGAAACGTAGAGTTTCTTGCTTGTTCATGGGATTTGCCATGGTAGAGACTCTGTTTACCACATCCACTGGAATGTGTCGGCGTCCATCCTGCCACCGCACTCCCAGAAACTGGATCTCTCTGGTAGGTCCTTTCACCTTGTCTCGCTTGATGGCGAAACCTGCATTCAGAAGAATGTCAATAATTTTGTTACCTTTCTCGAAGACTTCCTCAGCAGTTTTACCCCAGACAATGATGTCATCGATGAACTGGATGTGTTCT
Organism: Picus viridis; assembly: GCA_033816785.1. Lineage (NCBI taxonomy): Eukaryota > Metazoa > Chordata > Aves > Piciformes > Picidae > Picus > Picus viridis. The sequence goes on along the minus strand of CM066566.1, from coordinate 1,657,931 downwards.
GGAGCACCACCTTCCTCCAGAGCATCGTGGATCACTGCATGACAGATGCTTGAGCTGTGGATCCAGCCCATTGGCAATCTGTTGAAAGTGTACTGGATTCCTCTCCAGGTGAAAGCAAACTGAGGCCTGCATTCCTCTGCTATGGGAATAGAGAAGAAGGCATTAGCAATGTCTATGGTAGCATACCATTTGGCCTCTTTGGATTCCAGCTCATACTGCAGTTCCATCATGTCTGGTACTGCTGCACTCATAGGTGGAGTTACTTCATTCAGGGCTCGATAGTCGACTGTTAGACGCCAGTCTCCATTCGGCTTTCGCACAGGCCACACTGGACTGTTGAAAGGTGAATGAGTTTTGCTGATGACTTTCTGACTCTCCAACTGACGAATCAGATTCTGAATAGGCAACAAAGAGTCACGGTTGGTTCTGTATTGTCTGTGATGCACAGTCTGAGAAACAACCGGCAATTTAATGTCCTGAATCTTGTGTTGTCCCACAACTGCAGGTTCATCAGAAAGCTCAGGTCTAACAGACAGCTTCAGCTTTTGTCCATCAGTTTCTACAGATGCTACTCCAAAAGCCCATTTGTAACCTCTAGGGTCTTTGAAACGCCCTTCTCTCAGAAAATCAATTCCCAAGATACAAGGTGCGTCAGGTCCGGTCACAACTGTATGCTTTCTCCACTGTTTACCAGTTAAACTTATATCAACCTCCACCTTAGTTAACTCTTGAGATCCACCAGTGACTCCCAGAATAGTTATAGCTTCTGATCCCTGATAATTTGATGGCATTATGGTGCACTGAGCCCCTGTGTCAACCAAGGCCCTGTACTTCTGAAATTGTGAAGTGCCAGGCCACTGGATGTACACATCCCAATAGATTCTGTTATCTCTGTTATCCCTCTCCTCCCCCTGGCGGGAGGCAGGGCACCCCTAGTTATGGGGAACATGCCCACATGTGCAATGAGCACAGTGTGCAGTGTTAGAACTGGAGCCACTGTTGGAGCTATTAGAGTTGTCCTGGGGAACTGTAGAAGTAACAGCTACCCTTCTGGTATTGCTACCTCGGGTTCTGCCACTTTGCAGTTCCCTCAGTCTCCTGAAAAGATTAGCAGTTGGTTGACCATCCCATCTGTTCATGTTCTCACCAAACTGATCACGCAGAGTTATCCAGATACTCGCACGTGATTGCCTTGGTGGTCTGTTTTGGTTGGACCTGTTTTGGAATGACCTGTTTTGGAATGACCTGTTTTGGAATGACATCCTTGGAGGACCTCTATTCCTCACAGAGGAAACTTGTATCCATCTGGAGGAAGAATTGGAATTATCTCTTTGTGCCAATTGGGAGATGGTATTTTTAAATTCATCCTTCAGCTCTTTCATGCAATTCTCAATTTTTCCAGACAGAGTTTCAATGGCTGAAACCAGAGAAACACGTGTCATGCTATCCTCCAATTGTCTCATCTGATCAGTGAATTGGCCAACCGTAGGAGAAGCACCACCATAATTTCTTGCCACAATTCTGCTTGCCAGAATATTTGCATAATTAGGAGGAGCAAGTTTGATGAGCTTTTTAGCAAGACCAGTTCCTACAGGAATTTCATCAGGATTCAGAGTCTCATGGTTACCATAGAGTACCTCTCTAACAGCAAATTCTCTCAGACGCTTGATTCCCTCATCTATGGTAGTCCAGGGTTTAGCATTCCATGGAAGATCATCTCGGGAAGGATACCTCATGAGAGTTGCCATTAAGAGGCGTATCCACAGAGTAACCTTACCGAGAGTCCTGCCTAGATGTCTATCTATTCCATTATCCTTTGAGAGAGTTCCTAGTTGAGCTGCTGACTTGTCTCCAACTACCAGAGCTGGAGCACCTGTATCATAGCATCTACCAAGCCAAGCTAGGATTGGCTCCTTATCTGCTCTGATGTAATCTTTACGCACATTCCTCAATTCTTCCCTGGGTGACGAACAGCTTTCAATGTCATCTGACTCCTCCTCCTCTGCCTCATCTTCCTGAAGTTCTTGTCCCAATAATCTTACTGTCACTCTCCTAAGAATCTGCTTAAGGTCAGGAGTACCACCTTTGGTTGTTCTGCTATCAGCAATTTGCCCTGCATCTCCATCCAGTGATGATCTTAATAACTCAGCTATATCTTTAAGACAAACCTTTTCCCCCATCTCAGCAGGGTCTCTTTGAGCAGAAGTTCCCTCACCAGGATCCTGCTGCTCTCCCCCATCAGCATCTGGATCAGCTTTGCCCTTTTTTCCTCTCGTAGTTAAAACAGCTACCTGCTTAACTGGAGCTGTGTTTGGATTTACAGCTGGCTTAATAGAAGCTGACAGGTTTTGAGACGAATCAGCTGCTGTGGAGGACACTTCCGGTCCTGCCGAAGAAGAAGGAGGAAATGGATTTGCCTTATTAATGGCTGCCGAGGGCGTGGAAGCCACGTTAGGAGCTGCCGCTGCCGCTGGCTGATTGCCAGAGCCACCAACAGCACCGTTCAGAGCAGCCTTTCCGATGGACTTTTTAGCCTTGTCGTTAACTGATACAGATTCTGCATTTTCCTCATCACTAGATACCTCTGGGGTGGAGTTAGAGCTGCGCTTTCTGCGTTTTGATCTACGCTTAATTACAAAGCACGCTTTAGACACTTTTTCCTTCCGATACAGAGCATATAACAAGTATGCAATCACCATCACCAGCAGCAGATTTAAACACATCACATAAATCACCTTTGGATCCCAGCCGTCACTTAAAACAACCTTTTCGCCTACCGGGATCTTAAACTCCTTTATCTCTATGGGCAGAGTGCTGGAGGTCACATTCCCGTATCTGTTAAGCCAGAAGAATCCCAGGCACCGGTCGTAAAGAAGCTGAATCTTATACTTAAACCATAAATACAATCTATACATCAAGTATCTGCCTAAGCGATCGAAAATCATTCCCATGAAGTACTTGTAGACCAGTACCGAACAAACTGAAAAGACCAAACGTTCTAAAAGCCAAAACACTTTCATGTTTGCAACTCCGACTCGAGCAGGCAATAAATCAAGCAACCTTTTCGCCCAGCTTCTGGACAGCAATTATCCACAAGCCCCACGTTGGACCGCCAATTAAAAATATGTGGTGGAGTAGGAAGGTTCCCCCCACACACAGAAGAATTCCACAGCTAACTCAGCCGGAGAAGCAGATGAAAGCTGTATTTTACAAGCAGATATGGAATGCAATGAATATGTACAAAAATATACAATATTTACAATTTATACAGAAATATACAGCAATGTATGTAATACAGGAAAACCTTTCCCCAACCCCCCCTGCGGCCAGGGGGTTCGGCCTTTTCCCCCCTTCTCCCTCCCTACCTCCCCTTTTTCCCAAAAGGGTTAGAGAGAGAGAGAAAGGAAGGTAATTAAAAGGGGAAAACTTTGTTAAAGCTCAAAGCGAATGCAAAAAGTTAGTTTCCTTATCTGGTTAGAGAGGAATCGTAGAGAGAAACGAGCCAGCTCACAGCACAGGGGGAAGAAGAAGACGACTGCCTGACTGACTCCCCGACTGAAAGACTAAACAAAAATTTACAGCTGGGTCCCACCAATGAAATTGAATTAGCATATCTCTTGTTTTCATTCTAATATCAAAACATTCGCCCAGAGTGTTCAGAAAGTGTCTCTTTCTTAAAGGCACAGCCTAAACCGGTCACACAGTTGTGCAAGACTCTCCATTTCCAGGAGCCAGCTGGTCATTAGCTGATCCTGAAAATGTCCCTCTATTGTTATCCTTATTACATGCACAAATGAAAAGTTAAACTGCTTCTTTCTTCTCCGTGGATGCTAACTCCGCTGTAGTCTGAGAACAGATATGCTCTCCCCTAGAGTGGTTAACATAACTCTTCCAGTGCCAAAGAGAAACAACAGCAGCAAAGCTGGAGATATTTACCAGCACGTCTCCCAGGCCCTGTGAGGCTCAGCAGTCAGCAGAACTGCTCCAATGAGCAGAGGGATGCAAGCTGCATCCTGGTAGCATCCTGGTCTTATGATGACTTCGCAATAAAGCATTGGAAGGGCTGTTTGCCTAGCTTCATCTTTCCTTCTTTTGTCTAGTCCTGCTTGCAACATGCAGAATTTTCCAAGGTTTGTTGATTTAATCATTTGCAGTTGGTTGGGATTATCTTCACTCAAAAGAGACCGAGAGAAATGCCAGTCACATTTTTCACACAGTACTGGCTCTTTGGGGAGCAAACTATCCAGCACTGTTTCTGCATCAGCTGCCATCCTAGCAGTATTAGGCAGTATGTGTAAAGAGCTTGTTCATATGTGCCATGACACAACTGTGGGAATATGGTTGGTGTGACAAGATGCACTGTCCTGCTCAAAGGCAGAAGGGTTTAAAAGCAGAGGGGCTGAAGGTGTTTCAGAGGTGAGATAGATTCTCCTGTACAAGAAGACTCATTAGGTGTCCTTGCCACCTACAGAAGCTTTCAGTGGAGAGAGGAACACTGGAATAGGAGATAAATTTTTGAATGGAAGTTTTGAATGGAGGAACTCAAAGCTTTCTGGAGGTGGACAGGTGAAGCCTATGCTAAGAAGCCAATGATGTGAAAGTTTATTTCAGATAAGTTGCTCTCTCTGCAAGTGGAAGAAGACTCATCAGTTGAAAGGAGAAGAGGCCAGGTGATGTGTGGGCCTGGGGTTTTTCCCAAGGAAAGCTGAGTGGATCAGAAGGGTTTCTTGGTGAATTGCAATGGTTTCTAAGACAGGGAGAAGAGAAAGAGGATATTAAAGCAAATTCAAGAGGCTGAGTGGGAGGCAGGAGACTGTTGTTACAGTGTCTTTTTGGCCTAGTTGAATGCCTCAGATGGTTCCTGGAAATTACTTCCCTGGAGAGGCAAACCACATCTAGGAGGAAGCTGTAAAACAGCATTACCATAAAATGGACCTTGTATGCTTTCCCCCAGTTAGATGTCTCTCACAGTGCATGGGAGATGTCAAGTCCTCTGCAAATTGCACAAAGTTCCACCTGTGAAAACAACAGGATTTTACCTCTTACTGAACTCCCTTGCATTCTCTGATAAAGCATCTAGCTAGCACCGGTTTCACAGTCGTAGGCAAGGAAAGAAATCCTGCTGATTTTTTGCACAGGGAAGGGATGAGGCAAGGGAAGCAAGTCACCATTTCAGGCTCTTTTATGTAACTGTTAGAAAGAAAAAGGGATTTCAAGCCAGGGTCATAGTCAGGAATGAGACCTTTTGGAGACCTTTGGGAAGTTGATGGAACTTGCATCTATTCAGTTAACTCTGTCTTAGAGTCATGTCAGACATGAATGGAGTTGAAGCTGGGATGAGCAGTCTGATTTACCACCCCTCTCTATCCCAGATGACATGAGAGAGGTAGAAAGTGCCATTTTCTCACTTACAATCTCCTGTTCTTTTGGTTTGCCTCAGGCTTTCTCTTTTCTAACATGCTGGTGTTTCAGGCTTCACCTACTTTTTAAACGTGGGCGAGAGTTCAATGCAAATTGACTTCCAAATGATCGATGAGGATCATACAGTCCTGCCTAAGGAACCCGGATTTGGTTTACTCCAACCAGGCAGCCACAGACCTCCTGAAGCCTGAATTATCCCAGCTCCTGAGCCAGTGTTGTTTTAAGTGCATTGATTTACAAACACATCTGAGGCACAAACAGCGCAAGTTAGGTCAGGCCTGAGCCACTCATGAAAACTCATTGTCCATGGGTTAGTGAGCCCCTGAACGCCGTGTGCCTACACACACGGATGTGGGAAAAAAGGATAAATTACTCCACTTAATCTCCCTTGGGCCTCACTCTTGCTGCCTCAGGGCCTGCATGAACTGAAAGCAGTCTAAAACATTAATGCCTGCCTTTTGGGTTTTTTTGTCATACAAATTACAGTATTGCCAAATCCATCCTAACCCCTCAGAATTAAAGTGACTCAGACTCCGTCCAGTTTGAGCCAGCCTGGTGACGCTGAGTGGGACGTCTGCCAGGTACCACAAACTGGGATGAGGTGATTGCTCTTATTCTGAAAGCCATTAGCCTGGGAGCTAGCAGGAGCTGGCTCCAAGTGCTCACCCCATAGGAGCTCCCCATTAAGGGAGTGCTTCTCCTTCCTCTATGGGGGTGATGACATCAGTCCTTTCCCAGCTCTGTCTGAGTTCATGCAAGGGGCAACAGCTTCGGTTTCAGCTCTAGGGAGAAAAATGATTGTCACTTCTTCCTTTTTCCCAGTAGAGTACCAGGGTAGGCAGTGGAGCAGGCATGTGAAATTGGAGGGACCTGAGAAAGCTTTAGATCCTGCTCTTTCTCTTCCTTCTGTAACTTTGCCCCACTTAATTGTGCACAGTGATAAAGAAAAAGTCAGACAACGGAAGGTCTTACAGAGGTGTCAAGGCTTGTGAATCACTCAGAAAGGCATCTCTGGCTCCCTACTTCCTACAAGAAAATGTGTAAAATCACTGAAGAGGTTAGTTTGGGAGGGACCTATGAACATCACCCACCCCCATTTGAATAAAAAGTGATTTCAAGCATAGATCTGACTCTGACATTTTGGTGACAAGTGGTGGCCCTCAGGGGTCCACACAGGAGCAATGATGTTGAATTTCTTCATCAGTGGCATAGACAACGGAATCAAGTGAACCCTCTACAAGTTTGCAGCAGCACCAAGCTGAGCAGTGTGGTTGACATGCCAGAGGGATGGGATGTCATCCAAAAGGACCAGGACAAGCTGGAGAAGTAGGCCCATGGGAACTTCATGAAGTTCAACAAGGCCAAGTGCAGGGTCCTATACCTGGGTCAGGGCAATCCCCCCCATAGAGGCTGGGGGATGATGTGATAGAGAGCAGCCCTGTGGAGAAAGACTTAGCAGTACTGGTGGATGAAGAGCTGGACATGAGCCAACAGTGTGCACTTGCAGCCCAGAAAGCCAACTGTTTCTTGGGCTGCTTCAAAAGAAGCGTGAGCAGCAGCTTGAGGGAGGTGATTGTCCCCCTCTGCTCCACCCTGGTGACAACTGTGTCCACCTCTGGAGTCCTCAGCACAAGAAGGTTATAAGCTTGTATGAGTCTAGAGGAAAAAGATTGTCAGAGGGCTGGAGCACCTGTCCTGTGAGGTGAGACTGAGAGAATTGAGGTTGTTCAGCCTGGAGGAGAAAAGAAGGCTCTGAGGACACCTTATTGTGGCCTCTCAGCATTTAAAGGGGGCCTATAAGAAAGATGGGGACAGTTGTTATCAAGGCATGTTGCAACAGGACAAGGGGGAATGGTTTTAATCTAAAAGAGGGGAGAGTTAGACTAGATATTGGGAAGACATTTTTCACAATGAGGGTGGTGAAACACTGGCACAGGCTGTCCAGGGAGGTGTTGATGCCCCATCCCTAGAAATACTCGAGGTCAGGTTGGACAGGGCTCTGGGCAAACTGCTCTGGTTGAAGATATCCCTGCTTACTGCAGGGGAACTAGACTAGATGATCTGTAAAGGGCCCTCCAACCCAAACCATCCTATGGTCCTGACTAGGGCTCTGTGAGCACATGCCTCCCTGTCTTTGTGTAATTCCAACACAGCCTTCAAAGCTGTGCACTGAATAACCAACAAATCAGCAGCAGTTTGTGCCTGGGTTAAGCAAAAGTGGGATCAGATGCATCAACCTGTGTCTGGAATTTGGCACGGCTTGCAGAGCTGAAATATTTCTGCTGCAACAGAAAGCCTTTGCTGTCATTGTGGTGGTCTGCTCTTGTTAATGCTGGGGGAAACTTCAGCCCCCACAATCATTGTTCAGTTATCTGATCAGACACAACAAAAATGGTATACACTATGAGAATGGTAGAACACGAGGGCAATTTGTGCAGAAGAGCTTGGGGACTTTTGTCCTTTGAGGAGGCCCTAAAGCAATCTAATCTTATTTCGAAGCTAACCCTGCCTGGAGCAGGCACAGGGCAGGATGCTCTGCAGGCATCTCTTCCAACCTGATTTTTGCTATTAAAAGTCTGTTCTCCTGGTGGATCAGCATGTTATCCTCCATATCAAATGAGACTGCTTCAGGTGTAGGTTACTTAGTACTGAAACCAGGGTAGGTTTAGACTGGAGATTAGGATGAATCTTTTCACAGCAAGAGTGGCCAGGCACTGGAATGGGCTGCCCAGGGAGGTGATTGAGTCACCAGTCCTGGATGTGTTTAAAGGTTGTTTGGATGTGGTGCTCGGGGATATGGTTTAGGGGTGAACCTTGTAGAGTAGGGTTATTGGTTGGGCTTGATGATCCCGAGGGTCTTTTCCAGCCTGGATGTTTCTGTGATGCTGTGAAACAGCAGAAGTTGTTCTGCAATGTTTGTCAGAGTTGCAGAAAAACGAAGACATCTCTAACATGTTCTTTAATTAACTGCATCTGATCATGCCATTCAAAAGCCTTTCACACATACGGGCAAGGCAGAAAGAATAGTGCACAGGAGCACAAGTCTACTGACTCCTGGCTCTGGGCATCTTTAACAGTCTTTTAAAACTGGACTTGCTATGACACCAAAGAACCCCCAATGACTGGTTCAGATTTATCTGTATCCAGTTCAAGATGCTCTAAGCAGATGGAACTTCTAAAACCCTGAACACCTACACCCTGCAAATGAAACTTTTTCAAGGCACTTCGGAAAGGGCAGTCCCAAATCACTATCCACATTAAAAACACCCACCCTCTTCTATTTCCACAGTCCCTCCACACCTCAAGTAGTCTTCTACAGGCAGTGCACAGGGGGTCCTCACTTCTGTAGAACTTCTCTTTTCCCAGCTGTTAGAGCAATGATTCCACTTTGTTGTGAGATGTGTGACTTCTGTTGAGCCTCAAAATATCTCATGACCCACCTTTTCTCCTTAGCCTAGCAGATAACCTTTCCAATAAGCTTTCCAGGGCACTTCAGGAGGCAGTGTTTCAGCCCGGAGGAATACTGCTCCCAGACCTCAGCCGAGGCTGGGAAGGAGCTGGCTGCAGCGCCGCAAATCTGAGCGGCTTCAAAGGTTTCCCCAAGTTAGAAATCACTCCTGTGCGGACGTGGCCTCTGAGCAGGCACGTTTCCCCGTGCTGTGAGACACAGGCAGAGCTCTCTTTGGGCTCAGCATTAACTAACTTCAGCAGATTAAAATGGTACAGTACTTACTCTGTTGTTTCAGCTGGTGTGGAAAATGCATCAGTAATTATCACAGGAAACTAAGAGGAGGGGGGCACAATAGGAAGGGAGCTCTGGACATACCCTGCTGCAGAACAAAGCAGGCCATGTCCTGCCAGGCAGCTCCTGAGCAGCACACTTTCCCTGTGGGGATTTACCCAGCCTGAGGATAGATGTGGGGATGTTCTCAGTTCTCTACCAGTTACCATTATTAGGCAACCTGCTGTGCCCTGCAGCAGAAGAGGTTCCTGCATTTTCCCTTGGCACAACCGCATATAACTATTTAAGGCCTGGCTTCTAGGCTTGTGTCTCAATCACACACTGACTGCTAAACAAGCCAGGTCACAACAGTGTGGACTCCTGGGTGTAAATGACCCTTAGTGTCTTGGGCTTAGTGGTGCAGGGACCTAAAGATGTGTCCTGTACCTTCTATCATTTGGGGGACTGTAACATTTGGTCAGCTTTTCTTGCTCTGTTTCTCTTGTTCACTGGCCATTGCCATTGCAGCATACATCGCCTCTGGTTTAAGCTCTCTGGCTCTCTGCGGTCTGCAAGACCAGGCTAAGCAGGCAAAATGAACAGAGAAACAGGGCTGTGCACTGACCTGGTTTAGCTTGTTGGTATGAAACGACATCCACGGGGTCTCCACTGCTGCAATGGGGACAAGGATGCTTTCCTGCAAAGTGCTGGCAGCTGCCTGGTCTTCGTGGACCAGATCGTTCGGTCTGCCTGGGGGTACAGCCTGTGTCCTGGCTGGCACTCTGCACAGGAGGAGTGTGGGCAGTGCCGCCCTGTGTAGTCCAAGCACTTCACAGTGGATGTCTAGAAATGACCTGCAATTAGGCATCTAGTTTAAGACAAGTACTGCATATTCATTATCAGGCAGCTTTTCTCCTCTCTGTCTCTTCACACGAGCCTGCAGCCATGGAGGTGAAAACCTTGAGCTGCTCCAGCAGCTTTTTGCTTCAGCTTTGTTGTGTTTGACTTTTGGTTATGTATTTGGAGTGGACCTGGACAAGCTCCACTCTGCTTCCCAGTAACAGGTGGAACTGTTGCAGGGAGTTAATGTGAACCAGTGCTTGGAAAAGCCCTGTGCTTCCTCTGCATCCATAAATTTAGATGTATTTTCTTGGCTGCCCTTTGCTCCAGCTGTCAAACTGGTGTTTGCTGCTCCCTGGGCCTTCATCTTGGCACAGTTGTGATGGGGTGAAGGATAAGCAGGTGTGACAAGGGTGAAAAACAGAAGGCAAGGCTGAATTCGGCCATCTCCTCCGCCGGGTGTGCAGTGGCCAAGGGAGAATCACTCACGTGGGTGTTCATGACGAAATGGGCAGTGGTGTGGCTGTGTGCTCACATTGCTGCTGCTGCTGTCAGAAGGGTGCAGCATGGTTGTTATGCTCTGCACCACTCAGCCAGTGCCTGGAGCTGGGTGACAGGGCACTGACAGCTCTCAGCATGGGGGAACTCTTGTTCCCAAGCACTTGCAGGGTCCTTTCTTGCCTCTGTGTTCCCTACTTAGCCACCAGCTGATGTCACACATGGGACAACCCTGACACTGGGCAGCACCTTCCCTGTCACACTCATGCCAGCTCTGCCTGTAACTGTGTGCAAGGCTTCTTCACCCCTCTGCCTTTTCTTTCCACTCTGAAGGCATAGTAAGGTCCCTGAGTATGGATACCTCTGGGCTGCAGCCTTTCCCATCTTCAAGGGTCTTGAAACTGTGGAGCTATTTCTGTCCCCAGGTCTTGCTCCAGCGTAGCTCCACTGACATCTACTGGGGTTTGTTCTTACTGTAGTGCAAGTGGAACATCAACCTCAGAGGGGTTTTCTGTATTGTGTTACAAAATTCTGCATGTTCCTGAGTGTCAGAGATGAATTCCTAAGGGGTAAGGGGATGGTCATTTCTGAGTGTACCTTCGTTTTCTTACTCGTTCTGTTGCTCTGGGATGCCTGGAGAGGCTCCTGAGGTGTGCTTGCTGTTTTGTGACTCTTTGTTGAGGGTTCACTTTGAGTTTGGGACAGATGGGATGATTTGTGAGGATTTTCCTTTCTTGTCTTTGTGCCTCTCCATATCTCACCTCAGATACAGACCAGCCAAGCTGGCTCTTGCTAATTACTTAAGGAAGTAGTTAGCTGTCACGGCAGTACTCAATCTCTTTGGAAACAGATAGACCAATGTGTTGAAGGGTGGCTGTTTTCATCATGCCACAACTCATGGTGAGGAGTGTCCTCTCCCCTCTCATCTCATGTTGTGAGGTTTTTCAGAACTGAAGCACAATGGTGAGCCAGTTCCTGACATAAACCAGTGGTGAGCTCTCCTCCATAGAGATGCTCTGTGGTTGCATGCTCACCAATTGTAAGTATCAAAGAAAAATACTGAGATGAGGCCAGGGTAGTGTAACTTTGGTACTTGAGTAATGACGGTGAGATGCAGCAGGGAAGACATGGAACCATTACAGAGTCCCTAGAGAGGGAGGAGGAGGGTGAGGAATGGCAGAGCTGAACAGAGTCCTGCTGTTAGTCAGAGCTGCGGTGCAAGTGCAGGGGGATGAGTAATGGCACACCCAGTCCCACAGGGCTGCACTCTGCAAAATGCACACTGAATCCATGCACCCTTTCTTCTCACACTCCCCACTTCTCAAATTCCTGCTAGTGACAGCTTTTAAAAGACTTCAAGCCCCTCTGCTGAGCGTCCCACCAGCACTGTCCACTTACATGGGTTTGCAGCATTTGCCCCATCAGACTTCTTGACAATCATAGGGTATGAAGCAATCTTACCTGAGTCAGGGCCAAGAGAAACAAGATACTTCCCAGTTACATCTCTTTCTCCTAAATACTTTCCAGGCATCTATTGCTGCTGATGCTGTGACCTGCCACTTACACTCTTGCACTGTAATTGTTCCACTTGGGGATTTTTTTTTTCTGATCACTTCCCCACTCCCACCCACACAGGGACTTGGGGATTTCCTTGCACAGTGAGTCTGGGCTGTGGCATGTGAGCATGCATGAGCATATGTGTAGGCATTCATTGTCTGCTGCCTGTCACAGGAGTTCAAACTGCCAGGCTGGGGACCCCTCTTCCACAGCTTAGATGTCTGCAGTAGAAGTTCCTACATGCATTCCAGTTGTCTTGCCTCCCTTACAAAACTGTGCTGGTAGTAACAGTTTTAGGGCACATTTCATTTGACCCAGTCCAAGTGTCTGCCTTAGCACAGGCAGGATTATACATATTTGGGGCACCACAGTCTAAGAGAGACACTGAGGTGGAATGGGTCTAGAGAAGGGCAACAAAGCTGGTGAAGGGTCTTGAGAACAAGCAGCTGAGGGAGCTGGGGGGAGACCTTATCCTCTCTACAGCTACCTGAAAAGAGGCTGTAGAGAGGTGGATGTTGGTCTCTTCTCACAAGTCACAACTTACAGGGCAAGAGGAAATGGCACCAAAATGCACCAGGGGAGGTTTAGGTTAGACATTAGGAGAAACTTCTGTAGCAAAAGGGTTCTCAAAAGACTGAAACAGGCTGCCCAGGGAAGTGGTTGAATCACCATCCCTAGGTGGATTTAAAAGCCATCTAGATATGGTGCTCAAAGATCTGCTGTAGTAGTGGCCCTGGTAGAGTTAGATAATGTTTGGACTTCGTGATCTTAAAGGTCTTTTGCAACCATAGTGATTCTGTGTGATGTTTGTTTAGAGGAATCCTTCCTAGCATCTGGCATGGTAGCAAGCCAAGCAGTCCCACTCATTAGAAACTTACCAAATACAGAGAAAGATCACGAGCTGGCTGTGTGACACCCACAAAAAGCAGCAGAATCTAAAACCTGGGCAGTTATCTGGTGCTCCTTTAAGTTCCTCAGGTGTTCGTTATCTTGCTCTGGAATTTTCCTAGTCCCATGGCATGGCATTTCACTAGGTAAATAAAGCTTTAAAAGGCAGAGATTTAGTGCAGGAGAAACAAGAAGAGATCCTTCATATATATTGTTCAGTTGTCTGAGCTGCCATGTTAGCACCGAGGCAGCAGAGCCCTCAGTGCCTGGGTTTTCTCCCTTAAACTGTTTCCTGACCTAATGAAGGGAATTCATCCTTGGTGCTGAAGTGAGCACCTTAGGTGATTCTCTGTGAGAAAGAAGCTTAGGAAGCTACCAACCACCAGTCTAGTGCCTTTTGTTGGGTGCATGCAGTGCCCTCATGAGCAAGAACTGATGCTGCTGCCGTTCCCCTTACCACTGTGTGTGTGCTAACCTCTGCTGCAGGACTCTGGCCACTGCCACCTCTGCTTAACCACAATCACTTTTAAGTGGTGCTGATAAATCATGTTTTTGAGAATGAAACTCTTCCTAGTTATAAGAGCAAAATGTTGGTGAGCTAATGATACTGATAAACTCTTCTGGTCTGACCAGTAAAGATTTTCTTTGCCAGTCTCTTGTCTAGGTTCAACAGAAGGGACTTCTCTGCCTGCACAGCTGTGCTCTCAGTACATTTCCTGTTGGCATGGAAGTAACGGGAGATAAAAGCTTCACTGGGTGCCGTGGCAGGGCAGGAGATGTCTAGTTTAGGTGTGGCTTTTGCGCGGGGAAAAGGAGCAGGTGATGAATTTCTTTTCTCGGTCCTTGAGAGGTGAGGCAGCACCATCTGCTGGTCTCGCTGCTCGTGGTCATGCTTTGCTCCCGAGCTGCTCTGTCTCCCAGCAGGGCTGTTCACTGATGTCTGGCAGCACCCCAGCCCCTAAGGACCCTGCAGGTGGTCTCACTGATCACAGAATCATAGAATCGATAAGGTTGGAAAAGACCTTTAGGATCATCAAGTGCAACCTATCATGACCACTAAAATCCTGAAGCACCACATCTGCACACTGCTTGAATACCCTCAGGGGTGATGCATTGGCTGGTCAAAACTCTGATGCACTTGCTGATTAAATGGGCAGGAAGCTAACAAATGCAGGCAATCTGGTAAAATCAACTTTATAAGACAAAGGGTTCCTTGTCTGTCCAACCCATGACCTCCCACACAAGGCTTGTCACTTGTGACCTCTCTGGTTTTTCACAAAGCTTGTGGAGATGACATTGGAGAGACCAGATTTAGAGCTGGGGCTGGCATCAGAGTTGCAGTACCTGTGATCCAGTGTCCTTTAAACTGCTGAGCAATAAAACTTGGACTTGTATCCTTCAGTCTCTTTCAGTTTGGGATACTCTGTGATAAAGCTGCCTCCTTCACTCCTAGCTCACCTCTAACACTTGTATCCAGCTTGCCCAGGTGACCAGAGACACTACCAGTGACTGAATCCTCATTAACCATCTTGTTCCTTCTCTTGGAATAGGACATTAAGTGAACTCTGGATGTGATTGATGTGGGGTGAGGGCAGATACCAGCCTCCCTTGATGGCTCACGGTGTCTGTAACAGCAGGAGTCTGCTCTGCACATGCTGGATTCGTTCTCACTAATCTGGGACCAGCTCATGTTCTTGGTGACTCCTTAAGGCCAGTGAGATGTGATGGCTCTGAGTCAGCATATCAGAATATCAAGGAAGTCAAAAAAGAGAAGGTGTTGCTGGACTGGGAAGGGAAATGAGAAGAAAAGGATCACAGAGGATTTTGTGATGAGTGCCCAACTCTGCTACAGATGTTTCATGTGACCTTAAACAAGTCACATACATCTTAAACTCTTGAGGGGTAGATATTGAATCCTGCTGGCACTCTATCGTTCAGAGTCCTTTTTACTCTGTATAGGGAAATGGGTGCACTCCTGCCCTGATGTCTTCTGAGGAGCAATATTTCAGGGAAGGCAGCCTGATTCTTCAGTGACAGGATCTGAGAGAAGGGATTCCTACCCCAGGGTTTCTGACAGTGTGTCAGTAGGGTACACAACCCCTTTGCCAGGATATCCATCTCATGAGGCTTCTCTTTTCAGGCACTGCGTCCGTTGCGGTCGCCGGCATCTTTGCAGCCTTAAGGATCACAAAGAACAAACTCTCTGACCACAAGTTTGTTTTCCAGGGAGCAGGAGAGGTAGGAATGCTCTTGGGGTTTGTTGTGGTTTGGGGTTTTTTTTTCCCTAAATATGAACTAAATTGAAATTTAGAGAAAGAAAAGTCAACCATACAACTTCCTGCTTGGCTTGGCTTCATGAGAACAAAGCACAGAAACAGGTCCCTTGTCACGGGGCAAGAGCAGGCCCAACAGGTGGGTTCTGCTGCACAGAAGTTGCCAATAATCTTTTGATGACCCTTAACACATGAATCCCAGGCAGACTTCCTGAATGCCGTGAGGCTGCCCATGTGTCAGGGGGTTTAAGTACCTTGAGGGCTGCAGGAACGTTAAGGAGGTGGTTTGAGTCCTCAGGGCTGATATTCAGGGTAAGCCAGAGCCTCTTCAGCAACACAGTCAAATGGACTCAGACTCGAAGGACCAGAAGAACATAACCTCACTTCTTGGAGTCAGTCATATTGCCCCGATGGCAGAAGCCAAACAGTCTCTATGATGCCTTCCTCAAAGGGAAAGGAAGCAGAAAAAGTATCCAAAAGCCTGGGCTGCGGACTAAAGGTGTTGGTCCGGATTCTGGCTCAGCTGTTGCCCACTTGTGGGACTTTGGGTAGGTCTGCTGCTCACTGTCTGTCCCTCTGTGAAATGATGACTGTTTGTTCTCTTTCTCTACCTCTTCTGGCAGATATGTCTGTGCTGGTCACCATCTCTGTGACACAGAGACCCATTCTAGCCTTGCTTGTTCTCAGCCAGGCAGGGGGCCCAGGCAGGGCTGTAGGACCACTAACACATACAGCAAATCCAGGGCTGCTTCCTCAAGCAGGAATGGGAGAAGAGGACTTTAATCTTGGCAGTATTTCAGATGCAGCAATCCCACGTAGCTTCTGTACTGGCATCACCACCAACATTTGTTCAGTGTCTGCCCCTTTCCTCTCCTGCAGCAGCTGGCTTAATGATAGACATAGCCTGTGCCTCTCAGGGTAGCACCTCCACTGCTCCAGGCTTGCAGGCAGCCTGCTCTGCTGGGTGATTGATTTAGGTTCTTCCTGTATTTATGGCACCACCTAAAATCAGGCCTGTGCCATGGCACTGCCCAGCCACGGGACAGCAAGCTTCCCTGCTTTGCACAGTGCTGAGGGGTGAGCCCAACACATCTCTTGTTTCAAATCTTGCCCCTCAGAAGATGGTGATCCCCCTGTGAAAAGTTTATATCCTGTGTTCCAGGCTGCAATGGGCATAGCTCATCTCATCGTCATGGCCATGGAAAAGGAAGGTACTTCACAAGAAGATGCCATCAAAAAGATCTGGATGGTGGACTCCAAGGGACTGATTGTGAAGGTAACTGAGAAGCTTCATTTTCTTGCCACCTCCTGCAAGCTAGAGAGGGGCCAGAGCAGCAAATACCTTGGACTCCTGCTCAGCCCCAGAGTAAGGGCTGCAGTTTCATTGGTGTCAGCAGAGCTCTTCCTGTTCAGAGGACTAGGTCTCCTGATGACAACTTTGTACCAGCAGCACTGGCTGTCCTCAAGTCAATGCTTCAGACTGGGCCTCTGAAGTGGTAGGATGCACTGCTGGGCATGGTCTCAAGCAGTGCTAGAAATCATTCATGTCATAAAGAGCATTACAACAACAACATTGTGCCTTGCTTCGTGATCCAACCCGGCCCAGCTCTGCTTTGCACTAACTGAGTCCTCAGGGCCTCTGTTCTTGTCTCTCCTCAGACTTGAGGGGATTTGTGATACATGTACAACTTCTCTGCCCCGGCAGACAAATCCTTCCTCCACACAATCAGTGTATTTTGGAGGATGGGAGGAGCAGAGACCAGCCCCACATGACATTACACCAACACAGCTCAGTGCCTGACTGGCTGATGCTGAGGTTCTGCTCTGTGGAATCTGGTTTAGATAGAGGGCCAAGAGATGAAATGAACCAAGGAGTTACTATGCTATATCTCCAACTTTTGCCAACAGGACAAAGCTTGACTCCTCCTTTTTCCTCACAGGGCAGGAGCCACTTGAACCACGAGAAAGAAATGTTTGCCCAGGACCACCCCAGTGTGAGCACGCTGGAAGAGGTTGTGCAGAAAGTGAAGCCTACAGCAATTATAGGTGGAGTTCCCTTAGCATAACCTTCACATCAATTCAGTTCTTAGGGGAGCTTCTTTCTTCCAGGTCCTCATTTTATTCTCCCAGTCAAAATGAAAGGAGCTTCTTTTACCCTCACTTTGTCAGTTGAGTTCTCCACATCCTTTCCCCTTCAACCATGGAGCACAGGCTTCCTCTCTTTTGGAGCTGTAGGAGCCTTCCCAGACAGGCCCCAGGAGGTGCTGGGGGCATCAGGATCTGGGGCTCTTGGCAGCAAACATGGCCCTGGGAGGCTGGGCAGGGTCAGGGTAACAAGCCGCTCAGGCAAGTCTTTTGGAGGCAAAGTGTTGCAGCCAGACTGGCCTAAACACTGATCCCTTTTCTGCCCAGAGAAGCAGAGGGCTCTACTTTGAGATGGGCTTTTAATGCTGCCATATGAGGAGAAACATTCCCACCTGCACCTCCTGAGATGGAGCCTGTTCACAGGTTATTCACCAGCAGAGGCACTCGAGAGGGGTCTGTCCGATGCACTGCAGTCAAGCCTTTGGAAAGCACCATCTCACTCTGCTGCTGTTTCAGGTGTAGCAGCTGTTGCAGGAGCTTTCACTGAGAAGATTTTGAAGGACATGGCAGCCTTCAATGAGAGGCCAATCGTGTTTGCCCTCAGCAACCCCACGAGCAAAGCAGAGTGCACAGCGGAGCAGTGCTACCGCCTCACCCAGGTACTGCCGTTCAGCACGGGGCAGCTGGCTGTGCTGTGGCCATGGCTGTACCAGGGAATCCAGTGCTGCATGGTGGGTGGACAAGTAACAGTGGGCATAAGTTGAAGTAAAAGAGGTTCAAGCTGGTCATAAAAAGAAGTTTGCACACTGTGAGTAGAGTCAGGAGGTAGAACAGGGGCCCACATTGCTTGCACAGTCTCTGTCCTTGCAAATTGTCAAGACCAGGCTAGATGAAGCCCTAAGCAACCTGGCCTGGCTGCATAGCTAATCTTGCTGTGAGCAGGAGTTTGGATCCCTACCAGCCTGAATTACTTTGTGGTCCTCTAAAGTCAGCACTTGCTTCCTTCACCCATAGCTGTCTGAGGTGTCTCATCCTTCCAGGTTACTGTCCCTTGTGTTTTGGCAGCCTGGTTGTTTATGTAACAGCTTCATCACCCAGCTTGGACCCAGCGTCTCTGAAGAATTATTGTCACATGGCTTGGCTTAGTGTGAGAGGAGGCCTTGTCTCTCTCTCCTTTTTGCCCTTTCCACCACCTGCTGCTGGCTAAAATAGTCACACAGTCCCCAGAGCTTTCTCTCACCTGCATCTCTCTTCACACTTGATAGGTGTTTGATAGAGAGGAAGAGAGATTCCTTCTCAGCAAGTTCAGAGCACTTGCAGTGCAAACAGACACTCAGCGCTCAGTGGTTCATAATGCTGGGAGCCAGAACTGTCAGCTAGAGGTGGCTGTGGTGGAGATGCCTCTCACTGACCAGCTGGAGATTTGTCCACTTGTTCGCTAGAGTGCGCTGGGCACAGATCAGGGCAAGCAGCAGAAAGGTTAAGACTTCTCCTCTGAGTCTGGATGCCTCTTTCTCTCTCTTTGCCCAGGGCCGGGGAATATTTGCAAGCGGCAGTCCCTTCGCCAAGGTGACCCTGCCCGGTGGACAGACCTTCTTCCCTGGCCAAGGAAACAACGCCTACGTCTTCCCGGGAGTGGCGCTGGGAGTGATCGCCGGCGGAGTTCGGCACATCTCCGATGACATCTTCCTCATCACAGCAGAGGTTTCCAGCTGGCGCTGAACTAATATTTTTAAAAGATAACGAGAGACACATACATCTGCTCCAGGTGTTTCCAGGAACCTGGCCTGAGTGGAAATGGCACAGCCTCAGCAAAAACCCCACCACCTTTCCCAGTCTCAGGTGCTTCCACTGCACCTACAGAGATGCAGGAGTTATGACAGGGTTTTTCTCACCCTCCACTAATTCTGCCCTGGCACAGCACTGCCCCCCTTCTGGCACCAGTGTAAAGCCTGTAATGAAATGTCTGCACACATGCCTTTTGAATAGTTTGGCAGTCCCCACTGAGAACTAGTGCCAGCTCCACCACTGCTGAGGATTCAGCCACAGGTGGCGTAACGCTAGCGAGTGTGGAATGTTACCGAGGCGATCTTTACAGGTGACATTTCTCTTCTTTCTAGTCTATTGCTGCTCAGGTGACAGAGCAGAATCTTGCAGAAGGAAGACTCTATCCCCCTTGAACAGCATCAGGGAGGTGTCTCTCAAAATTGCTGTGAAAGTGAGTATTTCTACTTTTACTGCCACTCTCTGTGACAGGGAGGGCAAGAATTGCCATGGGATCATTTTTGCTTTGTGGGGGTTTAGTTCAACTTACTCTGTGGCCTGAAGCAATGATTCCCAGGAGTCCTTTCAGCCAGAATTGCTGCAATGATTTCTCCCATCATTGAAGTGAAAATACCTTCTGTTCCTGGGTTCCTCACAGCTTCCAAAGCTCTGGTTTACTGCTTGGTGCTGTGACTGCTCAGCACTTCAGAAAACCCTTCAGATTTACAGTCAAATTCAAACATGATGCAAGTTGCCAAAAGTCTTAAGGTTCCAGCTGCTTTTTGGGGACCTCTCCTCCTGTGTGTAATAGAGGGGCCTAAGTACCTAAATACTATTCCAGATTTAGGCTTGTTGTCTAATTGTGGGTTGTTGTCCTGTGTACATCAAATGAGTAATTACTGTCCAGGGGACACCCACTGAGAATCATCCCATTGACCTGCTAGGAGTTACTGATGGATGCACAGTGTAGCTGAGGAGCTTAAGGGTGTGAGCCGAGGGCTGCTCTCCTCCTTCAATTGCACACTTCCAACCATTATGACAGGGCAAGGGTATCCACTTCCAAGCAGCCAGTAGCTGCAGGCAACTCCCTCACCCGAGGGATGAAGTGTAGCTGATGCAGGGAAGTGCACAAAGAGTCAAAAAAGGGGAAAAGGCCACAATTTTGAGGGGAGGAAAGAGGGAGAATACAGCCAGGGACAAACTGGAGGTGGTTTCAGCTTTGTAGCATACCAACATTATTTATTTAGTTCAGTGTGCTTATCTTTTTGCAGGTTGTTGACTGGGCCTACAAGCATGGTCTTGCTTCGTGGTACCCTGAGCCAGCAGACAAGGAAGCCTTTGTGAAGCAGTTCATATACAGCCCTGACTATGATTCATTTGTTATTGATGATTACAAGTGGCCCTCTGCAGCCATGCAAATACAGAATGTCTAAGGTTTTGTGAGAACTGTTTTCCACTCTACCATCAGTTCCCATGGTTCATTTCATTGCTGATACCAATGCACCTCCAGGCTTGCAGGATGATAAAAGTAAATGAATACAAGTGTTTTTTTCACTTGCTGCTGCTTTTTCTCTCTGGGAGTGTATCAGGAGGGAATAAAAGAGTCCAGCCTGGGCAGTCTGTGCTCCAAGGACAGGCTGTGGCTGCAGCCTGGCCCAGTCATTCAGCACTGCATATTGCTGCCTGCTTAGCACACTGCCCAGCTCTCAGCTCCACTGCCTCTGGAGAAGCTACCTGGGCAACCTCAGAAGCAGACAGTCCCATTGCTAGTGGGAGTGCCTGCAGGAAGTTCAGAGCTCCACTTCCATGGTGGCAGCCGTGTGCATGACCATCCCTCACACACAGCAGCCACACTTTGCTAGTGGCCCTCTGGATGTGGTGGGAGAGCTGCACACTTGAGCAGCACTACCCCTTTGCTGCTTCAAAAGTCCCCAGTGTCTGGGGAGTCTCACCCAACCTAAGCTGGTGCATGGGCCACATGGCCTGGCATGGTCCTGGTTCCACCTCCTTGGAAACAAACCCCAAAACCCCCTCAGCCCCATGGGGACAACAGACTCTCTTCTCTCTGCAGGCCACAGTGCTCTCCAAGGGAACAGGAGCCAAGGGATGCACAGGGGAGCCTGGGTACAGGCACAGGGTACTCCCAGACCCACACATAGATGCATCACTGTGTCTTCTGCTGGGCACTGCTAAGGAAGCCAGAGGACCTCCTGGGGTTCTCTCCAAGTTGCAAAGTCCCAGGGATGCATCCATTAGCCCTGCAGAATTGTCACACCCCTGCCAAATACTATCCCACTGCGATGAAAGGTGTTCCTGGTCATAACTACAAAAGAAGAGAGGGGCTTGCTGGTAGCTCTTCCCTTCCCTGCTCAAACTGCTCAAACACAGCAAGGCCAAGGCCGATTACCATAGTGGCTTTAAGCACCAGGAGATGCACCTCATCCCTTTGCTGGTGAACCAGTCTCTCACAGTGCCCACATGCTTTGTAATGCCAGCACCTTTCCTGCTCCTTGCATAGGCAGTTGTCACCTAGACTGAAGAAGGGGGACAAAAGCCATCAAGTTTCAGGTTCAGGAAGAGACACAGAAATACTCACAGTCCCTGAACAAGAGACCTTGAAGCTGAAGCTTCCTTCAGTTTCCAGGGCTCCTGGAAGAAGCTTTGCTTTTAAGGCAGCAGCTAGCAGGGTGGCAACTACGTTTGTGTTTGTTTGTTTCAGAAAGGTTGGCTTCAAACATAGCCCTCTCTTAGTTTCTTTCCTCTTATTCCTGTGCAGTTCTGGGCCTGACTTCTGAAACATTAGGCAAGAAGTCAAAAAGAAAGAAAGAAAAAAAATAGGCAATAGGTGGAGCCATGAAGGGAGGACATCTCCTGAATAGCGTGGGAGCACTGAAGAGTGCTCAGATGGTCTTATGACAGGCACCTGACCTTCTTCCTCTTCAGTTGCCAGCAAGGAAGGCTTCATGCCTACACCAGTGAAACCAAAGACAAGATGCATTTGACAGGTGGCTTAAAACACTTAATTCTTCACTATTCCAAACTGAGACTTCCAGAAACATGGTTTATTCCTGAGAATAGGCTGGGTTTGGTACAGATCATCTTGACCAGGCAATACCAAATCCAGCAGAGAGAGGATCAAGCCATACCCTTGCCACAGAGAGGGCTCTTTTTATCCTGTGTATTTCTCTCTTACCTGTAATGCCTTGTAAAGATGAGGGCAGTCAGAGAGAACACAGCCACTGCCTGTTTTCTAGGGGCAACAATACACCTGGGACCTTGGTACCTTCAACCTTCAGCTCCCCTGCAGGAGGCAATGGCTGCTTTTGGGGAAGTCTGAAAGTGTTTTCCATTCCTGAGCCCTTCTCCCTGTAAGTTCCTGAGCCATTTCAGATTGGACTCCAAGAACAGTCCAGGGTGTTAGCAAGCTCAGGCACACATGGGGTGATGGGGCCCTCTTCCCATATCATGAACTCAGCCCTAACCATTGTAACTGTCAGCTGGGGGCTAGGAGGCAGCCAATTGCTATCAAACAGCTCACTCATTCCCTGGCAGTGGCATGGAGAAGAGAATCAGAAAGGTAAGAGGAAGAATGCCTTTGGGCTGAGATAAAACACGGGCCCCATGGACTTAGGAGCACTCCAGTGATATTCAAACTGCTCTTTTACAGTGTCAGAACTGTGACGCTGTCTGTAACAAACTCCCAAAGACACCTTTAATAGCAGAGCAATGCTTTGTAATCCTCTGCTCCCACCTTCTGTGTCAGAAGTCCTGCCTATCACTGCTGTAGCTGTCCCCACGGCAACCTGAATGGCTGTGCCCGAGAGTAGAAGGTGCAAGGCAAATTTCCTCCAACTACATTGACTCCACAATGTCCTGAAGGGTCGAACCTCCAAACAGGCCCTAGCCCAGACAATGGGCTAAGCACCTGTGAATGTGCTCTCCTGACAATTCCTGGGGTACAGATGGCCAAAGCAAATGTTGTAGTGGTTTGAGCCTTAACTGGAGTTTAAGAGCTCAGATGTTAGCAAACCGAGAATTCCTCCCCCGCCCCCTCTCCTTTTCCCTGATAAGGGAAAAAGGGAGAGAAAGAAAACAAAAAAGGCATAGGGGAAAGAGAAAGAGGTAAATTTACCAAAAGATAATCTGGAGTTGGTTTGGAAGTAGGAGAAGTAAATTTTTTAAACAATATATACATATATAAAAAATATATAGTCGTAACAGGGAGGGTTGACAAGGGTGAAGAATAAGGATAAATAGGGAAATATACACAACCAAACTTGGATGGCCTTTTATTTCCCTTGATGCATTGCATTCTGCCCCCATCCATGTGCTTGGATGCTCCTGCAGTGTGGAAATCACGTTAGTGATGCTCATGAAGTCATGTCTCTACCTATAACTCTCACTGCAGCAACTATCACTGTAACAACAACTATAAATGACAGCAGGTATAAAAGGACAACAACTGTAACAACCAGAACTATATAACTAGCTATATATCTATATATAACTCTAAACCTATAACTACATACCTATAACTATATAACTATAACTAACTATATAACCATAACAGCAGGTATAACAAGAATAGGAACTGTAACAACTATAATTGTAACAACTATAACTAACGACAAGTATAAGGAGAACACTAATTCTAACAACCATAACCACAACTATACCTGTAACAACTAGGAGGGCAACAACTCTAAAGTAAAATCAGTTTGCACATGGGGGTGCAGCGGGGTTTCATGTGACAGAGAGGTTGGGGCCTCAGAAGAGCAGTGTGCTGAGCCACGGTGGTGTACATAAAGGAGACATTTCTGCAGGAATCTCTCCCAGCTGCCTCGAGAGAGAAGGGGAGAAAAATGAACAGGAATTAGGGACAAAGGTAAGGGGAGGACAAGCAACTTATGCTTTGACGTGAAATCCAGTCCCCACCGAGGCAAGGGGAAGGCTGGCGAGGGCGCAGCAGGTTGGTAAATATCTTTTGTGGAAGGGATGACCATGCCCACCCTGGGAGCTTCCTGACCGAGGCTGAGGCGTTGCTGCCAGCATGCAGGATTCAAAGTGGACCACTTGAGGGCTGCAGAGACTGCTAGCTGCAGCTTCTGCGCGGCTCGGAAGGTCCTGGCGGTGCTAGGTCACAGTTTACTAGGGACTTAAGCGGTGGCAATTAATATTCTTTTCTTGTCCAGTCTTGTGCAAGAATCACAGAATTGTCAGCGCTGGAAGGGACCTCAAGGATCATCCAGTTCCACCCCCTGCCATGGGCAGGGACACCTCACAGATTGCTTACAGGCTGCTCACAGCCACATCCAGCCTGGCTGCAAAAACCTCCAGGGATGAGGCTTCCACCACCTCCCTGAGCAATCTGTGCCAGTGTCTCACCACCCTCATGGGGAACAACTTCTTCCTAACATCCAATCTCAATCTACCCACTTCTAGTTTTGCTCCATCCCCCCAGTCCTATCACTCCTTACAGCCTAAAGTCATAGTATCATAGTATCAGTCAGGGTTGGAAGGGACCACAAGGATCATCTAGTTCCAACCCCCTGCCATGGGCAGGGACACCCTACACTAGATCAGGCTGGCCACAGCCTCATCCAGCCTGGGCTTAAACACCTCCAGGGACGGGGCCTCAACCACCTCCCTGGACAACCCATTCCAGGGCTTCACCACTCTCATGGTGAAGAACTTCCTCCTCACGTCCAGCCTGAATCTCCCCACCTCCAGCTTCATTCCACTCCCCCTAGTCCTATCGCTACCCGATAGCCTGAGAAGTCCCTCCCCAGCCTTCCTGTAGCCCCCTTCAGATACTGGAAGGCCACAATGAGGTCACCTCAGACCCTTCTCTTCTCCAGACTGAACAACCCCAACTCCCTCAGTCTGTCCTCATAGCAGAGCAGCTCCAGCCCTCTGCTTATCCCCATAGCCCTTCTGTGGACACCTACCAGCACCTCCAGATCCTTCCTGTAATAGGGGCTCCAGAACTGGACACAATGCTCCAGGTGGGGTCTCACCAGGGCAGAGTAGAGGGAGAATCACCTCCCTCAACCTGCTGGCTATGCTTCTCTTGATGCAGCCCAGGATGTGAAGACAAATATCCTATAGAGAAACTCCTTACAGAAACCAGAAGTGGCTGTATGGCTGCTTTACAAGACACACTAACTAGTAAAAGAGATTAAGTCTGTGTAAAAAAACCACAAGTTGAATATCGTGGAATTTTTTGCTGCTGTGTTTTCTAATTTGAAGCAAGAATATTTATAGCTGATCATTTTGGATTACTCTGCCTCTACTTTTAATCCCAGCAGCAGCACGAATCCTCTATCCCTTAATTACTTTTCTCCTCTTCCTTTGAAAAATGAGGTGCTTTGAAACCAGTGATAAAAACAGCATAGATACAAGAAAAATACACAATGCAGGTAATAATCTTAACATGATGCTAAGCCCAGCCATTGGCTGTCATCTGAGTTATCCCTGCCAGGAAGAACTCTTCACTTCTCTTTGCCTACTCAGTCATCTCTCTCCTTTCACTTAACAAAGTTGCATCTTATTCATAACCTCATCAGGTCTGGATTATTCAGGTAGTATTCCTCTCATAGCACAACATGTTCTTCCTTCCTCAGCACAGCCAGGCCAGCACACTGCTCAGGGCACAGTGCCACAGGCTGCTGCACTGGCCCATCATCCCCAGCACCCAGGAGCCAGCAGGTGGCTTTGGCAACCAAAGGATTTCTGAACAGCAAAAGAAGAATAAGGCAGAGCCATGCTCCTCTGCCCTTCTGCCTGGTGTTTCTGTCAGCTGGCTCTAGGCTTGGCAGATCATCTAATCTATTAAGAAAAAATATCAATCACATATTTTGGGGTACAATTCAGGCTATCTGGTCATCACACTGGTGCTTAGCACACCAGGCCTGTTCTTGCGAGCAGCCACCTCGAATTAAACCTCTACACTTTAAGTCATTTTCTGAAGCTTCCTCCTCACAAGCTTTGACTTAATGTGCAAATCAGAGACATTTGTTTTGCTAGCTCTTCAAGGGCCTGCTGACCTTTCAGTCCTGAAAGGAAAATCTTGATAAAATCCCTAATTAATGACTGAGCTTGAATCATTTGTCCCAGGTATGTGGATAAACAAAGAAGCTAAAGGTCTAACTATTAAACAGGGAAGAAAGGTTTTTCTTCACAGAGGAAGCTTGGCTGTTTGAATACCTAAAATGGTGGTAATTGATTTATATTCAATTATTTGAGTGCACAGAAGCAATTACAGCTATTCTCTAAAGCCAAGTGCTACTGTGCAATGTTACTACACAAGAAATTATTCCTCACTCATTATCCACTGATGAAAAACAGTGGTAGAAGGATGGAATGTCCCTTCTATTTAGAATTCACACCAATTTCTACCTATCTGACCTGTGCTTTCTCTGTATTGAGAACAACAAGGCTATTTACTCCAGACCTAACAAATCTAGCTAGCAAACCACTGACAGGGAAGAGATTGCTGGAACTGCGAGGAGTTGATCACAGAACTGTGACACTGGCTGGTATTACTCACACAAGATCTGTCAGAGTCCAGCTCAGCTCACAGTCATGCAGGCTGTATTCATACAGTCAGAAGTCAGAGCAGTGAATGATAGTTTAATCTGTACCTCCTGGGGATAGGTTCAGAAAATCACTGAGATTTTTCAGAGCTCTCACAAATTCACTATGAACCTCATTTGGAACTGCTGGAAGGGAAAAGCACTTTTCCAGGTGCTCAACCTCAACACCCAAAGAAGCACTCCCACTAGTTTGGAGCTGAACACAGCAAAGAGAAGGAAATACGATGTACAGCATACAAAGGCAGAGTCCAGGACAGCTCTCACAGCTGCCCTGGAGCATTGTCTCTGCCCACAGGCTCGAGGTCTTCACAGTGAGGTTTGAAGCACTACCTGCATAAATGGCCATGTCTGCAACAGGTCACCAAAGTCAGTCATGGAGTTCAGTCTCTACAAACTTGTTCTTTACCTTGCAGTGTTGAAGACCCTGTATGACAGCCTGCAATTTAGAGAATGGAAAGAGACAAAATCTGGGCCACTGCCTCTCCTGTGCCACCATTCCCGGTCCAGCAGCCTGTCTCAGGCTGGATTCTTTACATTTGAAGTGTCTTGGCAACATGATTAAAAATCATTCATTGAGTTTTCCCCACTGCTGAGGCACACAGAGGTTTAAGCAGGGGCCTGTACCTTTCCTAAGGCTAAACACCACCAAAACAATAACAGCCAGTAACGACTACGCCCAGCTGCTTCTCAAAGAGAAAGATGCTTGTATTCCCTACCTATAGCTACCAGTAAAGTAATATTGTTACCCAGTATCTCAGGCTTAACTCACCCCCATCTGCAAGCAGATTAGTGTAGCTGAGCTGTGGCACAAACAGCTGAGCGGAACTCCAGCCGCTCCTGGGCTATTCGGTGCAACCCCAGCTCACTTCAAACCATCCTGCAAGATGGGCTTGGGTACTGATCACAGCCTGGAGTAAGCGAGGCACAGGTACAGTTCCCGTCAGCACACACAGCTATGGGATGGGCCCTATGTCAAAGAAGCAGGGCAGGAAATGGGGACAGTCACCTCTTCATCTAGCACAGCAGGGTTTGCCAGAATTTGTTCAGCAGAGCCTGCAGGCTGCATATCAATTAGCTGCTAAGACGGAGGCTGTCTCAAATGCCCACCAGGAGACATCCTAACACACAAAACATGTGCTACTGTCCTACCTCCCTTATTATGGATCAACCCACGTTTTCTTGTATGTCCAACGTTGTCAAGAAATACCTGGAGGAAGCACGGGGTAAAGGGTGCAGCTTTAGCTGCCTCTGGGAGGGTGACATATTTCATAAACAAGAGGCAGCTCCTGCAAAGGATCCTTTGAGAAATGCTGCATGCTTCTCAGATCCAGTTCAAGCAGCTAAAAATATTTCCCATGTACAGCAACAACACGATCACACAGAATCACAGTCACACAGAAGGGCAGGGGCTGGAAGGGACCTTTTGAGATCACCTACCCAAACGGCCCTGCCAAAGCAGGATCACCCAGTGCAGGCCACACAAGAATGTGGTGCTTCTTAGAGAAGGAAGGGTAACTTCTGAGAGGGGGTTTCCAGTCTGCTAGCTGGTCTAAAACTTGTGTTGGTTTACCAGCTAAGTAGCTCTGCTGTTAGATACAACCATGTTTCATAGAATCAATAAGGTTGGAAAAGACCTCAGAGATCATCAAGTCCAACCTGTCACCCAACACCGCATGACTAACTAAACCATGGCTCCAAGTGCCACATCCAATCCTTTTTGAACACCTGCAGGGATGGTGACTCCACCACCTCCCTGGGCAGCACATTCCAATGGCCAATTTCTCTTTCTGGGAAGAACTTTCTCCTCACCTCCAGCCTAAACTTCCCCTGGCACAGCTCGAGACTATTTTCTCTTGTTCTGGTGCTGGTTGCCTGGGAGAAGAGACCAACCCCCACCTGGCTACAACCTCCCTTCAGGTAGTTGTAGAGAGCATTTTTAATCGGTTTTCTACTAATCTTCTGGAAGTTTAATCCTCTCACAACCTAACAATGCTTCAGCATTTGCATATAAGGAGAATGCAGTGAGTGATTGCTCTACTATTTTCTCCTTGTTTACTACTAGCATAAATACTTTCTCCATGTAGATAGGAGGCTCAAACCACTCGTGTTTGTCACAAGAGTTAAATTACTAGTAACGAATTGGGTGTCCTTAATTTAACCAAGTCAAGAAGCGTTCAAAAAAGCCTTGAAGACCGAAGTATCTCAGTGTGCTCTTAGTAATAAACCTATTCTGATTAGTTTAGGTGGCAATGAATATCTCATTCATTACTTTTGACCAAGTATTCTTCTGAGATTTTTGCACCACTAATGTATAAGGATAAGAAGGAGGGAAGTCAGAGCATCCACCACCCTGTCAGCTACAAGTTTAAAGACAAAACTGTAGCAATCTGAGCTTCTGATAGGAATATAATAAAGCTCAGAATGGGTAGCAGAGTGTGGTTGAGTCTGTAATCTCTGGGCAGCTGTGGGTCTGTGGTCTAAATAACCACCAAAAACCCCAGGTTTTGACAGCACATTTATGTTTGATATGGAGGGGGACCACAAAGGCAAAAACCTTCCAGTCTAGTGAAGTCGTTCTCTGCCAGTGAGGGGGTGGTGTCAGCAGGGGTAAGCAAGGCTGCAGTGAGGTACTGGGGAAATATTCCAAAATACAGAGAACAGATGCTGGCCTCTCACTTTTGATAACATCACCCCTCAGCAATTCTCTGCCAGTCTTTACCCACACAGATGCAGGGAGAGGGAGTCACCATAACACACTATTTTCACTCTTTCTGTAGCTGTGTTACAAAAGCCAATGGATTTTAAACGAGTGTTTACCAATCTTACAAATGAAAGCTGAGCTATGGCAGAGAAGGCAGACTGCAGCCCCTTCAGCTGACACAAAACCATCATCAAAGCATTCCCAGCTCACAGTCAGGTTTGTAGAGCAGTTCCATCCTAACTTCTTGCATCTCACTTTGAAATTGCTCCACCACCTTTTTCCCTCCTGTTGCCACTAACTGCAGAATGACCTTCAGATTTTGCACTGTTGCCAAAAGCAGTTTATTCAAAATGGCAGAAAAGAAAGAGAGTTTACAATACGTTTCTGTGTCTTTTTAACTAACATTGTTTGAACAACTACGTAAGCTCACAGATGACTCACCATTGAGGGTCAGGCTGTATTCGAGCAATCCCAAGCTCTGGTCACTAAACAGTTAGGAGTCTGTTTCAAAAGCCCATCCAAGAAAATAAAGGAATCTTTCTGCTTTCTTGAAGTGGCTTTGGAAAAGGCCCAGGCTAAGTCACAACATACTGAGACACAGTTATAACTTTTCGTGGTGACCCCTTCGTTATTCATCAGTAAATCACCATAGAGGAAAGGTAAGATTCCCTCCTCCAAAAAGAGAAGAAAGGGTTCTAATTACTAAGATGTGTGGGATTGGGGAATTACTAAGATGCGTGTGCTGTCCTACCAAAATCCCCACTAGAATCAGGTAATATGTGTAGAATGCACCAGTAACAAAATGGAATTGAGTGTATCTGAGGAGCTCCATGCAGGCCTTCTAAAGCAAAAGAGTTTGATAGTCTGACCTTGATCCAACCAAACAGAACCTGCTTTCATTCAAAGGGACACACTTCTTTTGAGCCAGGAAAACTAAAAAGAATCAGTTTTAGTCTCAGAGACTTGTTAAAGTGCACCAAATAAACCAAAATACCTTGCTCCATTACAAAAGGTTTGGTTCTTAGAGATGCTTAAGATGATGCTCTTCAGTGTTTCAGATGAGAAGGCAATTTCCCGAGGGTGTTTCTTAGGGAACCTCTTACGTGACACTTTCAGTGCCTGCACTATTTAAGCTGAGGGGAAAAAACCACAACAAAAAGAGCCCACACATGCACAAAGAGGATAAAAGACGCAGCTCCGCTAGATGGCAACCCCTGGCCTGATAGTGGTGCCCTCTCCTCCTCTGCAGCCCGGAGAGGAGCTCCAGCCCTCCTCTGGAGTTGCACAGAAGTCCTTTGTCTGGCCTGTGTTGTGGGAAAAGCAGCCGGGATCGACCCAGCCATTGTTAGTTCCTTTCCAGCCTTATCAGACTTCCCATACCAGTTACTTCTCAAACACATGCTCTGGCAGAAAGGCAGGGATACTTTGAAGAATATGCATACTTTTTCCTTCCCTTTTTTTTCTCCAATTCCCCGCCCCCCCTTTCCCCTCTTCTCTTTTCCTCCCCCCCCCCCAGTGTAAGCTCCTATAAACTGGAAACCTCTCTTTAAGAAGCTATTGCAGAACAGAAGCTAAGCTGAATCAACATCTGCAGCTGCTGCTCAGTCAAGCCGACTCTAGAGCCTAACCAAACTTCTTGCAGGCCCACAAATAAGTCTCTCAACCTGGCAGGATCTGGAGCAGGCTGCCACACCACTTTTATACCAGTCCAGCTCTGATGACACCCAGAGAGCTGTTTCTCTCACTGATTTGAGACAAGATCTCACCCAAGAAGGCTGCTGATGTTGACCTTCTGAGCACTGACAAGGAAGCAAAGTACCAAATGAGTGAAAACCAGCAGCAGGCCAGATTGTGCCATTTCACAGCTACTTGGAATAAAAACATGAGGCCTGTGGGCACCCAAACCATCCAGGTTTGCAATGTTTACATAGCATACCCCAGAGTCTATTCCTGAAGACCTCTTGCAGATGTTTTTAAAGTCTGTAAGACAGCTGACAGGATAAACTGTAAGGTTTTCTCAGGATTAGACACTTGGTTAATAGCCATTTCTTCACTGAGCTATATCTAGGTTTCTCAGTGAAATCACAAGTGAAAAGAGGTGGTTTATTTCCTTAGCAGAGATCGTTGCAGTAGCAGCTTCGCTTTCATTTGCTTGGCCTGCTGAAAGTCCAGCTCTTGGACCCACAGCTCAGGTGAGGAAGCTGGGCAGGAGGATATAATACCACAGCACCATCACACTGAGATGTTTGAAGCAGCTGCCAATGTGTGCCACAAACTCACATGCTTGAGGCAGTTACTTAACAAACAAACAAAAAAATCCACCTTTCCAACTGAGGTAACCCCTTGGTTGGTCTAGACTAGATAATCTCCAACATAGTTACACACAAGCTCTGCTTAGACCTGGCAGAGCGCTGCTTGCAAATGCAAACTTGCACTCTCTTCACTGGGAGGTTTGCCAAAGTGAAGGCAGCAAGACTGAGTTCACAAAGTAGGACTTTGTCCCATCATCAAAACCAGCAGCAGGGCAGGATTAACCCAATTTGTAGCTACCTTGCCTGGACCAGCTGCCCATTGTGCCTCATGCGAGCTCTGGTGAAACCAAGTTAAACAAACTACCACAAAACTATACTTGAAAGGTGCATTTTCTTGAAAGTGTTCAGCTCCTGAGCACTGGAGTGTTGTGGACCTTCACCCATGGTGGCTTCTACCCATACAGCCTTTGGGGATCTCGTGCAGCTTTTCAGGAGCAAGGCAGCTGCATAAATCACAGCTCTGGCTGTTTAGAAGTGAAATTAAGCTAATTTCTAAAACAAACTCTCTCGTGGTTTATTTCCAAAAGATCTTGCTTCACCTCCCCACACATCCCAACATCCCGACCCTAAGTCTGTGCAAAGTTTTATCTGGGTTGGTGAAAGAGGGAAACTGCTCTACATTCCCGTCATCTTTTAAAAGACAGAAGGCACAGGACTTGTAACCAGCGAGGGTAAATCCTCAGGCTGATCCGTATGTGGATCCCGTTTCAAAAACAAACAACCCGCCTGGGACTGGCAGGGAGCCAGACTTGTCTTTTAAGACTCGCTTCTCAATAGGAAACCTCAAGAGTATTTTGATCTGTTTTCATAACTGTAACAATTTTCATCCCCTGGCTTTGTAGCACATTGTCATTCTCTTCTTTCTACTACGTTAAAGAACAGCCGGTACAAATGAAGGCAAAACAAGCACGGGTCGCTGTGGATAAAATACAGCGTTTCAAAAGATTTAGGAAAGACAAAAAACTACTGCCTGTCTTAACTCCTGCCAAGAAACCATTACAGAGGATGGAGGCACGGTGAAAGCCCCGTGAATGCTTCATTTCAACGGCAGTAACAACCACAGATCTTAGAACTATTGTGCAGCTTTATTTTTATAGGACCTATCATAGACTTTTACATAACTTAAATGATTATCAAATAATCTCCTGTACACAATGAGACCGAGCCGCGCTGCTTTCCGAGCTTTGACACATTCCTGGAAGAAATCCAACGGTCTGTAGGAATCGCATCGCTGCGGTGGCTACAGTACATTTCTGTCCTGAACTTACGCCGTCAATCAGCTTAGGTATCGCTGTAAATTGCCGCTTGCGAGATCCTGCGAGACACTGTTACATTTCAGGACACTAAGTTTTGGTAGCAGCATTTTAAACTTTGCTTCACTTGACACTTTCATCTCGCCTTTGTGTCCTCAGCTGAACGCCCGCCAACACTTGCGATGCACACGAGCCTGGGAAGAATGGCAAAAGCACCGCGGGCCTGGGCAGAATTGTACTTTTAGACTGAAATAATTGACAAGTGGTCATGGCTGCCTGCAAGAGCAGCCCCCGTTGCAACGTCGCGTACGACAGGCACACCAAGCTGCGTCTGCCTACAGTAAGACACCATCTGACCCCTAAGGAAGGCTAAGGAAAGGTAGTCACCGGCCGCTAGAAAAACACCTGAAGTAACCCATAATTTCACATTTTATTTGTAGCGTCTCCCAAACCGCAGGAGGAGGCAACTCGTGGAGCACAAGGGTGAATCCTGCGGGAGCCGTGGCTGTGGTTTCGGGTGGGACAGACATACACACAGACACTTCTGGTGGGGCGAGCGGAGCCTGCTGCCCGGGAGCGAGCGCCGGGAAGCCCCCGCTCTCCTCCGAGCGTCCGTCAGGTCCCCGAGGGTGGGCTGGCCCTCTCCCCCTTCCCCCATTTCATCGTCCCGGGCGGAGCGGTTCAGGGCGAGGGCCGAGACCCTCGGCGTGGCCCTACATGCCAGAGAAGGCGGAGCGGTGGTAGCCGGCGCTGTAGTCGTAGGACACCTGCGGCGACGGCAGCGAGCATTCGGGGAAGAAGGGGGCGAACCCTGCCGAGAGGTGCCCGGCCGCCTCCTCGCCGCCGCTGCTAGGGGTTGGCTCCCCGCCGCCAGGGTAGAGTGGGCGCAGCGCCTCCGCCGTCGCCTTCTTGGGCGGGCTGCAGGGCCCGGCCGGGCTCCAGGGCGGCTCAGGATAGAGCAGCCCGCCCAGCAGCGGGTGGTGGGCGGCGGGCAGCGGCAGCGGCGACTCGTAGAGGCCGTGCTCCAGGCCCAGCTCGGCGGGCAGGCGGGCGGTGCCGCCGCCAGGGAAGGCGTCCGGCGGAGCGGCGTGCTCGGGCAGCAGCGCACCGTACTCGGGGCCCAGCAGCTCGAAGAACTCGGTCGCCTCCGCGCCGCTTCCACCACCGCCGCTGCCCTTCTCCAGCTCCTTGGCTGGCGGCGGCGGTCCGCGGGCAGCGGGAGGTAACGCCGGCTCCGTAAAGAAGGAGGGCGGCAGGTTACGGTCCCGCAGCGGCACCTTCCGCGGGCCGCCCGCCGCCCCGCCGCCGCCCGCCGCTCCGCCGCCCGCCGCTTCTCCGCCGCTGCCCGCCGGCCCCCGGCCCTGCTGCAGGGAGCCGAAGAGGGCCGCCAGGCTCTTGCTCTGGAGGCTGCTGGCCGCCTGCGAGCCCTCCCGGCGCGGCGGGGGCTTGGCGGGGCAGACGGCGGGAGGGGAGGAGGAGGCGGCGGTCGGCGGGAGCGGAGCGGATGGCGGCGGCGGGGCGGCGGCGATGATGCCGGTGCAGCGCTTGATCTGTTTCTGCAGGTACTTCCTGTGGTTCACCTTCCGCTTGGACTTCACCGGCTTGTCCAGCGCCAGCTTGATGTTGCTAGAGGCCGAGTCGATGAAGCTCAGCAGGTCCCTGGTAGCTTCTTTGAAGTCCTCCGCATCGCCGCCGCCACCCTCAAAGCCCTTCTCCAGGTCCGCATAGCCCAGGATGCCGCCCGCGGCGGGGAAGCAGAAGGAGAGGAGGTGGTGGGGGCTGAGCAGCGCGGCTGGCACGGCCATGGCCGGCCCCGGGGCGCCGCCGCCCCGAGCTCCGCAGGGCTGCCTCGGACGAGCGGACGGCGGAGGTGGCGGGGAAAAGGCGGCGGGCGGGAGAGGAGGAGGGCTCAGGAGCGGGGCTGGTCCCGGTCCTCCCCGCCTCCCCGCCGGGCGACCAGGGGCTGGGCCGCTCCGGCTGCACCCACTGCCCCCACCCCCACCCACCCCCGCGCCGGGGAAACCGGCAGCGGCAGAGGGATGCGATGGACAGCATCCCCGGGACCGGTACTCAGCCCTGGCACAGGTACACACACACCCGGGACAGGAACAGAGCCCGGGAAGGTACACAGCTACCGGCACACACCCGTGACAGGTATATAATCCCTGGCACAAGTACACAGCTGTCCTGGGCCAGACACACACGTGCTCCAGAGACGGGTACACAGAGAGCTGTCCCCTGACCAGATACACAAACTGCCCACAGTCAGTGTTCTCCCATGTACCAAGTGATAGAACAAAAGGAAATAGCCTTAAATTGTGCCAGTGGAGGCTTAGGTTGGATATTAGGGAAAATTTCTTCACCAAAAAGCTTGTCAAGCATTAGAACAGGATGCTCAGGGAAGTGGTGGAGTCCCCATGCCTGGAGGTATTTAAAATATGTGAAGATATGAAGCTTAGGGACGTGGTTTAGTGGTGGACTTCATGTAAGGTTAACAGTTGGACTCGATAATCTTAAGGATCTTTTCCAACCTAAATGATTCTCTGATCCCCATCACTAGCATGCAGCCACCCTCAGCACTGTCCCCCACCTCCTGCAGCTGCTCAGGTGGCACGAAACATATTCCTCTGCCTGAGGAATACCCCTGTATGGCTCTAGGTGCAAAGGCACAGAGACACAGTTGCCCTGACGCTTGCTGTGATGCACAAGCCTTAGATACAAAGGGTTGGTTTAATTTTTCCCAGCTCATTGCTATACAATTGTCCAGCATGATGCACTCTCCTACTCAGGTCAAGTCCTGAGAAAATCCAGCACTGTGGTCCAGTGGGCTGCATTCAGTTACAATGGAAGGTTTTTACTTGCCCAGGTTTAGTGAAGCAGAGGTGTAAACCTTCCATATGGAATGTAGAGAAGTTAGTGAAGTGCCCACTGAAAGCGCTGATAGCTCCTGAAGGAACTGCCTTGTCTTTTCTCTGGGAAAAAGGCACTTGGTTGATTTTCCTTTAGAAAACTTCTACAGTGATGCAGAACAACCTTAACCCTTCGAGCTCCAGATACTGTGTGTGTGTGATTTTGTATGTCCGGGTATGAATAAAGATGTCCATCTCATTTTGACTGAAGTAAAGGGAGTTTTCTTGGTCTGCATCAGTTCCTTAGAAATGCAGCAGTTTTGTGTGGGAAGGAAAAATCAGAAAGCAAAACTCTGCAGAAGAAAAGGGGAGCTTGCTCCTAAGGTCGTACTTAGGAGTATTTAAAAAGGCAAATTCACCTCAGTGTGGTTTCAAGTACTTGTTGAATGTAAAGGGGGGGGGGAAGCAGGAAGCACGTACTTCATGAGAGGTGAAAAAAAAAGCTCAAAATCCTCTACAAAACAAAAATGCTGGGATTTTATGGTCTCTCACCTGCATCTCAGCAGGGTCCCAGTGGCAGGCAGAGCCTCGTGGTGCCTTAGCTTTGCTGCTGGCACGTTTGGACTGTGTGTCCTTGCAAAATCTGCTCCGTTTGGAGCCTCTCAGAGTCTTTTACTCCAGACTTGCTCTGAGTGCAACTGTGTAACTGAAGCCAAGCAGCCTTGCTAGGCAGAGGGCTATGGGACATCAGTGTATCTCTCTGTAGGATTAAGTACCTCTACAGGTACTAAAGGTGCATTTAAACTACTTAGTTTGAACGCAACTGCCATGGATTAGCTACCCAAGCTTTTACTCTTCAGTCCCATCAAGCCCTGTCAAGCTTTTTAGCCTGCTGCAAGCTCCCTTACTAATGGGGAAATGTGAAAAACAACATCTATATCCCCTGTGTGCTCCAATAGATAGT
The DNA here is from genome assembly GCA_033816785.1 of Picus viridis. Classification (NCBI taxonomy): domain Eukaryota; kingdom Metazoa; phylum Chordata; class Aves; order Piciformes; family Picidae; genus Picus; species Picus viridis. Next base: position 1,621,210 of record CM066566.1, on the reverse strand, counting down.
TTTGCATCACTTTGAAGCCGCTTCACAATGCACATGGGTCTAGAACAGGAGGATTACTGTCTCATGCTGGATGTGCAGCCAGTCTGGGACCTGTTCTTATCTGAGCAATGTGGAATAACTCTAACAGAGTAGCAACTAAGTTGTTCTCCAGTTAGTATCTGCTTCGGTACCATAACAGCAATATTTCACAACCAATCCAAAGGGGCTTCTTAATGAGTCTGGGTGGCATTATATGCAGGGTGTCTAAATATCCGGTGGCTTAGAGGAAAAAAGGCTGAAAGCCCTGGCTTCTCTTCTGTGTAAGGCTGAATTCATTCAATTAAACAGCTTTGAGAGCTCAGCTACGCTTTAGTGGGAGACTTGATTACCTCCTAAAAACTGGAGAGTATTAAAACAATTGCCAGGCATGCAAAGGGAAGTTTGCATTCAGCAAATGTTTGGATTAGATGTCTTGGTCCCTCTACTCTCCTCTCATCAGAACGAGGTGAGTGAACAGGCTGCAGAAGTGCCTCCCCCCACCCCAGGGCTCACTAAGTGTTCACAGTGCTCTATTTCCCACTTCTGTGCAGGAGATTTATCTAGTTTCATGTATGTTCTTATTCATTATAAGGAGCAGCATCTCAGCCAGCTCTGGAGATTGAGACAAGGCTTTCCAGAGTGATGCCCTTGGCATCAAACTTGGCTCTTTCAGAGGGAATTGCAGTGCAGTCACCCCATGAATCAGAGAGATCAGGGCCACACCACGCTCACTAATACTTTGCACAGGCCACAAAGTGAGCTCATGGCCAAATGATCAAGGTTTTTTTGAGAAGAACAATCTGTTATCCTTACAGACCAGGTGGGCCAGGAGGTGAGAACATCTTACACAAACAAGAAAGCCTTGCACAGCTGAGGACTGCGTTAGGGCGCCAGCACGTTCGTGGAGCGTCTCCTCACCAGAGGCGTTGCAGAATCTGAATCTGCCCTTGTGATGCTCATGGGGCCACCTGTGAGAGTGCCCAACACCAGAGTAAGTCCTCTGTGACACAGGGACAGGATCCCACTAGGATCCAGCCTTAAGGAAACACCTCATTCTATGCCCCATCACTAAAAGAGGGTATGATATAAGGAAGAAGTATTTTACAGTGCAGTGGTGAAACACTGGAGCAGGTTGCTCAGAGAGGTGGCAGATGCCCAGTCCCTGGAAACATTCAAGGCCAGGCTGAATGGGGCTCTCAGCAACCTTGTCTAATTGAAGATGTCTCTGCACATTGCAGGGGGTTGGGCTAGGTGACCTTCGAAGTTCTTTCCAACACAAACCTTTCTGTGATTCTATCATCACTAGAAAAACCTTCCCTTGAGGAAGACAAACCAAACCCAGCCCTGAGCCCAACGCTTGTGATTCACAACAGCCATTTTCCTTTCGCCACGGCATTGGGAAGGCAGCGTGAAAGTAAGAAAGTCTCTACAACTGGGGAGGGAGGAGTCTTTTTTCCCCTGCCCAGTTGTATGGCCCATATGGTTATCAAGGTCTGGGAAAATCTGGCTGCCCAAACAGGTGTCACCACTTGCAACCTACAGCCTCATTTCCTGATTGCATCTTAATCGGCGAGTTGGTTGTGAAAGTTGATTTCTTGCACATTCTTATATCAGTGGGAATTTCTGCCCTTCCCTGACAAGTATTATAGGCAGCCTTTGACATACAGCCCTACAGGACCTAAATAGGCTGCTATTCTTTCCCTAGGCTGAAAGGGAGCTTTGTGCCAGGGATTCATTAAACTGCACTGCACAGCCCTTCATAAATGGGCTCAATAATGAACAGTCGATTTAACTGGAAAAGCTGCTGGAGCTGTTAAATTAAAGGGAAATAAAGTGCACTTCAGGCTCAGTCTGCCAGAAGAAAATGTTGACCTAAAATCTTCATTTTACTGAATCTCTTGCAAACAGGCTAAAATCTTTGGGAAGTTTATACACACAAGAGGGGAAGAAATTTTAAAGCCTACTGGTTTACTTCTCCCCTAAAAGAGGGAGAAAAAATCACAATACAAGATCCAAGAAAATCAGAAGGACAGATGAAAGGCATATTCTGTTTAAGCCAAACTTAAGCCACTTAACCTAAATATGTGTGTAGATATAAGACTGTGTGGCTTATGTGTATCCAGTCCTCACCTGCCTGGATTTTGTACAAATAATACACACTCCACAGGCACAGTTCCTGCCATTACAGTCTTGGCTTTGAGATGTGCTGTGTTATTCAGATGAAATTACTAGTGGACACAAGACTGCAGACTTGGCACCCTACAAACAAAGGCCTATTTTCCTCTTGCAGGCTCTGGATGCCATTGTCTCAGTTTCCCTTCTCCTCTTTTAATCTTGGTGTGCATTTCATGTTCTCTTGGAACACATTCCCTCCAGAGGAAAGGGCAAAGCCGTTTACGCAGGTTCTGCTGGCAGTGCTAAGTGGGGTGATCTGTGTTTGTCAGCACTGCATCACACTGGGAAGAGATGTTTAAGGATAAAGTACACAGCTGTGCTGTCTGTGTTCAGGGGACAATCACTCCATCAGGAGATACTATATAGGTTCTCTTGGTCCTTGCCCAGGCCAGGCTGAGCTCTGAGATGCTGCTGGAGACTTCTGGTTTCAGCAAAGTATGGCTGAGCTAGACGCAAGAGCCTGAACTAGACCTTAAACATCTAACTTGAGACTTTTTTATATGATTATTTTATGCAAGAAAGAAAGAACAAACAAGCAAGCAAACAAAAATCCCCATCCCAATATATACTGTTAAGGAGTGGGGGAGTCACTTCAAGCCCTCGTCCAATCAGCTCTGTATTTCCAATTTGCCAGCATTTGCTGACATCTTGGGGATCTACAGCCCAGTCCTAAAGCATTCTGGTTCTTGGGATAGAGTGGCATACGAGGCAAAGGGGAGACCTTATAGCAGCCTTCCAGTACCTGAAAGGGGCCTACAAGAAAGCCAGGAAGGGACTTTTTACAAGGGCTTGCAGTGATAGGGGAGGGAATGGATTGAAGCTTGAGGAGGGCAGATTTAGACCAGATGTTAGGAAGAAATTCTGTACAGTGAGGGTAGTGAGACACTGGAATGGGTTGCCCAGGGAGACTGTGGATGCCTCTTCCCTGGAGGTGTTCAAGGCCAGGCTGGACACGGTCTTGAGCAACTTGGGCTAGTGGAAGATGTCTCTGCCCATGGAGGGGGAGTTGGATCTAGATGATCTTTAAGGTCTCTTCCAACCCAAACCATTCTATGACTCTATGAATGGTCACACAAGAAGTGCAGAACTCAGATGAAATATGGATCATACATGGAGGATGACTATGCTTAATCTTCTAGATGCATTGGAGAGTCCATCATTCAGCTGAGCCTGGCCCAAATCTTGGATTTAGAAGAGTGGAATTCTTTATTTCATTGAGGTTACTTCAATATAAAATTGGGGTTGCTTAGTGGTGAATCAGCTGTTCCTTCATAGCCATCTAATTCTCCTGCACCTGAAATGCTGTCAATACTGTTATGCAGTTTATATATGGTACGTTGTAAAGGAAATCAATCTATGGGAAGGTAGACTAGATCCTTAAGGACAACAAAATCAGAAGTAGTATGCAAGGAGAAAAGGCTCATGTCCAAATCTACTTCCTGGGGCAGCTCACCTCAAAACAAATCTCAGCACCAGCTTAAAAAACCTGATGTTGCTTTCACTGTTTCAGACCATAGCTGGTTTTTCATTGTATAAAATTCCTAGTTGGAGCAAATCACATCTTCTTCAGATTACTGTGACTTTTGGTGAATGGTCTATATAATTTTGAAGGTGATGACAGCAAGCTTTTAGCTGTTCACTGAAATTGTCTTCAGTAGGCAGGCTTGGTAGAGTTAGATAATGGTCAGACTCAACGATCTTAGAGGTCTTTTCCAGCTGAAAGAATTTCCTGGTTCTATATTTCCATATTCTCTGAAACCATGAGCATTTAGGAAGTGAGCACTGAGGAAACATTTACAGATACCTGAAAAGAGTAAGAAAGTAAATTACTTTTCATATTATTGAGAAATATTTTTTCCTATTTTTTCCCCTCAATATTTCTGTATTCCTTGTAACTTGAAGTTTTATCTTCACTCAGAGATATTTCTGCAGGTAAATGCATAGGGTTTGAGATCAAAATCATTCCTTCATTTTTACTAGTGCAGAGCATTGCTTGGAAGAGTTTTGCTGGGTGGAAATGAAATGCTAAATGCAAACAACAACTTACATCAAGCACAGTCTTGTGTGCTGTACACTATCCTTCCACCAATCTCTGTTTACTTGGCAGGAACCAAGTTATTTGACCTAACAGTTCCTGGCTAGGAAGGAACTGCATGGGAAGGAAGGTTGCTGGGAGGTGTTTCACAGCTTTGGGGAGAACAAGAGCTCATCAAATCTTACCTGATGCAAACAGTGTGGATTCAGAAAATGCATCTCAAAAGGGTCACTGAAACCAAGGGCCCTGAAGCGCTGTGTGCCATCCACAACAGAGGGAAGAGCGCAGGAGGGCTGTGTGCTCTTTGATGTGTGGTCTGTGCTCACGCACAGCTCGGCATGGATGTTTCATTAAGAAGTCTTCTAATTCATAGTTTATGCCCTGAAGTAAGGATCTGGTCCAGCTCCTCATGCCGCTGTTGCCACTGGCTTCCACTGAGTGATGAATAACCCATTAATGGACAGGATTTTCAGAACTGCTGAGCATCAGTGACTCCCACGGCTCTGGTGAGCCAGCTCCAGTCTCTTTGCACTCCATTTGGGAATAACAAATTTTCTTGAGCCAGGAAACTCCATGTCAAAATCTTGATGCAATGTGTGGCATCTTCTCTTCATGTAGGAATGAGGTGAAGTCTGCTGGGCCTTCCAGCTCTCCCATGTCCTGGGTTCAGCCCTGTGTCCTGTTCTGGGTAACTCCCAAATATTGCTTCTGCCATGCTGAAGAGTCTCTGACTTCAAGGTGAGTTGGTATCTGTGACCCTAGCAATACTATCATAACTCTTTTCATTCCTTTTTGTTTCTTAAACCTGATGCAGCTTAGCTGATGCCTGACTCTGGCAATAAGGTGGCCTCTGCCTATGGAAGCTGCTCTGGCACCATCTCATCTGTGTCCATGCCAGGGAGACAGTTCAGATGCCAAAATGATGGGAGCTGTGTTGACTCTATGGCAGACAATAAGAGAGCCCAAATATCACAGCTATTATCTAAAGCCTTCCTTCCTTCCTTCCTTCCTTCCTTCCTTCCTTCCTTCCTTCCTTCCTTCCTTCCTTCCTTCCTTCCTTCCTTCCTTCCTTCCTTCCTTCCTTCCTTCCTTCCTTCCTTCCTTCCTTCCTTCCTTCCTTCCTTCCTTCCTTCCTTCCTCCCTTCCTCCCTTCCTTGTTTTCTTTCTTCCTTCCTTCCTTCCTTGTTTTCTTTCTTTCTTTCTTCCTTCCTTCCTTCCTTTCTTTCTTTTTCTTTCTTTCTTTCTTTCTTTCTTTCTTTCTTTCTTTCTTTCTTTCTTTCTTTCTTTCTTTCTTTCTTTCTTTCTTTCTTTCTTTCTTTCTTTCTTTCTTTCTTTCTTTCTTTCTTTCTTTCTTTCTTTCTCTCTCTTCTTTCTTTCTTTCTTTCCTTCCTTCCTTTCTTTCTTTCTTTCTTTCTTTCTTTCTTTCTTTCTTTCTTTCTTTCTTTCTTTCTTTCTTTCTTTCTTTCTTTCTTTCTTTCTTTCTTTCTTTCTTTCTTTCTTTCTTTCTTTCTCTCTTTCTTTCTTTCTTTCTTTCTTTCTTTCTTTCTTTCTTTCTTTCTTTCTTTCTTTCTTTCTTTCTTTCTTTCTTTCTTTCTTTCTTTCTTTCTTTCTTTCTTTCTTTCTTTCTCTCTTTCTTTCTTTCTTTCTTTCTCTCTTTCTTTCTTTCTTTCTTTCTTTCTTTCTTTCTTTCTTTCTTTCTTTCTTTCTTTCTTTCTTTCTTTCTTTCTTTCTTTCTTTCTTTCCTCTCTTTCTTTCTCTTTCTTGTTTTTTATTTTTCCTTTTTTTGTTTGTTAGTTGTTGTTTTGGGGGTTTTGTGCTTTCTGGTGTGTTACATTTTTCTGGAGGTGTTTATGGCCCAAGGTCATCTTTACCAACGCCGTTCAGCACCATGCCTCAGTAGCTTCACTCCAAGATTTTTTTTTTTTTTTTTTTTTTTCATTAAAAAAGCAACTTGTGGAGTTCTGAATGGCTTTATTCTTAACTGAAGAGGATATGAAATTTGTGACCAGCTCTGCCTACTGAAAATCACCCATTAGAAAGGCTTGAACAGTTTTAAGTAAGCTTAACAGAACAGGCAAATATGATTTGCTCTTCTGGCCTCACCACACATCCACCCCAGAGCTGGGCTGCTCTAAGGAGGCCTCCTAGACCTGTTGCTGAATGTGGAATATGGTTTTTGCCAGGTGACATGAAGATACACGTCAAAAAATGTTGGGTGTAGGACAGCTGATGCCCCTTGCTGAGGTGCCCCGGGGGAAATCCAAATCTCAAATGCATTCCATGGGCGTCTCATAACAGAACCAATTCTATTAAACCCCTTTGGTTTTTTTCCCACCATTAATTTTCTCCCCTGCTGAGATATGTCTGCAGGGAGTCTAATCCCATCAGGAGTAGGAATTGATCCCAAGGCTCCTTTCTTACAGTAAAAATAACCTTGTCGGTGGTGTAGCACAGTGGCTGGGCTGGGCTGGCTACTAGTCTGCAGGCCTTGTGGATGGCAAGTCCTTGCTCCTGCACAAAGCGCTTCTCCGGCCCACTCTTGGTCACAGCATGTTCTCGCATGGAAAGCCCCAAGCCCTAAATCAGGACAACACAAGGGTCAACCAGCCAAGACAACCTCTGGACTTCAAGAGGTTTACTCTCATGCTTAAGTTTGGGCATATCTTGATGACCAGAAGACTTCATTCACAGTATGAGGGATTCAAAACCAGTCTGGGGGGCACAGCTACCTTTTAAATGTCCATAGGGTGCATCAAGAGTTTAAATTCTAATAGCTCACTTGTCTAAAAATTATCTAAACACATAATAAATCATTACATGCACATATGTGCCCAGAGTGAGAGTATACTGTGGTTAAGAGCTTTGCATGTCAAATGCATACAAGCTGAAAATCTTTTAAAACCATAAAAATAATATTTTCTTTAAAATAACTTAAAAATACAGACATTTTTTGAGGGAAGCCATAGCTGACCAAAAAACATTGGATTTTTGGTTGACAGAAATGTTTTCTTAACCAGATGTTTTCAGTCTTTTCTTACCAGAGCCACTGGCAGATTGTTCCCTGAATTATTTAATGTTTAGAAATAGTGTGGTGTTAAAAGAGAGAGGGAGACAGGGGGAAAGAGTGGCACAAACTGCCATTATCATGCAAATAGCCCCAGAGGAAAAAGGACAGTGAAAATGATAGCACTGATCTAATTATCTGCAGGCCAATATAGCTAAGTCACTGAAAGAGGCCCACAGAAAAGGCTGCCACAGAAACACAAAAAACAGCCAGAAAACAATAAGGAACTTAGCAACAGTATAAAACCAGACTTCTTTCTGTGCACAAAGAGTAGTTTTATGAGCATTTTTCTTGCTTTCAGTTTGCAGAAAAGGTTAGAGCACATTCTGAATTCCATGCCAGGACTCCCCCCCGCCTCAGCCCCGGACGCTCCTCTGGCACGCCGTGGTATCGCTGCGCAGCCCCTGCCTACGTGTCCCAAGCACCATGCCTGCTGCAGGGCGCTGCTTTGGCACGGCCCTTCTCAGGGGCCTGGATTTCAGTCACAACGTTCCAGCTTTGCCCTTTGTGTGTTAACTGTAGATTCACTGATACCAAGTTGGAAGGGAGCTCAGGGATCATCTGGCCCAATCTTTCTTGCCAAAACACTCCTGCTAGAATAGAATAGAATAAACCAGGTTGGAAAAGACCTTCAAGATCATCCTGTCCAACCTATCGCCCAACAACACCTAATCAACTAGACCACGGCACCAAGCACCCTATCAAGTCTCCTCCTGAACACCTCCAGTGATGGTGACTCCACCACCTCCCTGGGCAGCACATTCCAATGGGCAATCACTCTCTCTGTGTAGAATTTCTTCCTAACCTCCAGCCTAAACCTCCCCTGGCGCAGCTTGAGACTGTGTCCTCTTGTTCTGGTGCTGGTTGCCTGGGAGAAGAGACCAACCCCCACCTGTCCACAACCTCCCTTCAGGTAGTTGTAGAGAGCAATAAGGTCTGCCCTGAGTCTCCTCCTCTCCAGGCTAAGCAACCCCAGCTCCCTCAGCCTCTCCTCATGGGGCTTGTGTTCCAAACCCCTCACCAACTTTGTTGCCCTTCTCTGGACACGTTCCAGCAAGTCAACATCCTTCCTAAACTGTTCTCATTTTGATTGTCCCAGGGGGATTCCAGAGTGGGGACAGAGTTTTGTACTCTACCCATCTGCCTTCAGGTGACCTGTGCAAGGGTTTCAGTGCTTCCTCTGTGGAATGCCACATGAGGAGCCCACCTACTGCAGCCTGAATCCAAGCACAGCCATCCCCACAGCCAAAAGTCACCTTGGTAAGGGCCTAAGCACCACTAGGTGATGTACACCAGATTGGCAAATACAGACCCTGACAAGCAATTAGAAAAGACCCAAGAGCCACTGATCATGGCTGTTGAAAAGGACCCCACATGAGCATCTTGCCCACAGCTCTGTGGATTGTGCTTATGGACATGGTTTAGTGATGGACTTGGTGCTGTCTGGTTAATGGCTGGACTTGATCATCTTCAGGGTCTTTTTTCCAACCTAAACACTTCTATGATTCTTGTGTGTCCAGAGAAACCAGCAGCTCCAGAGTAATTTTTAGGCCCTGTTTCAGTGATTCTGCCTCGCAGTGGCCTGAGCTCCTACTGACCTGGAAGTAAGCCCCCTGATCAGCCTAATCAAACTAGTTCTACCCAGACCTTGAAAACTCAGGGCATTTGTCTACTTGGCCCAATGTCAGTGTGACAAACCAGGACAGGACAGTGGCAAAAACTGTCCTGAAAATGCTTTCTAAGTACTCAGAATTCACTCTGCTTTTTGAGGAGGAAAACTCACAGACAGTAACTTTTCCTGTTCATTGCAGGTTTAAACTGGCCTAGGACCAAAGCTTGAAAGATGAAAAAGGCAGACCATCTCGCTCCAGCTTCTCCAGGTCAACTAACCCATACTACTCCCATTTTTAACTTGACAAGTTTAAATACCCACAATTAGCCTCATGTAAGAATGTACAGATGCTACCACAAATAGGTGCCAGATGTGGTAAGCCACCTCCATATGGCTGGATGCTCTAGAAAAATGAAGGGGAAGAAGGGCAGTAGGGCTTCAAATTATTTCTTTTGGGACTAGGAAAGGGACTTTTAAGAAGGATCTGAATCACAGAACAGTAGGGAATGGAAGGGACCTCTGGAGATCATCTAGTCCAGACCTCCCTACCATGGAAAACTCATTCAGCTTGGGTGGAAAGGGTTATTAATAAAGGCAAAACTCAGTCTTACGATGATGATACAATGAAGAAGCAGAGAAACTGACAGGTGAGGAGATTCAGGCTAGCTCCTCAGGGGCAGACAGAGTGGACATTTTTGTCAATAACTTGAGTCAGATCCGGTCTTGGCAGCCCTGGCAAGCAGCCAGACATGCAAGAGAAGGAAATACAAATGCTGTGTGCTCAGTTTTGACCAGAGGCAATTTATGTAGAGCTGCTTGGAGGCTGTCTGGTGATTTTTCACAAGGGCTCCTCTTTAAGCCATCCCTTCACAGTCCCATGCCTTCAGCTCCGATATTCAGGTGAGGACCATGATGTCTGGACCTCTGCTTGGTGAGCACGTGGCCTAGATGAACTACTTAAAGGTGGATTTTCTTCAGAAGCATGGTAGGGGTTCATGGGACACTATAAGCTTCATGGAGGAAAATCAAAAGGGAAAAAGAGAGCAAAAGGACCCAGAGAAAATACAAACAACAGACTTGTGGAAGGAACGGACAGAGACGCTTCAAGAATTCAGTTCTTATGAAAGATAAATTTATTCAGTGCTTAAAAACTCATTGTGCTTAAAACATTCCAACATGTAGCTAGCAAGTGCTCCTTGCCCTCCTGTCCAGTGTCTGTGCCAAGAGGATAAAGTGGGAATTTATAATGCACACAATGAAATGGGTCACTAAAGGGAAGTGTCTGGGCAGCAAAACCTTCTTCGATTAGAAGTCTCCTAACAAGCCACAGGCAGACCTGTGTGCAGCTGCCCTCAGCTTTCCTTCCCCTCCTGTCTCAGCTGCACCTCCTAACACTGTCTGGATCCAGCCATGATGAAGAGGCCAAGAAGCTGCTTAAAGTTAAACCACTCCTTTTTCTACCTTGCCAAGTTCTTCTGAATCCTGATCAATTTCCCAGTGACCTTTGCTGCATCGCCAAACACTTGAACCAGCACTTCCTACCTCACAGACCTCTTGAAGCTACAGATTAGAAAGCAGCAGAGAAAGAAAGAGCAGAAGTCAAGTTGGCATGAAGAGTGTGGCAGGCAGCTTTCTGCAGCACGGCCATCCAGCTGCACAGAGTCTGCACTGGAAGCTGCAACACACAACAGCAGAAGAAATAAATCAGATGAAGAAAACCACCACCAATACTAAGACAGATAAATAAAAGGCACTCAAGACCCTCTCCATCCAGCTCTCTGGAGCACTCATTGCATCTTATTTAGGCTTTATGAAGACTCATAAAGACTCACAAGACTCATCCATTTCCTAGGAGAGTGTTCCTAGCGTTTATACCGTTGTGGGTTGCTGCCCTTCCTGTGAATAGCCAGTTAAGGTCGGAAACAGATTTGAGCAGCAAAATCGGCTGCGTCAGATAAATGCTAGTCACGGTGATTATCTGCCAGGGAACACCAACAGGCTACAAAGTGATAAGAGGAGCTGCTGGCACTAGAGAGCCTGTTTAATTTTTGTTCCCTGCCCATGGAATTTAATTTATGCAGGCTTTGCAAACCACATCTGATTGCTGCGTCGTGGGGCTCAGCCCCAGATCAGCCGCTGCCAAACTTACCTTCTCATCTGCTACGCCAGAGAGACGGAAAGGGTCTGAGCCTTCTTCCTCTCAAGTCTTTGCACATTTTTAGGTCTCCCATGTAACAAGCCTCTCCTCATCTGATCTTTTTTGTGACAGTAGCAGCTCAATACACATTCTTCCCTCCCCACTTGTTTTTGGTTTTGTGTTTTTTAACTTCACAGAATGTCCAACCCCCCTGCCAGCACAGGGTCATCTATACCAGGCCACACAGGAACTCATCCAGGCAAGTCTGTAATGTCTCCAGAGGAGACTCCACAACCCCCTGGGCAGCCTCTTCCACTGTTTCATCACCCTCACAGGGAAAAAAATTTTCATGTTTCCATGGAACTTCCTCTGCCTCAGCTTCGCCACTGCCCCTTGTGCTGGATTTGGGCATCACCCAGTAGAGCCTGGGTCCAGCCTCTGGGCACTCACCCTTGACATATTTATAAACATTAATGAGGTCACCTCTCAGTCTCCTCTTCTCCAAACTACATAGCCCCAGCTGCCTCAGTCTCTCCTCATAAGGAAGATGTTCCTCTCCCTTAATCATCTTTGTGGCTTTGTGCTGGACTCTTTCAAGCAGTTCCCTGAGGTCTTTCTTGACCTGAGGTGCCTAGAACTGGACATAATATTCCAGGTGTAGCCTCACCAGGGCAGAGTAGAGGGGGAGGAGAACCTCTCTTGCTGCTCTCCAGGCCACTGTGTTGGGAAAAATGACATCAGAGAAATATCTGACATTTCAGCTGATCTAAATTCCAAATGCATAGGAGTACTGAATAGCATGGCACAGCACAGACAGCTGACAGGCAGGCCACAGCATCATCTCAGGGAGGTACTAGAGCCAGCACTACTTTGGTTAACAAGGACCATGAAAACAAGGCTTGATTGTCAATATGTAAAAGACACTCCTATCATTTTGGTGTATAATAGGTTCATTTCCTTTCTTCATCTCCCAGCTGCAAAATACACACCAGCATGGTGTGTGATGGAGACATGGAAATGAGCTTCACAGTCTGATATCCACAGTCCATGACTTGCACCATGACATTAAGGGCCATGTAGAGAGGGCCAGTAATAACCCAGGGGATAATGCTTCTTTAGGACTCCCCTGGATTATGGGAAGAAGGGAGCTGAGACTGGAAGGGGCATTGTGACAATGCCCTGGGCCAGGCACCATCAGCTGCCTATCATAGAACCAATAAGGCTGGAAAAGACCTCAGAGATCATCAAGTCCAACCTATCACCCAACACCTCAGGACTAACTAAACCATGGCTTCAAGTGCCACATCCAATCCTTTTTTGAACACCCCCAGGGACAGTCTGGGGGAGTGTTGTTCTGTGCTTATCCCATTCCTATAGCTCTTCCCAAAGGAAGTGCTTCTTCCATGGCTACATTAAGCTGCTGTAGCAGACATATAGTCCAGAAGGGTCCTTTCCACTTGCCACTATGCACCCTGGGCCATAGGAAGTAAATGCCAGCAAAAGACCATATCAGGAACTGTAATGTGCCTCTGGAAGAGAGGACCAGTGTCTGGGTTTCTACAACAGCAGGAATTCATGGAATAAAATCTCACATGATACTGTGGAGTGCCCCAAGCTTCAGTCTAAAGGAGGAAAACTAAATGCTGATTTAAGAACACAGTGCAGACAACGTTGACTTGCACTTCTCACATTGATGTCTGGTAATTCAGGATCCATTGGAACGTAGAGAAGTGTCCTGCAGCTTCATGCCAGCAGCACCTGCAGGGGAAAGGAAGCCCTGGGTTCAGGTATCTGCTCCCAGTGCTGCTTTGGTATTTAACACAAAAGACCAGGATGCCAGCCCAGATCACTTCCACCCTCTCCATCTCCCCCTCCATCAGCAACGACTGCAAGACCTTCTTATGTCCTCAGGATATTCTCTGATGTCCCCTTCAACCTGGAGGATGAGCCCCAGAGATGATGTTTTATCCTTTGGGTGTTCAGCTGGAGCTCCCAGCCCAGAGGGACATTTTTTGTTGGGCTAAACCTTGAGGTGCACACTCCTACAGACACCTAATCCATACCAGTTTCCAGTGTGACTCAGGGAATATTGCCTAGATTCAGGGATCTGTGGTCATGGCAGCTGCAAGGCTTCAAGGAGAGTATGTCCTGCTCTGGCCAGAGGGGGGTTGGACTAGGTGACCTCTGGAGGTCCCTTCCAGATCCTTTGATGTCACTCTTGGTCTGGTACTACCCCCTTCAACAACAGCAAATCAAAAGGAAGAAATGTTTTAATAAACTAGACTCCCCAAACACTTTAGAGCATGTGTAGCTTTATCCACAGTTTCAGGGTTTTCTGCAAAAGAGAGGGGTAAAAGGAGAGAAAAATGAAGCAGCAGGAAATAGTAAAACAAGCCATTTTCTCTCTTGCCAGGGAGACAGGCTCCCCATTTAAAGCAAAGGAGGGAAAAAAAAGTCAGATTTATTATGATTATTTTGAGAGAATCATTTGGGAAAAGCAATCTGATTGAGACATCTCAGCCAGCCTGTGGTAAGAAGTTGCCCTAAGAGCAGCACCATGCTCCTGCACCCATTGCTGCAGCAGTTGCCTTTCCTCCAGCAGCAAATTCATTCCCCACTGCTGCCTCCCTCTGCTAGTCACCACTTTCCCTGGTGTCAGTCAGGGTCATCCTTGGCTACATGCTCTGTGCATGTGTGTGCCTAGGTGTCTGCATGTCCGTGCTGGTGCAAGCTCCCCTGACAGGCAAAGGGCTGCTCTAGTCTGACTTACTCCCAAAAGCATAACTCCCTCATAACTTGCTGCTGTTACTGTCCTCTTCTCTTTCAATGCAAAAACTTTCTACAATTGCCTTTGGGCAAGATGTAATCAGATAGTTAGATGTAATCAGCTAATTACACCTAACCAGCTTCGAAGGGGGGAGGTCGGAAACCAGTGCCCTTAGGCAGGAGTCTGGAGGTGATAAGCTAGAGCTAGAGGTGAAACCAGCAGCCCAGCTGCAGTGCATGTACACTAATGCACGAAGCATGGGTAACAAACAAGAGGAGCTGGAAGCCTTGTTGCAGCAAGAAAGTTATGATGTAGTTGCCATCACAGAGACGTGGTGGGACGACTCGCATGACTGGAGCGCTGCAATTGATGGCTACAGGCTCTTCAGGAGAGACAGGCAAGGAAGAAGGGGTGGAGGGGTGGCCCTGTACGTCAGGGAGGCACTGGATGCTGTTGAGATGGAGATCAGGGATGATAGGGTTGAGTGCTTGTGGGTGAGAATTAGAGGGAAGACCAACAGGGCAGACATCCTGGTTGGCGTCTGTTATAGACCACCCAACCAGGAGGAGGATGTCGATGAGGCATTCTATAGGCAGCTTAAGGCTGTCTCAAGATCACCTGACCTCGTTCTCATGGGTGACTTCAACCTGCCTGATATCTGTTGGGATCTCAACACAGCAGAGAGGAGGCAGTCTAGGAGGTTCTTGGAGTGCATGGAGGACAGCTTCTTATCCCAGGTGCTGCGTGAGCCTACCAGGGGTAAGGCTATGCTTGACCTCCTCTTCACCAACAGGGAAGGGCTGGTGGGTGATGTGGTGGTTGGAGGGTGTTTAGGCACCAGTGACCATGACATAATAGAGTTTTCAGTATGCAGCCAAGCCAAGAGGGGCAGCAAGAAGACCTCCACTCTGGACTTCCGGAGGGCAGACTTCAGGCTGCTCAAGGAACTAATTCAGAAGGTTCCTTGGGAATCAGCCCTTAAAAACAAAGGGGTCCAGGAGAGCTGGACCTACTTCAAGGAAGAACTATTGAAGGTGCAAGAACAGGCTGTGCCGGTGTGCCGGAAGATGAGCCGCCGGGGCAGACGGCCAGCCTGGATGGGCAATGAACTTTTAATAGAACTTAGGGAAAAAAAAGAGGGTGTATCATCTTTGGAAGAAAGGGGAGGCAACCTACAGAATGTTTAGGGATGTTGCTAGGTTGTGCAGGAAGAAAATTAGGGAGGCAAAAGCCCATTTAGAACTTAGACTGGCCTCTGCTGTGAAGGACAACAAAAGTCCTTCTATAAATACATCAATAGCAAGAAGAAGGGCAAAGACAACCTCCACTCCTTGGTTGACACGGAGGGGAACGTTGTAACAAAGAATGAGGAAAAGGCAGAGGTACTTAACACCTTCTTTGCCTCAGTCTTCACTAGCAGGGCAGAACGTCTTCCAGACAGCTGGCCTGCAGAGCTGGCAGAAGGAGCCAGAGAGCTGCATAGTTTACCACTGCTCCAAGAGGAAGTTAGAGATCTACTCAGCCGCTTGGACCCCCACAAGGCCATGGGACCGGATGGGATCCATCCTAGGGTGCTGAGATTGCTGACAGATGAGCTGTCCAAGCCACTTTCCATCATTTTTCAGCAGTCCTGGCTCACTGGAGAGGTCCCAGAAGACTGGAAGCTGGCTAACGTGGTGCCCATCCACAAGAAGGGCCGGTTGGATGAGCCAGGGAATTATAGGCCTGTCAGCCTGACCTCAGTGCCAGGCAAGATTATGGAACGGCTCATCTCGAGTGCGATCACACAGCACTTACAGGATGACCAGGGGCTCAGGCCTAGCCAGCATGGATTTAGGAGGGGCAGGTCCTGCCTGACCAACCTGATCTCCTTCTATGATCAGGTGACCCGCCTGGTGGATGTGGGGAGGCCTGTGGATGTGGTCTACCTGGACCTCAGCAAGGCCTTTGACACCGTTCCCCACAGCAAACTCCTGGCCAAGCTGGCAGCCCGTGGCTTGGACAGGAGCACACTGCGTTGGGTTAGGAACTGGCTGGAGGGCCGAGCCCAGAGAGTAATGGTGAATGGCACCACATCCAGCTGGCGGCCTGTCACTAGTGGTGTGCCCCAGGGATCAGTACTGGGCCCCATGCTCTTCAACATCTTTATTGATGATCTGGATGAGGGCATTGAGTCCATCATCAGTAAATTTGCAGATGACACCA
Organism: Picus viridis; assembly: GCA_033816785.1. Lineage (NCBI taxonomy): Eukaryota > Metazoa > Chordata > Aves > Piciformes > Picidae > Picus > Picus viridis. The sequence continues at coordinate 1,605,197 of CM066566.1, read as the reverse complement.
AGCTGGGGGCAGCAGTTGATTTGCTGGAGGGCAGAGAGGCTTTGCAGAGGGACCTCGACAGGCTGGACAGATGGGCAGAGTCCAATGGCATGAGATTTAACACATCCAAGTGCCGGATTCTGCACATTGGCCACAACAACCCCAGGCAGTGCTACAGGCTGGGGTCAGAGTGGCTGGAGAGTGGCCAGGCAGAGAGGGACCTGGGGGTACTGGTTGATTGTAGGCTGAACATGAGCCTGCAGTGTGCCCAGGCAGCCAAGAAGGCTAATGGCATCCTGGCTTGCATCAGGAACAGTGTGGCCAGCAGGAGCAGGGAGGTCATTGTGCCCCTGTACACTGCACTGGTTAGGCCGCACCTTGAGTACTGTGTCCAGTTCTGGGCCCCTCAGTTTAGGAAGGATGTTGACTTGCTGGAACGTGTCCAGAGAAGGGCAACAAAGCTGGTGAGGGTTTGGAACACAAGCCCCATGAGGAAAGGCTGAGGGAGCTGGGGTTGCTTAGCCTGGAGAAGAGGAGACTGAGGGGTGACCTTATTGCTCTCTACAACTACCTGAAGGGAGGTTGTAGCCAGGCAGAGGTTGGTCTCTTCTCCCAGGCATCCAGCACCAGAACAAGAGGACACAGTCTCAGGCTGCGCCAGGGCAGGTTTAGGCTGGATGTTAGGAAGAAGTTCTACACGGAGAGAGTGATTGCCCATTGGAATCGGCTACCCGTGGAGGTGGTGGAGTCACCTTCACAGGAGGTGTTCAGGAGAAGACTTGATGGGGTGCTTGGCTGTATGGTCTAGTTGTTGGGTGGGTTGGATTGTTTGATGGGTTGGACGCGATGATCTTGAAGGTCTCTTCCAACCTGGTGTATTGTATTGTATTGTATTGTATTGTATTGGAAAACTCCCTCAGTTTCCACCAGTAACAAACATGGTTCACTGATTTTGTTGACTGTTAAAATATTTGTATTTGGAATTTCTTCTATCCAAAGCTCTAAAATACTGTAATAAATAAAAAACATACTGATGCAGAAATAACAGAAGTAACCTGGAAGGACAAAGGCTGGAGGTCTAATACCATGGGATCCTTACCCACATTGAGGAGGCAGCCTGATTAGGGGGACCAATGCAGCCAGCACATTTTCAGGGGCTAACCATTTCCTGGCTGGGGTTACCTAAGGTTAAGAGCACTGCACTAAAGTCTTGTTCTTCGCTCTGGGTTTGGGCCTACCATCACCACGATGAGAGCAGAGATCTTGCGATGGCACCGAGCTGTAGGTCCCAGCCCTGGAGCAGCCCTGCACAGACATCAGCGAAGCCACCGCGACATCGCTCATGCCACCCTCCCAGGGCTGTTTCTCCAGGAGCCACTCACTGACTTGCTTCAGTGGAAAACAACATCAGTCATCATTCCTCCTCCTGGCTCAGCCACCCCCAGGAGCAAGGAAAAGCATGGAATAATCCTCCTCCGTTCGGTGTGTGGTCTGGTTTGCAGTGTCATCATGCAGACAGTACAGAGACAGGGGGTCAGGAAGGTCATCAGAATGCTAATAAGAAATCTGATTGATGAGCCAGTGCCTTGGGATGAATGGGATACTTAATTAATGACTTCTGCTCTGTTTAAGAAAAAGTTTCCCTCAACTCCCATCCCCCTTTTTCCTAGGAGGGGAGAGATTGAGAAAACAAGGGGAAAAACCACCAAACCTTTATAATCCCGAGTTTTCCAAACAGCATAAGGGAACTTCAAAGCCAGACATGGTCAGTTTTTATGTGTTGGGTTGGTTCAGTGATTCTTTCCTTCCTTTGTTTACAAGAGCAGCCAGGCTTGATTCCAAGGCTGCAAATAAAAGGCCACATTGTTCAACCAGATTCTGGATTTTTACAAGAAATTTCCTCCTTCCCAGTAGGGCAATTAACTGCTTCATTTCTGGGTCCCCGAGTACCAAGCCATGGCCCTGGCCCTGTGAAACTCGGCAGCAGCCGATTGCTGCCAAAACACAGCTCTGCTTCGGAAACAAGACGTACTGTGGAGACGCTATTGTCCCGTTAAAAGCTAACCAGTGAGCCAGCACTGGTTGGTTGGGGTAGGTTTTTTTACAGGATAATAAAAGCTTGTTGGGGAAAATACCTGTTAAGCACTTAGCTGAGGAACATCTGACTGTGTATTCAGAGCCATTCGAATGGGATTTCAAACCAGCAATTAGCAATGGGAAAAGAGCAACAGTTTCAAACTATCTCTTCCGGATTGATTTGGAAGGTTATTTCATGCTAAATGAATAGCAGCAGGAAAGAAGATGAAAAGGGATGGGGGGGGAGAGAGGAGGGAGAAAAAGGAACACACACAAATGAATTTTTTAACTCTGAGGTCTTTTTTTGAGGATCTAGCTCAGCTGTGGCATTCAGGGCAGAACAAGCTGCTCAGTATCAGCACCAGGCAGACGGGAGATGGGACAAAGTGGTGCAGGTGATGGATTGGGCTCTTTGTGTTTCCCACCCAAATTTGGTCACTCCCTGTAGACAGCTCAGGCCATTTTGTGGGTCCAAACAGCACAACACACAGCCAGGCCCATGAGCTCAGCAGATTCATGGAAACTCAAGCCCCTTAGTCGACCTAAGTAGGAAAGAAAGTGGTTTGCCCCAGCCCCATATTGGCTTCAACAACCCTGCACCGGGCTATACAACATCCTAAATACTAAGCCAAATGCAAGCACACTTTGGTAAGCAGGAGCTGTACATGCACTTCATGTGAAGCATCTGTTGAAGTGGTTGGCTGATCTGAAATCCATGGGAGGAAGAGATGGTGCTGGCCAAGCCAGTGGCTGTCCCTAGCAGTGATGCTCAGCAGAAAGCTGATCTCACAGAACCTGGGCACATTTGACATAAGATGCAGATCAGCTTAGCTGCAGGTTTAAATGCAATTGATGACCATTTCTTTCAAAACAGCTGAGAGATGTTGAAGGCACAGAGAGTCTGCCTCAGTCTGAAATTTGGGCATGTAAGAAAAACGTGCTAAGTCCAGAAGCAGCAGCAGGAGGCATGGCTTTGACCCAACAGCCTTGTCTGCTGACTACTTGCACTTCAAAAACAATTGTGCATTAATTTTCTAAGCAAGCAGACACTTGCTTTGGCCTCAGGGTTTAGAGTAGCAGTTACTCTCATCAGCCTTGCTTGTTCAAATTCTACTTGTGGAGGATTTAGGATTCTCTCATTTAGGTATTTTATTACCTAAAAATCCCTGACCTATTTAAGGTAATGGGGAAGTTCAGCATCACCTTCCTCCCTTTGATCTTGACTCCCTGCAGCTGTCATGTCCTGCTTGGGTTTGTCCAAGAGATGAATCCTGTGGAGGGGAAGCAAAGTGGGAATGCAAAGTACACACATATTCTCACCTGGGACCGGTGTGGCCCACCCAGCCATTGTGTTAGGGAATTTGAGTGAGTATTGGATTCTTTTTAGCTCTTCTGCTCAAGGGGTTAAGAAACAAACAGGGTTTTAACAAGCTGACCAAAACAACAAGGAGGAGGAGAAGTGCAGAGGTGTGGGAATGGAGCAGGTCTCTGACCCGCATGGGGATCTCACTTCGGGCAGAGCAGCTAAGGGAAAGTGAGGAAAAGAAACAAGGGAGAAAAGCCCTGCTAAGGGATGCTCGGCAGCCAGCAGAGGAAAAACAAAACAGCACAGCATTTACCGACTGGAGCTGATTTGCATTTGTATTGGGCACTTAGGGAATAGGGATAAAACACTCTATTTTTCAGGGGAATTCAGGGAATATCAGCAGCTACACCCATGTACAAGCACAAAAGGGGAAAGAGAAGTGTTTTGGAGATTCTATTCTCAGACGGCAGCAATGGTAACAGCAAGATAACACAACTTGCACCTCTTTTTCCTGGGTCTCATCAACAAAAGCACAGGCACAAACTTGCAGTCACTTCTGGCAGTGACGTGTGTGGGAGAAGTCAAGTCGAGGAGGGAGATTAGATGGGGAGTGGATGTCACCAGGGATTTATTGCTAAACTGTGAACAAGAGGAAGGGCCTAGATTCTAAAACTAACATCAGAGCCCTCCACACCTTCTGTCACCCATGCCCCAAGCGCTTTGCGGCCCTTCTGTCTGCCCACTGGGCACTGGCAGCCTAAAAGCAAAGCTGAACCAAAAACTGAAGAAGAGTGTTGGCAAAACATTGAAAAAGGCCACAGAAAGAGGAGTCATTTGTGGCCAGGGAAACAAGCTGCACAGCTGAGCTGCTGCTTAAACCTCAGGCTGTGGCTGCTCTGAGGGCATAGGTTGTAAGGGACACTCTCGCTGATCAGATCAGATGTAGGGTGTAGAACACAGTCATCAATCCTACATGCCCCTGGTTCCCAGCCAGCAATCCTGTCTACCTGTGTTTCCATAGATAGAATGGTTTGGGTTTGGAAGGGACTCTTAAAGACACCAAAGACCATCCCTGCCATGGGCAGGGTCATCTTTCTCCAGATCAGGTTGCTCAGAGCCTCATCCGACCTGATCTTGAGCACATGCACTGACGGGGTATTCACCTCATTGCAGGACTGCCTCTCCTCTGCAGTGCCCAGATGCATTAAAGTGCCCTCCTGCTGGGCTTCTGGCACTCTCCAGTCCGCTGGCTTTGCAAGCTCAGGGACACCTGTCCTGTGCAGACGGATGTCTATCGGTTGCTGGACCTTAGCTCAATCCTGATGTAGTTAAACAGCCATCTGAATACTACCCAAGCTAGGGGAAGGCAGTGAGCTGGTCGGAGCTGTGACAGATGGAAGAGAGGCCAACCTGTGTGGCTTGCGCTCTGACAGGAAGTATGAAGACTGGTCTCAGGCACTGCTCCACTCCATCTGCACTGGGAAGGTGACAGCCTTCCAGACCGTGGTTTTATAGCCCCTGACCCATGAATGCAGCTATCATTTGTTCAACAGCAGGGCCATCACGCCTGGTTACAGCCACAGGTGCTTTGCTGGATTGTGAACCCAGACAGCTCTCTGCAGAAATCCATGTTCATTCCCCACATGTCAGGCACTCCCAGTGGAGGATGAGCTGGTCCACTAGTGCACCAGTCCCAGGATACTGCCTACCACCAAGCAGCTCCACAAGCCCAGTTTCTTTTTGCTGCACAATTCTGTAGAGATTTACTAATTTTGCAGGATTAAGGACCAAAGAGAATGAGTTCAGCTCATACTCAAATGCTTACTCCTGTAACAACCTCAGCCTACGGCCACAGTAATGCTACAGGAGGGCACGATCCAGAGCAGGACACCCCAGGCACAACAGTCACTTGCTGGTCACTGATGGGGACCTATCTCCCCCACACTTGGTGGATCACATGAGGACATGGGTCTACCACCTCAGACAGGCAGCTCTATTCCCATGTTACAGGAACAGCTCTGAGGTAAAATATCTTCTGCTATAAACCAGCACCTGTTATTTACCCCCCAAGACAATGGCCAGGAAGCTTTCCCTGATCCTATAAATGTTCTTGAGAAACAATTCACAGAATCACATAATGATAAGGGTTGAAAGGGAACTCTGGAGATCATCCAATCCAATCCCCCTGCCAGGGCAGGTTTACCTAAAGCAGGTTGCACAGGATGGTGTCCAAGTAGGATCTGAATGACTCCAGAGATGGAGACTCCACCACCTCCCTGGCAGCCTGTTTCAGTGCTCTGTCGCCTTCAGTGTAAAGAAGTTCCTCCTCATGGTTAGATTAACTTCTTGTGTTCACAACTGTGTCTGTTACTTCTTGTCCTGCCACCAAGCCCCATCCTCCTGACACCCACCCTTGAAGTGTTTAGAAGCATTGAGAGCTCTCCCCCCAAGTCTTCTTCAGGTCAGTCTTTCAGCCTTACTTCATAAGAGAGATGTTTTAGATGTCCTCATATCTTTATATAATCTTTATAGCCCTTTGCTGTACCCTCTCAACCAGTTCCCTGCCCTTCTTGAGGTGGGGAGCCCAGAACTGGACACAGTACTCCAGATGAGGCCTTACCAGGGCAGAGCAGAGGGGGAGGAGAACCTCCCTCAACCTGCTTGCCCCATTCTTGATGCATCCCAGGATGCCATTAGCCTTTCTGTAGCCTTTCTGTTGTCCACCAGGACTTCCAGGTCTTTTTCCACAGAGCTGCTTTCCCACAGGTCAGCCCCCAACATGGAGTTATTCCTCCCTAGGTGCAGTACTCTACACTTGCCCCTGTTGAATTTCATCAGGTTGCTTTCTGGCCATCTCCCCAGCCTGTCCAGGTCACCCCTCATATTTAAATAAACCACCTGCAAGGTAGTAAGTAGCCCTCCACTGCCATTTCCCAGCTCAGAAACAACTCACAAGTTACTCCAGGCTTGACTCACTTCAAGCTCTGCTCACTTAATTCCTTATTGCACCACTGCAGCAACTTTTAAGCCATGTAGAGCTTCAGATGCATCAGGAAGGCTCACAAAACCCAAAGGTGATAGAACAAGAGGAAATGGCCTGAAATTGTGCCAGGGGAGGTTTAGATTGGATGTCAGGGAAAGTTTCTTTACCGAAAGAGTGGTCAGATGCTGGAATAGGTTGTCCAGGGAGGTGGTAGTCACCATCCCCAGAAACAGGTGGACATAGCATTTTGGGACACGGTTTAATGCCCATGGTGATCTTAGGCTGATGGTTGGACTCGATGATCTTAAAGGTCTTTTCCAACCAGACCAATTCTATGACAGAAAATGGTTTGAAGTTGCAGCTGTGGCAATGCTACTCTGTTGACACTTGCATCTCACCACCACATCATATCATCACTGAAGCAGATGCTGGGAGAATTAGAGCTTAACTGAGAAGTGCTTTAAATCCAGAGGAAATACTCATTTGTAAGAATGTAAAGTTTATCCTGGCAGGAACCCCTGCCAAGAGCCCACAGACAAATATTTCTGTGCTACCAGACCACCACAAGGGACAATTTTGAAGTTGCAAGAATAGGAGGTGCCCCAGGGCTTTGGGTAATTGTTTGAATTGCCATCCTAACTGTTCGGGGGGGGGGGGGGGGGGGGGTTAGGGCATTCGAGATTTGCACTCTTCTAATGCAAAGAGAATTTGACACCTACAATAATAGAGTTCTGCCTCCTGGTAACAGGACAGGCTTCATCTTGGCTTACTACTTTCTTTTAGATGGATGTTACAGGGATGTAACTTGCTAAAATTATGCCAGATTAATTTCCCTCAGGAGACCTGGGGGTCCTGGTGCACAGAAGGATGACCACAAGCCAGCAACATGCCCTTGGGGCCTGATCTTGACACAGATCAGAAACAATTGGATAGACCTTACAAAGTGTCTGTCGAGGTATTGGCAGCAACACTCATTCCAGCCCAAGGAGATAGAGACAGAGTCTGTTGGAGGCTTGCTTTATGGACTTGCAGAAGTCCTAACCGATGAGTTAATGGAGTGGTTTCTGCTGCACCTCTGCACAGAGGGAAAATGTCCTGGAAATCATTTTGTAACCGTCTGTGTTTTATCTAGTCATGGAAAGGGACAAAAGAATGAAAAGCCCTCCGCAGCCTGAGTCCCGAGGCAGGAAGTTCCCCTCAAGAGCTACCGTTTCATGTGGACTTGTGCAGGCTGCCCAGCAAAAGGTGCACTGCTGCACAGGTCGCCCAGAGATGCTGCAGATACCTCATCCCTGAAAGTGGCCAGGGCCAGGCTGGATGGAGCTTTGAACAACCTGGTCTAGTGGAAGGCAGCCCTGCACCTGGCAGGGGGTAAAACTTGATGATCTCTAAGGTTCCCTTCCAAACCAAGCCACTCTGTGATTTTGGCAACAGCTGCATCTGCAACAAGGGGTACATTAAAAACTAAAAAAGCTAAGAGCCAAGGATGTGGGGGAGGGAAGGATGAGGATGGAGGTCTGTGCTACCTTTTCTTGCTGGAGAGCCTGTTTAATCCTCTTCCTACCTAGCCAGGGGGCCACTAGGCCCCCCGGCCTTTGTTGTCACCACCACCATCACCCAGTGCGCACCAGGGGCACTCACCAGAGATGAGAGGAGGATCCTCAGCCCAGATGGGCTCAGCTTGGGGCTTCTGCCCTTCCTGGGGGGATTAAAAAGGGGAGTGGATGGGGAGGGCCAAGTGGCCACACCTGGGGTGGGAGGAGACTCCAACAGAGCCCAGGTGCTCTGGGATTTGAGGGGAAAAGGGGGAAAAGGTGGGAAAAGGGAGGAAAATGGGGTGGGTGGGGTGGAAAAGGGGCAGATATGGTGGGAAAGGGGAGGTGGTGGTGAAAAAAAGGGGATTTTAAAATAACTTTATTTTGCCCAAACCTTCCATAATGCACAACTGCAGTTCCTGGTTTGCTTTGCCTCCATGCCATAAGAACAAACCCATCAGTACTTCATCAAACAAAGCACAGTGGTGGCTATTGCAAGGAAACCTTTCCATGAGTATCATTTTGCTTGGTGGGAAAAATCTGTGCTTTTCACATCAAAATAACATGTTTTAACACCAACAAAGTTCCCCAAGAGTGAATTTTCTCCCTGGATACCAGCAGAAAACACCTGGATGCTGAAGGGACTGGAGCATGTGCCCTGTGAGGAGAGGCTGAGAGGCCTGGTGATTTTTAGCCTGGAGAGGGGATTTAATCAATGTTTATAAGCATCTGAGGGCTGGGGGTCAAAGAGGGAGGGGCCAGGCTCTACTCAGTTGCACCATGTGATAGAACAAGGGGCAGTGGATATAAACTCCAGCACAGGAGGTTCCACCTCAACACGAGGAGGAACTTCTTCACTGTGAGGGTCACAGAGCACTGGAACAGGCTGCCCAGAGAGGTTGTGGAGTCTCCTCCTCTGGAGACTTTCAAGACCCATCAGGATGTGTTCCTGTGTGACCTGTGCTGGATCCTATGGTCCTGCTCTGGCAGGGGGGTTGGACTCGATGACCTTCGAAGGTGTCTTCCAAGCCCTGACACCCTGTGAGCTGTGATCTGCTGGTCACATGTGCCAGGGTCCATACACATTGTAGAAGACATTGCCCTCTGCATCTGCTCTCGGGTTTTATGTACATCCTCTTCACTCACACACACCACACACACACACAAGATGTTTCTGCTGTCATTTATAGATGTTTTGGAGGATGGGGGCTGGGAGGAGAAGGGAGGGACCAAGATAGCAGAGGTCGAGCCCCTGGCTTACTCCGCTGATCAAATCCTGGGGCTGTGCATTACCTTCCTTTTCAGCTGAGCCAGTTCGAGTGCTGTGACCGCCTATTCCCACGCCACGTCAAAGAGAAGGTTTATATTGTTCACTGGATATTAATTGAAATTATTCTGGGGTGCTTGGAAACCACCTCCCCCCTCAGTCTCCATGGGGACTATCGCAGAGGCCGGGAGGTATAAATGAGCAGCCGCTGACACACCGATCCTCCCGCCCTTCTGCTGCAAGCTGCTGGCAGAGACCTCTACTGCCGAAGGGGATACAGGCATGGTTTGCTTAACAACTTTCTGGGACAAGATAGACAGATTTTTCACTCATTAGAGACCAGCACAATATCCTATTAATATCATTTTCCATTTGCTCCTTAGGTTCACACGCTTGTGTTGTGGTTCTTTTCTTCACACCAACATTCTGCTGCTTGTTGATGGTATTAATAATACACCCAGCAGGAGGCTGTGCCCCTCAGGGTCCAGGCTGTCTGAATAATTATTGAATGACATTGGGGTTGTTCTGTAAATTACTTTGTGACCCAGGAATTCAGCAGGTTGCCACTATAACTCAGGCTCTTGCACTTGATTGCACTCACCTCCCGCTGCCCTGACATTTATTAGTCTAGTTTGCGTAGCAAGTACTGAATTAATCTCTTGAGAGGAAAGGTGGGAGCCTCTGCTCTCCTCCAGGGTGACCTGGGAGGGCTTGGCCTTTTTAATGGCCTCAGTCGTGCCAATTGAGAATGGGGGCCAGGCTCTGCAAGGCAGGAACATCCTTCACGTTCTCTCCTGTCCTCTCTGGTATGTGGTGAAATGTTAAGGGGCAGCTGAAGAGCCTAGTTGGCAAGGTTGGACACATCAGCAGGCTGCAAGGAGGGGAAAGGAAGGTGGCAATTCCTTTCTTTCTGGAGGAGAAAGGCTATTTTTTCCCCATGCATGATCACACAGACACAGACATTTCGTGGAAGGGGCCCAAAGGAATGGAGCTCCACATCACCAGTGCCTGCATCTGCCAAGAACATAACAGCAGCCGCTGTATCTGTGAGATGCTTGGGGAAACACCCACCAGGGGGTGTTAGACACAGTAAGAAGTTGAGTTGCTTCCTATCAAACTGATGCGTGTGCAGGTGATCAAGGAAGCCCAGTGTGGGAAACAGCAACCCACTGGGCTGTGCTCACCATCACTCCTAAAACTCCCCTCCAGTATCTGCTCAGAGGTACTGGATAACTTCCCTGGGATGCTGAGCAGCCCTGGAGTAGCACTCCAGATGTGGGCACACTAAAAGGGTTCTAATTCCTTCTTGAAACAATCTGGTTATATTTTGGCCCAAATGCCTCACTTATGAACTGGTGATGTAATACCTGTGGCAGTGATTCAGTGCATAGTTCTCAGGCTCATTTGACCATATGAACCACTCTCCAAAAGAAATTCCCTGCTGTTTGCAAGGGGGCAGCCCAGGCTGCTCTTCTCCATCCAAGTTGCTTGGACAGTGCTTAGCTGTTAAATCTGTTCCATGGTGCCTCACCAAAGTGACAGGGTTCTGTTTCTGTTGCAGCACAGAGGCAGTAGCGACAGAAGGTCCTGTCAGTCCTGGTGGACATCAAACTAGGCATGAGCCAGCTGTGTGTCCTGTCAGTAAAAAGGTTGTTTGAACTGGAGCAGGGCCAGGAGAGGCAGGAAAGGGATCATTGCTCCCTATTGGGTGCTTGGTGACAACAAATTAAATACTGCATCCAGTTTGGGGCCTCCCAGTAGAAGACCCTGATCAGCTGGAACAAGCTCAGTGGAAGCCCATGGGATGCTTTGGGCTGGAGCACTTGTCCTCTGAGGAAAGGATGGTGGAGCTAGACTTGTTCAGCCTGCCAAAGGAGTGACTTTGGGCATCCCCCTGGTGCCTACTCAGCTCATCAAAAAAGGGTCCTGTCATCCAAGTAACTGTGAGCAGCTTCCCCATGCACTCAGAAAGCAGAAAGTGTCTCTTTATTTCACATTTCCTGGGATGTGGTTTTGCTGGAGGGCAAGAGGAAGACCCTCTATTCAGGTGGCAGTCAAAGGGAGCAGAGGGTGCTCCACCGCCTGCCGGAATCGGCCCCGTATTGGTTACACCCCCAGCTATTTGAGTTAAAACTTGGCCTCTCAAAGCTCTCTGCCTCTCTCCTGTGCCTTTGTATTCTCTAGAAGGTGAAGCGTAAGGGTATAAAAAGCTGCAAACAAGTTCCTACCTCTGGAGACCAGGCATTTACTCTAAGAAAGAAAGCCCAATTGCTTCCCAGAGCATTGTCCACCCACATTAGAGAAAGGATTAAGCAGATACATTCAGCTATTCTAACAGATTTTCTTTAAACCCTGAATACGCCTCTCACACTTGGTAAGATAATCACATTAGTTTTGTCATTAAAAGATCCCTTTTATAGAAAGTACCTAAACCGCTTAAACCACCCAGAGAGGTCGCATACATTAGAAAACAACAAGACAAACGGAAGGGATTTGCTATTCCAGCTCTCATGGTTTCACTGCCCCTACTTTCTAAACTGCAGGACTGCGCTAAAAGACTTTGCAAATCACCAGCGGAGGGGAAAGCCCCCAGGAGCTGAGCAGCAGCTGCCCCCGCCCACCCTGAAGAGCCCTGGCTCCCCGCTGAGGAAACGCTCCCATCCAGCGCTGAGGACTATGGAGAATGCGCTTTTCCATATGGAGAATACCTTTCCCCCGTGGAGATGGCCAAGTTACACCCGAGGCCTCCAGCAGCCAGCTGATTTTCCTGGGCTGAGTATCTGGCACCCAAAACCCAACTGCGAGATCAGCAACAGCAGATGTGGTTTATTACTGCCCTGGAGACCAAGAGCACGGAGTGCCCCGGGCTAAAGGAGCCCGCTCCTGCTGTTAGCTCTTCACTGGGCTTGTACTGCTGAAAGGACGTGGAGGTGGAAACTGCCCTAAAGCATGTGGAGCAAATAGTTTCTGATTTGGGGGTGAAAAAAATCGCTTGGGCTGGGGGGAAAAGTACAGAAGGCTGACTCGGGGCTTCAACGCTCATAAGCACAGGGAGGCAGCGCTGTGAAATCAAGGAATGAGTACAGCATCACAAGGCTACTAATGGCAGTAGAAACTGCAGTTAGATGCCCAGCATCCTCAAAATTGTGATGTATTGGTTTTAGCAACAGAAGGGGAAATGTGAAAAGCACTTCAGCACTGTGAATTTATCCCAGATACCATCACAGAGTAACAGAATGTTAGGGACCTCCAGAGATCACCAAGTCCAACCCCCTGCCAAAGCGGGATCGCCCAGGGTAGTCCACACAGGAATGCATCCAGAGAAGGAGGCTCCACAACCTCTCCGGGCAGCCTGGTCCAGTGCTCCATCACCTTCACTGTAAAGAAGCTTCTCCTCATGTTGAGGTGAGACCTTCTGTGCTCAAGTTTGCATTCATTGTTCCTTGTCTTATTCCTGTGCACCACCAAAAAGAGCTTAGCCCTCTCCACTTGACACCCACCCCTCAGATGTTGATCAGATCCCCTCTCAGTTCAGATCATACTCAGTTCAGATCTTTGGCTACTGCTTCCCTAATCAGGTAAACAGGAGGTAACATATTTTCTGCTAACCTGCACTGCCAAACCAGACCATTTTAGGTTTTTAATGTGGCTGGCTCAAAGCAGCTGGATGTGAGAAGTTATTGCCTTAAGAGCAAGGCTTTGGGTTAAAAATACATATAGAGGCTAGGTTATAAAAAATCTCGAGGCTACAGCAATAATACCCATAAGTACACCAACATCATGGCAAAAGTGTGATGGGATTCCATCAAACTCCTCCAAAGCATCATGTATAAATTGTTTCTATGTGCACGGGTTTCACCTTCAGCAAGCTCTCTGTTTTAAGGAGCAGCAGCATGTTTCAGTAAGATGAGGCAAACGTGATACTCACTCAGCTCTGCAAGGGCCTATTATTCCAACAGCACAAATCTGTCCCCACTGTGGTCTTTTAATACATTCCTTCAAGCTGGTAATGGCTGAGTGCAAGGATCATCAGGTCATAAGTTTGAGTCATTTCCAAAAAAAAAAAGAAAAAGAGGAATGAAAGTTTAAACTCTTTATGCTGATAGGAACTCACAAAGTGTTTTCCAAACAACAAAGCAGCAGCTGTTTCCTGAGGCAGTGAGCTAGCTAAGGGGGCAGAGGGGAGACACAAGCTGATTAACAATACACAGTAGCTGCTAATTTGGTCTGTGGACGGCCCAATGAATGCATAACCTGATGGACTTCTCCATAGAATGTGGAAATGTTTATGCCAGAATCTGCACTTGGAAGGAGCACCCTGAGCAATCAGTGACAAGCCGTTTGTGACCTCCAAATCTGCGTTACTCTTGCGGATGCCATCCCTTGTCTTGCAGTAAAGCAGGACATTGCCCTACATCAATCGGCGTGCGAGAGGACACAACGGTATTCCTAAACGCCTGGCTGTAACTGACTTGATTTAAACCCAATCACATTGATTTGCTAAAAAATAAATGCAGAAAAAAATCAGGGCCACTGCCATTATAAAGTACAAGAGACTGGAGCTGGTATACAGGAGAGCTCCAAAAGCTTGAACTGGAAAAGGAACTGCCAACAGCTTCCAGTCCACAGGCTAAAGGCAAATTGTGTGCAGCTCTTCTTTTCCCCAGCGTGGTTCTTCTCTAGTTTGGGTCTCTATGGTCTTTTAGGTAAACACCTTGCTCAAGGGCAGGAGGAGTTGAGACTGCAGTCTGAACATAAATGCCCTGTTTAACACAAGACATGGCAATGTTGCGAACTACCAGAAAGAAGAGGCACAGGATGTGTCGAAAGATAAAATGTCAGTGGTGGGTTTGCTTTGTTCTCAGAGGATGGGAGGAGATTGGAAACAGAAAAGGCCACCTGGTGTCTTCAGAAAATACTCAACTATCAAGCCTAGCATCAAAGCTGAGAAAACTTTTCAACAGGACTGGAATTGTAAGAGCCCAGGGACGAGAAGCCTTGCCTGACTCTTTCTGAAATAGAGTTGTCCTTTGAAATGGCAAAGAATCCTTTCTGCAGAAGAGCTTCAGTGTGAATGAAGCCAAAGCTGGAAAATGAGGGGACTGCCCCAGCCATTTATTAATGTCAAATATGCTGTCTCATGAATCAGGGCCCTACAGAAAGCCCAGTGCACCTGGCTCGTTGAGCTCAGCACCAGGCTTTAGGCTGAGCTGAGGGGAGAGCTGCAGTCTGTTTTGAATAGTTTGTCCTGCAAACAATTTTCTTAAAAGGCTTTTATTGGAGAGCCATCAGCAAACAGCTCATGCAGAACTGGAACAATACACAGAATGAGGGAGGAGGGTCCCACACAGGGCACAGCCCCAATTATTTGTTACTTCATAAGATCTAGCCAGCACTAGTGCCACATTTGCTCTTCAAGAGATTTCCTAGTTAGAAAAAGCCAACTCTCTGTGGGGGATACACATGTACAAACCACACAGAACCAGAGTTCTCTTTGGCAGCCATCATCACAGTGGCAGGTATTTCAGAATTAGGACAAACAAAGGGGAAAAAAAGTAAAACCTAGAAGCAGATTGTGCATGCTCAGCCACTTATCAGCAGAGTGAGTCCAGAGCCAGCCCTGACCATTCAGTACAGCACAGAATGCAAGAGATACCCAAAGCAGCTATGGTTAATAAGCTGCCAGAAAAACTAAGGGAAGAGATACTTACTACTTTTCCAGCACTGACCCCAAAGGGCTTACCCTGTTAATTTCTTTACAGACAGAACAGCCAGTTTTTCTCCATGCCCTCCCTACCTCTCCATGAAATACTGGAAGGAGGATTGCCCCATGATCTCCATGCCCCTTGCCATGCCAGCTTGCACCAGCTGTGGATGTCTGAAGTTCAATCCTACTGAAGGCAGCAGGAGTTGCAGCAGCAGCATTTATTTCAGTGTATGTACCAGCAGTCAGGACAATCACTGAGCACAGCAAGGAAGATGTCAAGCCTAGAACAAGAACTCTTTTACTTTATGGTGAAGTAGAGCATTTGAGAAGAGCAGAAGAGGAAAGCAAGCCAGAGCAGGCAGCTCAGTGCACGCACTTTGACTAAAGTTTATCTGCAAATGCTCTCCCTCCACCTACCACCTGCTTCTCTCATGGCACAAGCAATGGTTAGCACTGGAACACAGGTGAGGAAGCAGGAGTGAAATGTTGAAGTGACCGTGTGATAACGCTTGGCTCTACTGCAGCAAAGCCTATGGAGGTACAGTGCCCACTCTGTGGAGGCAATACCACCTCAGTGGCTGTGCCTGGCCTCCTCAATCCACTGCTTCATGTAGCAGATTTCCAAGGCTCGAGCTCGCTGCACGGATTTGGGGTCCGAGGGGTTGCGGCTGCGTAGGTCCAGGTGATGAGCTCCATCTGGGATCACAATGGCCACAAGGGAGTCAGTGATGTTCTGGGTCACTCCACCTGCAGACCACGGGTCCAAGCCACCATTGCTGCAAGGAAAGAATACCCCTCATTAGGGCTCTTCTGCACAGCAGCCAGTGGGGCTGCAGCTCACATCAACATAGGCGCATTGCCTGTAAATCAGTTCTCTGTATGGACCAACAGGAACAAACCTCAGCTTTGTTTCCATCTCCTGTGGCCACCTCTCTGCTCAAAAGAGGTCTTGGCAGAGGCATGGAGCTAGTAGCAGCTTACATAGAGCTAGTTCAGGTTGCCCTGTACTAAGACATGTCCAAATTACCAAGTAAGAGCACCTGACTTCTATTCCTCACACCATGCCATAAACTGATAATCACCTGCACCCTTCAGAGCTTTTCAGGGCGTTCTACCTCGTGCTGTCTCAGCTGGGTGCCAACTTGGTTTTGCAAATAAATGCTTGGACCTTCCACTAGTACTATTATTTCTAACAACAACTGTATTAAAATAAAACTATTACCCCTCAAGAAACTATCTACAATGACTCTTCATCTGTAACATGACAGTTCAATGCAATTTACTCCCTTTCCTCCCTCACCTGAAGTCCTGGCACTGTAGATCTAGCTCCAAATAACACCTGGCCCATGAAGCAAGCCAATGTCTGGAGAGGGATGAGAATTTTGCATCTCTTATTTCTAGCTTGACCCAGTAATGCCTACTACACCTTATTTCCCTTTACCACAAGGTTCTTTCCACATGTGGTCTGCACTGAGACCTGTGCTGTTCAATATTTTCACCAATGACATAGTGAGATTGAATGCACCAGCAGCAAGTTTGCAGATGACACCAAGCTGAGTGGTGTTGATATGCCAGAGGGACAGGATATCATCCAGAGGGACCTGGACAAGCTGGAAAGGAAGGCCCAGGTGAACCCCATAAGGTTCAACAAGAGCAAGTGCAGGGTTCTGCACCTGGGCTGGAACAATCCTAGAGTAGGGGATGAGGTGATAGAAAGCAGCCCTGTGGAAAAGGATTTGGGGATGCTGATGGATGAGAAGCTGGACATGAGCAGGCAGGGTGAGCTTGCAGCACAGAAGGCAAATCACATCCAGGGCTGCATTAAAAGAAGTGTTGCCAGCAGATCAAGAGAGGTGATTCTGCCACTGTGCTCTGCTCTGGTGAGACTTCACTTGGAGTACTGTGTCTGGAGCTCTCAATATAGGAAGGACATGGACCTGATGGAAAGGGTCCAGGGAAGGGCCACAAAAATGATTAGGAGGTTGGAGCACCTCTGCTATGAAGACAGGCTGAGGGAGCTGGGGGTGTTCAGCCTGGAGAAGCAGGTCCAAGACAACCTAACAGCAGCCTGCCAGTACCTGAAGGGGGCCTACAAGAAGGATGGAGAGAGACTGTTTACAAGGGCCTATAGTGATAGGTCAAAGGGCAGTGGCTTCAAACTGGAGAACAGATTTAGATTAGCTATTAGGAACAGGTTCTTTACTATGAGGGTGGTGGAACACTGGAACAGGTTGCCCAGGGAGGTGGTTGGAGCCCCATGCCTGGACACATTCAAAGTGAGGCTGGACAGGGCTCTGGGCAGCCTGATTTAGTTGAGAATGTCCCTGCTGACTGCAGAGGGGTTGGACTGGATGAGCTTTGGAGGTCCCTTCCAACCCAGACCATTCTATGATTCTCTATCAGCAGGAGGATTCACCACATTTCCTTCACAGCATAGTGTCCTGCCTGTTCCAGAGCAAACAGTTTCCTTTCTTATCGTCTATTCAGAGCCTACTCAGCCCTCCAGCCCGGCCCAGAGCAAGGTGAGGGGTTTACACATCTCAGCAGCACTGCCTGTGCATTCTTCTTCAATATGCCCAGCCTGAACAACCAACTTCCCTCTTATTAATCTTTTCTCTCTCACCTTTTCTCTTCAGCCAGGTGTTTGGTTGCTTTCTTTTCCTCCATTCCTGTCTTTCATGCTAACAATCCCTCCCTGGAGCACATAGCTCCAGGAGCGGAGTCTTCACTTTCTGCCTCTTCCCTGCCAGGCAAGGCAAGCACCCTGCCCTAGGAGCATACAAGCTAGGTGTCATCCACCCAGACCGAGAGACTCTGCACACCACATTTTGTGCTGTCTGGTATTAACCTAGGCAGAGTTTGACTACCACGGTACGTTAACGATGAGATGCTACCAACTGCTACAAGCTCTATGCCACCACACACAGCAACTGTGTTAAAAATGTAGTCTTCATGATTGTGTGGCACCTTCCATCCCCACAGAGCACGTTCCAGTAAGAGCCACCAGGAGTGGAAATTGCCCGAAGAGAAACGGCACACGGACACACATTTCTTCAAAGCAGTGCTTTAAAAGTGTGCTGCTCAGGACAGGCAAGTAACCAGCCACACACTACTTATCTCCAAGGTGGGACCAATGTGTCCAGGGAGAGGTTCCTGTGTTGACACCATACAATACACCACCACACAGTGTGACTCTGCAGCCTGATGCACTGCTCACAGAGGCAGAAGCGGCACCACCAGACGTTAAGCATCCTGGCCAAATCGCACTGTGGCTTGATAAATCCATCCTGCAGCAGTTCTCTTTAGACAGAGTATTCTTCCCTTCCTGTGCTGCAGTGTTGTGCAAGTTGGCTGACACATGAAACAGTGCTTTTTACCCCACAGGGAGCTGCATCCTCTGGTAAACACAGAGATGTTTTTTGCAAAGCACTCTGCGGTGTTGGAGAACAAAAGGCTCTTATAGAAGATGTACAGTGTGGACAATGTATTTGTTTGAAGAGAAACAACCCAGCTCGAGATCCAAAGCTCTGTGTGTACAGCACTACTTCTTCATTCATTTGGTTTCTTTTCAAGCTTGTCTCATTTCAAGCTCCTTCAGCTGGCATAAATTCTTCAGCACTCACTTAGATTTGTTTGCTTGCCTGTCGCTTACAAAGCGGATTTCCACCGCACGGCGCGGCGCTGCCTCGGGAACGAGCAGCACTCTGCACAAGTCAAGTGAAACCAACACAGGCCCTTTTTTTATTATTAAAAAGTTTACCAAAAAAGGGTGGAATTTCTCACTCTGGAGCAGATATCCTGCTGGGCCAGAAACAGCAAGAGGCAAACAAGAAGAAAGCAACAGGCCTTTGGAGCCAAACAGACCAATGCTAACAGCTGAAATCCAGAGAATCATCCCCAATCCAAATGAGGATTTCCTACTTTTACATTGCACACGTTTACTGAATCCAACAGTCTAATCTTGAGCTTGGTTTAAAGAAGCAGCAGGGTTTGTTTGAAGAGGCCTTGCACAATCTTACCTAGAGCTCAGAGGCATATACATCCAGGAGCTGCCTCCAGTGGGCAATCAGCACAGCAAACCAGGACCGCTGAAGCACAGGCTCCAATGGGTTTATTTACGCCTCCCTACCATGTAGCAACCTGATGAACAGCCAGTCCTCAGCTGTTCTAAGATTTACATCACCTCACAGCAGAAACACAGCTGCATGACCCACCCTTTCTTAAAGGGAGTTCAGCCTTACGAGTAAGGAAAGCGAAGGCTGAGCAGACACTGCTTTTGCACTGAACTGAAACACCTTTCACTTCTTGTTCAAAGATGGCTCAGAAAAACTTGGGTTGTCCTACCAGGCTGTAGTCACCTGCCACTGACTACAAACTGCAAGGACATCCCCTGCAGCCACCAGCACTGCAAAATCCTCCAGGCTGCGTTTCAAATGGGACAAGCGTGCATGCGGCCCAGATGGGCCCAGCACAAACCAGACAGACCCTGATGGGATAGACATAGTGCCCCTCTGCCCCCCCTTCCCCCTGCAGGAGTCAGGGTAACGTGGGGAAAGGGACAAAAGAAGGACCCAACATGTCTGGTAAACAAGTCTCCTGCTGGGGTAAGGGCACATGTGCTGGCCACTGCTTCCCCCCAGCCAGGCCCATGCTGCTGCCTTTTATGGCCACAGCCTGGCAGAGCCCCTTTGCATTGGGCAACTCTTTGCTGGCTTCAGTTGCCCTATGGGCCCAACTGAATCTCAGGCAAGATCTATATACAGGCTGCTTTGTAGTTGCCTTAACCATGCTTGCTTGCCTTGTGGGCTTGGAGCTGCCTCGCCTCGAGTTGCCTGGTCCAGAGCATGGGATGGAAGCCATGAGCCTACTCACTGCAAGCTAGAGGAGCCACAAGCCTTAGGAGCTGGAGCCAAGCCTTGCTTCCCCTTGCAACAAGGATTTTGCCATGCCTCAGTTTACCCAGGGAAGCCAAGAGCCCGTTGCAGCAATAGTGTTGTAACCAGCCCAGTGCCCTGCTGGAGCCAGACCAGCCCCAGGGCCGTGTGGCATTCCTGCCAGCAACCAGCCCAGCCTGCCACACCAGAGCACCCCAAAAAGCCTCAATGGCTAACAGCAGCAGCACTCCCCTCCCCGTGGGTGGAACCACCTGTGAGTAATTATTTCATTGCCTCTTTAGCTTAATAGTTCTTACCAAATCTCCCCACTCTGGTCAAGCCATATTGCTCCTGGGGTCAGAGTGGCTGGAGAGCAGCCAGGCAGAAAGGGACTTGGGGGTACTGGTTGGCAGCAGCTGAACATGACCCAGCAGTGTGCCCAGGTGGCCAAGAAGGCCAAGGGCATCCTGGCCTGGATCAGGAATAGTGTGGCCAGCAGGAGCTGGGAAGTCATTCTGCCCTGGACTCAGCACTGGTTAGGCCACACCTTGAGTCCTGTGTCCAGTTCTGGGCTCCTCAGTTTAGGAAAGATGTTGAGTTGTTGGAAGGTCTCCAGAGAAGAGCAACAAAGCTGGGGAGGGGTCTGGAGCACAGCCCTGTGAGGAGAGGCTGAGGGAGCTGGGGTTCCTTAACCTGGAGAAGAGGAGGCTCAGGGGAGACCTTCTTGCTCTCTACAACTCCCTGAAGGGAGGTTGTAGCCAGCTGGAGGTTGGTCTCTTCTCCCAGGCAACCGGAACAAGAGGACACAGTCTCAAGCTGTGCCAGGGGAGGTTCAGGCTGGATGTTAGGAAGAAGTTCTTCCCAGCAAGAGAGCTTGGCCATTGGAATGTGCTGCCCAGGGAGGTGGTGGAGCAACCATTACTGGAGATGTTTAGGAAGAGACTGGATGAGGCACTTGGTGCCATGGTTTAGTTGATGAGATGGTGTTGGTTGATAGGTTGGACTTGATGATCTCAAAGGTCTCTTCCAACCTGGTCAATTCTGTATTCTGTTATTTCTCCCAGTTTGCTTAAAATTGTTATATTTGCCTAAATCTTGTGCATTCCCACTGTAAATCTACATTCCTACTGTACATCAAACCTATTTGATGCATTTTGGCAATTTTTCATACAAATAAGAAGTTGTTTTCATTAATCTCCATATTTGCCATACCTCAGCTATAAATTCACACATTCATTAGTGTGCCTTGCCAGAATGGGAGCATTGCTTCACATTTGGACCTTACCCAACTTTGTTGAAACTTACCTAACTGCCCCTGAAAGAAAAGAGCTACTGGCAGCAACAGGAAAGCTCCCCAAGTTACTTCCCTCTCTTTTCTCTATCGAGGGGAAAAAGGAATGGCACACCAGCCCCTTCATAAGGCTCCCAGCCAGAGCAACTAGTTTAGGGACCAGGAGCCTGTGTTATAGCTAGAGCTTGTTTAGACTCTCCTTTTGTGCAAAAGGGACATAAAAAGAGACATAAAAGCTAGGTGGATTTACCAGCATGGGAAACTTGGACTTAAGCCACAAGATAAGAAGGAATCCACATGAAGAAAATTACATTTGCTAGAATTCCAACTCAGATTCTCCTTCTAGAGTTGCACAGGCAGTGACAGAACAGTTGGCTGCCTCGACCAGTTTACTCTCAGCAGCAACACAAAGCACGCCCATCATTTATTCAGCTCGAGTGTTTAAGACAAATCTTTCGCTATTTAGTGTGGGCTCTCTGCACTGGTGGAACACTCCACACTGAAAGCTGAAACCAGGCTCACCTGAAGACAATATTGCTGTGTGAACTGATGTTTTTTCCTCCATACATGGAAAGCATCCAAGCGGGGCGAGGCCTCACTCCCCAGAGCCTGTAACACTCTTCTGAAAGCGCACGGAAGTCCCATTTCTGAGGCTCAAACATATCATTGATGCCATCCGTGCACATGGGCATCACCATCTCAGTGCAAGCCTGAAAGAAAAAGCATGGCAACAAGATGTATTTGCAGGACACAGCCCACGAGATGCTAGTGCAGTATTAAAATAAGGTCAGGCAGGGTTTAGAATTACCAAGGTTGGAAGAGACCTTGAAGATCATCGAGTCCAACCTGTAACCATAACCTCACAACTAGACCATGGCACCAAGTGCCACATCCAGTCCCCTCCTGAACGCCTCCAGGGACGGAGACTCAACCACCTCCCGGGCAGCCCATTCCAATGACGAATCACTCTCTCGGTGAAGAACTTTCTCCTCACCTCCAGCCTAAACTTCCCCTGTTGCAGCTTGAGACTGTGTCCCCTTGTTCTGGTGCTGGTTGCTAGGGAGAAGAGGCCAACCCCTTCCTGGCTACAACCACCCTTCAGGTAGTTGTAGAGAGCAATGAGGTCTCCCCTGAGCCTCCTCTTCTCCAGGCTAAACAGCCCCAGCTCCCTCAGCCTCTCCTCATAGGACTTGTGCTCAAGGCCTCTCCCCAGCCTTGTTGCCCTTCTCTGGACACGTTCAAGTGTCTCGATGTCCTTCTTAAACTGAGGGGCCCAGAACTGGACACAGTACTCAAGGTGTGGCCTAACCAAAGCAGAGTACAGGGGCACAATGACCTCCCTGCTCCTGCTGGCCATACTATTCCTAATGCAGGCCAGGATGCGGTTGGCCCTCTTGGCTGCCTGGGCACACTGCAGGCTCATGTTCAGTCTCCCATCAACCAGTACCCCCAGGTCCCTCTCTGCCTGGCTGCTCTCCAGCCACTCTGACCCCAGCCTGTAGCACTGCCTGGGGTTGTTATGGCCAATGTGCAGAATCCGGCACTTGGATGTGTTCAATCTCATGCCATTGGACTCTGCCCATCTGTCCAGCCTGTCGAGGTCCCTCTGCAAAGCCTCTCTGCCCTCCAGCAGATCAACTCCTGCCCCCAGCTTGGTGTCATCTGCAAATTTACTGATGATGGACTCAATGCCCTCATCCAGATCATCAATAAAGATGTTGAAGAGCATGGGGCCCAGCACTGATCCCTGGGGCACACCACTAGTGACAGGCCGCCAGCTGGATGTGGTGCCATTCACCATTACTCTCTGGGCTCGGCCCTCCAGCCAGTTCCTAACCCAACGCAGTGTGCTCCTGTCCAAGCCACGGGCTGCCAGCTTGGCCAGGAGTTTGCTGTGGGGAACGGTGTCAAAGGCCTTGCTGAGGTCCAGGTAGACCACATCCACAGGCCTCCCCACATCCACCAGGCGGGTCACCTGATCATAGAAGGAGATCAGGTTGGTCAGGCAGGACCTGCCCCTCCTAAATCCATGCTGGCTGGGCCTGAGCCCCTGGTCATCCTGTAAGTGCTGTGTGATCGCACTCGAGATGACCCGTTCCATAATCTTGCCTGGCACTGAGGTCAGGCTGACAGGCCTATAATTCCCTGGCTCTTCCAACTGGCCCTTCTTATGGATGGGCACCACGTTGGCCAGCTTCCAGTCTTCTGGGACCTCTCCAGTGAGCCAGAACTGCTGAAAAATGATGGAGAGCAGCCTGGACAGCTCATCCGCCAGCTCCCTCAGCACCCTAGGCTGGATCCCATCCGGTCCCATGGACTTGTGGGGGTCCAAGCGGCTGAGAAGATCTCTAACTGTCCCATCCTGGAACAGGGGAAAACTATGCTGCTCCCTGGCTCCTTCTGCCAGCTCTGCAGGCCAGCTGTCTGGAAGCCGTTCTGTCCTGCTAGTAAAAATTGAGGTAAAGAAGGTGTTAAGCACCTCTGCCTTTTCCTCATCCTTTGTTACAATATTCCCCTCCATGCCCACCAAGGAGTGGAGCTTCTCCTTGCCCTTCCTCTTGCTATTAATATATTTATAGAAGGACTTTTTGTTGTCCTTCACAGCAGAGGCCAGTCTGAGCTCCAAATGTGCTTTTGCCTCCCTAATTTTCTTCCTACAAGACCTAGCAACATCCCTAAACATTCCATGGGTTGCCTCCCTTTTTCCAAAGATGATACACCCTCTTTTTTCCCCTTAGTTCCTTTAGAAGTTCATTACCCAACCAGGCTGGCCGTCTGCCCCGGCGGCTCATCTTCCGGCACACCGGCACAGCCTGTTCCTGCGCCTTCAAGAGTTCTTTCTTGAAGTAGGTCCAGCTCTCCTGGACCCCTTTGTTTTTAAGGGCTGTTTCCCAAGGAACCTTCTGAGTTAGTTCCTTGAGTAGCCTGAAGTCCGCCCTCCGGAAGTCCAGAGTGGAGGTCTTCTTGCTGCCCCTCTTGGCTTGGCTGAATACTGAAAACTCAATTATCTCGTGGTCACTGGTGCCTAAACACCCTCCAACCACCACATCACCCACCAGCCCTTCCCTGTTGGTGAAGAGGAGGTCAAGCATAGCCTTACCCCTGGTAGGCTCGCGCAGCACCTGGGATAAGAAGCTGTCCTCCATGCACTCTAAGAACCTCCTAGACTGCCTCCTCTCTGCTATGTTGTGATCCCAGCAGATATCAGGCAGGTTGAAGTCTCCCACGAGAACAAGGTTAGGCGATCTTGAGACAGCCTTAAGCTGCCTATAGAATGCTTCATTTTGATTGGTAATTACCAATTCAGTTTGATTGGTAATTACCAATTCAGTTTGATTGGTAATTACCAATTCAGTTTGATTGGTAATTACCATCAAAGAACCATAGAATCATTTGGGTTGGAAAAGACCCTTAAGATCAGAGAGTCCAACCATCAACCCAACTGCCAAGTCCACCACTAAACCGTATCACTAAGCACCACACCTACAGGCCTTTTAAACCCCTCCAAGGATGACTCTACTACTTCCCTGGGCAGCCTGTTCCAGTGTTTGGCAACCCTTTCTACTATCCCTCCACGGAGCCTCCCTACCCTCAAAAAGATCAAAACTTTCTCAACTCGATGTCATCTTTGAAGTTACTGAGGGTGCACCCTCATGGACATCACTGATCTTTAAAGCTATTAAAGAGAGCTCAAACCTGAGCCCTGGGGAACACCACCGGTGACTGGCCACCAACTGGATTTAACTTCTTTCCCTGCCAAGTCCTTAGGCCTGGCCATTCAGTCAGTTTGGGCTTTTTTTCCCCCAGCGGAAGGTACTCCCATCCAAGCCACGATCACTCAGTTTCTCTAGGAAGATGCTGTGAGACAGTGTCAAAGGCTTTACTAAGGGTCCAAATAAACAACATCCACAGACTCTCCCCCATCCACTAAGCTGGTCACCTTGTGATTGCCCATTGGAATCGGCTACCCGTGGAGGTTGTGGAGTCACCTTCATTGGAGGTGTTCAGGAGGAGGCTTGATGGGGTGCTTGGTGCCATGGTTTAGTTGCTTAGGTGGGTTGGATTGGTTGATGGGTTGGATGCGATGATCTTGAAGGTCTCTTCCAACCTGGTGTAGTGTATTGTATTGTCATAGAATAAAATCAGGTCAATCAAGCAGGACCTGCCCTTCATAAACCCATGCAGACCTGATCACACAGTTGTCCTGTACGTGGCATGATAGCCAAATACACAGAGGACAGTAGCCAAGAGCAGATGGTCACCATCTGAACATTAGTTCTTAACACTAGAAGCAGTTGCCCTGCTCCTCAAAGGGGAGACTGTCACATATGCTCAGTGAATGGGATGAATACAGCAGAGTGCCCTGGATCCCTTACTGCATGGATCTGTCTTTTTGTTAGATACTTGATGGTAAAGGTTTGGTCTCTGTGAGCTGCAGGATGAACAGCTTTAGTTAAATGAAACTACTATCAACATATCCTGACATATTTTCTTGCACCAGTTTGCGTGGACAGTTGGGGATTTAGAAGATCAAGATGGTGCTGATACCAATAATTTTCACTCCATATGAAGAGCTGAAATTCAACAAATAGCTAATAAAGACATAGCCTAAAACTCCTGGGAAAGCTGTCACTTGTGTGCCTTGCCCTCACCACCACAATCATACTTGTCCCATGCTTACATTTGCCATCAATACATTGATGATCTATGGTGCAATATTTTGACAGTTAAACCAGCTAGAGCACAAACAAACCTCACTGAGCCACAGCTTAGGGAGCACACATACCTGATAGTACCAACCCAGCTGGCCCAGATTTTTTGTTGCAGTCTCAGACATGTCTAAGCACGAGGCTTCTCCTGAATAATTGTAGTATAAATTTACTGCCCGAAACACATTCTGCAGCAAAAATTTGTCAGGAAGACTGGGGTCCTTCATGAACTTGCAGATTTCCTGCAACAAGGAGAGAAGAGGGATGATACCCAATGAGATGCCAATTGCTTTTTGAAGTACAGTCAGACCACTTCCAGAAAGTGCCTCTCTATGCAACGAAACACTGAGCATTATCATAAAAACTGTATTCCATTTCTGTACTCCATGCCCCTATGAAACTTCACATTTCCTGATTAAGGCTTTAAAAAGGGTGCAGCTCTATTATTTCATTCACCAAGCTTTTCAATATATTTACCACTCTTTAAAATAGGTAATGATAATACTTTTTCACTGGCCAAACAGTGCCTAGTTCCACCACCTCTTATTTTCCAACCAAAAAGAAGTAAGAAGTCTGCAATATTGCTGTGATGAAGGTGAGCACATTCCTTATATTGTACCAGATAGGAAACAAGCAAAAACAATTTCCAAGGTGAACATACCGCCCTGTGCAGACAGCCACATCAGGCAGATGCATGACCTTCCCTCCTGTTTCAGACAGCTCTACCCAAAGGAAGTTTTTAGTTTGTAATTAACTACTGTCAGCACTCACAAATATTCTTTTATCTACCTCACCTGCCATACACAATAAGCCAGAGCCATGTAAGGAAATTCAGCCAGCCTTAGAACAAAAATGCTTCAAGACAACAGAAATCTTTGAGAAAGCACTGCAGGTAAACAGAACTGCACAGCTGAAGATCTGCAAGCATGAAAAGAAATGGTTCTTTGAGAAATGACCCTGCAAGGATCCACATTTCTTCTCTCACTTTGATTGCAAGCTCTGCCAGCTAAGCCTGGCATCAGAAGCTCTACCTGCACGTGCTTTTTGTGCAGCATTTCTGTTCCTCAAGAAAGCCCTGCAGAAAACTGATGTTTTTCATGCATCCCTGGCACTTTTCTTCTTCCGGGCTCTACGAGCCCTACAAGCGTCAGTTAGAGAACCAGGACAGTATCTTATTGTGCATCAACTGGTGTGTTCCCTTTCTCAGCTGTGTTGGTTCTACAGAGCCAAAACTAAAGGAAAAGGTGCAGGCCAGGAGAGGAGGAGAAAATTACCCAAACCAAATGGTCAATTGTACAAGACATTGATCCTCAGTTACCTGTATAGGCCAAGCTGGCAGAGGCTGCAAGAAGTCAGCTTTATAGGGGTAGTTCACCATAGCCAAATTCACCCACGTTTCACTCAGCCAATTTTTCAGTGCAGCAACATCCTGAAGATTTTTTAATGGGCTGCACAAATGAAATGTGCTGGAGAGCCACTGTAAACCTGCACCTTTAGTTCAAATAATGAAAAGAAGTAACAAAACATATTGCACCATTAACACATAGGTCAATTGTGCTGCTGCTATAAACCCATTTTCACTTAGCATACGTAACCTGGTGAAATTATTCCATACACATGCAAGCACAGCAGATCAAATTTTAATCAGCACCTCTGAGTAAAGGGAAATGCAGTCTGCATACTTCAACACATGGGCATGTCACAGCTACGATAACAACCCACAAAACAAAGACAGATTCACAAGACATTTGGCTTTTTTTTCCCCATAGGAAGCAACATCAGGGTATGCAACTGAATATGAGCCAGTAGTGTGCCCAGGTGGATAATAAGGCCAGTGGCATCCTGGCTTGTATCAGAGATGCTGTGTCCAGCAGAAGCAGGGAGGCGATTGTCCCCTTGTACTCTGCTCTGGTGAGGCCACACATCAAGTACTGTGTCCGGTTTTGGGCACCTCAATACAGGAGAGATGTGGAGGTGCTGGAGCCAGGGCAGAGGAGGGCAAGGAAGCTGGGGAAGGGCCTGGAGAATAATCTTATGAAGAGTGACTGAAGGAGCTGGGGCTGTTCAGCTTGGAAAAGAGGAGGCTGAGGGGAGACCTCATCCCTGTCTACAACGACCTGAAAGGACACTGCAGAGAGGCTGGTGCTGGTCTCTTCTCACAGGTGATTTATGATAGAACAAGAAGGAATGACCTAAAGCCATCTGGTCCAATTCAGCCTCCTTGATTTTAATTGACTAATTCATCATACCAGGGTTTCTCTTTAGGACATTAACTAGCAAGATATATATATTTAATTTAATTTCTTTGCAGGAACACCTTTGAGTGAAGACATTTTCCCTGACACCCAGCCTTAACCTTCTCTGGTGCAACTTGAGGCCCTTTCTTTTTGTCCAATCAATTGCTACGTGGGGAAAAAGACAACCAACACTCACCTCACTACAATGTCCTTTCAGGTAGTTTAGAATCATGGAATCATTTAAGTTGGAAACAAAATTTAAGATCATCAAATCCAACTTATTTCCTAGCACTTAACCCATATGGATTGAGTGATTCTTCTATATCTGATTGCCTCACTTGGTATTTGAAGAATTTTTTGGTTGTTTTCAGAGTAGCAACCACCTGGCCTACTTTGTCAGAAACAACAAGCCTTGAGGCTGTGATCTGCAGGCAGCTCCTGTCTGACCTCATGGATGCTTGGACCTGGATTCTGAATTACACCAGGCCTGAACAAACCTGTGATCCAACAAAGCAGTCTACTAAAATACAGTTCATCTCATTTGGCAGTTCTCAGCACTAAATATAGTTTCTAAACCCAAACACATCCATGGGTGAAAGAGCTGTAACCTGAAGGGTGGTTGTAGCCAGGTGGGGTTTGGCAACCGGCAACAGAACAAGAAGACACAGTCTCAGGCTGCCTAGCAGGGAAGTTTAGGCTTGATCTTAGAAAGAAGTTCTTCACAGAAAGAGAGATTGCCCATTGGAATGGGCTGCCCAGGGAGGTTTTGGGGCATCAGCATCCCTGGAGGTGTTTAAGAAAAGCCTGGATGAGGCACTTAGTGCCACAGTCCAGTTGATTAGGGCTGGATGATCAGTTGGACTTGATGATCTTGGCAGTCTCTTCCAACCTGGTTGATTCTGTGATTCTTTCTGTGATTCTGTGATTACCAGCTTGCTAGTTTTATGAAGTCACAACAGAATCCTGAACATTATGACCCTTTGGGAAGAGCATTGGTGAGGTCCTACCTGTTGCGGAGAGGCGGCTAATGGCAGCCCAGGATTTCCGGATGCTCTCCGCACAGCCCACCCCACCCAGTCTGTAGCTGTTAGTCACTACACTGAAAAAAGTGCCACATGGAACCAGATCACCAAACTGCCAGATGGGAGCAGAGGCTGCCAGAGCTCTGCAAAGAGAAGTAGAAAGATCCTGAACGCCTGCAAAGTGAACTTCCATTTTCCAAGTCAATACCCTCCCCACGGCCACTCTGTGTGTAACATTCACTTGTGCAAAATTCCACTTGGACAGTGAACCCTGGAAGTGGGACTACAGAAGAGGCACTGTTTGGCTAATAAAGACAACTGCAGGTCAGCAGGCAGTGGATGCTGTCTATTTTTAGACCTATTTGTTAGTTTTGTAAAAACAATTATTATTAGCACTGACTTTATACCTAGTTTGGCTTTTTTAGGCTGGATGTTAGGAAGAAGTTCTCTACAGAGAGAGTGATTGCCCATTGGAATGGGCTGCCCAGGGAGGTGGTGGAGTCACCTTCATTGGAGGTGTTCAGGAGGAGACTTGATGGGGTGCTTGGTGCCATGGTTTAGTTGTTTAGGTGGGTTGGACACAATGATCTTGAAGGTCTCTTCCAATCTGGTCTATCCCATCCCATCCCATCCCATCCCATCCCATCCCATCCCATCCCATCCCAACTTCCTGGTGACTTGGGGCAGGTCTTCATTCTCTCCAGTGCCTCTGGGAAAGAAGAACAGTAAATTTCCTTACCTTTATCTACTACAGAGTAAATGTTTGTGGACAGGGGCTCTCTTCAGCTGAGTGTGCATAATGTCTATTGCACAATGCACTAAGCATAGCGCTGCAAAACTATTCCACAGGTCTGCATGCAAAAGCTGTTAAAGGTTGCAAGTCTTGGGCACTAACAAAGATATCAGTAAACACAAAGCAGAAATTCAGACTTGCTTTGGTCATTATTTTTCATTCTCACCCAGCAACTAGACATTAAGGAAACTCAAATGAAGAGAGCCCCAGCCACAAAAATCTACTCTCTTATTAGAAAATAAAGGTAGGGAAATTACCATTCTTGTTTCCCAGAAGAACTGAAGGCAGTAAAGACCTGCCCTAAGTCACTGTGGAAGTATGGTGACCCTAAAGACACACACACACACACACACACACAAACAAACAAAACCAAACCCAAAGCCAACCAGCCACCCAAACCCAACCAAATAAAACAAAAACCCCCACAAAGTAGGTGCAAAAAATCACTGTTCACAATAATTGTTTCTACAAAACTAACAAATAGCTCTGAAAATAACTGCAGGTCAGCAGGTACTGGATGCTGTGTGCCGCTATTAGCCAAGCAGTGCCTCCTCTCAAACTCAAGGTAGCTTAATTCTCCTCCCAGTAGTGAAAAGTTCGAGCCAGCTGGAACTATTGTACTTCTCCCAGTGCTGTAGTATTCATAGCATGGATGTAACAAATGTCTGCTCTGTGTCTGTACTCACCCAACTACCACATGGGGGTACTTCATCCTAAACCAGGCTGCAAGCATTCCTCCATAAGACCCTCCTATAGCTATGACAGGACTGTAACGGGCTCCTGCAGTGGTCATCTTCAAGTACTCAATGAGTACTGCAAAGTCAGCCAGAGCCTGCTCTGAAGTCAGGTAGTTCAGATGCTTGGAATCCTGAGACAAAAAGCAGGTTACATACAGCACAGAAATTATTTCCAGCAGCAATCTTTCTACTCCCCACAGCAGCTATGAAGTTCTGAATCTGAGTCTGAACACAAATTAAATACTCCTTGCAGCTGTCCCCTGAAGTGCTAGGAAATCTCAGACACTTTTTTTTTAATCCCAGAGTTGGTAGTTAAAAAATAAAATTGTTGTGTGCTTCTAGCACATTTAAACCTGCAATGTGGTGGGTTGAAGTTTCCCCCCAGCATTAACTTTTTGCTAGACCAACTCAAGTTAGAAGCAAATGAGGCTGTATTTACAAGCAGAATCTGCACTCTGCAATGGAATGCAATGAATGTGTACAAAACATACAGGAGTTACAATATGATACAGGTATTTACCATCAGCAAACAACATGAAACACCCTGGTCAAAAAAAGACCAGGAAAGCTGTTCCACTGCCCTCCAACCCACCCTGTCCCAAGAGAGAGAAAGCAGTGGGTTAGACTTATCCAAGGCCAGCCAGAAGCACATTATCTCTCCTGAGCAAAGCAAAACAGCCAAAATCAGAAGAGAAAAGGGAATGGGGAGAATTGTTATGGTACAGCTCCTCTTACCCCAGACATTTATCCAATGCATTTGTTTAGAATAACCTTTTGTTTTCCTTTTTATTCCCAATAGTAATTTATTTATATTTTTCTACTTTTCTGCTCAAAATCTGCAGCTAAATTTTAAAGGCATAGCCTAAAACCACCACAAAATCTTCCTCAGGCTACCAGTCACTGCACTGGCTAAAATTACAATAGGCAGAGTTATGCTTGAATAGAACATGTTTAATAAAAGACAAGAGAGACTTACACTGAAGGACTCGTTCCCAAAGGGCAAAGATTCTCCATAGTATCTGTGTTCAGCAAATACCAACATAGCATTCAGTTCTTCAGCCACATCCCACATGAAACCCTAGTTGGCAGAAAACAGACATTTCAATAACTTGAACCAATCATTTTCAAAGTCTCTGCTTTCAGCCTGTTGTCTTTCAAATCTTATTCTGTTCTCAGAAAGACATAACCATCAAAACACAACTCAAAAGGATTTGTTTATGTTTCTTAAGCATCACTGAAATAAGAAAACAGATATCCATCCAGACAGGGGCACAGAGAAAATGTGTATTCTAATGCTGAAAAATACTAAGCAGTACTGCTTTGTGAGTGCATATGGGCAACCCTGCCAGAATTCTTATGGCATGAGCTTGATGCATAGGAAATGGAAAACACCACAGGAGAAAAACATACACTTGAGTTAGGACTGCACAACAGAAACCACAGCATGTGTTGGCCAGTAAGCAATAACCTGGAGCATTGCAATAGGCTATGTTCAACTAATAAATAACTACAAGTTGTTATTACTTGCTGACAGCAGCTTGTTACCACCAGTTATGGAAACAGGCAGACAGAGATTGCCTGCTGACAGAACAAAGTGTGTAGGCAGTCCTTAGCTGCTTTGAGCTCAGCACATGCCACCTCCTGTTGTGTTACTGGACTTTGTATTCAAGTGGCTGAAAAATATCCACACACTCCATTCTGCACTCATACCAGCCAGAGAAGTAAAAACTTCTTGTCAGGGAACAAGAATCATCTCTCTTCCATTTCCAGGCCACTTCATTTCACTCTTTCTGTTTTTTAAGTGAAAAAAAAACCACCACACAAGCAAAACACCCCCAAACCAAACCCACAGACACACACAACCAACCCCCACACCAGAAAACCCTCCTATTTTTGCTTGGGAAGTCTAAAGTACTAGGATGGGTGCAGTCTGCTCCAAAATTTCTTTACTTGAGGCATTTTATAGTGTTTCCTCTAGAAGTTTCTTCACTACTCCAGGAAGTTAATTAAAGTGCATCCCTCTGATTTCTATGGGATTTGAAGAGGACTCTGAACCCCCCAAAGCTTTTCCTGTGCTTCCACTTCCTCCTCCTCCTATAACAATCGTAACAACCACTACAAACTGCGCTTGAAATGATATTCTGACAATGTCGCCTTGGTCTGCCTTATTTTTTTCAGTACACCACTGCTGGAAAGAAGGGCCACAAGGATGAGCAGAGGGCTGGAGCACCTCTCCTATGGAGACAGACTGAGGGAGTTGGGGTTATTCAGTCTGGAGAAGAGCAGGCTCCAAGGAGACCTTCCTGTGACCTTCCAGTATCTTAAGGGGGGAATATAAGAAAGCTGGGGAGGGACTTTTTAGGATATCAGGCAGTAATAGGACTAGGGGAAATGGAGTAAAACTAGAAATGGGTAGATTCTGACTGGATGTTAGGAAGAAATTCTTCTCCATGAGGGTGGTGAGACACTGGAAGAGGTTTCCCAGGGAGGTGGTGGAAGCCTCATCCCTGGAGGTGTTTGCAGCCAGGCTGGATGTGGCTGTGAGCAACTTGCTGTAGTGTGAGGTGTCCCTGGCCATGGCAGGGGGTTGTGACTGGCTGGTCCTTGAGGTCCCTTCCAGCCCTGACAGTTCTGTGATTCAATAGTCTCTTTTCCACACACCGTGTTGTTGCAGAACCATGTAATGTCTCCTTCATTGCCTGTATAAAACAGTATTGGTCCATTGTCTTTCTTCCAGTGCTGATCTGCTACTAGATAGCGCTGCTGGAATGTATGATTTTCATCAAATCCAAAGTGATCAACCTGTAAGAACAAGGAACAGCAGGGTGTTCAGAAGGGTAAAGCTGATCCTGCAGCACACTGCAAGCGTTGACAGCCACTTCGCAGATGATGCACAGGAAACTTAAAACGAATAAATAAAGGCAACAAAGTTTTACTAAGATGAA
Organism: Picus viridis; assembly: GCA_033816785.1. Classification (NCBI taxonomy): domain Eukaryota; kingdom Metazoa; phylum Chordata; class Aves; order Piciformes; family Picidae; genus Picus; species Picus viridis. The sequence goes on along the minus strand of CM066566.1, from coordinate 1,571,736 downwards.
AAAAAAAACCCACAACAGTGAATTTAATTTACATTCCCAATACATCTAAATTCTCCTGCCTTACAAAGGAAAGCTGCCAAAGTTAGAGGTGCATATGCTGAAGGGGAAACATTATCTTCAGCTATTAAAAATAATATCCATCCCCTTTTTATAGGATAGTACTTAATATGAGACATTCTAAATGCATTTGGGAAACCAGACACATCTGCTGAGGGTTCCCAAAGAGTCTGATTTAACAAAACTGTACCAAAAAGCAAAAGGAGTCATTGTACTGCTCTGGTTTGAGCCTTAGAAAAATTCTTACTATTATGTACTTTAAAAAACTCCCAAAAATACACAACCCCCGCTTCACTCTGCCACCTGTTCCTTCTCCTTTCAGCACAAGGCAGAAACTTAAACAGAAAGTGGTTTGGTTTTAATTCTTAGACAATATTACCTCTCTGTAGTTGTGGCACTGACAGCTTTTTCAGCTAGTTTTATGGAGGGCTTCTCCTCCTCTCCTTGCAATTTCTGCTAATTCACATACCCTCCCCGCTTCTTTCCTCTGCCACACGAACGCTGCAATGCTCTACAGACCACTCAGCCCAAGCCCCGCAGTGGTAGCTTTATTCTCCCATTAGAAAATGAATTTCAGGTCAGGTTTTCAGCTTTTATTCACACTGCCTTGTATGCTCTGTCCCACTTGACTCTTCCCCAGGCATTCCTCCATAGTGGAAATGTCATCAGTTTCTTTCACAACCCCCTGCACAGGCTGGAAAATTCACACAAGCTATTACTACTAAAAATTAAGGAAAAAATAAACCCCAGAACTACTCCAGAAGCACTGTGATGCTTAATTATCATGTCTCTGCAAATCCTCCCTCTTTTTGTTTATCATCTGAAGGTGACCTGTAGCTTCCCAGTTTTGACTTCCATCAGCACAAAGCAGCATCCTTTCTCTTCATGGTTTCTCGCTGGTGGTAACAGCCTGACACCTGCTGGCTTGACCATCTCTGCTCACCCATCTGCCTTTACACCAGCAGCTGTACCGGTTCTCCCAGATGCTCCAGGAACCAACCTTTCACAGGTCCTGTTTTGAGAACGTCCTCAAGTTAGGGTTGAAAAGCAGTAAACTGCACACAAATGCAAGCACTAGCAGCTAAGCTAGTGACCTAACTGCCAGGCAGATTCCTCCAGGCAGCTCAGGAAAGCCTAACTCTTGACCTGCAGGATGCAGCTACTCCACACCATGTGCCTCCATTTGCTTTGGGTCACAAGAAGTTAAGATTATAGCCAGCTGCAAAGTGTCTTCCAAACACTCAAAACGTGCTAGCTCTTGGATTGAAATGAGAGGAACAGCTGAAGTTCTGTGCATGGGCTTGAGAGACATTTTCAACCTGAGCAAGTTAACTTCAGTGACTGATTCCAGACCACAATGAAACTAATTTAGGTATGTTCTACAGTTTTGGTCACTGGGTCCATTTCCTACTTACTCCTAAGTAGGAGGTTCTGTATCATGCACATATAAGTGCTGACTTATGTTGGGTCTATTTTACACTGACAGCTCATCTGTTCTTTTTTCCTTTGCACAGTTACTGTTAATTTCTGTATCAAACACAATGAAGAGTGATTAGATGCAGTAATTAGATACAGTAAGGCAGAACAAGGTCAGCAACTGAAAAAAGGCCTTTGCCTGCAAGACCTTCTGCCAATTAAAGCAAAAGATTAGATTAGGTACAATAAAAAAAAAGTCACAGTATAAACTGTAAGACCGTCAGCAAGTACAGCTAGTACATCTGTGCTGGCTGCGGAACGGGGAGAAGCATCTTTTGCTATTTAACTTCTCTGGTTAGGCTGCTAGCCAGATAGGAAAAATAGGTCCATATGTCCTGTCTTTTATGGAATCATCTAAAATTAAACATTCATCTTCAAAACTTGATTCTGCATCCTTCCTGCCTGCAGCCACAGTGCCAACTACAAGAACAAACCACAGAAAGTATTCGGCTTTCCGGGACTACAGAGACACGTAGCAAAACCTCCTCAGTGCAGGCAGCTCAACATGCAACAGATGGAAAACACACAGGGAAGGAACACAGAAACACTTTAAAAATCAGAATAGTTTAATGGATAAGCATTCTCTGGCATCAGGCTGAAGTTACTCAGTGAGGTACTGTGTAGAATGGGTACTAAAGCCTATCTCACTGCTCCAGTTCCACAGGGCCTGGCAAATTAGTGTAGTAATATTCCAGCGGGAATGTATTTTCACAAGGTATGACTAATTTTCTTTAGAGATATGATTCCACACATGATACGACATGATGCCAGTCTGCTCCCACAAAACAAACCTCAACATTCCAGTGCTCAAGTCTCCTTCTCAGCAAAGAGAGGAAGAAAACTACAGTAACCACGTTGATCTAAGTGTCGTGATTCTCCATCTTGACTCTAAGCCACGCTGTAGGCTCATTTGGTGCCACAGGTCATGTTCTTCTTTCACATTCCCCCTTAATCTGTAAGGTGTCGATGCCCTGCAGCAGCTCAACTACCCCTGTCCATTACATTCATAACACACAAACCCAAGGAGACGTGCAAGATCCCAGGGAAAAAATAAAAATGATAAATAGCAAGTACCAGTCACTCGATTAAAGAGCAGGAGCTCCTTTATTGCGAGATGGGGCTTCACACCTCTTAGCAACTTGTCTTTCCAGAGGAACGACCCATAATACGACTATAAAAGCCATAATGTTTGTCAGGCAGACAGAGGACAAGAGCAATGTCACAGCTGCTGGTTACTGCCAGGAAACTCAAATTCTGAATGCAGAACATCAAAAATCAGCTTGGAGGTGTCCCAAGGAGCATCTCTTCACAAGAGTAAACGCTGTTTCAAGAAGTGCTAAGTCAGAGAACTATCACAAGAATCAGTATAACACTGAGAAGGCAGAGGTTTGGACACAAAGGGAAAGTTTGGGGTCAAGAGCAGCAGATGGAGCTGTCGGGTAGCTAAACTGCGCTGCTGCAGCAGCATGCAGGGCTGCGCCCGGGAGCTGCTGGTTCTTACTCAACAAACGTTTTCTGACACCGTCCTTTATAGCAGCTCACTTGCCAACAAGGGGCTGTTCAGTCTGGAGAAGAGAAGGCTCCGAGGTGACCTCATTGTGGCCTTCCAGTATCTGAAGGGCGCTACAAGAAGGCTGGGGAGGGACTTCCCGGGCTATAGGGTAGTGATAGGACTAGGGGGAATGGAATGAAGCTGGAGGTGGGGAGATTCAGGCTGGAGGTGAGGAGGAAGCTCTTCACCGTGAGAGTGGTGAAGCCCTGGAATGGGTTGTCCAGGGAGGTGGTTGAGACGCCATCCCGGGAGGTGTTTAAGCCCAGGCTGGATGAGGCTGTGGCCAGCCTGATCTAGTGTGGGGTGTCCCTGCCCATGGCAGGGGGGTTGGAACTAGATGATCCTTGTGGTCCCTTCCAACCCTGACTGATACTATGATACCATGAAATAACCCCCACAGTGAGAATTAGCAAAGTGCTAACCCCCTGTCACAGTTTAGAGCTAGTGCCTAGCTTAGACAGTCACTGCAAATAAGCATTTTTCCACAGACTTCGCATCTAAAGAATACGGGATTGGACACAGAACAATGCAAGAGAACTTTGTATCCCCCCACTGGTTTGTTAGAAATCTTATCTTTTGTACCACAGAGAGCTCTCTCTCTTCTCTCCCTGTGCCTTGCTTGCTGCTTGTCTCTGTGACCTTGCTCCTGCCAGAATAATCTCTTGTTTTGGCTGTGTGTGTGAGGTACCAGGGCGGAGGGGGAAGACAGGACCAGGCTAGCTGCATGTAGCCTCCTTTGGGGCCTTTGTGTGCAGAGGGGATAAGGGGGAGAAGAGCTCAATTATTGTGTAAGGGGGTATTTCTGATGTTGTTGCATTGTGGATATATGTGAATACACCCCGGATATGTTTATTGCCTTTTACAATTTTATATTTAGTCCACTTTTGTAAGTACAACTTCATTTTGCTTCCAGAATTCCAAGTCACTGTGGCAAACAGGGGTAAATCTGCCCCTTGTTAGGGTACAAATCCAACCTACACCACCACAAACAGTGAGTAGTGTATTTCATTACTCAAAGCATCCAGGTAAGTTTTTAAGTTAGACTTCATTAAAAAACTTGAACCAGCAAATTTCTTCTCCACACTTAACACAAGAGGAGTAGGACAAAAGCAGTGACTTCAAACAGACTCAGTGAGAGCAGACCACAACAGCAAACGAAGACAGCAGGTGAGTACACATGACAAAACCTTAACTGTCAGTGAGGTTAAGGTACAGATCAGCACATACAAGGTTTTGCTAATTACAATTCTTGTACTTGCTGCTGACCTCCTGGCAATAACTGTGAGAAGGGCCTGAGCAACCCAACACAGCTCTGAAATTGGCCCTGCTTTGAGTGGGAGCTGGGACCAGATGACACACGGAGTTCTCCCTCAAAATTAAAATATTCTAGGATGAATCCAGTTACACAGCGTGGTGAGGGCTGCACTAGAGCATGTACATAAAATAGTGATTCATCAGGTATTAATTTCACTAATATGTGAATATTAATTTTTATTAATTCATATTCATAAATTAGTAACCTCTTCATCACACACAGCCAAAAGCTTTCAGCTTCCCTGAATGGGACTAGCCAGCAAATTTGGTTAGAATATGTTCTACAAATGGAAGTATGATGCACATAAAATGCCAACACAGATATGGTCACTCTGGTATTAATGAGTACAAACAGAAAGAGAAGCGGCGAAAGTAATTAAGGCATTGTCAGCTGAGGTAGGCAGGATGGAAATACTTTGGAGAGCTGCAACTCTGAGCCAAAGCAAGTGAGCAACAAAATTTCAGCTCCATGTACAGAAATCTTCATGAGCCTTGTTTGATTAATAAAAGGAATCACCTATTTTCCTGCACATCTTTGAGTCCAAAGACTTACAAAGCATTTGGGGAAAATACAAGCACACAACAGACTGCTTAAGAGGCAGCCACTCCCCAAAGCATGGCTGCTGAGCACCACACTCATGGAGGTGCGGCAGGCAGCACCACAGGTTAGTGCCCAGGAAGCTGACAAGAGCTCCACACTGAAGGTTCAAGGCAGCAGCTTTGTTCCTTCAGCTCAAAGAAACTTTCTACAGCAAAGGGCAGCTCATAGGCTCAGGTCAAAAAGCCTTCTCTAGACTGGTCCAGTCTCTGACCAAATCTACATTGAAAGGAAGGGCAATAATCCCAACTTGCTGCCTTCCACTTCAAGTACATGGCATGTTCCTTTGACTTTACCTTATATGTGGACATGTATCATGTGCTTCTCTTGAGCCATCTGTGATGACTTATCTCAGGGTAAGGTTTTTTAATACACTTTGTTGTTGTTTTGGAAGCCCATCTAAAATAAAACAAGTCACTGCCACACATCTCTCCTGGGGGTATGACAAAAAAAGGGCACAACAAACACCAATTACTTACTGTACAGATGTTAGCCTGCTTAATGTACTCCTGGCAGTATTCAGGAATTATGGCCATGACTAAAGTAAAGGCAAAACAGGACATGTAGGCTAAAACCCACTTCCTCCTCAGCAGCACCTTAAGGTCATTAGTGATTACAGAGAGAGGACAGCAAGCCCAAGTCTTTTGGTCTGTCTGTGGGTTTTTTTTGGTTTGGGTTTTGTTTGTTTTTTGTGAAGGCTATAATTCACAGCTTCTAACTGGAAGCAGTCAATGTCATTCAAGGCAGTAAATCAGCACCTGACAGGTTTAAGTTTGAGTTTCTGGCAAGATTTTGAGCGTCTGAAAGCTTTTCTGTCACGCCTTGACGTTCAGTCCTCTGTGCCACAGCTTTATTTTCCCAAACTTGCATATTCTCTATGAAAGCGTCAGTTGTACTGAGGAGAAGCCAGGGGTTTAAGAGTCATGTTCCACCCTCCACATGTTCATGGAGTTGTTTTGAGTGCCCATCCTGTCTGAATTATTTCCTGAGGACAGGAAGATACAGGATAGTCTGAGGATATCCTTCTGCGTGAACAGCAGTGTAGGTAGTAGCCTCTTTGGGATTTCACTGATGTGTTTCTATTTCTGGTTTCACTCCTGACAGGCTGTGGGACTCCAGACCAGTTAGCTGGCTCCATTAGTTTTGTTTCCTTTCTTCTTCTCTAATCTTTGTTTCCTCCATTCAATTTGGAAGTCCAGGAGGGCAGGAACGGCCTTGCCATCTCTGCGTGCACCAACGTGTTCAAGGAGGCGCCAAGTTTTGTTACAAGTGTTACTACATACAAATTAAATAATCGAGCCCACAAAAACCCACTACAGTAATAGAATACCACGACAAAATACTGACTCAGACACCATTTATGCCTTCATAGCTGGGGAGACACACAACGAGCAATGAAAGCTAATTAAAACCTGGTTTAAAAAGTCTGCCCCCAGCACTGTTGTTGCTGCTTTGTTTCCTGCCACTGCACATTATGTGTATCACAGCCTGCCAGGCCTGCAGCTTCATCTCACCAGCAGCTGGTAAGATCTTCTGTTTGTCCCTGACCATTTAGCGCAGAAAAAAGGAAGACAAGAAAAATCAAGCTGAGCTTTGTCTTATCTTTTCCATTTTGAATGCAAGGAATGAGATATTTCCTTGCTTTCTAAGGCTTATACAATGGTCAGCAGAGATTGAAGATTACCACCAGTCTGTTTAAATGCTTAATCATTTGATGCCCTGTGGAAGAGCAGGGAGATGGAAACTACACCTTCTTGCATGAGCTAGGTTAACTCACTCACCTGAACATCCTACACAAAAAATGTGAGAAAGTTGGAAGAGATAGACTCTATCATAGAATCAGTAAGGTTGGAAAAGACCTCAGAGATCATCAAGTCCAACCTATCACCCAACACCTCAGGACTAACTAAACCATGGCTTCAAGTGCCACATCCAATCCCCTCTTCAACACCTCCAGGGATGGTGACTCCACCACCTCCCTGGGCAGCACATTCCAATGGCAAATTACTCTTTCTGGGAAGAACTTTGTCCTCACCTCAAGCCTAAACTTCCCCTGGCACAGCTTGAGACTTTTGGGTAGTTGTAGAGAGCAAGAAGGTCTCCCCTGAGTCTCCTCTTCTCCAGACTAAACAACCCCAGCTCCCTCAGCCTCTCCTCACTGTAATTTTCCACACTCCCTGTAATTCAGGAAGTTTTGTCCACTGGATTTAATTTTATTTCATTATTGTGTCACATTTAACAAAACATGGAGACAGAAGATAATCATGAACCAGCAATTTACTCATGTGGCCAAGACAGGCAATGGTATCTTGAGGTGCATTAACAAGAGCATGACCAAAGGGTTGAGGGAGGTTCTCCTCCCACTCTGCTCTGCCCTAGTAAGACCCTGTCTGGAGCACATGTCCAGGTCTGGGCTCCTCAGTTCAAGAGGCAGATGGAACTACAGGAGCAAGTCCAGCAGAGGGCTATGAAGATGACAAGGGGACTGGAGCATCTCTCATAAAGACAGGCTGTGAGACTTGGGACTGTGCAGCCTGGAGAAGACTAAGCAGTGATCTTCTCAAGGCTTATCAGCATCTAAAAGGCAGGTGCCAAGAGGCTGAGGCCAGACTCTTTTCAGTGGTGCCCAGTGACAGAACAAGGGTCAAAAGGCACAAAAAGGAGCACAGGAAGTTCCGCTTGAACATGAAGAAAAACTTCTTTAGTGCCAGAGCACCAGAACAGGCTGCCCAGAGAGGCTGCGGAGTCTCCTTCTCTGGAGACTTTCTAAACCTGCCTGGATGCGTTCCTATGCAACCAGCTCTAGGTGAACCTGCTTTAGCAGGGGGCTGGACTAGCTGATCTCCAAGAGTCCCTTCCCACCCTTACCATTCTGTGATTACAATATGCAGGCTTTTTGCCAGTTTAATGTAAACATTTATTCTACTAGCAATGGCCTAGAGCAAATGTTTCAACTTTTTTCTGGGGTTGGAATTAGGATTCAGGTGAACTTGCTCCCCAGAACAAGTGCAGGCTTAAGATCCTTGTAATGGAGGGAACTCTTCCATTGTCATTATGGCGTTGTGAACACTGATCTTTAACTAGAATCGTGCTCCATGTGTTTTACTGAAGCTTCTTTTATGCTGCAGAAACCACGTCACCTGCTCTTGGGAGACTGCCACTGTTAACACAGTTTGCTTTTAGCACTCATTTATCACTTCACTGATTAAAAACCACGGACAAGGAAAGCCTCAAACAGGAACTCTACCTCTGCCCTGAGTCATGGAGTTTGGACTAAGCACTTGAGAAGACCAAACAACAGTACATGCTGCAGGAAAGCACCAGGCTATTCAGGTCAGCCTTTGTTAGAAACAAACAGTTCCCAAACAATACATGACTGAACTTTTTTTAATGTTGGAAACCCAAGCAGCTAAGGAGAACACAAACAAATTGCTTTCACCCTCCACAAACCATTAGGAGACTTTGTGCTGCAACTGGAAACTCCAGATTCTGTTTACAACATAAAGAGGAAGTCTCTAAACATATTTATGCTTTAATGACTTAGGTGAGAATCCTGCAGTAGTCACAGGGAAGATGCAATCCCTTGTTATAACTCTCCCGGGTGGAAGGACAGCTCAAGAGGTCACAGAGGTCCTTCCAACACGTTGTGCCCCACACCCGACGGCTGCAGAGCTCCAGCACAAGAGAGAGAACAAGGCAGGAATCACTTCAACTCTTCAATCAGCTTTATAGCTTACAGTCCCCAGCCACGCTCTCCATTTCCCTGACACTCCTCCAAGCAATAGAAAGGCTTGTGTCTCCAGCAGCCACAGAAACTCAAACCAAACCACTATGGCAGTAAAACCCCCAAATATCCATGTGATTGCTGCTTCCACTTAAGGCATTATTACCCTGGTTGAGCTCTGCTGGATGAGGGATGGGGCAATACATATGGAACAACCAGGTCAGAGCTGTATTACCCCAAGGGCTTCACAGGGCTGAAATAAACATGGAGAAGATACAGTACGCCAGTAAAAATGAAGTTACCTTGTGAAAGGTCTCTCAAACCCTTATCAGACCTAAATTAAAGGTCTGTAACTTTTTCTACCTGCCCTCCAAACTGAATTACAACTTCATCACATTTGAAGGATTGCATCCACCACCAGCCCCACACATGCTGCATCCCCAGCACCTCCTCTCTTTTCCCAACTCTCTGTCCTCTGCTTTATCATGCTTCTCAGTGTATGTGTTGGGGGACTCTCCTCACACTAACAACCTGATCATAACTTGTCAAGGACACAGACCTTCACATAGGCCAGGAAACCTTTCTTTGTTGAGGCAGGTTCCCCTACACTGCTCTGGTTTAAGACTCATCCTGACAGGGTGCTGGGCCATCACATTTAAACTACACCACCACCCAGAAAGGATGGACCAGATGACTCTTGGGGTCTCTTCCAACCTGGCATTCTATGAACAGAAAAAAACTGGACACAAACCTTTAATATGTCATAGGTTAAGCAGCATACAAAATATTCCAGTTTTGCTGAGAATATCCTGAAGTTTTGTGTAGGACTTACTGTTTAAACAAAAGATGTTTCAAAGTAAGTTCAGTCTCCTCTGACCAAAACATTGGAAAGGCTTCCTCAGTCCTTCTCTTTTAAGCAAAAGACATGAAGATGAACAGCATTTCAGATTCCAAACAGTATTTTCATTTAGTCAAATAAAATATCTCAGATGCCTCTACCCATCCCACCCAAAAGGGACAGAACTTTCTGCTTTACTGAATAATGCCAGCTCGAGTTTAATCTTTCCAAATATGTCCCAGATTTTCAGAGCTACAAAGACAGTTGCTCTTTTTTCCTTCCTGCCACTATTACTTGTATTTTTTATTTCTACAGCTAAGTCCACAGGGCATCCATGGAAGAAGAGGCAGATGTAGTGATAGCAAACAGGAAAACTATCCTGTCAGCCATCCAGGCATTCTGCTAATGAGACAAAGCACAGGTGAAATGGTAAAAGCTCAGTGCAGGGTTGGCAGGTTATTTGTATTAAGGCAATTAATACCTACATAATGTATTCAGATACACAAGTGCTATAGCTTTTACATGTGCCACTGTGGATCATTTACTTAATAGCCTCCAATTCTAACAAGCATGAAGGGGGGAAGAAAATTTCAGAATAGCAAGCATCAAAGCAGCAATTAGTCATACAGCCCTGATGCAATACCAAAACCACCACACAGCAACTTCTGCCTTGGCAAGCTGGCAACATCTCTGAACACAGAACAGCAGCTTTTTGCTTGCAGGGTGTTCCCAGACATTGGGACATGGAATTATAGGGAGACCAGCAGCATTCAGGGAAATAACATCCATGGCTCCCTGCAGATAAAGAGTCTCTCTGCAGATTGCTCTACTTCACCACAGAAACCTCCAGGTCTCTTGTCACAACCATAAAGTTCTCCAGTGGCTGAAAAGCTCTAGCAAACGTGGACAAACAATGGGTGTTTATACCAGTGCACTTGCCCCCAGGGAACATAAGTGCTTTTCTTCTCATAGCAAAGCAACTGCATTACCATCTAAGGGAAGCAGTTGAGGTCCCACCCCTGAAGATATTCAAAGTGAGGCTGGACAGGGCTCTGGGCAACCTGGTCTAGTTGAGGATGCCCCTGCTGACTGCAGAGGGGATTGGATTAGATGACCTTTGGGGGTCCCTTCCAACCCAACCCATTCTATGAAATATAGGCTTTCAGATTGTTTATACAAAACAGAATCTTCTATTTCCCTTTTTCAACTTTAAAATAGGCAAGAACATTTTGTTATGAACTACCCTGGCTCAGAACAGACATTGCTAAAAGCCATTTCCCACCACTTTGTAGGTGAGGAGCTCCTGCTTAGGAGTTAAGGAAACTCTACATTCCTCTCCTGGTAGCAAGGACTCACAGGAGTGAAAACTGTACACTTGGAGGTGGCCTGCATTTTATCACTGTCTAGGAAACACCACAGAAACATCAGCACTCCCAGAGCAGCACACAGGTCTGAACAACCTTTGTGGAAGACACTGTTTTCAGTGAATCATGCAGTAGGGCAAAGCAAGCTGCTGCTTTGGGGCACAAATCAAGTGTTTTGTTAATGCTAGTTCTGCTTTCACCCACTTCCTCCAGTTCAGCCCGGCCTCAGTCCACACTCTGCTGAAGTCAAAGGGTCTGGTGCCCACCACTTTCTGTTCCTGGTATCTTGAAAGGAAGTTCTACATTGAAGCTACCACATTAGCTTACCTAGGACTACTTTTTCTACACTAGGCCCCTGTATAGATGCTTTTTTATGAAGGTTGTTTTTGTCTCACAATGCAAGAAAACTTAGGCCTTTTGGAAGCAAAATAAATTAATGGAGATTGAAAGGAGATATATCACCACCAGCTGGATATGGACACATCAGGTGTGTCCATATCAGTCAGAGACAGGAGCTAGAGCACAAAAATCACAGAATTGTCAGGGTTGGAAGGGACTTCAAGGACCATCCAGTTCCACCCCCCCGCCACGGGCAGGGATGCCCTCCACTAGATCAGGTTGCCCAGAGCCACATTCAGGGATGGAGTTTCCACCACCTCCCTGGGCAACCTGTTCCAGTGCCTCACCACCCTCATGGTAAAGAACTTCTTTCTAACATCTAATCTAAATGTACCCTGCTCTAGCTTGGATCCACCCCCCTAGTCCTATCACTACCCAGCACCCTAAAAAGTCCCTTACCAGCACAGTAATGTAGCTCCCCACACATTCCCATCCCATGCAAGGCAGAGCTCTCAGTGAATGCTCTCCTCTGCAGAAAAGGGACAAACCTCTCAAATCTTACTTACAAGTGCCTTTTCTGGACAATCTTCACCAATCACACTCACTTTAAGACTGACACGAGGTTAAGCTTGTGCATAAGCTTTGTCTTGGCTGTAGGAATGAATAATGGAGAAAGGCATTACATCAAATTGAAGACAGACACAAGAGCCCAAAAGGATCAAAAGTTTTGTTTCTTTGCTCGCTCTCTGTGTTCAGAGAGCAGCATGCTTAACATTATTAATGTTACTTGGCAGCAGCACTGTAACAGTGCTGAATATCAGAAAATATGGCATGCACCCTAGGGCTGAACTAAAGCACAGGAGGCAGCAATTAAAACTTGTAAATACACACACAAAAAAATCATCCCTCTACACCATCAGCAAGAAGGAGAGTATCTGCTGACTGTGCTGAAAAGAACTGCAATCCACATGCTTCTGTCCATATCTAATTTCTCTCACTTCACGTGCTTGAAAAAAAGACAAAAGAAACCATTTTGTAAGTGTATGGAAGGCACCAGAGTACAGCTTGGCTTTCCCCATTACATTTATTTCATGCATTCTAGAGTATTTTGGGGTTTTTTACCTGAACAAGCGACAATTTTAAGGAAAGTAAGGTTATTTCTTCAGATTAAGATTTAAAATCATTTAATAATCAGGTGTGACCCAGTCTCTCACCAGTCTGGTGTAATGTAACACATTACCTGCACAGTCTACAACTGCTTATGCTGTTGGCTGGTTTTCATAGAATGGCTTATCTTGGCAGGGACCTTAGAGATCATCTGAGTTGTTAGCCATTGGAAGGGGCTGCCCAGGGAGGTGGTGGAGTCACTGTCCCTGGAGGGGTTCAAGAGGGGATTGGACGTGGTACTTGGTGCCATGGTTTAGTCATGGGGTCTGTGGTGACAGGTTCCACTTGATGATCTTTGAGGTCTCTTCCAACCTTGGTGATTCTGTGTGTGTGATATACTCCAACCTCCCCAACATAGGCAGGGACACCTCACAACTAGACTGGGCTGCTCAAGGCCTTCCCAGCCTGGCCTTGAACATCCTCAGGGAAGAGGCATCCACAACCTCCCTGAGCAACCTATTCCAGAGAGTCACCACCCTCATACTGAAGAGCTTCTTCCTAAAATGCAGTCTAAACCTACTCTCCCTCATCTTAAAACCATTCTCCCTTGTCCTATTTCTAGACACTCTTATGAGGTGTCCCTCTCCTTTTTGATCTCTTCAGATGAAGACATCAATACAGAATACATTAGCATCAAATTCCATTTTTAACTTGATCCTCCTCCTGGACTCCCCTCCCACTCCTCACCTCAAAATAAAAGGCAATAAATTCAGATCCAAGATTTTGATGCAGCTGCAGTTGATGGGCAATTCCTACAAATCACAATAGCTTCAGTGAAGTCACCAGAGTGTGTTCTGTGCACATCCAGCTTGTGCACTCGTTGCCCCTTCAGCCATAAGCAGCTTTGTTCATTGTTTAGTCCTTTAAAATTTCTTTAACTGAGACAATCTATCAGAAAACTTTTAGTGGCCTATTTCAGCTCTCAGTGATTAGAGCTACTGAGATTTTCACAAAAATAATTTTAAAAACAAGCTTACTTTCAGTGTCAGCAGTGACCCCTGATGCTTTTTGGAGGCTCTATTATTAACTGCTCACTTGGAGAAAAAAAAAAGGCTGCAAGTTGTGAGGAAATTAAGTGTTTCCTGCTTAACTTGAAAAGCTGATGTCTGCATTGTGACCCACAGATAAGTAGTGCATAAAAATAAAGATTCACTGACAAGCTTTAATAAGGACTTCCCTGTTTTCCTGTCCACTGAGTAAGAGCTATTGTTTTTACTTATGGACATGGTTTATAGTTTACAGCTCCTGTTTTAAATCACACTATGAAATCACCGAGGAAGAGCTGCCAAGTACCCCTGCACTACTTAATGAGTAAAACATATTCCAAGTAATCCACCTCAGAGACAAACATCAGCATCACTTCTCCTCTGCCCACTGACATAACTTTTAATTGGTACCAAGGGGCTCTGTAAAAAGAACTTTGTTTTTTCCTTCACCAGAAGTTAAAAATGCTATTCTGTCACGGTGCCAGAGGTTAAAAACAAACCCATCTTTACCATTCCCATATGTCACTATCCCAAGACACCAACCTGAGTCACAGTAAAATGCTGACAAAACTGTTAATCAAAATTAGAAGTTATAACCTCACAGAGCAGAACATTAGAGGTTGGAAGGGACCTCCAGAGATCATCAAGTCCAACCCCAATACCAAAGCAGGATCACCTAGGGTATCATAGTATCAGTGAGGGCTGAAAGGGACCACAAGGATCATCTAGTTCTAACACCCCTGCCATGGGCAGGGACACCCTGCACTAGATCAGGCCGGCCAGAGCCTCATCCAGCCTGGGCTTAAACACCTCTTCTCCCTAGCAACCAGCACCAGAACAAGGGGACACAGTCTCAAGCTGCACCAGGGGAAGTTTAGGCTCGAGGTGAGGAGAGAGTTCTTCACCGAGAGAGTCATTCGTCATTGGAATGAGCTGCCCGGGGAGGTGGTAGAGTCACCGTCCCTGGAGGTGTTCAAGAGGGGACTGGATGTGGCACTTGGTGCCATGGTCTAGTCATGAGGTCTGTGGTTACAGGTTGGACTCGATGATCTTTGAGGTCTCTTCCAACCTTAGTGATACCGTGATACCTCCAGGGATGGGGCCTCAACCACACTCCTGGACAACCCATTCCAGGCCTTCACCACGCTCATGGTGAAGAACTTCCTCCTCACGTCCAGCCTGAATCTCCCCACCTCCAGCTTCATTCCATTCCCCCTAGTCCTATCACTACCTGATAGCCTGAGAAGTCCCCCAGGCAGATTTTGAATATATCTAGAGAAGGAGACTCCACAACCTCTCTGGGCAGCCTGTTCCAGGGCTCTGTCACCCTCACTGTAAAGAAGTTTCTCCTCATGTTGAGGTGAAACCTTCTATGTTTGAGCTTGTACCCGTTGTGCCTTGTCTTACTACTGCACACCACCAAAAAGAGCTTGCCCCCCCACTTGACACCCACCCCTCAGATATTTATAGACACTTATCAGATCCCATCTCAGTCTTCAAGACTAAACAGCCCCAGGGATCTCAGTCTCTCTTCACAGGGGAGATGCTCAAGTCAGAGGCATCCTCATGGCTCGCCATTAGACTCTCTCCAGCAGATCCCAGTCTCCCTTGAACTGCAGAGCCCAAAGCTGGGCACAGTATTCCAGGTGTGGTCTCACCAGAGCATAGTAGAGGGAGAGAAAAACCTCCCTAGACCTGCTGGACATCTCAATACATTTTACTATCTTAATAAATGAGTTTTAGGCCCATGGCTGAAAACTACTCCAATAACATTACAGGAGCTTATATATACAACACAATACACCAGGTTGAAAGAGACCTTCAAGATCATTGTGTCCAACCCATCAACCAATCCAACCCACCTAAACAACTAAACCATGCAGCCAAGCACCCCATCAAGCCTCCTCCTGAACACCTCCAATGAAGGTGACTCCACCACCTCCCTGGGCAGACCATTCCAATGGGCAATCACTCTCTCTGTGTAGAACTTCTTCCCAACATCCAGCCTAAACCTGCCCTGGCACAGCCTGAGACTGTGTCCTCTTGTTCTGGTACTGGCTGTCTGGGAGAAGAGACCAACCTCTGCCTGGCTACAACCTCCCTTCAGGTAGTTGTAGAGAGCAATAAGGTCATCCCTGAGTCTCCTCTTCTCCAGGCTAAGCAACCCCAGCTCCCTCAGCCTTTCCTCATGGGGCTTGTGTTCCAAACCCCTCACCTGTTGTACAAATGTTTTCAGTGACACTCAATTACACACCACACTGAAAACCTCAAATGCTGAACTGCATTAGAGAGGTCTTGTTCTCTAACTGTAAACTTCCCTCTTGTGAGTGCCACAGATGCAACATTAGTTTAAGAGCAAAACTGCACCCTTAGTTTGTATTAAATTAAGGCAGAATTGTCATCAAAAAGGTGGTCCAATCTCTTTTTCACTATTTCCTTTACTCTGCACATTCATGCAAGTCAGGTTGGTTTTTGATGTAGCACTGATTTTCAGTTAGCACAGGAAAATCCTGGGGTTCACTGGCTTTCTTCAAATTGGCCCTTCCTGTAAAACAGAAAGGACCACAGCTGGGAAAAATTGTATATGTATAAAAAAATACACACCCAGGTATGTATACACATATCTAGAGAGACACAGATATAGATAGATATCTTCACTTCTCCTTTGCAGTCTCTGCTCAAATTCTCTTTCCTGGCTTGGAACTTGCATTCTAACTTTCTCACTTTCAAACAAGACTTTAATTTTCTATGCCTCTCAGCTTCAGTCTGTAACACAAAATAGGTTATTAAAGGCAAAAAAGAGAAGTTGCATTACTTTAATAACCTTCATTACTTTGAAACTTCAACATAGGTTCCTTTCATGTACACACAATATGCGTTTTAGAGCAGAAAGAATTTACTGAGCTACGAAACACTGACATAAGTATGAAAACTAGGAAGTTATCAAGGGTAATCAAACTCATCTTCTGGAAACAGTGACAATTAATGGGTATTAGTTCACAGGACAATCTGACTGAAGGACCAGGCCCAGCGACTTGCTGAACAGAAGTTAGTTTGTACCTGTCACACTGGTTCTTAGACAAATCCCTAGCAGTTCACAAAGCAAGTGGTGTGTATACGAAATGTGACTGGGGTGAAGGGTCCACCAGCACATTAAGTCACACACAGCCATCAATCACCAAATTGACTGAAAAGACAATTGCCACTCTCTTGCAAAAAGACCATGCATCACTGAGAAGCCTTCAAATACCAGGAAATGTCAGGCCACTGAAAGCATCACATGCTCTTGGGCTATGATTTTTGTTACACTGATGGGTGTCAAACAAAGCAATGCAAAGGGGCAAGATAAGGATCTACAAAGGTCAGGAAAGCTGCCTGACTCCAGACTCTCCTTGCTATGCTATTTCTTGGGCAAACAGAAGTAGAGATGGTTCTTGGATGCCTCACCAAGCCCTTCCAATGAATTCTAATTGTGGTGATGAACCTACAAAGAAGTGACTTAGATAATGGTGATCTCCCAGCAGTTCTGTACACCCTACATATCATTCTCGGTAAAGTTTGGGTTTGGATGGGTTCGTTTAATGCTCAAATCACAAGCAACCTTTGAGCATGAAGGCTACCAAAACAGAAGTGGGAACAGCCTTGCCTACAAAAGCCATGCTAGTACATCAGAAGAGCTGAAAGGGAGACCAACTTCTTCAATGCAGATACAAATGTAAAGATCTGGGTGATGGCAGAGTTTCCCCCTCAAGGGCCACCTACTCATCTGGGTCAGCATGAAGTACCTTTACACTGGGGTAATTCAGCTCATGCACTGGAGGAGTAGAGGGCTGAAAGGCATTGGTTACTTTTGGGAAAGGGGGAAATAAATCACACCCCTAAGCCAAAGTGATTAGAGTTGTTAAGGACATACACAGGCTACTATGCGAGCTCAGATCCTCAACACACTGACACAAGCATTGCTTGACTTGTTTCTCAGTATACTGGACCTTAGCCCTACCATCAGGGATGTCAGATACTTAAACTGGTAAACAGGAGGAAGTTCAATGTAAGTGTTGAGCTGAACTCTGACCATGTTATTTCTCCATTTTTAGGGAAGCAGACTTAGAGATCATTGCTTCTCAGTAAAGGCTGACATCAAACTCTCAAGCAATGCTACAGATCTAGAAGGCCTTCACAGCAAGAGGCTGCAATTCTAACATAAGAATTCTCGGCTTCTGAAATTCATCTCTCCAGCACGTAACATTAACACTCTGCTCACAGCGCTCAAGAGGTACTTTTAAGCAACATGCAAGAAAGCTGCTTAGACTTGTCAAAGTTTTCCTTTACGTATCAAATATTTAAAGACTCTATTCAAAGAGAATTTGTTAGTATCAGTAAGTATATAGAATGGTTTCTTTGTGACAGCAAAGTATTTTGTCATATTATGAAACAATGTTGAGAGCTGAAGGGAGAAACAAGAATCAAAACAGGAACCTTAGCTAAGAAAGACAGGGCAGCACAGAACAGAAAGATGAGTCATGCCATAAGCTACCATAATGTAAATAATTAAACTTCAGGAATCCTGGGAGGTGGCAAAGTATCATCACCCCTATTTAATATGTTAATCATGGTACTTATGTTCCACTAGAGATTTCCAGACAGCAGCACTCAGGGCACATTTCAAAAGGCCTGAAGATTTGCCTGTCAGGTCTGCATGCGATGCTACTAACAAAAAGCAGCCTTATGTCCTCCATGTGATTAGACCTCTTATGCTAACACCGTACCTTTCAAGTGCCAGGCAGCAGCACTCAGATCTCTTATGGCTACAAAAATTACACCAACACACACACCTCCCACCACCTTCAACAATACTAGCAAGCCTCTCGACAAGAAACGTGAGGATTTCAAGGCCAGTGAACAGGACCCCTCTTTCCCTCAGCAAACATCATTTTTCTTGAAGTATGAGAGGAAGAGGTCATGGTAGAGTGAAGGGAGAAAGATGTGGCATCAGCTTTACAACAGGATCTTACCAGAACTCTTCCCTCTCTTCTTTCCACATCTATCTACCTCCTAAAATCCCCAGATCTCAGGTACTTGCAGCTCTGCCACTTCACCGGCAACTGGAGGGCCCAGGGGACTGAGTGCTGATAGCGAAGGA
This sequence comes from Picus viridis, assembly GCA_033816785.1. Classification (NCBI taxonomy): domain Eukaryota; kingdom Metazoa; phylum Chordata; class Aves; order Piciformes; family Picidae; genus Picus; species Picus viridis. The sequence goes on along the minus strand of CM066566.1, from coordinate 1,553,181 downwards.
GAACAACCAAGTGACACCACAGCTCAGAGAGGGGCTGCGGACAGAGGCGTAACAGCACAGCGACAAAGGGCGGTTCAGAATGGCACAGAATTAGTAACACTGATGCTATGACAGTGTTGTGTAACAACTGATGTGCCAGATCAATCAGGTGTCACGCTCACAGTTACAACACTATGGCAGCACTGATGCTGTCGCCAACGCTGACCACAGAACGCAGAAGGTGTCTGCAGTATGTTATCAAAACAAGCTTCAGGGCTATTACAGGACCTGATGGAGAGATCCAAATCTCCACTCACTACAACAGGACATCAGATTTTCCTATTTTGTTCATTCCATCGTAAGTTCACCTTCTACAAAGTTGAAGTGAGACATTCAATCCACAGGTCATCCAAGACGCCAGAGAATTAAATACCTTCTCCTTCCCATTACACCCTAAGTGGACCAGGACGTGAAATTCTGATGCAGGCAACAGACCTAATTCTAATCAAACCAGAGAATACTAGAAAAGCGTCCTCTCCCCTTACTATGCCTCCCGATAAAAGCAACCATTATCGCCCCTGAAAAAATCAGGTCTGTGTCTTTTTTACACTGAAGACTGCTGCGCTCAGCACAGTCCTGCAGGTGAAGTCTCACCAGAGCACAGCAGAGCAGAGCAGCAGAAACGCCTTCCGCGACCTGCCGGCTACGCTTCTCTTGATGCACCCCAGTCGACTTTCTGGGCTGTAATCGTACACTGCTGGCCCACGCTCAGTTTTCAATCCAACAAGCCCAGGTCCTTCGCAGCGTTGCTCTCATCGCACTCAGTGCCCATCCGGTGCCTGTGCTCGGGACCCACAGACGCGTGTGCAGAGGCTTCCCCTCACCCCGCGGCACCGACCCCCAGCGCAGCCCGCTGGTGCTAAACCAGCTTATCACGGGGAGCTGCCTAGAGAGGAGAGGAGGCAGGAGCCGCTGCCCCGGCCCGCGGCGGGCTCCTACCTGCTGCGTGAAGTAGCGGGTGAGGTAGGGGCCGGTCGGCGGAGCAGTGCCCCAGCGGCGGTAACGGGAGGAGAACAAGGCGCCGGTGGCGCCAGCCAGCAGAAGAAACAACAAAAGCCGGAGCATGGCCAGAAGTTGCAAGGGCTGCCCGCCGCCCCGACGATTTATAACAGCCCCGCCGCCCCCGCCCGCGGGCTGCCCCAGACCGGCCCCCGCGGGGAGCGGCGGGCGGCAGGACCCAGCGCAGGGAAAGAGGCTCCGCGGGCGCCCCCAACAGGCAGTGCTGTGCGACCCACCCCCGGGGTGGGCGGGGTTATCCCCCCATGTGCAGGGGTGGGCACTATGGAGTGGGGCTTTCCGATTGGCTGTCTGTCGAAAGCGCCTGTCGCGCGCACTTTCGGAGTTGGCCGCGGCGGCTCGGATAGGAGAATTCGGTCTCGCGGCGTTCTGCAGCGAGACGGCGATTTGCTGCTTGGAACACCTGACCCGCCCTTCTCGTCGCCGGGTGCTGCGTGTGAGAACGAGGCTGGCATGTTATTGGAGAGTGGCTGCGTCCCCGCCCTCCTGCGTCCCCGTCCTCCTGCGTCCCCGGCTTTCCGCCGCGCGTGGGGTGCTGCGGCTGTGTGCTGCGGCAAGGGTTTCCTCGGGGCCGGGGGAACGGCCACGGTGACCACCTTCCGGCGTTTTCTTTCGGGGGGGGGGGGGGCGCGCTTTCCCTTACCCGGCGCCCTACCATTTGCCTTGAAGCGCGGTGCTTGGGATCGAGAGACGGAGACTCCACTGGGTCATGGGGTGCTGGAACAGGCACGTGGGTAAGAACGGTAATATTTCATAACTGAAGCGTTTTCTGAGTGCCGAGCAAAACTTGTCGAGTGCCCACGACAAGGCTAGGTGCAGCGTTTACCGCGGCCTGCGTCGGGGCAGTCCGAAGCAAAACAATGTCAGGGCAGTGAGAGGGTTGAAAGCGGCGCCGTGGAGGGGCCTTTGGGGGTGTTGGTGGGCGAAAACCCGAGTAACTGAAATAAATGAACGGAAAAACTGAATGTGAGCCAGCAGGTCAAGGGAGGGGATTCTACCTCTCTGCTCTGGTGAACAAAGGACGTGGAACCTGCTTAAGACGGTCGGAGGCTATGAAGATGATCAGAAGGACAGAACATCTCTCCTGTGAACACAGCCTGGGACGGTTGGGGTTATTCAGCCTGGCGAAGGCTCCAGGGAAACCTTGTTGCAGCCTTTCAGTACGTAACGGGGGAAGGGACTTCTCATCAGGGATAGGACATGATAGGACAACGAGTAACACTTTTAAACTGAGTGAGGGTAGATATAGATTAGATATAAGGTAGAACTTCTTTGCTCTGAGTGTGGCAAGGCACTGGAACAGGTTGTTTGGAGTTGTGGATTCCCTATCTCTGGAAGCGTTCAGGGTCAGATTGGATGAGGCTTTGAGCAACTTGATCTAGTGGAAAGTGTCCCTGTCTGTGGCAGAGAAGCTGGAACTAGATGATCTTTAAGGTTCCTTCCAACCCAAACTATTCTATGCTTTTGTGACAGTGAGTGACAGGGGTGGGGTGAAGCCAGTGCAGCCTTCAGCATCCTCGTGCTGTGTCCAGTGCCAGCTGGCCTGGCCTGGCATCTCACTGTCGGCTTCTGGGGAGTGATGGGGCTGGAGTGGGAGAAGGCTGCTCATTAAGGGGCAAAAACTGCAGTGCGAGACCTGTTACAACTCTTCTTGTGTGGTGTTGGGTTTTGGGTGGGGTTTTTTTCAGGAAGAGTTTAAGGCAATGAGGCCACGAGAGGGCACCAGGTGCTGATGGAAATCTCAGTGAGACTTCAGGGCTGTGGAAAAGGAAAATTCTTTGGAGGCTGGCAGTGGGGAGCACCCTGAGTGTTGCCTGGGTATGTGGGTCCAGAGGTTTGGCTTGGAGCAGGTAAAATACAATCGATCCTAACAGCTTATGTCCAGATAACTAGTACTGTATTTCTACCAAAGAGAACTAGAGATGCCTATCTTGAGTCTCTCTAAGCTCTTACCAGGATCTGTGTGAATTTGTGCAGACTGTGCTTTATCTCCCATATTCCAGTGGAATACTTGAAGTGTTTGCTGTGTTCTCAGGGGTTTGTGGGTTTTATTTCATCTAACCCCATGTTGTGATGTAACTCTGCATTAAGAAATACAAAAATCAGAAACTAATTTGCTGCAGTGCTGTGCTCAAGGATAGTTCTAATAAAGATCCCCTAAGTACAGGTGGGAATTTGCATGATTTATCTGCAGGGCTGTGCAAATATGAACACTTCCTTCTTGTGTATCTTCACCTTTTCTTTCTAAGGGTTAATTAAGGTTTATAATAGATGTTGCCTTACTTGGGTTCCCACTTTCAAACACAGATCATCATTTCCTGAGGGTCACCATTCGATATGTTCCAACAACACAACTAGAAGCAGTTAATATTATTAACATCTCATAAAATGAGAACTCTTTCAGCCATTTGGACTTGCTTGTTTCAGGTGATGCTGTGAGCACATGAATAGTGTGAGAGGACTCTTGGCTGCCTCTGTGATTTCCATCCAGGACTCCTGCTTTGTCTATCCTGCCTGTCAAAAATGCTCTTCTAGGCTGATTCTGGATGCTAGAAGGTAAGTTCTGTTTTGAGGGTCATTAACTGTCAGAGGCCTTGGGGGATCTCTGTTAGCTGAACACAAATTAGAACAAATTGATGAAAATCCAGCCGTCATAGAAATAATTGCTGATATCAGGTACTTGTTACTTACCACTGTGTAGATCTCATTGTATTCCAGTAGCAGCTTGGGGTCGTTGTGGATCAAGACTTCTATTGCGTTCAGCGCCATGCCTTGTCGAATGGCAGCTCAGGGTGATCACTGATGTGTGTTGGTAGCTTCCAAGCGCATCCCCTGCACTCCAGCTCTTCAGTGCTGTTTCTAAGCTGGAAAGCACTGGTTGAAAGCCCCTCCAAATCAAGTCCTAATCTTTAAAAATGTCTTCTCAATTTATCTGTGCAGTGCATCAGGCCTGATGCATCAGCAAGTCCTGTATGACTCTTCCACTGACTGTGTGTCCAGAAATGGGTGGGCTTTCCTTTTTACTCCCACTGTGGTATGAAATGTGTGGCACTCAGGAGAACAGTAAATCGATGAATGTCAGCACGAAAGGGAAGGAGCTGACTTTGTAAAGCAAGAATAGCTGTTGTTTCAGATGCTGAAGTAAAAAGATAACAGCGCTGGCTGCTGGTGTTTTTTTAACTATTATGTTTGAGCTACAGGAAGAAAAATCTCAAACCAGAACAAAACCTGAAAAGAGGGATGCAGGGAACTCAAAATTACTCCCCAACGGGTCGCTCAGAGCCTGCTGTGTCGCCCACTTCACAACAGGCCAGCGTTTAATAAATCACTCACAGAAGCCAGAGGGATTCTGTCATGTTACAAACCCCTTGCTGAGCCTGTCACAAGATTGATGTCTCAAGGAGTAAAGAAGGCATCTTAAAGTTTGTAAGGGAATACTTGATACATTATAGCAGTATTGCCGATGGCTGCAGATAAGTTGTTACCTCAGCAGTGATTAACAGAAGTTCACATACTGAATCTATTTTATCCTTTACTGCCTTGTCAGGTTTAACTGTCTGAAATGTGGCTGCACAGGTGAAGCTAAAGATGCCAGCTACAGATACAGATTGTCCCTCAAGATTGCTGACACTGATGACTTGTTTGACATTACGGTGTTTGGAAGTTGCTTAGATCCATTCTTTGGGGTCAGCGCAGAAAAGCTGCAGAGGTAAGGGCGAGCTTGGTGCCAGCTAGAGAGCTGCTGCTTTTTCTTCAGCCTAAACAAAATGGATGGTGGGGAGACGAGTGGGAGGAAGCTGCTAAAGTGCTTTCTTCCAGCATTTGCTTGCTACCCATCACCCTGAGAAAATGCTGAACTTTAGTTTCTTCCTGAAATCCTGACATTTTGAGATGGATTACTTCTGTGCAATAGAAAAGATCCTCCACTTGTTTGCTGAAGGCAGCTGCTGCCTGTTGAGTTTCACAGCTTGGTTGGACTTCTTCCTTGTGTCTTTCCTTCTTTATTTAACATTACTGATTTTCTTTTGTCTGGTGTCACGATTACTAAGCAAACTGGCTTTTCCAGAGACTTAGATTTTTTAGAATAGAAATTTTCAGGCAAAGATAGAGTTTGGAGTTTTATTTAACAGTTTGTGCACCATATGACTTCAATATGACCAGATCTTCCTTTAGCAAGGAGGGATTTCAAGGAAAGCCTTTCAGTCCCCAGAGCCTGATCACCCACATCTTAAGCTTCAGATATGTGAAGCTGCTAGGATGGGATGTTCAGGTGCACTTACTGCTGCTTTCTCTGTGTTAGTTTCTAATGCCTTTCCACTGGCTCAAGGGTGAACACTTTCAAAATCCCAGATTAGCAGCATGAGTAGAGTAGAGTAGAATAAACCAGGTTGGAAGAGACCTTTGAGATCATCAAATCCAACCTATCATCCAACACCATCTAATCAACTAAACCATGGCACCAAGCACCCCATCCAGTCTCTTCCTAAATACCTCCAGTGATGGTGACTCCACCACCTCCCTGGGCAGCACATTCCAATGGCAAATCTCTCTTGCTGGGAAGAACTTCTTCCTAACATCCAGCCTAAACCTCCCCTGGTGCAGCTTGAGACTGTGTCCTCTTGTTCTGGTGCTGGTTGCTAGCAGAACTCTGTGTTCTGTGTGATGGCAGGCAGTCTACACTAGACTGCTGTGCCACTGTCTGCTGTGTAAAACCAGAGTTATTTGCATGCCTTAATATGGATGGTGCTATTGCTCTGAAGGCGTGGGCAGAAAGGATGTGTAAGCAATAGCAGCATAGTGACAGCATTCTACTTTCATTGTATTGATAGAGAAATCACTGCCAGCCAGGGAGCACCTCACAGTTGTGTGTATGTCAAACCTTTCAGTGTGGTTGTTTTGTTTATTTCGATTTCACTAATAAATGAACTAAACAATCAAATTTATAGGTTCTTGATTTCTTGATTTCTCCTGTGATTAGTTTAAGCTACCACAGCATCTTCTTTTTGGCATGTCCCCTACCTGTACTACAACTGTGATACTGTTGCCATGGTCTAGTCATGAGGTCTGTGATGACAGGTTGGGCTGGATGATCTTTGAGGTCTCTTCCAACCTTGGTGATACTGTGATACAACTAAGATTCTATGTAAAGCTCCTCTGTTGGTCCAATACTTCTGTATGTGTTTGCTCAAGGTGTATTCAAGACTTCAATGAGCTGTCAGGAGAAACAAACACAGATGCATCCCCAGGAGTGTTGGTTCAAGCAGTGGAAACCTGTTTCATTGGAAAAAGATTTATATTTGGAGTGAAGGTAATTTTAATCCACATTACACATAGGAGTTAGCTTGTAGCCAGCTTGGGGCATAGACTGAGTTATCAAAGCATCATGTACAACATCTTTTTTGGGATTTGAGGAAAATTTAGGGCTAGGACATGGGAAGGATTCTGCTCCTCTTCCCCCAGACTTCGGTGTTATCTAAAATGATTCCCATCCAAAAGTCATCTTGAATGGCAGTAGTCAAGCTTGACAGCTTGTCAAGGCTGTTCTGCAGAGAACCTGAGCAGTGCCAGCTCCTGTGCATAGCAGTAACAGCTTGGAGCCTGCAAAACCCATGTACAGCTTGAGCAGGAAGCAGACTGCCTTCTTTCAAGCAGTTCTCTACCTTTCCCGTGCTGCATAGTCTCCTGGTGCCTGGAGTGCAAGGAGAACGGCTTCCCCTTGCAGCATTTTGATAGTTCTGGATTTAAGAGCATGTTTTAAAATGTTGATAAAGCACAGCTGTTCAGCATAGGCATCTGTGGCTCTTTTATGAGTTTAACAGCTTTTGAACTACTAGTTCTTAGTAATATTTCCATAGAAACAGTCCTCTAAGTTCTCTCCAAGTGGTGCTTGTGTGAGTCATTTGCATTATGAAGTCTGTGAGCTAAATCCTACCTGGCAGGTATTTTTCTGCTCCCACAGGTGCCATGATGTTTGTATCTGAGCTGAGGTTTTTCTGATGCACAGCAGGTTAAGTAATAGAAGGTGGAGGACTTCATGGATTAACTTAACTGGAATCATTCACCAGGTCTCTAGGTCGGAAGCTTGCACAAATAGAAGAAATCCTACATGTCAGGGGCCTTGTGGCTGCTCCTGCTCACACAAGGCCTGAACACACATTCAGAGAGTATTCAGCCTTTAGCAACAGACATTTCTGTACACATTCAAGGACTATTTATTCAGCCTTGGGCTATAGACACTTCTGTATAGCTGTGTTCAGCTGTGCATACAGTTGCTTTCATCCAGATAGCACTCAGGATCAACATAACATGCCTGCTAAAGTCCTACCTAGAAGGGTATTAGAATCATAGAATCAGTCAGGGTTGGAAGGGACCACAAGGATCAGCTAGTTCCAATCCCCCTGCCATGGGCAGGGACACCCCACACTAGATCAGGCTGGCCAGAGCCTCATCCAGCCTGGGCTTAAACACCTCCAGGGACGGGGCCTCAACCACCTCCCTGGATAACCCATTCCAGGGCTTCACCACTCTCATGGTGAAGAACTTCTTCCTCACATCCAGCCTGAATCTCCCTATTTCCAGCTTCATTCCGTTCCCCCTAGTCCTATCACTACCTGAGATCCTGAGAAGTCCCTCCCCAGCCTTCCTGTAGCCCCCTTCAGATACTGGAAGGCCACAATGAGGTCACCTCGGAGCCTTCTCTTCTCCAGACTGAACAGCCCCAACTCCTTCAGTCTGTCCTCATAGGAGAGGTGCTCCAGCCCTCTGATCATCCTCGTGGCCCTTCTCTGGACACGCTCCACGTATTGTCCTCAGCTAACAGTCTTCAGCCTCAACCTTTGCATAGACTTGAGGAGTAGGAGGGTTGTTGGATTAGAAGATGGCTGATTTGCTTTTTGGCCTGTCTGGCATTGCCAGACCTTGAAGGCATAACCTTAAATAATTCCCTCTGTCTTTTAATGTCATTTTTCACCTGTAGTGTCTGTGTAGAGAGTTGCAAGCTCTATAAAGAAGTGCATCTAAAGCTCTTTTGAAACACTCTGGATAAATCTGAGAAGATAAAGGCTGTAGATTATTTGTCTTTCACAGGTAGCACATAGAAAATGTCATGCTGGCTTGGATAGCTGAGCTGCCAAGTCATGTATCTGCTACCAGAGTGCTTTGCTTCACCTATTGCCCAGTGCCTCCTAGATAAAAGGAAAGCACTGGCCTCGGGCAGCTAGCCCTTTGTGTGGAACTGCACTGGAGGGAGCTCAGAAGCACTCAGTGCCCTAAAGGGAGGAAAAAATTTCCTGAGAAGCCCTTTCTTGGTTGTTTTTCCAGCTCCAAAACTCTGTAATTGCAACAAGCAAAGAACCTCCCAGAATGATGCACTTCACAGTGCTTGCCAGTGCTGCTTTCCCAGGGAGCACTGTTTTGTGTGACAGACTGGTTTGTTTTCTCTTCCCTGCAGATCCTGACAACAAGCGAGACCTAAATTTGAGCCTAACTCTAGGCCTGCGTTTTCCTGTTTGGTTTGGCTTTATTCAGTCACAAAGTAAAGCACTGTGCTAAGGCTTTGTTTCTTTACCGCCCCAGGGCAGTGCAAGGGAAGATGGAGGGCACTCTGCTGCCAGCAGCATCTTGCAGAACCGTTCCAGAAGTAAGGGAAGTACAAAAAGCCTTACAGCTTGCCAGCTCTTCCTGCCAGACGCTGCTGTCGCCGGCTTCACTGTCATCAGCTGCTTCCACCGGCTCCTGCGGCCGGCAGAAGCCTGGAGCGCTACCAGCAGCTCGTGCTTACCTGATGCATCTTCAGCCCCAATAGATGAACCTGCCAGTGAGCTCAGCAGCTTGTCTAGCCCGAGCAGAAACTCCTGTCTTGTTCAGTCCAGTGCCAGAGAAAGTTTCTTAGGGCCCTGGCAGCAGTCCTTCAGCCTGACTTCATCTGTTGCTTGGGTAACAGCAGAAGACTTTCCTGCTCTGGAAGTGGGAAAGCTGGTGAGTGAACAGCATGAACAAGAGGGGAGGCCTCTCTCTGCAGAATTGTGCAGTGTAAGCCTCAACAATCAAACTCTCTTGGATTCACAGTTTTTCAGCTCTTCTGTGAAGGAAGGGAATAGAGAAGAGGACGATGAATCGAGTTTGCAGCCCGGTCAGACTGACAGTATCTCTGCAACTGATAAATCAGCGCTAGCATCCTCCTCAAAGACTGAGCGTTCACTTGGGAACGGTTCTAGGTGGTTACAACACCCCTCGCAATTTGGCCTAAGAAGCATTTACCCAAAGGCTAACAGTAGGAATTATTCTTGCCCAGAGAAATCCCACAACTCCCTTTTTCACGAGAGAGATTCCTCAGCACCTAACCACACAAAGGTAGCTGGAGTGTCTCGGACGGCCTCTGTGCTTTGGGATGACCTCCCATTCTCAGAAAGCCTCAATGAATTTTTAGCCAGGATAGAGGATGGCAAGAGTGTTGGGAACTCACCCAGCCTTGGTGCAGGCAGTCAGGCCCTTCTTGAAAGCTGTGAGCTGGATGTAAATCTTGACAGATCTCATTCCAGGCAAACCCCAGTAGCTGGTGATCTGCCTCAAGCGAGTGTCTCGGGGAGGTTCTTGCCCCTAGCAGAGAATGATAGTTGGGAAGACATACTGCTTGCTTGTTTCCAGTCAAATGGAAATCCCCTGAGTGATGATGTGTCACAGTGTGAGTCTTTATCTAGTGCCTCATCTTCAATGGATAAAGAACATGGAGCATCTTCCATTATACCTAACCCTCATCTGCCTGTTCTGTCACCATCCTTGCCAGTTACAGCAAAGCCTTCTGTTTCTGAGAGCAGATTTGTGCAGTCCAAAGAAGCAAGTATTGGCATTTCAAAGTCAGCATGGTCTTTTGTTAGTCTGCAGTGCACTGCTGAAGATGGAGAAAGCTCATGTGTAAAAAGGAGCAAGGCAGCTACCTCTGTGCTTTCTGCACACGATAGCTGTTTAGCTGGTTGTGCAAACAAAGACAATTCTTCCACACCAAGCCAAAGAGCAGAGCTTACAGTCACAGGGGCACGGGACTTTGATCCACACACCAATACAAGGAGGATATACAGAAGAAAATTAAAAGCATTGACAGAACTGTCAGAAAATGTCTTCAGGAATGTTAACAGGAGAGAGATGCTGTGGAACAGTATCTTCCCTGAAGGCAGCTACAATGCTTCTGCTGATCTCTTTGATGCAAGTGCCAGAGAGGGAGCAAAACCTGTAGAATTCTTAAATAAATCATGTACTTCTTTAACAGAAGAAGATACTTTGACAGAAAAGGTCACACCTCCTGAGCTGGTGCTTTATCCTGGAGATGGCCTCTGCAAGAGCTCAAAACTGAGCCCATCCCTCCACAGGTCTCCTGCTTTCAGTAAGCACAGCACACCAGTAACTTACTCCTTTTGTGATCCAGAATGCAGTTCAGTCAGTACTCAAGACCTTGTTCCTTATTCACAGTCGACCCCTATGAGAAAACCTCTCCAGAAACCGTGGCCTGTTGCAGAAAGAAGCAGATCTGTCACCTTCTTCACCCCTAAAACCCCACTAAGATCCATTCCAAATGCAAGAGATCCAGGTCTTCCTTTCAAAACACTCTGCTGCAGCAGCTGACTGGCAGGTTAGTGAAACGGGAAAGGCCAAGTAGCAGGGAAGACAAAGAAAGTTACAGCTCTGCTTCACAGCAGTTCCCTAACAGCCAACCACCTGCTGACTTTGGGGAGTGGATCCCTCCACCTGCCAGCAGCAGGTTGAGAACAAGTGCGTCTTCAACCTCCAAGACAGTTTGCTGGGCTGCTGCCTTGCAGTTGACCTGTGGGTGTAGTAGCAGGAGCCCTATTTCCGAAAGCAAAGAGAGCAGTGACGATGCTGCACGCTTCCAAAATGAGGGATTAAACCCTGGGGACACAGCCAGAGTTCTGACAACTCCTCTATCTGCAGGTGTCACCAAGCCCTCATCTTTAAATGGTACAGTCCTGGACATGTGCCCCCCTTCAGAAGGCAGGAATCTCCTCCCAGGTACAAATTGTTCAGGGGGTGCATTGGAAGGGGCCACTGGCTGGTCTCCCGAGTTGTTCTTCTAAGCACAGACCCCTTTGCCAAAAGGTAGAGACACTAAAAAACATTTCTGTACTGGGGGGAATTCTTTTTAAGACTTTTGGGAAGAAGTTTCTTAAGACTTTTCCTAAGATGAGTTTTTGTTTGCAGATCTTTGTACCACAGAGATGGGGGAAACAGAATGTGCAGTTGCTCTAATCTCTTGTAAATCAATTCCAGAAAGTGCAATAAAAACTACTGTAAATACCTGTTTAGTAGATCTCACTTTTAGGTGAAGCATTCCAGCATGAAGTGTTGGCTTTTCGTCACAAGAAGAGCTCTGGAGTCCATGCCCCCTCCAGCTGCTTACTTGAGGGTCAAAGAATTTCAAATACCACATGAATTTGTATCCTGTGACAGAGTTGAATTGGGTGGAGGGGATTATCCTGAGAGGCTTGGGAGCAGCTCCCAGTTTTCCTGTAGGCTTTTTCACGGTAAAGAATGCTACTGGCAGCAAGATTCCTGGCAGTGGGGTTCATTTTTGGGGTTCGTTGCTTTGGGGTCTTCCATATCCTTCCACCCAGCACAGAGGAATCTTGGAGCTGCTTCTGTAAGCTTGAAGGTGAGGTCCTTGTTATTAGAATATATGAAATTATGTCAAACATTCCCATTAATAAAAATATTAATAAGTTGTTATTAATAAGGACAGTTGCCAAAACTGGATCAGATGGGGTTGATGTACAGCTGCAGAAGAGAAGGGCAGGTGCAGTATTTAGGCACAGCTGACCAATTTCAAGCAAACCAGAGGAGGAAGTGGGAAAGAGAGAATCGAGAAGCACCATTAAGCCGAGGAGGCAATGAATTAACACTCGCCAAGAGTTCTGCCCCAAGGAGGGGCTGCTGCTGCTGCGTATGAGCTGGCAAGGCTGTGAGGCTGCCAGCGCGGAGTGGAGGCCCCCCTGGCTCCAGCAGGATGGGATGTGGTCACCTGACCACAAGAGGCTTTTGTCTCTTCCTGGGTGAACTGAGGCACGGCAGGAATTGGAGCTGCAAGGGGAAGCAAGGCTTGGATCCTAAGGCTCGTGGCTTTCCAGGCTTGCAGCGAGTAGCGCTTGTGGTTTCTATCCCAGGTTCAGGGCAAGACAACTCAAGCCAAGGCAGTCCAGGCAAGGCAAACTAAAGCAAGGCAGGTCCAAGCATGCAAGGCAAGGCCTGTATTTATCACTTGCCCAGGATTCAGTTGGGCCAGTATGGCAACTGAAGCCAGCAAACAGTTGCCCAATGCAACGGGACTCTGCCAGGCTGTGGCCATAAAAGGCAGCAGCATAGACCTGGCTGGGGAGAAGCAGTGGCCAGCACACGTGCCCTTACCCCAGGAGGAGACTCGTTTACCAGACACATTGGGTCCTGTCCTTTTGTCCCTTTTCCCACATTGCCCCAACTCCTGCAAGAGGGAGGGGGAGAGGGGGACCTTGTCTAGACACATCAGGGCCTGTCTGGGTTTGTGCTGGGCCCATTTGGCCCTACCACCATAGTCCTGCAGAAGGATGTGGGCAGAGAATCTCATCAGCCCAAAATGCTGACTTGTAGAACCAGAAATGGGCATAAAATAAGGTTTGGGGTTTTTTCAGTACTTACAGCTGAGACAACTGAGGCACAAATCCAGTGTTTAGAAAGCACAGAACCTAGCTTCGGGCAGCACTGGAAAACCTTAACCAGCAAGCCCTCTTTTCTCCTTCCTGGCCTACACAGCAAGATACCCAAGCACAGCCCAGTTCTTCCTGGTGTTTAAGGATGCTACAACAGTAGACAGTGATGGCAGGGGGCTTGAGGTTTCTTCCTACAGGTCGAAACCTAGGTCCATGCAGTCCCTGGATCCCAGACATAAAAGAAATCATCAGTGAGAGGAAAACAAACAAACAAACAGGCAAACTTAATTTCCAATGGGAGACCCCACCCAGGAGGATGCTAGAAGCCCAGAAAGGCAAGTCCTTTGGGCATTGAGTTCTGTGGGCATGAAAAGAGCAAGTTGAAGGCTGAGGAACCAGCTTTTGAAGAAAGGCACTGGGACAAAGAACAAAAGTAACTTCAAGCATCACAGCTGTGAGTGGAGTCATTTCTCCAGTGCTCTGGCACCTAAAGCACCGTGGCAGCACATGGCTCTGCTGTGTGGGAAGGGATATACAGATCCCTCTGCGGGGATTCATGGCACAGCAAAAGGGATGTGGCAGTAACGGAGGAACCAGACACAGACTTTATAAGCTGTTGATGACTTGCTCAGCTGGGCTTTAGCTCTGCACATGACAGCAAACCAGAGGGACAGAACTGCACGAGGTTGCATCAGTCAGGACACTGCAGGGCTCGAGGGTGGGCTCAAGTGAGCAATGCTGTGCTTGTGCCTGCATTTCCCAGTGCTGTGTCTGTCCAGTGCTGTGCTTGTGCCTGCATTTCCCAGTGCTGTGCTTGTGCCTGCATTTCCCAGTGCTGTGTCTGTCCAGTGCTGTGCTTGTGCCTGCATTTCCCAGTGCTGTGTCTGTCCAGTGCTGTGCTTGTGCCTGCATTTCCCAGTGCTGTGCTTGTGCCTGCATTTCCCAGTGCTGTGCTTGTGCCTGCATTTCCCAGTGCTGTGCTTGTGCCTGCATTTCCCAGTGCTGTGTCTGTCCAAAAGACGGTATTTATTGCAAATAAAATCCCTGTTGACGAATCCATGTCAGGGGCAAGTGGAAAAGGAGTAAGAAATGTAGCCTGCCTGGAAATAGTAAATCTGCATTTATAGCTTATGTAGATGAAATAAAAGGAAAGAAACCATTACTCATGCCCAAATCACTGAGCACAGGGAGGGCAATAGTGGAAGGGTTTTAAGACATCAGTGCTCAAGCAAATAAAACTTGACACTAGCTGTTTCTGCTACAGCCTCCCTCATAATACAAGACGACTGCAGGATCACTGGCTCTTTAAGCTCTCCCTTGTGATGAACTGGACAAACATCCACTTTATCATGGAGGTTAGACCTGATCCAAGTGATACACCAGAGACCTGATGTGGTTAGCTCTGAAGCACTGCCAGAAATTCTCCATCACATACCTGACAGCATCTTGATGTGAGATGTTTGGTCCAGCATGAGTGATTTTATTCTGCAGAGAATTCGTCCACACACTACGGGAAGTGATAGCTGTGCTGCAAGCTGATGTGATTATAATTATAAGCTTGTGCAGAAAGAATACAGCTCAGCATGTTTAATTCTGAAGGTAATAAAGCTCCTGCAAATGCATACTGGGGTTGTGGTTGATTCCCTATGCATAGAAATCCATAAATCAAGAGTAGATTTTAAATGAGGCAGGGCTGTCTGTGTGATACGTTGAAATTAATGCAGGGCAGCTAGCTCTCCTGTGCTTCGTGCAAGAGGGCTGCACGGACAGGGAGACCAAAAAGGACTGCTGTGTGAGAGGCCCCTGTCAGCAAGATGACATCTTCTGGGCAGAGCTTCCCAAGTGCTCAGCAGGAAGACTCTGTACAGGAGAAGATGGAGGAGAGGCAGTACGCAGTCTTGGGTTTGCTCCTGTAGTCTATCAGCCTTGAATTTCTTTCCCAGAGTAGTTTGTTCCCTTTCTATAGGGAGCCCTCATGGTCCAACCATCCTTTGACCCACAGCAAAGCCTGGCACTGGCTGTGCTCATGCTGTTACACCTGCTGAAGAAGAAGGTTCCACACCCCACTGGTTACATGCTCCTTGCAAGGAAGAACTGCTGCTCTTCACTTCCCCCTTACCTTTCCCCAGGAACAGCCTCGTCTGGATTCTCTGTCCATCACTCCCAAAAGGCAACACACTCCAGCCCTCCTCTCTCAGTAACTGAAGCACTCAATGCCCATGCTGTATGAGCTTTCAGGATGTTCTTTCCCTTCTCTTTGCCCAATTCATACCTAGAAGGATTGAGGTACTTTTCCCTCTCCAAAGACCTCTGTCATCACTGACTCGAACTGCCAGCTTCCTGTGGAACACAGAGCAGATGGTCAGACATTTACCAAGGAAGGAGCTTCAAGGTCAGGGGAAAAGGCAACAGAGACACATAGTATCTTCAAGCTTCACAGCTCACTTCTCAGTGAGGTGTTAGCAGAAGTCATCTTTGATGCAGAGCAGAGCACAGGGGAGTAAGAGCATAAACTTCATATATTGACCAAAAGGTCAAAGGCTTAAAATGGGAGACCATGCCCAGGAGGATGCTAGGGGCCCAGAAAGGCAAGTCCTTTGGGAATTCAACAGAGTTCTGTGAGCATGAAAAGAGCAAGTTGAAGGCTGAAGAGCCAGCTTGTGAAAAAAGGCACTGGGACAAAGAGCAAAAGACAGCTGAGGCATCCAACATCATCTTCATCCAATACAACCCACATCTCCCTAGGAGCAGAGTTCACCCAGCTCCAGGCTTGCAGTGAGGGTGAATGAAGATGGTACCTCTGTCGAAGGCCACCCTCTAGTGACTGATGCCAGCATTTATTCATCATTTCAAACTGCCGTGATGCTTTTGAACCACTTTTTTCCTTCTAGTGCCAAGGGGCACTGCTTCTATGGACATCATCTCTACTTTTGCTCATCTTGTGAGGTCTCAATGCTGCAAGAGCCTTGGTGTCCTCAGCCCAAGCAGAAAATCCTTAGGAGCATCAAGTGAACTGCTTGAAAGAGTCCAGCACAGAGCCACAAAAATTATTAAGGGAGTGGAGCATCTGCCTTACAAGGAGAGACTGAGGGAGCTTGGAGAAAAGGAGACTAAGGGCTGACCTCATTAATGTCCATAAATGTATAAAGGGTGAGTGCTGAAAGGCTGGAGCCAGGCTCTGCTGGGTGATGCCCAATGCCAGCACAAGGGGCACTGGTGAAAATTGAGGCAGAGGAAGTTCCATGGAAACAGGAGGAAAAACTTTTCCCTGTGAGGGTGACAGAACACTGGAAGAGGCTGCCCAGGGGGGTTGTGGAGTCTCCCTCTCTGGAGATATTCTAAACCTACCTGGATGTGCTCCTGTGTGATCTGCTCTAGGTGCTCCTGCTCTGGCAGGGGGTGGGACTGGATGAGCTTTCGAGGTCCCTTCGAATACAATACAATACAATAAACCAGGTTGGAAGAGACCCTCAAAATCATCGCGTCCAACCCATCAAACCACTAGATCATGTCACCAAGCACCCCATCAAGTCTCCTCCTGAAGTGGTGAAGCCCTGGAATGGGTTGTCCAGGGAGGTGGTTGAGGCCCAGTCCCTGGAGGTGTTTAAGACCAGGCTGGACGAGGCTCTGGCCAGCGTGATCTAGTGTAGGGTGTCCCTGCCCATGGCAGGGGGGTTGGAACTAGATGATCCTTGTGGTCCCTTCCAACCCTGACTGATTCTATGATTCTATGATTCTATGACAGTGACCCCACCACCTCCCCAGGCAGCCCATTCCAATGGGGAATCACTCTCTCTGTATAGGACTTCCTCCTAATGTCCACTCTAAACCTGCCCTGGCACAGGTTGAGACTGTGTCCTCCAACCCCTAACATTCTGTGATTCTGTGAATCAGTCTCATACATATTTTTAAAGGTAACTTTGCTTTGCAGTTCCAATCAACCCCCAAACAAATCAAGCACTTGAAACACCAAGTGGAAAGGATTAGACATTTATTTACATACAGATACACATGTAAGCAATTTCTAAGTATAAAAAAGGACATTACAAATAAAGATGAAGCATCATACATTCATCATCCTGGTCATCCAAAGTACATTCCTTTCTCAACCCCACTGTACCACACCTGACCACAAGAACTTAAAAAACAAAACAAACCCAACCAACAACAAAACCAGAAAAGCCAAACGCATCTGACAGTCAGTGATTCACAGTTTGGCGATTTGCTGACACCTATGCCCTTCCCAAGGGCAGCACTACCCCTGCAACTCAAGATCAACGGTCTGGCCAGCTGTAGTGCATTTTCTCCACGGAAATGGCTGTGCTTGAGCAACAAGAAACACAATCTCTCCTCACCCCTCGGGCCACACGTGCAGGAACCGGGCTTCCTGCTAAAATTCTGTACATTGTGCTAAGCTCACAATTGCTGGGGGAAAGGCAGCAGAGCTGTGTGGGGAAGACTGCGGCTCAGGAGATTCCTTTCGTGCTATGACTTCCCTGGCATGGAAGCTGCCAACAAAACGCTGCTTCTTACTGTTTAAGCAGGTCTTTTAAACTGCAATCCGAGCTGCAGTTGATGGGATGAAACAGACTTTGTTCATGCTGTAAAAACAATTCTGTGCTTCGGTATTGCTTTGCTAGTAATCAAAGCTGAGAGTAATTCAGGGTTTCTCCTGAGGAAATGAAAATGCCTTTGTAACATCTCTACAAGTGATCATAGCTTTCAGGAAAGAGGAAGCATTTTAGACTCACAAACCTAAAGGTAACGTAGAGCACGGGAAAGTTGTCAGTTCGATAACATTACAAAGGGAAACAAGCCAGCAAACATTATATTAAAATGCCTGCTCACAGGATTAATGAATTCAAATGAGAGCTGGGTGAGGCTTTCTGTATGGATCAAAGGCAGTTTGAAAAAAATCTCATGATCTGCAAATTCACAGAAGAGCCAAATATGTGCAGCAGAACAGAGTGAAGTGGAAATAAAAGAGGAGCAGAAAGAGCCTTGCTCCATACTGACAGCTGAGTGACTGCAGCTGCTCCAATCTTGGAGCATGGATGGGTTTTTTCCCTTTTGTAAACAGCTGTGGGGAATCAAATGGATGTGACATATCTGCAGTGCATCTTATTATGCTAAAAACCATGGCACATTTGAACCATTTTTCTAATTTCCAGAGCAATACTTGTCATTCCAAACCAGCACAGCAACAAGCACTGGGTTTCCTCCCTCCTCTCACGTCAGTTTGACTTGGGAAGCCAGTTCCTTCAGTGCTGACTGTGTACGGGGGCCAGCAGTCAGGATTTCTTCCGCACAGCCTGCAAGAGCTGAGGCAATAGCAGTGCCTGAAATCACAGAACCTCTCCCCACCGTAGACCAAACATTTTATTGTCCCCCCATTAAAACGCCAAATCAGCATTCCCCTCTTTTCTGCTTCTCCCTCCATAGAGGCTTGACTGCTGGGGACACTGCAGCCACTATGTTTACTAAATGATGCAACCTAGACACTTGGAGCTATTCACACCATCACCCAATGGACAACTCTGAATGGCTCTCCTCCTCCACACAGCTGCAAAGCTTTCCTGGATGGAGAGCAGGATCCACCTGCTCACTGGAGATTTATCCATTTACACCAAACCCCCATGAACTCTCAACATCTGAAGTTCTTGTACTGGTGTCATAAGGGAAACATTGCTTACAGGATGCTCTGGCTCAGAACAGGCTTATCAAATTATTTAGGATGATGTTCATAGTAAGAAACTCAAGGTGGCAGAGAAGATGAGCCACAGATGCTCTTCCTTCTATCTACAGCAGGAGTTGGATCCAGTGGTTCATGCAACCAAGATTGTTTCAAGTCGAAGACCTCCACTGTGCTTAAAGCATGACTGGGAAGGAGCAGGTTCATGGATGGAGGGTACAGAGCAATCAGGCTTTGAAAAGCTCCAAGGTTTGCATTTACATGGCACCAGACACAGAACCCTTGACCACTGCCCAGCATAGGAGTACTTCTGACACCCATTCTCTCCCAGGGAACCACAGCCAATCAAAGCCATGACTGAGACAGGCCAGATGCCTGTGGATCAGGGCTGGACTCCAGCAGCTTCCAGGGACACCACCACGGTGCAGTCACAAGCGTGCTTGTCCTCGTGGAAGTTATTCCAAGATAAGTAGTGGAAAAAACAAAGGTTGGAATGTAAAGGTGGCATCTGCTCCTTGAGTTTAATTGTAGCACTAACCAGAGCTAAAATTATCTCCTGAGCTTGCTGGAAAAGGATAACTGCTTCGAAAATGCGATCACATCCAGGAAGTGCTAACAGCTTGTTATTAATGTGCAAACAGAGAATCTCTGAGCACAGTACAGCCAGCCCCTGTTTATCCAGGCAGATGAGCTAAGCTGTTAACCCAGGCTGTACTCGCAGAACCAATCTAATTTTTCACTGACAACATTCATGGCCTAAATTACACTCACTGCCATGGCAGTTTCTGCTGTATCTGGGTTACCTTTCCAAATAGCCGTCAGCTGGGATGCCTGGGAGGGGCAAGCATTAGAGATGAGGGGTGGTTGCTCTGCATCTATGGCTCCCAGAAAACAGAAACACCCTCAACTCACATGGCAGTTCTTACTTCTGGTTTAAAGTTCCAGCTCATTCACCTAAGAAGAAACAGTGTGATGGCATCCCTGGGTGATGATAGCCAGCAGTCTATCTTGGCTGGATATAGCACAGTACAGCAAAGGAGAGTTTGGGTCACTCTAGCAAGGTGGTGATTAATGAGGTAAGGCAAAGCAACACAGTAGGCTACTGTGGGAGCCTTGCATCCCAGTCAGTGTGATTAGCCTGCTTATTTCCCTAGCCAAGATAAATCCTACACTGAGGCAGATGCAAGATCTGTAACCTTTATGGTACATTTAACTACAGCTCAAGTGGATGATCACATTTCAAAGACATGGCCAGTCTTCACTTAGGATGCATTACTCACTTGTAGGAGATCAAGCTACTGAGTATTTCCTCACCACTCATCACCATTAGACACGACTGTCCTTTAAAGTTATGACCCTCTGCTGCTTGTAACTAGAACAACTATTACCTACAGCACCAAGAAGACAGACTTGATGCAAGGAGAAAGGGTGGTGTCAAGAACCAGATCTGTTCAGAGAAAGAAGTAGTTTGTAAACAGAGGAAGAAAACATTTTAATATAACCTCTTCCACAGGGTTTTCACTACTAGAAATGAATAAAATATTTTCTCTGGCTCCAGTGGATGTTCTGATGAGCCCTTATGTACATCAACACTTCAGAGAATTCCCATACTTCTCACAAGGAATTCATCCAAGAGTCCTCTCCAAACACCTTTTTCTAACTGAGTTAACTCAAAAAGGTCTTTTGGTAGGAGAAACTTGCACAAGGACATTGAATTCCTCTACACTGAATGCAAAAGGGTTTCAGATGAGACTCAGATGCAAAGCATCCCTCACAAAAGTCCAGAGCAATCAAAATCTAAGACACAGGTTTTAGAAGAGCATGGGAAGGAGAAAAATCCTGACTGAGCAGAACCACCTCTTCACTTCACATTTCTGCTCCACAGTCATCTCTCCCATCGCACAGGGGGCTGGAGCTCTCAGTGTGCCCCACAGCACAGAGAGAGTTTCTGTGACAGTGTCTCCAGCCACACCTGACCACGATGGAAGCACAGGTCCACAAAGGGCAGTGTATCCTCTGTGTTTGCTCAACCTGCTTTAACAGCTGGAGAATTTAACTGAATTCAGTCTCTGACTACAGAAGTCATTCCAGCTCAAAATCTCAGCCTGGCTTACAGACAGTTCTTCATACTGAGTGGAAAAGCAGCTGAACAAAGAGTAGTCTCTAGGGATAACTAACAAAGCAAAACCCAGTGGGTTTGTCTATGACTAATTGCATCCCTTGTCAGCAAAAGCTTAGGACAGCTTGTTGTCCCATGTGTGTGCACCCACCATGCTTCTGCATCACTAATTTCCACTCTCCCTCTTTTCAAATCACTGTCTCCTGTGTCAGCCTCAGTTTGCTGCTGTTCTTACTGCTGCTGAAGCAATTCAATAGCCATTAACTGTTAAACCTAGACTGGCAGAAGCCAACTGTTAGCAACACAGCTACTTCCAAAAAGACAAACAGCACCGGCAGGCTGACAGACTTTAAAGGACTGCTTCATGTGTTCTACAGCAAAGAACTAAGTATCTTGCCTGGCAATGTGTCATGTGTGATTTTCATTAAATAAAGCCATGCAGCATTCAGCACAAACACGTATCTGACTGCTTGCTCCAACAACTTGCCTGTAGATCAAATCAGGATTCAGTCTTAGAAGCAGGAAGAGGCACCCAGTGTTCCCTCCTTTAGAGTTCATAATTTCACCTTTTTTTCCCTATCATAACTTGTTGACCTGAATGGATCTTATTTTTTCCTAGCACTTGTTCTCCCATGGGGAAGACAAATAGGACGAGAAGGGAGTCATGGCTTGTCTCAGCAAATCTGCAGTGGAGATACCCAAGGCAAACACCCCAGCGAGTGCTTCACATGCAGTGATCTGAAGCACAGGACACTTGGTGCTTCACCCAGAATCAGCCTGACTGAACCAGTGGCTGAACTGGAAAAGGATCATCCATTTTTCAGAAGATGGTTTTACTACTCTCTGCAAACAGGTGTGCTAGATAAAGCAAACAGCTGTTGAGCATTCAGTATCAGCTTCTGCTTGGAGCTACTCACTGTGCTAAAAAATGTCAGGGAAAGGTCTCATTAGGGACTGCTGTAAGAATTAATATTCACCCGGAAATGAGGATTACTCCATGGCTGTGAATACACATCACTCTGAAAACATATCATGATCTTGCAGTGTTTTGTTTTCTTGAGAGTAGGGGACACCTCCAGTCAAATTTGGCCCCATTATATCAGTTTTGCATGGCTTTAAGACTCAGCCAGTATCACAACGCTTTTGCTGACAATACTCCCAGAAATGCACTCCTCCAGCAAGGTGTTGGCCAGAGCTGAAGAGCTGATTGTCACACAATTGAAATTTGTATTCTTTACCTATTTTTCAAGACTTTGATGACTATGCCACACCACTAAGTTGTCATCAGAAGCTGATAAAGCTCCACTTCTGGTTGGGAAGCCTTCAGCAGTGGACCAAACTCTAGAATAGAAGATAACCACTCAGTGCTACAAAGGAGTGTGTTGTATGTACTAGAGAGATACCCAAAGGTGTAAAAAGATTACTCCTGCAAAGGAGTTACTACAGTACAATATCTTCTTCAACAGGTAGTGTGTTTGTTCACTGCTGAAAAAGAGGCAAGCTCCAAACCACAGCTGTGGCTTATGACCTTACAAAAATGCAGCACATATCACCACTGTTTACTTTAAACTTAAGACTACACGGCACAAACCTTGAAAGTAATCAGTTCAGACACGTCCCTGGAGAAGTCAGGGCTTCACTGTAACTTCAGCCCAACTACAACACTCCAGCCCACCACAGAAGCACCCCACTGTCTGTGGACTGAGCCCTTATGCTGAGGAGATGTGCTACCAATAAAAAGAACCAATGCTTTGAGTCTCCAAAACAGCCACCTACAGGTTAGGAAAACAGTGAGACTTTGCCTTCCAGAGACTTCAAAGTGAACATTCAAGAACGCAAAGTTAACCATTTCAGCTTGTTCAGTCCTGATAATGTGTTTGAGTTCAACTCCCAGAAATGCTTTAAGGAACACTTCAAAATGAATTTATAACAGCACTCAGCAGGAGTGAAAAGTACAGGCCCAGCTTTGACACTTTTGGAAATCAGGCTGAGGAACCCACCAGTGCTTTAGCAGACGGTCTCCTTCCTCCCTCAGTAACTTGACCAAACAAACCTGCCCTATTTGTTACCAATTCTATGCTGACAACTGCAGCCTCTGGAGAGTAAGAGCTCTGACAGATTAAATACACACAGTCTTGATTTTTGAGTATTACCTTGTATGTGACTCCCGAGCCTGGCTCTGAATACCTAAAAGCTGTGAAGGGTCAGCTGTCTCAGAGCTGGGTGGTCATCACATCTCAAATGAGGCTGAATTTGGCAGTTTGGGGAACACTCCAAGACACTGCTCTTCAGCGCAGCCTCTACCATATGGTCCAGCACAGCCTATGCCATCAAGTCCCACACATTTCAAGATTCTCTGGATTGTTCCATGAGGGGAGACTGAAAAGGACCAGGGCAACACAGCAGATGACACATCCTTCCACATCTCACACTTGCAGAAGCATTGTTAAGCGTTACCTAAATGGCAAACAAGCCTTGTGCCACAACTCCCACATTCCCCTTTTTACCACTAGCCATAAAAGAAGAAAGTGACCTAAACAATAGCATGAAAATATTAAAAATGGGCATATGACACACTGACTCTCCCTCTCTCTGAACAAAGTCAGCTCCCCATCACAGACCAAAGGCACAACATGATACAGCCCAAAGTAGTCTCTCCAGGAAAATGGGAAAAAGCATTTTAGAATTACTTTTTTATCTTCTTTTTTTGTTTGTTTCCCTTTCTTTCTTTTTGTCTTTGCTTTTTATTTAATTATCCCTTGAAAGAGGTACTTACTGGCAGCTTTTCACATCAATACAAAAGCTCTCTTATAATCTTCAGTGTCAGCCAAACAATACTTGATTAGCACTACATTCCAGCATATCACAAGCATGTAATTGCCAGGAGAGATTTATCCAGATCAGCCAAACAGAACTCAGACTTCTCAGTGCCACCATTTTTCATATGTTCAGGATGCTCCCATTTCACTCTGACACCAAGGTTTACATTTGCAGCGCATCGTTGGCACGCGGCACTAGAGGTGTAGGAACATCACAGACTCCACAGTGCTTCCACCTCAGGAGGGTTGTAGGAGGAAAAGAAATTGCCTACGTGTTACACATGCACTGGAGTCTGGGATCAAGACCACAAAGTATGAAGTAAATTAAATGACTCAAGAGCATCTTGGAGAGCAGTCCCACAAGGCGAGCGCTGGATGGGTCAGACACAGAATGACACTTGCAACCTGGTGCTATTTCCACTTAGCATGAAGGCAGCCTCTGCACAGCTGTACAGCTGCCTTGCAACAAGAACTAGATCTACAAGCTTTATTTTTAAGCCAGACATACTGCAGACCGCCACTTCAAACTGTGCTCTCTGAACCCTCGTACATAATCCATGCACACCCAAGATTCTGGTCACATCTGGTGCACTTCCAGCTCCACCACTAACCTTTCTCAAGGCTCATTTTTAACATCAGGACATTACCAATGAGAGGAGGAACAGTTGAGTTATTTCTGGAAAGTCTTTTCATCCTGTGTTGGATATCAAAGAAGCACAGTCCTGTCCCACTACGTTCAGGCCTAGAAAAAGAGGTAACAAGATTTTTTGTTTTTATGAACAGTGCTTATTAGTGTTTGGGGTTGGTTTGTTTTGCTTTGCTTTGTTTTCCCTAACCAGTCTAAGTTACACATTCAGAGGACACTAATGTAGTAAGACTACGTTTGGTTTGTGGAGTATTTGCTGAACTGCTAGCACCAAAGGGAGCAACTGAGCTGTATCCACATCTTCTAAAATCTTGAAGATATTGATAAATGTAGCTTGTTTTGTTTTTTAATTCCATGTTCCTGAAAGTGCCTGTAGATGAGAGACATAACATTATTTCAAACACCAGAGTCCTCCATGAAGACACGCTTGCAGACGCTATGTACATGTCCTAATAGCTCACTTGCTGGCAGCCAAGAAGATTGCCAATGTAGTCCAGGGTCAGTGTTCATTGCTGGGGCTTTTTTTCCCTCATTTTATATTAAAGAGGACCAAACACACTGTTCTGTAAGAGAGATTTTAATCTCTTCAGTATCTTCAAGAAAGGCTGCTCTATTCTCCCATAGCAGGAAACACAACAGCTCATGTTCTGCATTACATGAAGCACTTGTGCAACTCTTCTTTTCCTAACCCACTCCACAGACTGCAAGGAAAATGCAAATTTAAGCCATGTTATATTCTGCTATGTTACCATGCAGCTAGAGCCATCAGCTGGCCATGGTTCCAGGTCTGCAGCCTGACTCAGGGAAAGTCAGATGGGTCAGAATGGCAGGAATTGCCTTCAAGTAGATAAACCTCGGGGAGAGGGGGGCTGGAAATCCTCTTGGCCCATGGCAGAAGGGGAAATCACATGCCAGCTCTTTAATTAAAATTACAGCAAGTCAAGTAGCTGATACTCTTCCCCTCTCCTGGCAAGGGGGATGAGACATTGTTCACAAGGGTGTTCTGTCGTGCCTCGCTGATCAACCGGCAAGCCAAGTCCAGGAAGAGTTTTTCCACGTTATCCGATTCTTTTGCTGAGGTTTCCAGATAGTACATGTCCTGTGCTTCAGAAAATTCTGCAGCTCTCTGCTGGGAGACTTCCCTCTTATCAGCTAAATCAATCTTATTACCTGCATTGATAAAATATTTCAGAAGAGGAATTAATTTGATTTAAAAACCACAAACAAAGGTTGGTATAGGATAAAGAAGTGCTTGGTGTTGTATATATGTATGGACAGTGGTTTGGATATAAAACTCTGGGTGCTTGCTTTCCCCTCCAAATCATGGATTCCCTGATACATGCAACCAAGTTCATTAAATATCAGCTCATTTAATGGAATATGCCCTGTGAACATCCAGCTCAGTCACCTTTAATTTAACACCAGCACATCTGTTTCCTGCTACCAACCAACATAAAAGGGTTTCCATCTTAATACCTATTAAAACTTCTCCTTGCTCTGGGGAGCACTTAAAACATCAATTATGGCACACAAGACACTAAACATGATGCTCCCCACGTCATTACAAGCTTTAAAAGAAGCCTGGCACAGAAGGCAGTTTCCTATTCAATGGTCCCGTGAAGGATTTGGCTGTTGAGGCTGAAAGAGGGATGGGCCTGGGGGCGCCAACAGAACAAGGTGGGGTGGGAAGCCAGCCCCTTCCTTCAGAGAGCTCCATTTAGTAGAGAGTTGATTAAAGCCTCCAGCAAGTGTCTGATAGGATTATACCTTACTACCAGCCACTTCACTTCAAACATGATGTTTTTACCGTAAATTCATCTTACAAAGAAGATAACAGCCTAGGAGTTTCGATAATAACAGTGGGTTGTGGCCCAGGAAGAAACATCTCCTGGCCTTGCTTCTACCAGCAATTTTGTGAGAGGGAGGAAGAGACTGCTTCCACTGGCAAGCCACATCTCATTGCCCTCCTCTCGTCCAAGGCCTCCTTTCTTTCCTGACACAGCAGTTTCCTGGAGCGGCTGTATACACCAGCATTTGTTTTCTACACAAAATATGACTCAACGCGAGTAGCTCATGGGTGTCACCATCTTCAAAGGGTGTGCTAAAGCTGTTATAATGTATATTTTGTGCTGCAGATGTTGATAATTAACTTAATGATCCCAAAGGAAAAAACTATACCTTTCCTAACCATATATTAACTACCTCTGCACTGTTTGTACATGTGAGATACCCCTCTCATGAAGCACAATGAGTTTCCTGCATGGAAGCTCTGTGAATCCCAAGGCTCACCTACAATACCACTGAGGCACATGAAACTTGAAAGAGTTTTAAAGCCACCATAAAAATATTTTACAAGCCCCTAGATTCTTTCTTTTAAACAGCAAACTATTAAAGGTGACATAAACACTGCAGCACGAAACTTTTGGGGGTTTCCTAAGTTATTTGACTGTTGTTCTTGGGCCTTTAAAAGCCAAGAGACCAAGTGCAGGGTCCTGCATCTGCGTTGAGGCAACCCCAGGCACAAATACAAGCTGGGCAGTGACTGGCTGGAGAGCAGCCCTGAGGAGAGAGACTCCCACCCATGAATACTATGATCCACACAACCATTACATCCCGATCTGGTTTCAGATCCTGCCTCACCTGCGATGTGACTATGGTTGTCCAACAGCTAGAGGGTTCAGCAACCCAAAGGCAACCTCAATTTGAACAGATGCCTGTATATTAGTAGAGATTGGAGCTGGTATTCACAAGGGAAAATGCTCTATTCCCAGCCCAGCTGGCCCTATGAGACCAAAGGATGGGAAATATCCACCTCAGCATGCAACAGCCTCACACCTGAGACAGGCTCATACTTTGAGAAGTGCCTGTCAGTATCTTGGGGTTGCTTGCGGAAGGAATAGTCCAAGCACTGTGTTTAAGGCATCAGCTGTACCCTACTCCCACCTGAGGTTACAGCTCTGGCTGGCAACAAGATCTGCTGCACCAGTTGGAGCATTCTGCACCAGTTCACAGAGATGCCATGTTATCCTGCTGCTAAAATCTCCATCTGCTATCCTCAACACACACAGCTCCCCCTTTTACCACCTCACCCTGCTAGGGACAAGGTTGTGGGCTTAAGAAACTGGGAGGTCTTAAACCACGGAGTTGAAAGTCCTCCAAGTACCAGAGAGATCCAAGGGGGGAATAGAAAATGTAATCTTGTTTTTCCATTCCCATAATTCTGCATCTACTCCCATGTAGGTGTAACTTTAGGTGTAACTTTAGCTTCTGCCCTTTCCTCTCCCTGCTCCCTTCCCAGCGTGGGCTCCGCCATCTTTGCTGTGCAGGGCAGTGCCTAGCCTTGAGCTGGCACGCTGAATTTTTACTGCATTACTCGTGCCTGGGTAGGGAGGTATGGGGGCTGGGGGTATTTGAGGCTGGGCTGGGGGGAAGGTTTTGTGAAGGCGATGGCCTAGTGAGGCTTTAGGAGAAGCCTGAACTGGAGAGCTGGGCTGAATATAAATTGCTGGGCACCTTTGTGTGGTTTCATACCGTTACATTTAGTCGATACCTTGGTTTAGTTCCATTTCCATTTCCAATTCTTCCCAAGCCTGTGGGGAGCGTTTTCTTTGCTCTTTGGGAAGGGGTGAAGGGCACCTGTCTCACTCCCTGTCAAGCTAAGACAACAGAGAGCCACGGCTTACCCACGAGCACGGTGATGACCTTGTTGCTGGCGTACTGCTCGATCTCGCGCAGCCACTCGGGCAGGCAGCGGAAGGACTCCTCGCAGGTGATGTCGTAGGTCAGGATCAAGGCGTTGGCGCTGCGGTAGTAACTCTGTGTGATGGAGCGGAACCGCTCCTGCCCTGCCGTGTCCCAGATCTGCAGCTTTGGGCACAACAGCAATGCAGAATTAACCGGGTTGGAAAAGACCTTGGAGACCACCGAGTCCCACCTCCCGCCCAACACCATCTCATCGACTAAACCATGGCACCAAGTGCCTCAGCCAGGCTCTTCCTAAACACCTCCAGGGATGGTGACTCCACCACCTCCCTGGGCAGCACATTCCAATGGCCAAGCTCTCGTGCTGGGAAGAATTTCTTCCTAACATCCAGCCCAAACCTCCCCTGGTGCAGCTTGAGACTGTCTCTTCTTGTTCTGGTGCTGGGTGCCTGGGAGAAGAGACCAACCCCCACCTGGCTACAACCTCCCTTCAGGTAGTTGCAGAGAGCCAGAAGGCCTCCCCTGAGCCTCCTCTTCTCCAGGCTAAGCAACCCCAGCTCCCTCAGCCTCTCCTCACAGGGCTGAGCTCCAGACCCCTCCCCAGCTTTGTTGCCCTTCTCTGGACACCTTCCAGCAGCTCAAAATCTCTCTTGAATTGAGTAGCCTAGAACTGGACACAGGACTCAAGGTGTGGCCTAACCAGTGCTGAGTACAGGGGCAGAAGGACTTCCCTGCTCCTGCTGGCCACACTATTCCTGATCCAGGCCAGGATGCCATTGGCCTTCTTGGCCACCAGGGCACACTGCTGGCTCCTGTTCAGCCTACTGTCAACCAGTACCCCCAGGTCCCTTTCTGCCTGGCTGCTCTCCAGCCACTCTGTCCCCAGCGAAACCAAACCATAGTTATTGAGCTTTTTTCTTTGCTAGCACTACCCTTCAGGGTAAGGCCAATGCTTGGGAAAGCACTTAACTCTTCTCCCCTTTGGCTTCCCTTCCCCTGGCAGTTTTGTTTCTGTTCCTGCACTTGTGGATTGAGATGCAAAGCACAAAGTCAGCTGGCACAGTGGCTGGCAGCCCCTGGAAGGCATAGGTTTGTGAGTTTCCATGGGACTTCTAGTATCTTCCTCTGCTATGGGCAGAGTTGCTGGCCTGGAGTTACAATGCACGCCCTGTAAGGAGAAAGTCACTTCTCTCATCCCTGAAGTTCAAGCAAGAGCAATGTCCATTCTAAGAAGAAATAAGAAAGCCTCAGCCTCTCCTCCAGGTCCCAAAGCTAGTTCTGGTTATCCTGAGATAATGCACTGATGGGCAGAAACCGTAGGACTGGAAAGGGAGCTCAGCTGAAGGCTGACCCAACATGTTTGCTCTCCACAGCTTCATCCATTTCAGCCACTGCTGCCTGCCTTCCCAGCGTGTAAAACTGGTGGATGTATCCTTAACTACTTCAAAGAAGTCATGAGTGTCTGCCAAGCCCTCCAGCTCCAGGCAGACAACAGACATTTCACAAGACAAACTAAACTCACACTGCTTTCAGAATTTGACCATCTGATACTTTTTGGTGGGTCATCAAAACCTCAGTTCTTCAAAAAGGCAACAAAAACATCCAAAATGGAAGTATTTCAACACAGAAGAGTATCTCTCTGCTTCAGCTTTGTTTTTTTTAAAGCACCCCTCCCTAGAACTAAATGTGGAACTTCCAGCCAGACTCCTGGGTACTTTGGGAAGAAAAAGTTAAAAGTATGTAAGATTTTTTTTTCCACATGCTCAGCAGCCTGTAAGGGAGAAAAATCTTATTTTTGCCCAGTTCCAAAGCTGAACTATGCCAGCTGCTCATCATAACTGTTTGAAGTGAGAACTCCCAGTAGCAGCTTTCAGATGTGGAATATGATGTTGGAAAAGTACATTTGTTTGGTTTTTTTTTCCCACAGAGGAAGTAATTTGTGGCTGGGTCACAGCTCCTGGGCACCTTTGTATTTAATCTCTTGGCACAGTTGTATTTAAACAGCTGAACCTGGCACTTGCAATTGTGACATGCCAAAACCACAAACGAAATGGCTTGTGCGTGAAATGCAGATAACAAACAAGTCCCTGTTAAACCAACCTCTGGCAGATGGGAAAATAGAGATCGTTTTGTTGTTGTTGCTCGGCTGTTTCCCCAGGAAAAGCATCTACTGAGTGGCCTGCTGATTCACCCCAGCTTACACATGTTCCACATTCACTGAGGAGATCTCCAAGTTGATAAAAACTTGACATGAGTATGTTCTTCCTTTCCTTCACTATAACAGACATTGAAAGAAAAGGGAGGAGAGAGAGGGTTTCTTGCTGCAGCCGTGAGTCTACCTCTGAGCCGAATGCAGAAGCCAGGTAAGAGCCAAGAGCCACTGACAGCCATTGACAGACTCTTCCTGCACACCAAATGTGCTTCTCAAACTTCACCCCACTGCTTATTTCTGCCAAATAGAATGCTTCACAGCAACCATTTTACTTCTGTCTTTTTTTTCCAGATGAGCCAAAGGACAGTGCCTGACTCAGCCTGCAGAAAACCCTACATGTTTCTTTTCTTGGAGCCAGATGATGCTTCCTGCTCTCCCAAAGCTTGTACACACATTTAGCTTTGTGCACATAAACATTTCCACCAAGGGCAGTAAGATCACAGGTCCATATAGCATAGCCCTCCATTTGCAGCACCAAGGATGTTTAGCTTTGACCAGTGTCACAATTGCTGTCTACATCATGATGAGGGTGGTGGAACACTAGAAGAGGTTGCCCAGGTGGTAGAAGCTCCATCCACAGAAACATTCAAGGTCAGGTAAAGTCAGACACAGCTCTGAGCAACCAGATCTAACTGAAGATGTCCCTGCTCACTGCAGGAGGACTGGACTAAATGGGCCTTTAAAGGTCCCTTCCAATCCAAACCATTCTGTGAGTATTCTATACTTGGCTCAGATTTGTGCATCCTCTAAGTACAGGTCTTGCAGACATGTTTTTTACTTACTAGAAGAGGCCAGGAAGCTCCCAAGCCCCTCAACTGCACAGTGCTATCTCTGTCAGCAAGCCTTAGCAGCCATTCCTATCTCATAGGGTGTGCACACAGCTTCATGCTGTGTACACAAAGTACCTCTCCACTTACTTTCAAATGCAATTTTGAAAGCTGGAAGCCTTTTTCCCCAGAAATCCATCAATTACTTTGAAGACTGAATACCTTTTTGGTAAATAGCTCTGCGCTCTCACCCTGGATCCCAGCAGACAGGCAGGAGATGCTGCCTGGCACTGAAGGGGAATCACAGCTTGGGCACTGCTAAATGAGCTAATAGAAGCACCTCATTTGATTGAGCTGTTGTTTCTTGCTCTGAGCTCTGACTCATTCCTGCTTTTTCTGCTCATTAAATGTTTATTGTCACTACCACTGCTTACTCAAAAAGTTTCAGCTACAAGATCACTCCCTGAAAGAAATCCATTTGTCTGTCACACTCCAGAGACTCATTCACATGCCCCAATGGACTGTCCTAAGCCTGGTCATTGTGGCCAAGTTCCAGTGACTCCAATTTATGCCACTGGTGAGGTCAGGAGGGGGACTTTGATTTAAAAACTCATTATTTGCTAAGTGAAATATAGCTGCTGTACCAGCTACCGCTTGCTATGGCTCTGTGAAACACAAGCCAGCCCACCAAGGTGATTAAGAGATTTGCTTGGGTGGACACATGCATTTATCAGACATCTGCAGGACAGCTGCAGCTTAACCACACTGAGGAGTTTCCATTTAGCTGTTGAGTTTCCCTGAACCATCCCTGTCCCTGAGAAGCCCATGCTGGCATGACCACTCATAAGGAGTTTGCATCCTCAGCCCAAGCTAGTTTTAAAACAAGATGATGTCATGGTGACCAGGCAAATGGAGACAAATCCTTAGAGTGAGTTCACCTGTCCAAAAACCAGACCTCAGGTATAAGTGATGTTCTTAAGGCTCCATCTGTACCTGACAGGCAACTAGATTCTTGGAAAGGAGACATGTCTGGAGTGAAAGGGATTCATCTTCCTCAAGACTCCTTTTCATTGACCAAGAAAATCTTGAGACAGCTGATTTATTCCAGGGATATAAGGAGAATAATTAATTCTACCTTCAGTGCAGTACTTAAGCCATTTACCAGCTTAGATCTGAGCAGCTCCACTGGACCAGGTTTTGGCTGAAAGAAGCATTTCTGCTGTCCAAGGAGCCTGAATAAACAGCACCCATGTCCTGGCCAAGCCTGCTACACAATGCCTGCTAACAAGCATCACAACCACCAAGCTAAGTACAGACACTGCAGGGGCTACACATGATCCTCACTGCTTTCCTGCCTGCTGCTCTGTCCCGTTTGCAGTGTGATGTGCTGAATGTTAACTCTGTCTTTATCTTGCCCTTCACCTGCTCAGGCTGGAAGGTCTTCTGGTCAAGGATTGTCATTTGTCCTAGGTTTGTACAGCTTCTCACACAGCAGGATGGCAGCCTGCTGACATGGCTGTGGCTTTTTAAATCTATCCTAAACTCAGGAGTGTGCCACCTGACTTTCTTCTTAAAACCCTCTGTGCTGAAATGCAGGTT
The DNA here is from genome assembly GCA_033816785.1 of Picus viridis. Lineage (NCBI taxonomy): Eukaryota > Metazoa > Chordata > Aves > Piciformes > Picidae > Picus > Picus viridis. Next base: position 1,520,879 of record CM066566.1, on the reverse strand, counting down.
AAAAAACACCCAGCCATGAGAATCTGAGTCCACTGCTTCCATCCCATCACTTATATAACCTTAAAAATGGGTCTCAATGTCACATCCAGCTGCTGTAACACTACTGCTGCTCTCCCATGTGCGCACTGCTAGATTTGATGAAGGCAGCAAGGGGGAAACCAGTGTTTTTCACTTTGAGTCCTCTGGATTTAATCTAGGCAGAGTAACTCCAGGAGCAGCTCAGGGTCTCTAGACACCTTGATATCAGAGGCTACTCGCTCTTGAACACCATGGTGGCTCTAGTAGGATCTCTACTAATGAAAAACGTGGCACCAGCCAACATCTTTGGGCACTGAAGCCCAATCATGGATGCCATTAAACATGAGACTGAACTCCAGTGTGTTTCAGCCCAGGCTCTCTGTCAAGTGATAATTTGGCTCAGTTTGGGTATTAGCACAAGACAAGGAGAGTTTCCCAGCAGCAATTTGGTTGCTACCACCCTACTTTGGAGGGTAAAAGACTGAATATGGAGGACATCGCCCTTCTCAATAGAACCTGTAGACTGAAGCACGAGTGTTGTGACCATCCCTGCTTCTCCCAAATCTGTAGCTCAGGAACAGCAGTTGAGCTTTCACGGTGCAGAGCTGCACAAGCTCAGCAGCCTCCTCTCCCTAGTGGTCATTGCAGCACTTCACAGGAGACCTTCATCAAGCACTTCCCAACGTGAATGCAACACACTTCAGCCTACCAGAAACGGTGTGAGCAGGGGTTGTAATGAAGCACTTTGTGCTTCCTCAACTCCAGCCAGGCATAGTGCTAATGTCTCCTAAGCAAGGACTGAGTTGTGCAAGATCTCCCTCTCCCCCTTCCACTTTTCCCCTCAGGGCAGGTTTTACAATCCTGATTGCAGAGAGGGGTGCAAAGACTGTTAGACCCAGCATCACCCAAGCCATGCCACACAGCCCTGGCCCTTCCTCACAAGCCTTTCAGCAGTGGGAGGGCTGCAGGAAGAAACATCAGCTACAGTACTGTCACAGCAGTTTACATTTAAAACCATCAGGCTCCTACCTTTACTTTTTCACCATTTATCTCCACAGTTTTAATCATAAAGTCAACCCCAATCGTGGCTCCTTGACCTGGTGGGAAGAGTCCCTGAAAGAAAACAGGAGTTTCATTAAGCAAAAAGACTCTTTCTGGGTGCCAGTCTTTGCTCTTTTCCAACCTCAAAACTATTCCTCCCTTGTCATCTTCCCCAGCTATGTATTTACATCACATTTAGAGAGGAAAATGTAGCACTTCCCCAGCACAAAGGTTACCATAATTCAACCTCAGTGCTTTCCCTGCCTACACATTCCTAGTCACGTAGCAAGCAGTTGACTCCAGCAGTAGGGAGAAAAAAGGGAAGGAGGATGTGTATAGGAAAAAGAAAAGAAAACAAAAAACCACAAGAGAGAGAAAAAGCTCTTCTGCTTCTGTGCAAGTTGCAAGAGGCGGGGGAAGGGTTCATGAAGACCCTCCACCCTACTTCTCAGTGCCTTGATAGCAGCATGAGCAGGGTGGTTCTTCCCTCACACCTTCCCTTTCCCCTCCAGCACACACCCCAGCACGGAAAGGCATTTCTGGCAGCTCCCAGAACTGGGATCACATCCCTGCACAGCTTTCAGGAGCAAAGCACCAAGTCAGCCACTACCAGCACACCAGCAATGGCAAAGGCTGGTGCGGTGCTGGTGGTATCTGATTGCAGCACCATCAGAAAGGAGCAACAGCAAACCAAATCAATTCTTTTTTATTCCTAGTGTCTAAGTCTACAAAAACACTAAGCTTTTAATTTCTCATGCGTAGGTCTATGAAGCTATGTTGATCTGGGGGCACATCCATCCCCTACAGCAGCTGTGCTGCCAAAGCGGCAGGAGCATCCACAGACTTTTGCAATTAACCATTTGAAGCTGAGTAGCTATATTGCCATTGTCTGTCAGAAGTGGTTGGAGAGTGTCTAACACCATCACAGCTTTAAAACTAAAATTAACAGTGAGGGGGAAAAAATGCTGACAATTCCTAGTGGAGGGAGCAACAAAACCCCCAGAACTTAAGTTTTATCGTGCATCATGCAAAACCTTCTCTTGTTTGGACCACAGAAGCATAGTCTTTTCCCTGTTGTTGTGTGACACAAAATGGTCTGGTGTTTAACAGAAGACACTGGACTGACAGCCAAGGACCAAGATGATTTCATTATCTACTAGTGACAAACAACAGGGAGAACTTTGTGCAGCAGTGGCTAGGGAGGAGAAAGCACACAAGAACACAGCAGGAGATGTGCTGGTCCTTATGACTGGCCCAGTGCACCTCCTAATCAGGAACTGTCCCAGTGGCTTTCAGAGGGGAATTTATATCTTCAGGGAGGGGTGAGCTTTCTCCAGCACAGGATCCCGGGGAGAGGGAGAGGGAGAGGGAGAGGGAGAGGGAGAGGGAGAGGGAGAGGGAGAGGGAGAGGGAGAGGGAGAGAGGGAGAGGGAGAGGGAGAGGAGAGGGAGAGGGAGAGGGAGAGGGAGAGGGAGAGGGAGAGGAGAGGATCGTTTGGAAGAGACCTTTGAGATCATCAAGTCCAACCTATCACCCAACAGAATATAATCAACCAAACCATGGCACCAAGCACCCCATCAAGTCTATTCTTAAACACTTCCAGTGATGGTGACTCCACAACCTCCCCAGGCAGCACATTCCAATGGCCAATTACTCTCTCTATGAAGAATTTGTTCCTAACATCCAGCCTAAACTTCCCTTGGCACAGCTTGAGACTGTGTCCTCATGTTCTGGTGCTGGTTGCCTGGGAGAAGAGACCAACCCCCACCTGGCTACAACCTCCCTTCAGGTAGTTGTAGAGAGCAAGAAGGTCTCCCCTGAGCCTCCTGTTCTCCAGGCTGCTCCAGATGTGCTGGTTGTGCCAGGATGTCACTGTAGGTGGCACAGCAACGAAAGGCTCTGAAGCTGCGATGCTGGCAGAGACCTCCGCGCCCACCGCCGGCTCCCGCCCCGGCGCGGCAGCCAGACCTACCTGAGTGAAGCGCCGCACCAAGCAGGTCTTGCCCACGCCCGCGTTGCCGATCAACACAATTTTGAAGAGGAAATCATAATCTTCCATACTCATTTACGCAGCTGCAAGAGAGACAGAGTGCAGCACGGAGTGAGCCGAGGCGGGGGAAGGCCCTGTCATTCCCGCCGAACTTTACTCCTCCACAGGCTCAGAGCAAAGGTCTCCAGGCATGTGCGTGGCTCCCCAGATAAGGCAGAGGAGCCTTGCCCGCGCTGAGCCAGGGCATCCACGTAGTCCAGTGTCAGCTGCTGTGAAACCTCAGCCGGGTCTCAGCTTTCACACAGCTTCACCTGGCTGCCCACAAATTAGAGATGCTGATGCTCAGCTTTCTAAGCAATGCACCACATGCCCAAGACAGGGCTTAGGCTGGAAAGGACACTAGGGATCATCTACTCTAACCTCCCTGTCATGGGCAGGGACACCTCTCAACTAGACTAAGCTGCTCAAAGCCTTGAACACCCCCACAGAGGAGGCATCCACAGCCTCTCTGGGAAGCCTATTCCAGAGTCCCACCACTCTTGTACTGAAGAACTTCTTCCTAAAATCCAGTCTAAACCTACTCTCCCTCAGCTTAAAACCAATCCCTCTTGTACTGTCACTAGATACCCTGATGAAAATTCCCTCTCCAGCCATCCTGTAGGATCCCTTCAGGTACTGGAAAAGAGCTGTAAGGTCCCTTTGGAGTCTTCTCTTCCTTAGGCCACACAACCCCAGCTCCCTCAGCTTATCCCCAGAGCAGAGGCATTCATTCCAGCCCTTGGATCACCTTTGTGGCCCCCAGATGTTTGTTTTGCTTCCAACTACATCAGTTCTGAAGGACAGAGTGGACTTTGCTACATTGTCCAAGCAAATCACACTTTTTTTTTTTCTGTTTAAGGCAATAAGCAGAAAAGTCCCTGTGAGCTGCTGCTCCAGGCCAGAGCTGGGTACCCACAGAGCAGGGCTGGAGCACATGAGGACAGAATAGATGGGGACATTCAGTTAAAAACAAAACCAGCAGCATTTGCCTTAAAGACACAAAGAGCTCTCCTCCGTGGGGAGCAGGGTAACAGTGTGGCTGAAGTACACTAAGAGAGGTTTTTTAAAAGAGACAAAATAGATGCTCTTAGGAATATTGCTACTCGTATGAGAATTTACTTCAGTTCTGTGAGGACTGCTTGCATAGAGCTCAAATGGGAAGTGAACACAGAGGAGGTATCCAGCACAAGCCACCCTCATCACGTCCAAGCTCCTTGGCAGTATACAGAGCCTGCCATCTCAGCACTTCCACAGGAGATGAGCAGGGCTGCTTACACAGGGGAAGCCCTTCCATGGCTTCCTTAGGCCATTCCAAGTATGGGGAGGATACTTGATGTTTACATCAAGTTTCCTCCTGCAGCTGAGCAAGGCACAAAGGACAAGAATCCACACTTCCATCTGCAGTGCACCCAAGGGTGCTGCTGATACCACAACCACAGAAGGAGCTTCAAGAAAAGCATCAGCCAGAAGAGACTGAGTTGAGGATTTTAGGTAGACTGAAAACTCCACAGACAAGGGAGCAGAAGGACAGTGTTCAAACCTGAGTCCAGGAGGGTCCAGCTAGTATACATGGCATCAAAGATCTGTCTCAAAGAATAGTCTGGGTGAATTGCATAGAAGCTGTCAGGGAAGACACAGACTTACAAACTATCTGTTGATATAGCCAGTTAGGTGATAGCTAAGCATCAGTACTTAACCCAACAGCACCTACAGATTAAGCACTGGATGAAGAGGTACAGCCAAAGATGGAAAGCCTGGACATGAGAATCATAGAATCAGTCAGGGTTGGAAGGGACCACAAGGAGCATCTAGTTCCAACCCCTGCCATGGGCAGGGACACCCTACACTAGATCACGCTGGCCAGAGCCTCATCCAGCCTGGGCTTAAACACCCCAGGGACGGGGCCTCAACCACCTCCCTGGATAACCCATTCCAGGGCTTCACCACTCTCATGGTGAAGAACTTCTTCCTCACATCTAGCCTGAATCTCCCTATTTCCAGCTTCATTCCGTTCCCCCTAGTCCTAGCACTACCTGAGAGCCTGAGAAGTCCCTCCCCAGCCTTCCTGTAGGCCCCCTTCAGATACTGGAAGGCCACAATGAGGTCACCTCGGAGCCTTCTCTTCTCCAGACTGAACAGCCCCAACTCCTTCAGTCTGTCCTCATAGGAGAAGTGCTCCAGCCCTCTGATCATCCTCGTGGCCCTTCTCTGGACACCTTCCAGCACGTCCACATCCCTGCTGTAATAGGGGCTCCAGAACTGGAGGCAGTACTCCAGGTGGGGTCTCACCAGAGCTGAGTAGAGGGGGAGAAGCACCTCCCTTGACCTGCTGGTCACACTTCTCCTGATGCAGCCCAGGATCTGATTGGCTTCCTGGGCTACAAGCGCACATTGAGAGCTCCTGTTGAGCTTCTCGTCCACCAGCACGCCCAAGTCTCTCTCCTCAGGGCTGCTCTCCAGCCAGTCACTGCCCAGCCTGTACTTGTGCCTGGGATTGCCTCGACCCAGATGCAGGACCCTGCACTTGGTCTTGTTGAAGCTCATGAGGTTGGCTTGTGCCCACCTCTCCAGCCTGTCCAGGTCCCTCTGGATGGCATCCCTTCCCTCCAGCGTGTCCACTGCACCACACAGCTTGGTGTCATCAGCAAACTTGCTGAGGGTGCACTCGATGCCACTGTCCATGTCACCCACAAAGATGTTGAACAAGACAGGTCCCAGGACTGATCCCTGAGGGACTCTGCTTGTCCCTGGCCTCCACTGGGACATGGACCCCTTGACAGCCACTCTTTGGGTGCGGCCATCAAGCCAGTTCTGTATCCTTCTAGTGGTCCATCCATCAAACCCATGTGTCGCCAGCTTGGAGACCAGGAGGTGGTGCGGGACAGTGTCGAAGGCTTTGCTCAGGGCCAGGGAAACGACATCAGTTGCTCGCCCCTCATCTATTAATGCTGTCACCTGCTCATAGAAGGCCACCAGGTTTGTCAGGCAGGATTTGCCCTTGGCAAAGCCATGCTGACTGTTCCAAATCACCTCTTCACTGTTCTTCTGAGTCATTAGTGCCTCCAGGAGGATCTGCTCCATGATCTTTCCGGGCACAGAGGTGAGACTGACTGGCCTGTAGTTCCCCGGTTCCTCCTTCTTGCCCTTTTTGAAAATGGGAGCAATGTTTCCCCTTTTCCAGTCTGTGGGGACTTCCCCACTCTGCCATGACTTCTGGAATATAATAGAGAGGGGCTTGGCAACCTCATCTGCCAGTTCTCTCAGCACCCGTGGGTGTATCCTGTCGGGTCCCATGGACTTGAACACTTTCAGGTTCTTCAGGTGATCACGAACCTGAGCTTCACTTATGATGGGCAGGGAAGAAATGGGGGGAAAGTATTACAAAGTTGCTGTCCTCACTAAAGCCCCAGATGCCTCAAGAGGGGTTTTACAAAGCAGACAAAGACAGCAAATGCAGCATGGGCAAAACAAGCCTCTCATGCTCAGCCTAAAAGCAGAGTGCCCTCTCCTGCAGCCTCCAGAGGTCCTTCCTGCACTGCCACACACCAGGAGGCCCCAGGTACAGACCCCAGTTCCACTACACAGCTGTGATAGGCTTATAGGCAAACGTCCAGAAAGCACAAGATAAAACTGAGACAGGCTGAGTCTGCTTTCTAAGCACCATCAAGAGCCTGGTGGACCTGAAGGCAATGTGGTAGAAGACTGACTCAGCTGCTTCACACCTATGTGATCCTTGGCCTTTCCAGCAGGCTGAAAAAGCCCCCAACAAACTGGATAATCACACCAATTAGTGACTAATGAACTGCATCACATCAGCAGATGGTTAGCAAGGATACAGTTGAGTCACTATAAGGACATGTCACTTTGCCTGGGCCAGTGACACAGCACAGCACTGCTGCTGCTTTGCTGAGCTGAGGCTACAGTCCCCTGCAAAGTGCCACCCAAAAGCAGTAGCTGGATCTGTCCTGAGGATGCTCTGCCCTCACCTTGCTCCAACACACAAGATCTCATGACTTCCTCTTATGTCTTAGTACAGTGAAAGAACAGGACTGTAAAGAACAGCCTTTGGGGGAAAAAAAGTCTTTTTTATGTTCCAGGGTTGTTATTTTGTGCAATCAGTTATCTCCATTCCCAGCTTTCCCAGAGTGGGACTGGATAACAAGAGTACTAAGGACATGTAGACAGTGCTCTCACAATGAAGGCTAAATGGTAATATAGGGTTTCAAGCTTTCACACAAGCCAATATGAGGGGAAAAAATGTGATCATCCACTAAGAGCTATTTCAAGACTAACAAGACTTACTCAGCACTGGATAATTATCCCTGGGATGCTTCAAATCCCAGAGGGCACTGCTCCCTTCTGGAGGGATTTCAGTTCTATTACTTGTACCCTAAACAACCCAACATTCAAATTTATCTTCTCAGGAAGCTTAAAAATAAACTTCCTCTGCAGATCTTTGAGCTCAGAAACTCTAAATGGCTCAGACATACCCTACAGTTATGTCTGATCCCCTTCATTAGGCTCCAAAACTAATCATATGTGATAATGACCCCAAATGGGAACTGAAAAAATGAGCCAAGGCTATAAAACAAACAATGCAATGATGAGATTAAATGCCAGGAGTGAAGAGACAAAAAGCTGGGGCAAGGGAGCGGAGAAAGCAAAGGAAGTGGCATGGAAGGGAGCGAGGCGATGTGAGAGGTGGAGTGGGCAGATGAGGTTGAGCATGGCTGCCCCACCACCCCTGTTCACCCAGGCTGGTGTTTGCCCCTCAGCTGTGCACACACACTCACCTACCACAGCAGCATTGCATCAGTTACCCTTACGAAACACTCTCCTGGGAGCCAAACCTTTCAGCCACGTCGCCTCTGCTGCTGACTCAGGCTCAGCCAAGCCTCCCTCTCCCCAGGGAAGATGTGTCTCAACCTCTGCCCGGCTGGCCGTGGCTGAGGAATGTGCATGTCAGCAATACATCACACTTTGAATTATATGCTTAATAAATAAACAAAAAATAATGCAGAGTGAGACTTGTTTGTCTGCTTCTGTTTTCTTGGAGGAGTTTTGGTGTGTTGTTTCTTTGTCACATTGTTTCCTTGTGTTTGTGGGCACAGGGCTCTGCCTTGCATCTCTGCAGTAGTTACAAGTGTTTGGGCAACAGCTGCTCATCCCACCCTTTGGCAGAGACAAGGCCCTGCAGCAAAAGCAGGGGATGGGATGCTTGTCCACACCTCAGCCACCCCTCACCACATCTATTAAAATCAGAAGCAGGGCTGGACACACCACAGAGACATGTCCTATCATGAAATGAAACAGGAGCAGAGCCCTGTTTCAGAGCCCTGGCAGCAGGGCACCAAATCAGATCCTTCTTCCCCAAGGCGGTTTACACCGTGCACACCCCCATCTCTGCAGCTCCTGGTTCCCCTGGGCTATAGCCACCAGCCTCAAAGGGGATCAGCTTTCTCAGATTTTATTTCATTTGTGTCCTTGCTATGCTGCACTCCATCAGTGGCCCCCATGCATGGTCACTGTGGGCAGGAGAAAGGGGCCAAAAGGGGTAAACTGAAGTGGGGTGACCAGCCAGGGAGGTGGTCCATCAGCAGGAATGCAGCTGAAGGATGACAGGGCATGTTTTAGGCTTAGCTGGTTTTCTTGGGCAAGACAGTGCAGTAAATGGTCTTGGTATTTTTGGATTATTAATTTAAATTCACCCAAAAGACTGGCGAGATCCACCCAGAAGCACAGGGGCCAGTGACTTTCACATCTCCATTCCCCCATGGAAGCTCCAGCTGCCATGGAGTCACATGAGAAAAGGAGGTGCAGAAGCCATAGTCTACCTTCTCCATGAAGCAGGCACTGCTGCAAAGGCAGATGCACACCAGTCCTTGGAATAGAATTAACCAGGTTGGAAAAGACCTTTGAGATCATCGAGTCCAATCTATCACCCAACACCATCTAATCAACTAAACCATGGCACCTGCTTCCCTCAGTGTCTTGGTTGCTAGAAACTCTGCCACACAGCATGGTCAGCAGGTCTTGGTCCTCTTTCACTATGCCATGGACTCCTCACTGCCTGTAGATGTGGGACAGCAGCATGGCTGATGGAGAAACAGCATATCCCACGTTTCTCCCGATCACCACAAAGCACAAAGAAGAGTTAATCCACCATAAATACATGCCCAGAGAATAAGATATCCATATATGCTTTAGTTTATTACCCTACACAGTGTTCTCTCCCTACAGTTGCTCCATTTACCTCTCAGTTCTCCCTTATCCACGTGGGTTTACTTCACAGTGTTTATCAACAGAACCATTTATTTTACCTTTCTGCAGTGTTTTTCTCACACATTAGTTTGGATGGGCAGAGAGGGCTCATCTCCACCCTGACCTGCTCTGGCCACACCGTGCTCAGCCTCTTTGGGTACCCAATGAAGTGGCAGAAACAGAGTGCAAATCTTCACACACTGCCTGACAGAGAGGAATGGTTTTGGAGTGAACAGGTTGCCCTCCAAAAGGATGAAACCACTATTCTGCCTGTCCCTCACCAGCTTGTACACAAACACCAGACTTTACACAAAACACCCAGCAAGTATGAGTGAGGCTTTTAGCTGACAGATAAATCTCTGGCACTGCTCTCACTCCTTTGCTCAGAGAGGATTTTCCACCTCTAGGCATGTTTAGAGGAGGCTCTACAATGATGGTTTTGCCCCAGTTGTTTTGGCTTATGAGTGGGATGCTTCAAAAGAGCAAGAATACTTCAAAAGAGCAAGCCCTTCTCAGTCAATCACAAGGTGTGCCAGCCTCTGCCTGGCTCTTACCCACCTTGAAGACCAGAAGATAGCTCATGCTCAGGAGCAAGATGAACAAACTTCACCTGAATTAAAAAAGCCTTTGATGTCCAGAAGAATGTTTTGACACCTTCATATTAGAAGAACAAAAGAGAGACAACCTGCTGTTCCTAAATCTCTATGGCATGTCAGTCCTCTTCTGAATTAGAGGTGCAGCAGCCACGCAGCAGCAGCTTACATCTCCACAGGGTCAGGCATCAGCCAAAGAATCACAGAAACATTCAGGTTGGAAAAGACCCTCAGGATCACCACATCCAACCCAGAACCCTACTCTACAAGCTTCACCCCTAAACCATATCCCCAAGCCCTCAAACACACCCAGGGCTGGTGACTCCACCACCTCCCTGGGCAGCACATTCCAGTGCCTGCCCACTCTTGCTGTGACATTTTTTTTTCCTAATGTCCAGTCTAATCCTACCCAGTCACAGCTTGAGGCTGTTCCCTCTTGTTCTGTCACTAATCACCTGTGAGAAGAGACCAGCACCAGCCTTTCTACAACAACATTGCAGGTAGTTGTAGACAGCAATGAGGTCTCCCCTCAGCCTCCTCTTGTCCAAACTAACCATCCCCAGCTCCTTCAGCCACTCTTCACACAGGCCCTTCCCCAGCTTCCTCGCCCTCCTCTGCCCTGGCTCCAGCACCTCCACATCTCTCCTGTACTGAGATGCCCAAAACCGGACACAACACTTGACGTGTGGCCTCACCAGAGCAGAGTACAAGGGGACAATCGCCTCTCTGCTCCTGCTGATCACAGCATCTCTGATACAAGCCAGGATGCCATTGGCTTTCCTGGCCACCTGGGCACACTGCTGGCTCATATTCAGCTGCTTGTCCATTAGAACCCCCAGGTCTCTTTCTGCCAGGCAGCTTTCCAGCCACACATCCCCAAGCCTGTAGCACTGCTTGGGGTTGTTGTGACCCAAGTGCAGGACCTGGCACTTGGCCTTGTTGAAGCTCATCCTGTTAAGGTTGGCCATGGATCCAATCTATCCAAGTCCCTCTGTAGAGCCTCCCTACCCTGGTGCAGATCAACACTCCCACCTAACTTGGGTGTCATCTGCAGACTTACTGATGACACTCTCTGTGTCTCCATCATGGTCATCGATAAATATGTTAAACAGCAGTGGTCCCAGCACTGAGCCCTGAGGAACACTCCTTGTGACTGGCTGCCAGCTGGATTCAACTCCATTGACCACCACCCTTGGGCCCCTTTGCCCAGCCAGTGCTTTACCCAGCAGAGTGCCAGGCCAGGATGCTGTTGGCCTTCTTGGACACCTCAGCACACTGCTGGCTCATGTTCAGACAGCCATCAACTAGCACCCCCAGGTCCTTTTCCCCTGAGCAGCTTTCCAGCCACTCTGCCCCAAGTCTGTAGCATCACACACAGTTGTTGTGACCCAAGTGTGGAACCTGAGACTTAGCCATGTTGAATCTCTCACTGCTGACACTGGCCCATTGATCCAGCCTGTCCAGATCCCTCTGCAGAGCCCTCCTACCCTCAAGTAGATCAACACTCTCTCTCAAGTTGGTTTCATCTGCCCTCTTACTGAGGGTGCATGCGATCCCCTCATCCAGATATTTCTGAAGACATTTAAGAGAACTGGCCCCAGTGCTGAGCCCTGAGGAAAAGCTCCTGTGACCAGTCACCAACTGGATTTAACTCCATTGACCACCACTCTCCAGGCCCAGCCATCCAGGCAGGTTTATAATACACTGAAGAGCTGGGTTAAAAAAAACAACCAACAACCTGACAAATGAAGAGTCCAGAATCCATAATTGCAAGGCCTTCTCCATATTTAGGGATAAAGATAGAAACTATACTAATTTGCACCTCAGCTCTACCCCACCTCAAATCCTCCTTTACAGCTTACTGCTTCAGTTAGACACAGAAGGATTTGAAGCCTCCTCCACCTGCTGGATCTAACCAGTAGGTCAGGATGTGTTGTGGTGCATTTATACAGCTCTTAATGAACAAGTATTTTCTGGTCATCATCATCCAACAGCCATAAACAAATTTACCTAAACACCAAGTTCAAAGAGCAGCAGTCATGCACACAGATATGACACTGATCACATATGCCATATGAGCCAGGAAATTCAAAGCTAAGGCTAATATTTCAAGCAGAAAATTACTCCTTGCAGGCCAGGAAATTGCAGGGAACTCGGCTCTGGACATGCTGCTGCATTACGTAACGCAGGAGAGAATATTTTCCTTTCCAAAGCACCTGCCAAGCCAAGTGGGCTCCTGCCCTTAGCAAGCACAAGCACAGCTCATGCCCCTCTGCAAACAAGCAGTCAGCTTCTCCTTCTGCTCCCTTGTCCACCTTCCTCAGTCCTCCTCTCTACAAGGTTCTATTTCACTTCCATTCACTCCGGAAAAATTCAGAGAGGCTTCATCCCCATGAAAGCCCAGATCACCCATGCCTCTGTGCTGCTGGTGGCAAAGCCACAGGCCTAGAGGATCCATGCTTTCAGCTTGGTGTGACACTGAAACTCCAGGGATGTCTTTCCCAAGTTCAAGGCAGAAAGAATTATTGCAGGCACCCAGAGTTTCAGAGCCTGACGCTCCCCAGCTCGCTAAGCGTGCCTCTTCAGGAAGGGATGATGCCTAGCTCCTGAGTGCAGGAACACCATGCTTCCAAGTGTGATTTCTCAGGCAGAAACACAGCAGCTTGTATTCCAGACATGCATCACTTACAGACTATTGCTGTACACACCTCCCTGGTGCATTTGGCTTGCAGTGTCCTCTCACTATCACTGGCAAATTCAGGCTGAGTAAGTCCACACAACACTTCCAAGAAGGCACCAAGCAACTGAGTGCAGGGAGGTGTGGGGCTTCTCCATACACAACAGCCCTGCCAGCACTGGCTGACACCTGCCAGTCATTCAAAAGCCTTCACATATTTGGATGCAGCTTGCTCTTTTTTCAGCTTTCCAGCTGGAAAAAATCAGTTTACTGAGAAAACCTCAGTCCTACCCCATTCGCAGAAATTCCAGCTCCTCAACCCTTTGGCTCAGGATCTCTCTCCTACAGAATCCAAGTGAGATGAGTAGGCACAGGTTCTCATGTACCACAAGTATGTTTTATCTTGCAGATACATTCCTATAAATAACAGAAAAGCTAGAACCGAAGGAGTTTGCATAAATGACAGCACAGAGCACACAGCCTCTCCCCTTACCCCTTTCGCCACCCAGGAAATTTGCAGCTTACCTGACTGCTTTGATCAAGCCATGTTAGCTGGTCTCCAGCTTGTGCAAGTGCTACAAAAGAATTCACTGCCCACCACCTACAGATGCTTCACCACAAAAGCAAGTAAAACCAGCACCAATACCATCCCAAGGAAAATCCCAGAGCAAGATCTCTGCTCTACTGAGCAGAAGGAGCTCAGGGGAGCAAGAAGCTCAGCTAGGATGCCCACACACAACATGAGAGGGTCCCATAGCCCACAGCGGGACATCATCTCTCTTCACATCCAGAGATAACCGGCTGAAGTCTGCCCTCCTTGTATGCTTTACTTAACAGTGCAAGTTACAGATCTCCCAGTCAAGAGCAATCTGGATTTCCACCTGCTCCTGGCATGCCCTGATGGTAGAAAGACTATGTGTCCATGCTCTCCACCTCAGGGGCAAGTCTTCTGTGGGGCTTGGTGCTGCGAGCAGCATTGCCGTGCATCGTTACTCATGTCGTGTTGAAGGGTGGGGGTGGGGGATGCTTGGGTTGCACTCATCCTGGAGCACCTCTGTGCCACCAAAGACTCCTCAGGAAAGACCAAGCAAGTCACAGCTTGTGCAGTCATAGAATCACACAATCAATAAGGTTGGAAAAGACCTCAGAGATCATCAAGTCCAACCTGTCACCCAACACCTCAGGACTAACTAAACCATGGCTCCAAGTGCCACATCCAATCCCCTCTTGAACACCTCCAGGGACGGTGACTCCACCACCTCCCTGGGCAGCACATTCCAATGGCCAAGCTCTCGTGCTGGGAAGAACTTTCTCCTCACCTCCAGCCTAAACATCCCCTGGTGCAGCTTGAGACTGTGGCCTCTTGTTCAGGTGCTGGGTGCCTGGGAGAAGAGACCAACCCCCACCTGGCTACAACCTCCCCTCAGGGAGTTGGAGAGAGCAAGAAGGTCTCCCCTGAGCCTCCCCTTCTCCAGGCTAAGCAACCCCAGCTCCCTCAGCCTCTCCTCACAGGGCTGTGGTCCAGACCCTTCCCCAGCCTTGTTGCCCTTCTCTGGACATGTTCAAGTGTCTCAATGTCCTTCTTAAACTGAGGAGCCCAGAACTGGACACACTCAAGGTGTGGCCTAACCAGTGCTGAGTCCAGGGCAGAATGACTTTCCTGCTCCTGATGCAGGCCAGGATGCCATTGGCCTTCTTGGCCACCTGGGCACACTGCTGGCTCATGTTCAGCTGCTGTCAACCAGTACCCCCAGGTCCCTTTCTGCCTGGCTGCTCTGTGTCCTCATTCAACTTTCCCACCTCCTGGAGGGAGGGGAGACTCAGGATCATTGGTAATGCACTTCAGTGTTAGGAACAGCCATGAAAGCACACACCACCATGTGAAATGGCAAGTTATTTTCCATCAAATACATTTGAGGATTGGCCTGTTAGCCAGTGATGATTCTCCTCACACAGAAAAATGAACTGATTTGTTTTCCACATTACTAAAGAAAAATGGGGCTCATGCAGCACTTGTAAAATAACTAGTAGAAAATAAATTTCTTTAGGAATAGAAAAACTCTACAAAAATGCTGACATGTACAATGCCACAACAGTGGCTAATCAAACCACAGCACCAGCGGCATGCCCAGGACACAGACCAGCTGTGGAAATCTCTTTCCCAGCATGACAACAGCCCCATACTCCACTTACTGACTGGAAAAATCCAAGTCCTTGTGGGTCGGGATTGCAAAATAAAGAGGTCAGTGCAACCTTAAAAAGATGTTTATAAAAGTATGTGTTCAGATGTGCTTGGATGGAGAGACCAAGGGCTGCGTGCTCAAAACAACACCGCTGAATTGGCCACATTGCAGCAAATCATGAGACCACCAAGCTGTACGCTCTGCAGCAACACAGTTTTATATGGAAGTGCTTAAAGACTCAGCCAGCACAGAAGACTGGCTGACTTCCAAGTACAGAACACTGCATTGCCAGCAGTCCAGCCAAAAGTGCTGGTTTATTCACTCAAAACCAACAGCATTTTCCCACAGGGAAAACCCCCAAAACAAAGAAGATAACCCACAACCACACACACAAAAATCCAACCCAAACACCAAAAGCACACACATGCAAACCACAGAAAAGCAACCCTAAGGCCCCAAACAAAACCAACAAAAAACCCCTCCCACAACACAAAAATAATAAGGCCCCAAACAAAACCAACAAAAAACCCCTCCCACAACACAAAAATAATCCTCAAGCAAATGACAAAGTAGTCCACAAAAAACAACAAACAAAAGAACCAAAACAAAAATCCCACACCACAACCACCCCCTGACAAAAACAAACCAAAACCAACCAACCAAAACACACACACTCCCCAACCCCCCCACCAAAACAGCACACAAAACCCCTGAAACAAATAAGCCAAACCAAAATGGTTTTTTTAAAGCTACAGCCAAGCCTCAGCTGGGACATCTGCATGGAAAAGGCAGGAAATCCTCCTCAGCCCAGCTCTCTGCAATGGGAAACAAACTCCTGCACAGAGTCCTGAGCCACCAAAACAGGGCAATCATGCAAAAATTACCCAAATGGGGTTGCTCAGCCTGGAGAAGAGGAGGCTCAGGGGAGACCTTACTGCCCTCTACAACTACCTGAAGGGAGGTTGTAGCCAGGTGGGGGTCAGTCTCTTCTCCCAGGCAACCAGCACCAGAACAAGAGGACACAGTCTCAAGCTGTGCCAGGGGAAGTTTAGGCTGGATATTAGAAAGAAGTTCTTCCCAGCAAGAGAGATTGGCCACTGGAATGTGCTGCCCAGGGAGGCGGCGGAGTCACCATCACTGGAAGTGTTCAAGAGGGATTGGACATGGCACTTGGTGCCATGGTTTAGTTGATTAGATGGTGTTGGGTGATAGGTTGGGCTCGCTGATCTCAAAGGTCTTTTCCAGCCTGGTTAATTCTATATTCCATTCTGTATTCTGCAATTTGTCATCACCTTGAGTGAGAATTTCTCTGCCTTTAGAAATCAGATGCAGGATGAAGCTGAAATCCCAGGTATCTCCTACGAGCTGATCAAGGTTTTGGGAGACAGCAGCCCTACAGGCAGGGAAGTAGAGGCTCCACAGCCTGCAGAGAGGCAAATCTAGTAGAGAAACGATTCACCCTTGGTCAAGAAAGAAAGGGTTGAGCACGTCAGCTGGGCAAAAGGCAAAGAAGTCTACCGGCACACTACTTTGCTGAGCTGGCATAGGTTCCAACGGTGTCACAGCTGTATGCAGAGGAGTTTTGACACTGGGTGGCAGGGCTCTGATAAAATATTTGCAAGATTAGGCAGTCTGACACCACTGTGTTTCAGAAGATATGAGAAGCGCTAGCATAGCTGAAGGACTCCAGTCAAATATTCACACGAACGCTGCGACTCAAATGAGGTCGTAAGCGCGGCAGCGGCATGCCATTGGCCAACAGCACACGTCCCAGGAAGGCACTGCGAAATAGAAATATGCACACTAGACAGTTTGGGTTATAAAAGCAGGCCCAAGAAGCCTTGGGTTTTAACTACAGTGCCACCTCGTACCGCGCTTGGCCACTTTGTTTTGACTGTGCCAGAGGCTGTGGTATGTGCAGAATAGAAACTAACTTGCTAATAAAGTCTTGGGTTATAAGGAGACTTCTTATTAATAATGAAAAAAAAAAAAGGGCAGCTATTTCCACCTCTAATTTCTGCTAAACTAAGCTTGTGATTTACTGAGATTTGTGTCACTTCATTGAACCTAGCAGAAGTAACAAGTCATTAAACCTCATCTAATTTCCCTTTTGCAGGGCTATGATTCTTAGCACCCTGTGTCTCGGGCTGCAGGGCTCCGTGGAGGACCATGCACAATTCTCCTTTGCTGTATCACACTGTCACTGGTGAGCCCACACTGGGCCAGCCCAACAGTGTCCTTCAGCAGCAATCAAAAAGATGAAAACTAACTGCTGTATTAAGAGGAAAGTCTGCTTCAGAATGGACAACATCATGACCGACACAAAGTAACTTTTGGCTCTTGGTTCTGCAGCTTGGGACAGATAGATCAGACCTAAAGGCAGTTTTCCTGAAATACATTAATAAGTTAGCAACACCAGAAGTAAAGGGGGAAAGTAATCAGGAAGATAAACATCATAGAATCCTATATTCATTTGAGTTTGGAGGGACCTATGAAGATCCAGTGCAAATGCCTGCCCTGGGCAGGGACACCTCACACCAGATCAGATTACTCAAAGCCCCGTTCAGCCTCAACTTGAACCCTTTCAACGATGGGGCATCTACAGCATCTCCGGGCAGCTTCTTCCACTGTCTCCCTGCCCTAATCATAAAACAAGTAACAAAAATTTTTAAGACTGTATCTTGTGCATTGTTCTTGACAATGTATTTCACCATCCATTGACTTCATCTTACTAATAGTCACAGAATCTTCAGCGTTGGAAGGGATCTCAAACATCATAATTCTAACCGCCCTGCCATGGGCAGGGACACCTCACACTACAGCAGGTTCTTCAGAGACTCATCCAGCCTGGTCTTAGAAACCTCCACCACCTCCCTGGGCAACCTGTGCCAGTCTCTCACCATCCTCATGGGGAAGAACTTCTTTCAAACGTCTAATCTAAATCTACCCTCCTCTAGGCTGGATCCATCTTCCCCAGTCCTATCACTCCCTGACACCCTAAAAAGTCCCTCCCCAGCTTTCTTGTAGCTGCCTTCAGATACTGGAAGGCCACAATTAGGTCTCCTCAGAGCCTTCTCTTCTCCAGACTGAACAGCCCCAACTCCCTCAGTCTGTCCTCACAGCAGAGCAGCTCCAGCCCTCTGCTCATCCCCATGGCCCTTCTCTGGACACCTTCCAGCACCTCCAGATCCTTCCTGTAATAGGGGCCCCAGAACTGGACACAATGCTCCAGGTGGGGTCTCACCAGAGCTGAGTAGAGGGGGAAAATCACTTCTGGAGGCTAGATCTCCTGAGCAGCAGGCACAGTACCTACCATTCCTCTACACCAAATTTAACCTGCATCCAGTATCAGCAGATCTTTAGAAGAGAGATGCATGCTCTCCTACTGCAGTGGCATGCACTTATGCTGGTTCTCTTCAAACAGCAAAAAAATCAAAGCCCAAACTGCAAGAGCCAAGACACTACAGCAGTAAGAACTGCACATGCACTGTAGAAACTGCATAAAACCAGCAGCAAACCACAGTTTAAAGAAAATGAAACGAAAACAGCCCCCAAAATCACATTCCTCTGGATCATTTGAGCCAATCAGATGTCACCCAGAGGAGCTCAACCCCTAACACCTCTCACATATTGTGTCACAGCTTGAATGCAGCAAAGAAACCTCCCCAGCACAATTACTTGAAAGAGTTTTCTCCAGGAAGGAACACAAAATTATTAGGGAAGTTAATCTACCTCAAATCAGTTCTTTGCATCTGGACTCTGAGGGGCACTTCCTGCTGACTCAAGAAGGCAGCTGGCATCCCCGGAAAAGAGTTCACAACATAACAACTTGGACACTTACCCCAAGGAGTAAGTTTACCACATTTACTCAGAATTTGGAAGTAAAATGAAATTATATTTACAAAAGTAGACTACCTATGTAAGTCAATAAACATACACAAAATATATTTACAGTTCACCACCACAACACCCCTTGTACAGACCCACATTCCCCTGGACAGAGGCGGCCAGAGGGCTGTGTATAGCTAAATTATCTCTATCCCATGCTGTACCTTACCTAACCCAAACAAATCAGCCAGCCAAGTAAGCAAGGCCAAAGGCAGAGAAGCAAGAAGCCAGGCAAGGGAGAGCCCAAATGAAAACAAGCTTGTGCTGCAAAATGTAAGAAACTCTGCAGCAATTGGACAAGATAAACTTGTCTTTCATTATTCTGTCCAGCCCCTAGAGTCAAATCCTCTGGAAAACCTTATTTACAATTAAGCATAGCCCTTAAACTGTAACATGCATGCCCCCTAATTGAAGAGCACAGCCTCTTACTATAGAGTAGGGCTGCTAAGAGAAAAAGGGGGTTTGTTGTTTGGACTGTTCTCAGCTTACACGAGGAAATAAAGAAGCGACCCTGTCTTGGAGCTGCAGGCTCCCTTATCACAGCCCTACGTAACACCAGCCAGCCACAAGGGAGCTGTGCATCACATCTGTGGGCCACCACGATAGAAAAGGTGGAAATTGCAATTGCACATTGGTATTCAGCAAGGCCTTTCTGCCTGCAATGCATTTTGAAGGAAGGTTTCCTCCCCAGAAACAACGGCTTTTGTGAACGTGCAGGCGTGGAGGAGCAAACCAGAGCTGAGCGTTAAAGGCTCCTGTTACGATGGCAGAGGCAACGCAGCAGCATTGACTGGTCAAATCCTTATGGGAAGAGAGAAGAAAAGGTGCTGGAGAAGACAAGGGCAGCTCAGGGAAGCTCATCTCAGGCCTTGTTTCCCTTGAAATCCCAAACAAGAGGACTCTTTCTGCCACTAAGATCAAGTTTGGAGTGATGTGTCTAGGCTATTCCTAGGCTGATTATTGCCCCAGTGTTCCCCAGTTCATCACTTCCTTGTACACTGAGATGGGAAGCCCACTTAACCTGTAACACCATCCATGCTCATGCATCCAAGCTTCCCAAAAAGCCCTGCACCACCAGTGCAAGCATTTTCCCCAGTAAGAAGTTTTTCCTTCTAGAATTTGATGGAAACCCCCAGCTGGGATCAGCCAGCCTGTCTGGCAAGCAGCTGAGCTGACAGAACATTCTTTGCATTTCTGGAAGGAAAAAAGAAAACCCACACCAAATCCCCCACCACACTTCAGGACAGTTTTCACTGCAAGTATCTGCCAGGGAAGCAGGTGTTTCACAAACACAAATAGTTCAGAGTGGAGAGAAAGTGGAAATAGAAACTTGTGTGTAGCTTCAGGGCTGGTTTAAACTGATGCAAGCCCTGCTGCCTCCAAAGGTAAGGTTCCCAGCATTGCCCACACAGTCCTGCCTGCACACTGTGCCCTGCCAGCTGCAAGGACCCAGCCCAGATGGGGGGAAAATGAAAATGAGGGTGGAAGAACAAAATTAGGTTTTACAGCCCTGGACCCAGAATTTCATTTTTATTTTAAAAAACTGTCTCTTTACTATACTTAGTATCTCCATAAGAGTAATTTGATGCCATGGCTTGAGTAAGCTCTCTGTAAGGGTATCACAGGTCTCCTCACAGAATAAGGAACAGCATTCATGTGCTGGGGCAGTTTTAGCTCACACACTAACACGTAGCCTGTTTTCAGTTCCCATTATAGTCTCATGTGGTTACATTACTTTTCATTTGCCCTAAACCACCTCAGGAACACAGACACTCATCTAGGGCAGCTATCTGCTGTTAAAGCCTCCTTTCAGCTCTGGGTCAGCTGCAATTCAAGAGATTGTATGGGTTAAATTTGACACTGAAAGAAATCCTGAAGAGCAAAAAAGCAGCTCTTCAGTGGGAGCTTTCCACTCTGGGTTCCCTACCACCACAGGGACATGACAGAAAAAGCTTACCTAAAGCCTAAACTCTCAAAAATAATAATAATTTTTAAAAACTACGTTTCAGAGACAGGATCTTTGAGATTTATTGTTAAGAGCTGATGAAGCAATGTGGCACATTGAGGATTAAAGCAGGCTGCCCCCCTTCCCGCCCCCGAAACTATGCATTGCGTGTGTGTGCACATACATTAAAACACCAGGCTGGGCACAGCAGCTCTCTAGCCCAGATAAATCATGTCTTCACCTCTGCACACCTCCACTCCCAGATCAGCTGCTCCCCATCTCCAGCCACATAGATTAATAAATTATTGCAGATAGATCTGCAGCCAGAAATTTGCATCTGGAGAGAAAGTGAAGGAACAACCGCAGCTTCTGCAGCACCAGCATTCACCATTTGGATGTTGTCAATGTTAACAGCCCCATGCAACAGGCCAAGAGCTCCCAGAACATGGTATTTTTGCTCAAAAACATGTTCTTATGCCAAATAACCTGTGCCAGTGTCTCACCACCCTCATGGGGAAGAACTTCTTCCTAACATCCAATCTGAATCTACCCATTTCTATTTTTTTCCCATTCCCCCCAAGTCCTATCACCCCCTGACACCCTTAAAAGTCCCTCCCCAGCTTTCATGTAGCCCCCTTCAGATACTGGAAGGCCACAATTAGGTCTCCTCGGAGCCTTATCTTCTCCAGACTGAACAACCCCAACTCACTCAGCCTGCCCTCATAGCAGAAGTGCTCCAGCCAATATTACATAAAAACACAGAGAACATCCTTTACTACTACTGATTTGGCAGCAGCCTACTGAAGTTTCGACCTCTTTGGGACTGACATTAGGAAGCAGAAAGTTATTTCCTTTTGTTTACTTAAGGCAAACAGTAGCCAGTCTTCCATAGACACTGATGCCAATGTGTGTAGCCTGGGCAGTGACATCACTGTTCTGCTAAGGACCTTCACTCTCATAGCTTCATGGTCATGAGGATGCGACTTGGCACAGCAGCACTGTGTTTAGGACCATTTATTTGTATTCCTTAGCAACAGAGAAGCTCCTGGTTTCTTTTGGTTTTGTTTTTCTTTCTTTTGTTCTTTTGTGTTAAATCTATATTTGGCACCCTGGGGAGATTCCTGAGCAGAAGATAGCCATCTTTTGAAAGGAAGAATAAATGTTGGCTCTTGAGCTTTGCTCACAGTAACACCATCCCCAGGTTTTTGGTTAGCATAGAGTGCTCAGACCTGGAGCTGGCAGGAGTCCTCACATGGCCTGGGCATCACATTTTCTGCCTTTGCAAAACCTTGCTCCATCAAAACAAGAAGAAAAGATTTACTGGCTCAAAGCCTCTAAGCCATTTGTATGATGCATAAACCGACATTTCCAAGGCTCTGAACCTCATCACTGTTCAGCAGCACCCATTGGTCTCAATGGTTTTTGTCCTGTGGGAGCCAGGACCCCTCAGTAACAGCATTATCTCAAAGAGGTTAAAAAAAGAGAGAGCCTTCAGCACAATACAGTAGTGCTGAACTAAGACACTGTTCTTACCACAAATCACGGAAATACCAATATCCTCCAGCTCTCTACAGCTCCCAAGCAAATATGCAAATTAAATCCTGCCTAATCTACATGAGAAAAACAAATAACACCTGATGTTTCCCAACTCTGTTAGCAACATGGCCTTAAAAAAAAAGAAAAGATTTAATCATAGGAAGGAGAGAGAGATCACATGGCTCGACAGTTTCACTGGTTGTCATGGCAAATGAAAATCCTTGACTCCCCGACTTGTGTGTTTTAGAGGAAAGGAGACAACAAAATTGCCTTTTTATGGCTTGTTTTTTAAGATTAGAAAGAAATGTTTGCCTAATAATCACTCCTGAATCCGCTGCACACTGCATCTCAACAGCTGCTCCTTCCTAGGGAAAATGTTTGCTGTTTCTTACCGAGCGGTTCTCAGGGACCCAGCAGACATTCAGGCGTGGGTAATGAGAATCATCTGCTTTTAAATGTGGTGACTTCTTGCCTGCCAAAGGGAATCTGAACTAGTTGGGGGGGGGCAGAGAGGGGGTCCTCAGCTCCACGATGGCTCTGCCATCAAATTCCTGGGGAGGCTGCCAGCACAGCACAAGCAGGGAAGCCTGGCAGTGGCACAAGTCCCCTCCTCTGCTCCCACACACCGCATCACCGTGGCGCTTCTTGCCACGTGTCCGACAACAGGACTTTGTTCACATGTTCTCAAAGCAAGCCAAGTCATAGATATTCATGCGAGTTATAGGCTGCCAGACAGGTAACAACAGCAAAAACACCCTAACATTTGCTCCAGCTTCGGCAATCCAAAGCACCTTGCACCCTGTCTGCAATACCAGCACCACACACCTTCGTTGGAGTCAATGTTATGAATATAGGTGGGACATAACTTGGCTGTAGCAATCGGGGCCCCAGAGAGCAAGCTCCTCTCAGCCACACTGCTTCTTGGGTTTGGCTGCATGCTAAAAATCTGGGAAGTTTAGAATATCCACACAGCAGATTTCTATCCCTCATTTCACCATGAGGTCTTCTTTGATTGGTTCTGCCTCCAGCCCTTTCCTTTCTGCAAATCCTCCTCTTCCCTCCTGGGCTCCAGCCACAGCCTTTTGCCTAGAAGGAACAACGGGACTGTATGGAATGATGTTTATTGTGCAATGGTGTAAGCAACGCTCCTCTGGGGCTTAGGCCTTCTTTCTGCCACCCGCATCTGCCATGATTGCACAGAGGGGACCAGAAGTTGCACAACCACACACATGTGGCTGGCTGGCAAGCAGCCCCTTCTCTAACAAAAGCCACAGGCTCCTTCCCTTACATTCCCCCAAAGAGCAGCTGTGCACAACGCCACACAGTCACACTCCAAGGCTGCCTGCATGCATGCAGCGGGGCAGCGTCTGACCAAAGGCACAGGCCTCAGCGCGTGCTCGCACTGCAGAGCCATCATCACGAACCAAACTTCTTCCACAAAGCTGAGCCATGGTCAGGGACATCCATGCAAATAAACTAAAGGCAACAGGAGATAACAAGGATGAGTAATTTGGACCCTTTATCTTTTGGATACAAGGCAGAAGGAAAGAGATTCAGCATTGTCCTCTCCGGCCACCTGAGCCTGCAAGACTGTGGATGAGACACTCACCTCCTCATTTACAACCTGCGCGTATCAAAAGGAGGTCACTTCATACTGAGTGTGAGATAAATCATTTCCACAGTAACTTTTCAGCTGGACTAGATGACCTTTAGAGGTCCCTTCCAACCCAGACCATTCTATGAAACACTGTGGATTGTAAAACAAGCCTCATACATTAACCCTTACCCACACCGCAGAGCTGAAAGATTGAGACTGCTGAAGCTGCTGGAGATGAAATCACAACCCAGGGGCAAGGGAAGTCGGCTCTGCTGCCCAGATAAGCCAAAACCACAGAAAACAAAATCTTTCCACACAAGACTCCATCCAGAGTAGCCCCAAGCATGCTAGTCCCAAAGCATTCCTTCCCTGCAAGGGTGGCTGGCTTGCACGCTCATATCTCCCTCCCAGTTTGGCGTCCAGAGCATTTCTGGATTGCTCTGCATGTGGGTGGATGTGGAGAGGGATGGCTGAAGGAGAAATCATGGGCTGAAGGGGAGTGAAAAGACAAGCTGAGAAAGAACGAGGGAAACAGAAAAAAAAGTCCCAAGAATAAATCCCTTTAAAGTATTAAACCAGAGGGAGCTGACATCGCTGGATACCACACAGTTATATTCCTTTAAGTTGAAGTGATGTGACAGAGCAAATGTTTTTTATCCAAGCTAGGAGACATTGTCCTGAGGCTAGTAACAGCTGGCTACACTCAGGTGTTCAAGATCTTGACACACAATCCTGAGAGAAAAGCATTTTGGTCACACAAAAAAAGACTGCATTAGCAGCTTCTTAAATACATGTATACTTAGAGATTTTTCTTCAGGATACAGCTTTAAGGAGATGGCATGAGCCCAACAGACCATGCTTCTGGGGCTATGGAACACTCACATTTGTTCATTCCTTGCATTTCCCCAGTTTTAGACAAAACTATTTGGAACACCACCGCTCGGTCTTTAACAAAACGGGCAGGCTACCCAAAAACACAACTCACCATTCCAAACCCAACATAAGGTATTTTCATTTAGTAAAACACAGAATCCTCTCCTCATCCTTCAATTTACCATTTATTCCAAACACAAATGGAGCCTTACTGCCCACCAGCACAGCATGCTCCTACCAAGAAGGAAGCAATGAACAAACATCAGCTTCTACTGCACAGCAAACTGTCATTAGTTATAAACAGATCCTGGCTAAAGCAAAGGCTTCACTAGAAGGTCTACATTTACTTCTAGTCCACTGTATACATATTTCTATACTAGAATAGAATAGAATTACCAAGGTTGGAAGAGACCTTGAAGATCATCGAGTCCAACCTGTAACCATAACCTCACAACTAGACCATGGCACCAAGTGCCACATCCAGTCCCCTCCTGAACGCCTCCAGGGACGGAGACTCAACCACCTCCCCGGGCAGCCCATTCCAATGATGAATCACTCTCTCGGTGAAGAACTTTCTCCTCACCTCCAGCCTAAACTTCCCCTGTTGCAGCTTGAGACTGTGTCCCCTTGTTCTGGTGCTGGTTGCTAGGGAGAAGAGGCCAACCCCTTCCTGGCTACAACCACCCTTCAGGTAGTTGTAGAGAGCAATGAGGTCGCCCCTGAGCCTCCTCTTCTCCAGGCTAAACAGCCCCAGCTCCCTCAGCCTCTCCTCATAGGGCTTGTGCTCAAGGCCTCTCACCAGCCTTGTTGCCCTTCTCTGGACACGTTCAAGTGTCTCAATGTCCTTCTTAAACTACATGTGACTGAAACTGGATATCCAGGACCATACCACAAATCAGAGAACACACATTAATTTTCTTGTGTGCACTTTTTTGTGCAGGGAAAATAGCTAAGGACCACACTGGAAACGCATAATACAAGGTTATCGTTTTGGGCTCTGCTGATGACTGCTTGCAGGGCAGGTCCCACACAGCTCTTTCTGTTTCATTCTTCCCTATGAACAATTATGATAGGCATTGTCCTAAAGTAGCACTGCAGGACCAAACCCACCCATCCTGCAAAGCTATGTGCAAGGAATTTTTGCAGATGTGTCACCTCAAGATTTAACTTTGAAAGCAGATCTACAAAGTCCCTTATTTGCTCTCTGAACAGGAAGGGTTTGAAACAACATGAAGAACTTTGTTGCAGCAAAGAACAAGCAAATGCCAGCTCTGAACCACTTTTCCAAACTACTTGTGGTGGGTTGTAAGTTCCCTCCCCCCAACATTAACTTTGCCAGACCAACTTAGAAGCAAATGAAGGTGTATTTACAAGCAAGAACTACACTCTGCAATGGAATGCAATGAATGTGTACAAAATATACAGCAGTTACAACGTGGTACCCATCCACAAGAAGGGCCAGTTGGAAGAGCCAGGGAATTATAGGCCTGTCAGCCTGACCTCAGTGCCAGGCAAGATTATGGAACGGGTCATCTCGAGTGCGATCACACAGCACTTACAGGATGACCAGGGGCTCAGGCCTAGCCAGCATGGATTTAGGAGGGGCAGGTCCTGCCTGACCAACCTGATCTCCTTCTATGATCAGGTGACCCGCCTGGTGGATGTGGGGAGGCCTGTGGATGTGGTCTACCTGGACCTCAGCAAGGCCTTTGACACCGTTCCCCACAGCAAACTCCTGGCCAAGCTGGCAGCCCATGGCTTGGACAGGAGCACACTGCGTTGGGTTAGGAACTGGCTGGAGCCTGAGCCCAGAGAGTAATGGTGAATGGCACCACATCCAGCTGGCGGCCAGGCACTAGTGGTGTGCCCCAGGGATCAGTGCTGGGCCCCATGCTCTTCAACATCTTTGTTGATGATCTGGATGAGGGCATTGAGTCCATCATCAGTAAATTTGCAGATGACACCAAGCTGGGGGCAGGAGTTGATCTGCTGGAGGGCAGAGAGGCTTTGCAGAGGGACCTCGACAGGCTGGACAGATGGGCAGAGTCCAATGGCATGAGATTGAACACATCCAAGTGCCGGATTCTGCACATTGGCCACAGCAACCCCAGGCAGTGCTACAGGCTGGGGTCAGAGTGGCTGGAGAGCGGCCAGGCAGAGAGGGACCTGGGGGTGCTGGTTGATGGGAGGCTGAACATGAGCCTGCAGCGTGCCCAGGCAGCCAAGAGGGCCAATGGCATCCTGGCCTGCATCAGGAACAGTGTGGCCAGCAGGAGCAGGGAGGTCATTCTGCCCCTGTACACTGCACTGGTTAGGCCGCACCTTGAGTCCTGTGTCCAGTTCTGGGCCCCTCAGTTTAGGAAGGATCTTGACTTGCTGGAAGGTGTCCAGAGAAGGGCAACGAAGCTGTTGAGGGGTTTGGAACACAAAGCCCTATGAGGAGAGGCTGAGGGAGCTGGGGTTGCTTAGCCTGGAGAAGAGGAGGCTGAGGGGTGACCTTATTGCTCTCTACAACTACCTGAAGGGAGGTTGTAGCCAGGTGGGGCTTGGTCTCTTCTCCCAGGCAACCAGCACCAGAACAAGAGGACACAGTCTCTGGCTGCACCAGGGGAGGTTTAGGCTGGAGGTTAGGAGGATGTTCCACCCAGAGAGAGTGATTGCCCATTGGAATGGGCTGCCCAGGGAGGTGGTGGAGTTGCCATCACTGGAGGTGTTCAGGAGGAGACTTGATAGGGTGCTTGGTTGCATGGTTTAATTGATTAGGCGGTGTTGGATGATAGGCTGGACACAATGATCTTGAAGGTCTCCTCAAACCTGGTTTATTCTATTCTATATTACACAGATATTTATAATTCATAAACAGCACAAGGACCCCCCTGGCCAAGGACCAGGGGAAGCTACTAGCTTCTCCCTCCCTTACCTCTCTTAGCCCCCTATACAAAAGGGATAAGAGAAAGGAGCAGAGGAGTTAGACTTAGACAAGGCCAACCAAAGTATGCAGATTCTCTCTCCTGAGCAAAGCAAAACAGCCAGAGATCAGAAGAGAAGAGAAAGGGAAGAATTGTTATGGTACAGCTCCTCTTATTATAGAATGGAATAAACCAGGTTGGAAGAGACCTTCAAGATCATTGCATCCAACCTATCATCCAACACCTCCTAATCAACTAAACCATGCAACCAAGCATCCTATCAAGTCTCCTCCTAAACACCTCCAATGATGGCGACTCCACCACCTCCCCAGGCAGCCCATTCCAATAGGCAATCATATCTACCCAATGAATTTATGTAGAACAATCTTTTGTTTTCCTTTTAACACCCAACAGTGATTTATCTATATTTTTCTAACTTTTCTGCTCAAAATCTGTAGCTGAATTTTAAAGGCATAGCCTAAACCCACCACACTACTCTGTTCTACAGTGTATTTAGCTTCTCTCCAAGGGAAGAAAATTCTTCACTGCTGCTCCCATGTAACATAAGCACCTCTGTCTCTGCAATAGTCACGAGCAGGACAACTTGAGCCAACTTGAACTGGATAGATGCATAATAAAAAGCAAAGGAGAGGCTGCTTTGGTGGTAAAAAATAAGAAAACAAATCCATGCAGGGAAAGAAGGGTTGCAAAACTGGCCTCATCTGGGCTGGAGTATTTGCTTAGCTGGCAGTACTCCCAAGGGCTACAGATGATGTCGAAAGGAAACACATGTATAGCTCTAAAAATGTGTTGAAACAAAAAAACCCAGGGACTTAAAGAAAACATGAGGCAATTTCAGGTTAGGATTATAAAAGAAGAAAAAAAGTTATGGGGTAAAAATACAGGAAGAGAGTGAAGCACAGAAGGGTATGGCTGAATGTGGGATAAAGCTTTGTGGGCAGATGCGGCTGGAGCACCAAGGCATGCGAGCCCGGCCAGCAGTGCTGCAGGGAGGAGCACCTCTGCCCAGTGCAGCAGAACAAGAGCAGGAGAAAAACAGCCCAGAGGGGACAAGGGGAAGAACACACTGGGGAAAAGCAAACAAACAAAATTCCCTAACCCTGGAAGGACACCTGCCAGCTACCTACAGAGACAATGTCAAATCTTTATGGTTACCTCTGCCAAAGTTTCAAAACGACTCTGACACTGCAAAGGAGATGTGCATTCTGGTGAGACTGCATTGAATCTGGGAATCGGAATTCAAATGCTGAGCACAAATTGGGTTCAAGTGCAAACCTCAGTGCCAGCCTGAAGGACAGTCACCACAGCCCCAGCTAACACAAGCGCCTGCACTAAAACACGCGTTCACTGTCAGCAGCACAAAACAACCCGAGACAATCAGGCAGAATTAGGTATTAAGTGTCAAGTATCCCATTTGTGCTACAATACAAGGGGACAGGTTTGAGTATTGTTTTGGCAGAGAAATGCAGGCTGGCTTGTGGCAAAGACAAGGGCTCCACATTTTTTTTAAAAAGAGCTTTGTAGCCTTTGGAGTGAAAAACTTCATCAGCGATGGGAAAATCCAAGTCTTCACTGTGGGCTCCCTAATCCGCTGCTCTGGTTCACAGCTCTATTTCTGCTGCTCTGCAGTAGCCTCACATACTGCCCGGGGTTACAGCTGGCAGCTCCAAGTTCTCGCTTAAATTGGTTTGAGTTTCTTTTCTTGGCAGTAACCTCTCTTCCTTCTCCCATAAAACTGAGTAAAGAGCCAGTGAAACTTCCCAGGTACCATATGAGAGTTGCAGATAATGAGGCACAGAGAGAAAGCACTTTATTTGCATTTATTTGTGCATTTATTACACTTCAGCAGTCAGTGAAGGCAGTGTGTGCTCTTTCAAGCTGGTATGTGTCCTCTGATGTCTGCCCCAAAGCCAGCAAAGTAAGATCCAGGCAAGGTCACAAACATCCCCTTCACACAAATGCACTGTTGGAAAGGATCCTGAGTCTAGTTGTGATGAACAAATAGGGATCAGGAAGCCACAATTAAATACATAATATTGCATTAAATTACATTACGTATTTTGCCATTACAACCACCACCAATTTGAACATGAAGCTATCTCAAACATCAGTCAGGTTTAGGCAATGAGGCTGGTGAGAAGTCTGGAGCACAGCCCTGTGAGGAGAGGCTGAGGGAGCTGGGGTTGTTCAGCCTGGAGAAGAGGAGGCTCAATGGGAGACCTTCTTGCTCTCTCCAACTCCCTGAGGGGAGGTTGTAGCCAGGTGGGGGTTGGTCTCTTCTCCCATGCAACTAGCACCAGAACAAGAGGACACAGTCTCAAGCTGCACCAGGGGAGGTTTAGGCTGGAGGTGAGGAGAAAGTTCTTCCCAGCAAGAGAGCTTGGCCATTGGAATGTGCTGCCCAGGGAGGTGGTGAAGTCACCGTCCCTGGAGGTGTTCAAGAGGGGATTGGATGTGGCACTTGAAGCCATTCTTTAGTTAGTCCTGAGGTGTTGGGTGATAGGTTGGACTTGATGATCTCTGAGGTCTTTTCCACCCCGTATCGATTCTATGATACTAAGATCACAAGAGAATTGTTAAAGACTCTTTATATGAGGCTTTTCTGCCTTGCCCCCTTCTCAGACTGTTCTCTGTTTTGTTATTGTCTACTTATTGGTACTCAGTGTGCATGGCAAGACTTTTTCTCTGTATCAGATTGTAGAGGAGGCTATCTGGACTCCACCACCACAAGCAGGAGCCGTCTGGAGAGGATGTATTAGAGGGTTTTGCTCTATTGTGTCGACAGAGGCCGGTGGCATTTCTTAAAAGGTCAGAGTTACAAATCAAAAGCTTCACTCAACAGTTAACTGTTGCATGGAGGCAGTGCACAAGCACCCCTTGCACCACATGTGCTGACATGTATATCCTTTTAAAATGTGAAGGGAGAGCAAGCTGTGCATAAACAGTGTGCACATTTCCCCCTTCCCCCCAATCACAAGCAGTAACTTCAAATCTGCATCATACAAACAGGCTGGTGGCCTCAGCGTACTTCTGCTCTACACCAAAATCCCTTCAGAGGCATTAGTGTCCATATCTGAGAACTCTGCACACGCAGGCAAGATGGGGAAAATCTAACAGACTGGGAGGTTTGTCATAAATCTGGGAGTATTCCCCCATGTAACTAGACCTAAGCCTCATGCTCTCTTTGTTGGACTATTTCACTTCTTCCATCTCCTTCCCCACATCATCTGCAGCCACACTTTGCTTTTATTTATTATCCATGGTCTCTGTTTTCTTCTTCTCATTCTGCAGTTGATACTTGCCTTCCTCTGCCCCAGTTCCATGATCTCTACAAGTATTTTTATCTTTGTCTGCCAAGAAAGGTGCAATAGGGATAGTATTTTTCTCTAAGAACTGTTTCTGGGCTGCATTCAGGAACTTTTCCCTTTTAAAACTATTAAGTTTTCTATAAAACCTACAGCTACCAAAAGAGAGAACTCTTTCTTCTAGCTTCTCTTCCTATCCACTCCTAGGTGCTGGAGGCCATGTCACCTACGATGCCACAGTCTTGCCTTGGGGGTCTTCACTGTTTCTACATCTAGATAGGCTACCTATCATTGCTTTGCAACCTCCCAAATTCTCCTCTAGCCACTAATGCCTTAGTGCCACATCCATCCCCAGACTCCAGCAGAAATGCTCCCCATCTTAACTTAACATTCTGCTGGCAGCAGCTGAGCTGGTAAAGCTGTGAATGGCAAGAATATACTCCTGTCCAGACTCCTGGACAGCAAAATTTCCAGTAGCTGATACTTATCTAGGAATCATTCCAGCTTAAAACAGCCATCATTCACCTCTTCTTAAACCCTCTCCTCTCTTTACTCCAGAGGACAGCCCTTCCCTCCCCAACCAAAGCCTCACCAACTAGCAGCCTCACTGTTCACACAGGTCACTCGTGTGAAGTACTGACTTAATCTCTACTGGCAAGGGAACCCTTTCCTGAAGTAGTGCATCAGTGAAGTCTTCTAGAACCCAAGAAAGTCCCTTCAGGATTCATCAAACTCAGCATCCCCTCATCTCTCAGTTACTTCAACTGTCCCTTTCTGACCCTGACAGATCTCCATTCTAAAAACACCCTACACCAAACACCAACTCTCACTAAAGTACAATCTTCCCAATTTTCCTGATTTGCACCTTCAGGGTTTCCCATTGTTCTTGCTTCCCTGGCTCCCCAACTCCCCTTACTACTTGTGATGTTTATTTTACAACCTAACCTATGTCCCCCCAGGTACTCTCAATACAGAAGCAGCCTTATCAGCCATGCATGGTCACATACCCAACGAGATTTCTTCTCCAAAATATTTCTGTGACCTGGTTTTTCCCCTGCCTGTCTGTGCCCATGACCTGTTGTCATCAATCAGAAAGCGCTAAGCTCTGCCAGGTGGAAACTAAGTTTTGCATTTGCAGAGTTATTCAGGAGGCAACAGTGGGCCACAGGCTGCTGTAGCAACAGGCTGAAGAAGGGATCCTGCTTGGTGGGCTGCCCTTAAAGCAGCAAGTCTCCCCTCTTGAGACTTCTCAAACTATTCCTAAATGGAAAGGCCACGCTCTTACTCCCAGTGCCACTCATCCTCATCTGAGTCCGATCCACACAGATAACCACCACCCCTCCTCGGCTCTGCCGGGCTGCTGATGGCGCGTCGAAAGCACAGGGCTCATCTCTTTTTTTGCAAACAGCAGGAAAGCAGGGAATTATGAGAAAAATACAAACTGTCACATGATGTGCCCTTGATATTTACAGGGATTTCTGGGACTGTTTTGTGACACCCACACAAAAGCAGAAGTGTGATGGAAAGTGTCTTTACTTTCCCAGGAACAGCGAAAACAGCCATTATGCGCCTGCCCTTCTCTAGAGAACAAATGACCCCAATCACACAGAGGCACACAGGGACCCACTTTATGGTTAGGATAAGATGACAGATGTTCCTTTTTAAAACCAGAATTGGAGAGCAAAATGTCAGAGCCTTGGACAAAGCCCTCAGATGCCGAACAAGCCTCACAAAATGACCTGCACATCAGCCCCAGCTCGCAGTCCCCCCAGCGCACATCTCTCGTCTGTGAGAAATCCAGCCAGTTCCAGCGCACATCATGACACATATTAAGATTCAATTAACACATCTTCCCCTTAAAAAGGGGCACACAAATTACAAGCCCTTCCTTCCTAGAAGACAGATGTTGATTACAGGAAGGCATTCTTTGTAACAATTCTTTTCCTAAATGATAGCAATTGCCTTGTCCATTTGAAAGGTGAATTTTCTGTATCTGAAGGGAAAAAGTCATTATTAGCAACATCTGAACCACTAGCCATCAAAGCCATTTACATACTGGACAGATTTTTTTCTGCATAGCACTGCTTGAATCCCTTTCCAGACAAAGTGCCATTAACATGCAAATGAAAAGTTCACACTGCTCCTTCCCGAGGTCCTACTTGAGATGGTACACAATTAAAGTCATAAGCGAAGGTAATGAGAGGACCAAAACAGGACAGGCTGGTGACACGTGTCATGGTAATGCCTGCAAATCCATCTCTCCTCTAATCATCACAATATTCCAGGAGAAATCAATTCCAACAATATGGATGAAGGGCATCCTAAACCTGAAAAATGCACTGGATGAAACATCAATGCTGTTACCAACACATGCTTTCAGTGAGAGGGTAAAGCCCACCAAAACGTAGAATCGATGCAAATGTAAACACCGAGGAAGTCCAGAATCCTGGACATGACATGCCAACAACATAAATTCATCCATCAGGCTGTAATTATAGTTCATGTTTTGTTTTTATTGTAAAGATTGGTGTAAGCATACAGCCAGGCAGGAAGCCAAGCCTCAAACTGTGCTTATCGACTACTGAGGTCTCCATTAGCCCAGGGTGCTCTAAACAGAGATAATGGTTTGCTCAGAGCAAGCCTAAAGATGATATAATGCAACCTCTTGCCACGCCAGGCATACTTTGGATGAGGTTGCCAAACAGGCATCCGAATTCAGCAAGCTCCCCTGATTTTAAAACAAGCTTTTGCAATCCTCTAGCCTGGCCAATGAGCTCAAAAGCTACTGATGGAAAGACTGTTTCAGCAAAATTACAAAGACAAGACACTCGTGACCAACACAGACTGCATCCCTAATCAGCACCTGCGCTGTCTCTGTGTCTTGCCATTTTTTGTTTGGTTGCACCTGGCTGGTCGCTCATGTCACTTCATGCCTGTCAACCAAGAGGACATGTAGCAGCTATGCATTTCTTCTTCAGATGTTCCTGTCACAGCTTCCAATTGTAGCTCCTCAATTGCATTATTCAGTTTCTGAACCTCTATGTCTTAGTTTTCAGTGGTTCTGAGCCCTTGAAGTTTCAGCACTCAGCCACCAATGTTGAAAGTGCTCAAAACCTCTCTAAAACACATGTTCCTCTTTTGGACATAAAAGCTGATGAACCTCTTCATAATAAAGGATTTGAAAACTTGAGCCTTGCAGGTGCCCCTGCTTACTGCAGAGGGGATTGGACTCGATGACCTTTGGAGGTCCCTTCCAACCCAAACTATTCTACAACTCTGTGACTCTTGTGCCTAGTCTATTAAAGCACTAACTGCTCTGGCAGATAAGGGTTTAAAGGGACTTCAGTGTCAGAGCAAATTCATAGAACCACAGAATTATAGAATGGCTTTGTTGGAAGGGACCTTCAAAGGTTATCTAATTAAATTCTCAAATTATCAGGATTATACTTTCAAGTCTCTTGGATGCACAAAGCAGACTCCAAGGGACTGTGCCTTTCACAGAACCACAGAATTTCAGAGGCTGGAAGGGACCTCAAAAGATAATCCAGTCCAACCCCCCCTGCCAGAGCAGGAGCACCTACACCAGATCACACAGGAACACATCCAGGCAAGTCTTGGATATCTCCAGAGAGGGAGACTCCACAACCCCCCTGGACAGCCTATTCCGTTGCTCCATCACCCTCACTGTGAAAAAATTTCTCCTCATATTTACATGAAACTTCCTCTGCCTCAGCTTCCACCACTGCCCCTTGTGCTGGCATTGGGCATCACCCAGCAGAGCCTGGCTCCAGCCACTGGGCACTCACCCTTGACATTTATAAACACTAGTGAGGTCACCTCTCAGTCTCCTCTTCTCCAGAGGAGCCCCAGCTCCCTCAGTCTCTCCTCATACAGAAGGTGTTCCATTCCCTTAATCATTATTGTGGCTCTGTGCTGGACTCTTTCAAACAGCTCACTGTCTTTCTTGAACTGAGGGGTCCAGAACTGGACACAATATTCCAGACACAGCCTCACCAGTGCCTCCCTAAGAGGAGGACATTACACCAACCTTTACACCAACCTGAGAAACCACTGAAATTACATTGTTGTACCATAGTATTTGAATGAAGACCTCCAGAAATGCACACATTCTGCAAGAACAAAACCCCTGGGAGCTAGCAAGGCTCTTTTCTGCTCGGCTGGAATTGAGCCAGTATCACAGCACCATGGGACTGTACCAAAAACGCCATGTTTCACATGAGACTCACTTGATCTCTAGAAATTGCTGATCACATCAAAGCTAAAAAAAAAATCACGATTCAAGTAGTGTCATTTTGTCTCCCTATTTCTCTCCCTGTGTCACCTCTACTGCTCCCAGTGTTACTTCTGTTTTGCTATCCCCTCACATATGGCTGCCAGCTGCATTGCAACATCCATCACGCAGCACCTCACTGATAGCTGGGGGCTGCTGAGGCAATATTTACACTATGGTTAGCATTACAGTGTATAAAATTCCTTGGAGCTCTTCCAAAGGAAAAGCCCCACGTAAATGGAAGTGATTATTGTCATCTACAGGCTAAGTCCTGTTAAGAATTTGCCGGTGCTCACTGCGGAGCCTGGGGATGTTCGAAATCCTGATCAGCGTGCTGAGTAATAAACTTCATTAACATTGCTTGTAACACTTCAATCCAGCAGCACACAAGAAATCACTGATGAATATTCAAGGCATCCCTCTGAGGTTATCTCCATTTTACAGATGGAGGCAACCAGGAAACAGAAAGTTTTGAAGTGACTTGCCTCTAAACACAAAACAGAGGCAGAATTCAATTGTCTTGCCTTCAAAGTAGAAAATGTCTTTTTAGACCAAACTGAATTGTAGAGATCATTCTGCAGTGAATTTAAGGAGCCTGCCATTCCCCCGGATCACTAATGGCTCTTCCCCCCAAGTTACAGCACTCAGGTTACAGTAACACCTACAGACTGCAGAGACCTGCAGATTCTCACTGTGTGAAGTAGAGATAACAGATAAAAGCCATATGCCAAAGAACTAATTGTGGACAGTAAAAAACCAATCTCTGCATCAAATACAGGAACAGTCAAAAAGATGAATGCTCAAAATCTGCACCACAGGAAGGACCAGGAATGCATCAACTCTCCAGAGTACCAGACCCAGACATAAATAAACTCATTAAGTAAGCATCACCCAACATTGCCCAGGAGCTTTTAAAGCCTTCTTCTGTATCTCCAAGAACTGATGTCATCCAGCAAAATATGGAATATTGTGAAAGCTGTGTTAATGAGATGGAAAGAATGTTTATGTAGTTTCACACATTTCTCAGCAAGGAGCTTGACATTTCCAGTGGCTGGCCTGGTTACTAACGGCTACTCTAGGAACTGGTGCAGAATGCTTGCTGCAGCGATGACTGACAGCTGCAGTAAACAAGCAATAATTCACGCCAGGTTCATCCTTCCTGTGGCAGCTGCCTCTGTACCACTGCAGGACTTCACCAGACACTTCATCTCCTATTTATTTCGCAATCAGCCTCCTTTATTCTATTAGCCTTAGCCCACAATGAATGTTTTCCTTGGTTATTTTGCTGTGCAAGTCAGTACTCAGTTTGGTTTAAAGATGCTTTTATTATTAAATAGCAACTAACCACCTGCATAGCTGCAAAGTGCATGAGCCTGGATGTACTGACCCCCCAAAGTTACCCCAGCAAAAAAGGTGAGTTTTAAGATTGACTTTAATCAAGTGGTTTCCCAGTCCTGAGGTACAACAGATTACAGGCCGCACTGATACAAATGATACGTCCACTGACAACAGACAGAAGGTTTCCTATGGGTAAGGTGAAGCTACTATTAATGGAAGCATCTAGCCATGCAGCAGCTTGAGGAGGAGCTTTAAAAAGAATCAGAATCACAGAATGGTAGGAGTTGGAAGGGAGCCCTGCAGATTTATTTCAGCCCCTTGTCAAAGCAGGTTGGCCTAAATCAGATTGCACAACATCAGGTCCAGGCAGGTTTTGAAATCCTCCGGAAGAGGAGACTCCACAACCTCTTTGGGCAGTCTGTTCCAGTGCCCCACCACCCTCAACAGAGTTTTCCTTATATTTAGGTGGAACAACTTCTTACAATACAATACAATACACCAGGTTGAAAGAGACCTTCAAGATCATCGCATCCAACCCATCAACCAATCCAATCCACCTAAACAACTAACCCATGGCACCAAGCACCCCATCAAGTCTCCTCCTGAACACCTCCAATGGAGGTGACTCCACCACCTCCACTTCTTTTCTAGTTTGTGCCTGTTGCTCCTTGTCCTATCGATGGGCACCACTGAAGAGAGATACCACAAAGCAGTTTCAGCCCAGCCACATGCTTATGCTTCTTCTCTCCTACAGAGGTTGAGCAGAAATCTGTTAGCCTGGAGCTAAGATTTGGACTTCAGGCTTCCAGCTTGTCTAAAGAGTTAAAAGAAAACTGGGTTTATTGGGGGTTTCCATATGCACGCACACACATAGATCAATCTACCTATCCAAGCAAAACACTACTATCATATTCTAGAGATGTAAGTGCTGCTGCTTGAAAAAAAAAAAAATTGGCACAGTTCCCATTTTAGAAGGAACAAATTGTTCAGAACAAGGACAAATGCAATAGGGAAAAATCAGGCCCCGACTTTGCTTCTGCTGTTTCAAGCTGCTGCTGCATGCAGCTTGGATGCAGTTTTGCAATACTTTTATTTTTTTGCTAGACCAAAGAGTGTTCAACAATCCCTCCATAACTACCCAATGCTCTCAAAGGCAAATATTTACAGTACAGATTTTTGTTACCAGAT
This sequence comes from Picus viridis, assembly GCA_033816785.1. Lineage (NCBI taxonomy): Eukaryota > Metazoa > Chordata > Aves > Piciformes > Picidae > Picus > Picus viridis. Next base: position 1,483,186 of record CM066566.1, on the reverse strand, counting down.
ATGTGAGAAATTAGAGGGTTGCCACAAGCTTCTGCTGGCTACAGACAGGAGAGAGCTATGACCTGCGTGACCGGTGTGACTGAAACAGCACAGATATTCACTTCAGCTGAGGGTGCTCTAGAAAGAAAATGTGGGATTCATTTTAAACTGTTTGAACAACCTCCTTAAAGCAAAAAAACCCAAACATTTTTCTGCAGTTATGCCACAGAAACAGGGATTCGAGGAGCAGAGCCCAAACTCATCATCACACTTGCAGCTTGGAACTTGCAGCTACTCCTCTAGTCAGCCAGGACATGGAACTTAATGCTGGAACCAGCCATCCTGGGGTCCTTGCCAGTTCAGACGAAAATTCCAGACATGTTCTTATGCTCTTGTGAAAGTTACAAATCATGCCATTCCTTGCTGGGGGTTTAATTAAATTCATTGCCATAAGTTTATCAAGGTTAATACCTTTTCTCCACAGGACATGCCGCACTGATTCACAGACTGCATCAGGTTGAAAGGGATCCTCAAAGGTCAACCCCTTTGTAGTGAGAAAAGATACCTCCAACTAGATCAGGCTGCCTAGGGCCACACCAATTCTGATCTTCAGTATCTCCAGAGACAGGGCCTCAACCACATCCCTAGGCAATCTGTTTCAGTACTTTACCACTCTCACTGTAAAGAACTTCCTCCTTATGTCCAACCTAAATCTGCTCCAATTTAAAATCACTTCCCCTCGTCCTATCACTACAAACCCTTCTAACACTGTCCTTCCCCAGCCTTCCTGCAGGTCCCCTGCAGATACTGAAATGTAGTTAAAAGGTCTCCCTTCTCTTCTCCAGGCTGAACAGCCCCAGTTGTTTCATCCTGTCTTCACAGGAGAGGTGCTCCAGCCCTCAGATCACCTTTGTGGCCCTCCTCTGGACCTGCTCCAGCAGGTTAAAGCCTCTCTTGTGTTGGGGATCCCATAGCTGGACAGTGTTCCCAGTGAGGTCTCACCAGAGCAGAGTGGCAGAATCACCTCTCTCATTCTGCTGGCCACATTTCTTTTGATGCAGTCCCAGATGCAATTTGCTTTCTGGGCTGCAAGTACAGATTGTTGGCTCATGTCCAGCTTGTCATCCACCAGTAACTCCAAGTCCTTTCCTGCAGGGCTGCTCTCAATTTCATCATCCCCCAGCCTGCACTTTGCCTTATTAAACCTCATGAGATTCTCCTCAGCCCACTTCTCCAGCTGGTCCGGGTGCCTCTGGATGGCATCCCAGCCTTCAGTCCTACCAACTGCACTCTTCAGTTTAGTATCCTCTGCAAACTTGCTGAGGGGGCACTCCATCCTACTGTCTATACCACTGATGAAGATACTGAACAGCACTGGTCCCAGTACAGACCCTTGAGGGACACCCCGTGCCACCCACCTCCATCTGGACATTAAGCCACTGACCACTACCCTTTGCATGAGCTCTTCCAACCAATTCCTGAACAGTCCACCCATCAGATCCACCTCCCTCCAGGCTAGAGAAAATGATGTTGTGGGGAATCTTGTCAAAGGCCTTACAAAAGTCCAGATGACATCCACTGTCTTCCCTTGTCCACTGGTGGTGTTACACCATTGCAGAAAGCCACTAAGTTGGTCAGGCAGGACTTGCCATTGGTGAAGCCATGGGTGTCTCAGGTCACCTCCCTGTCCTCCATGCGCTTTAGCACAGCTTCTAGGAGGATCTGTTCCATGATCCCCCCAGGCACAGAGGTGAGGCTGACAGGTTGGTAATTTCCAGGGACCTTTTTTTCACCCTTTTTAAAATTGGGTGTAATGTCTTCCAGTCTCCAGGGACTTCACCTGACTGCCAGAGCTGTTCAAACTTTACGGAGAGCAGCTTTGCAACAACATGAGCCAACTCCAACTGCACCACCAGCTTTGGGGTAGGTGCAAGAATAAAAGGGCTAATGTTATTTCTCTCAATCTTTTTCCTGGTACAGTGAACTGACCATCCCCCAGCAATTTCAGACCACCTGATTCCCACTTCCAAAGATGACTGGTCTCAGGATGGAATAATCTGATGCCTCCAGAAGACTAACAGAGGAACCAAATGAGTCAGGAAAGTTTGGTTGTTTTCAACCCTACATTTATTTTTCAGGTATTTGATTTAATAAAGAAAGAAGAGGGGGTGGTGGTGGAAATGGATTATTTTTCCAAGTGCAGTCATGTCCTCTCTCAGTTAATCAAGTTCAGCATTGTAAAAAACAAAGCTTGGCTGTCCAGTGCTGGAGAATATGAAATTTAAAACTCCCTTCTGCGATCAAAAAGCAACAGAAAAATAAGACCACACAGCATGGAGCTCCCTGAGGGGATTTCTTGAGGTCACTACCAAGAACTCACATTGCCCGAGAAATACATTTATATACAAGCATTTTTGGTTTGTTTTTTTTAAGAAAGGATGTTATTTTCAGTAAATATTCCCGTGCTGCAGCCACAACTCCGATGAGAACACCATGCGTTAGAGCCCGGAACCACAGGGATGGCACTGCGGAGAGCGGCTCACTAAGCGGACGTGAAGCTGGATTCCTCTACAAACTTGCTTGCTAAAAAGCCTTGCCTGACCTATTTGCCATTACTCTGCGTTCAGGCAATGACATTTAAATCACAGAGAAGTGCTAATGATTATTTTTCAAGTCAGCTTTTCATTACTGAGAGCATTCTTTGCAACACAGCAAAGTCCAAATCTCTTTCCTAATCCTAGCAACCCCTTTCGCTTGTTCTTTGATCTGCCATAAATCTGAGTGTTGGCATTCACCTCTCAACTCAAGGTGTCGATCTACATCATGAACGTGGATCTGGGATTTCTCTGGATCTCCCACCACTTTTGTAGATACAGAGGAATGGGTAAATGGAACAAAAGACTCCGGTTTCACCTGCCACAGGGAAGAGCATAGGTGGCCTGATCAGGCACACATTCTTCTTTCTACTCAACACATTTAGTGACCTATTCCCTACCGAAATCATGTCTTCTTCAAGTGAGAATATCCATTTACACCCATCACAGCATTCCCCAGATGAATTTGTAGTTGGGAACATCCAAGCTCCCAAAGCTTATTGCTGAATATCACTAGAGAGATGAAAACCAAAGGCAGAAGAGGAAGTGGGGCAGTTGTGCTGGAGCAAGAAAATGCTTCGATGCATGCAAAACAAGGAAAAAGAAAGATGGGGACAAGCATGTTAGCAGTTCCCCTCAAGCTGGTACTGTCTGAGTGGAGACATGCCAGGTGAAACATCCTGTACAACCCCATACAGGTTTGTCAGAGGACAACAAAGCTGGTGATAGGGCTGGAAGATATGCTCTGGAGGTGCAGACAGACTTTGGGCTGGGCTTGTCTAATTTGGAGAGGAGGCGGCTGACAGCAGCCTCATTGCTCTCAACAGAGGAAGTGCAGAGGGAGGTACTGAGCTCTTCTCTCTGGTGTCCATTAACAGGACACATGGGAATGGCTCAAAGTTACACCAAAGGAGGTCTAGGCTGGACATCAGGAAGCATTTACTTACTGATCAAACACTGGAACAGGGGTCAATGCCCCAAGCCTGTCAGTGTTTAAGAGGCATTTGGACAAAGCCCTTGGTAACATTCTCTGCCTTTTGGTCAGTTCTGAAAAGGTAGGCAGTTGGACTAGATGACCTTTCTGGGTCCCTTACAAGTGATACATTCTATTCCAACCACTTGATTACTCCAGAGAGGAATCCCTTTACTTCCACAGACAGCAGTGGTAGGCAAGTGGCTCAACTTGATGATCTCAAAGGTCTCTTCCAACCTCAACAGTTCCATGGGAGCAATCCTCCTTCTGAAGCAATAAAAGATTATTTTTTAAATTTTTTTTGTTAAGATATGAGGGGCTGGTCCAAAACACTCTGGAAAGCTCATGCAAGTGATTGCTACTGCAGGAGGCAAAAGTCTCACAAGGCAGGCAGATTAATTTTCTTCACTGCTACCAAAAACTGGCACCAAGGCCCCGCGCCAGCCTCTGGGATGGCAGTTGCGTGACGATTCCCCTTCACAAACAGCAGGCTGGACTGACGGAAAGAAACACTCTCACCACACATGCAGCCCTTTGAGCAACTGACTTTTTGCTTAATCAAAAAAAAAGCAGACTGTAGGTTTTGGTAACTTCATTTCGGATGAGAGAGTGCTCAGCATAGCAATGGGCTGGGCTGCTGGGGCCCTGCATGAAGTTCCTCTCTCTGTGGAAAGCATCTTTAGCAGAACAGTTTCCCAAACACTGCTTGACTTCTGTACACTTTGGCATCCCTAATGCCTTTTTTCCCCTTCCCTTTTAAATCCACCCTGCAGGATACAGTCTTTTGAGGAGCATGTGCAAGCTCTTTTTTTTCCATGCCAGCACAGCCCTTCCTCCTCTTCTCTTCTTCCCTTTCCCATTACCCTTTCCAAAGTCTAAACGACAACACTATTCAGATACTTAAAGGTCACAGTTAACTTTTTAGCTCAGCACTACCTAAAAGAAAGCATTTCTGCTAAAAAGGAAAATAAAACCAAACAGTATCCAGCAGTAGATTTCCATGAGGTTCTTTATATCAAGCAAAACCAGACCTTCTCCTTCACAGTATTCCTTAATTATCTGAAGAAATTAATACCTAAGCTAGTTTAGATAGGTGGTTTTCATTTTGTCTTAAGTATATCAGGGAAGAGTGGACCTCTGCAGAGAGCAGCTCAGTGCAGTGAGAGCAGTCGCTCCAGGAGAGGCAAGATGACAAATAGCAATTCAGTCTCAAGCTGTTCACAACCTAAATACCTATCCCCCAGCTCAAAGCAACACAGCTCTCTAATGATTTTTATCTACACAAGGTGAAATCAAATGACATTACAACACAAATCTCACTAATTCCTCATTGAGGGCCAAGGTTTAATAGCACAGATTAGTTATGAAACTGCTGTAACAGCAACAGACTTTAATGTGGTCTTGACTCTGACAATAATTTTAAGGGACAAGTTCATCCTTGCTCTGCCCTAATTAATTCAACCTATTAGCACCAGAGGAATATTTGACTCAACCTCCCCCCAGTTTAAATTCATGATTTAAGCACAGGCTGACCAAGAGGCACCAGGATTATATGACAAACATGACAGATCAGTTGTTTCATGTTGTAAGAGAGTAATTAAAAATAAAGTGAGGATTTAGTTAGTTATTGACAGAATCACTGGGGGAGCAGGAAGTTAAATGACTTGCTGTAAAATGAAATTACAGAAACTGCAGAGTCAATCAAAACATTGCCTTAGGTCATCTCATCACTTCCAGCCAAAGCAGGGCTGTTGCTGAGCGTCTCTGCCCCGAGGGTTGATGTTTTTGGTGTCAGAAACCCATCTGTAATACATAAGATTGTTTTACTGTCTCCTAATTCTCCTGCTGTGAAGTCTGGATAGCAGCCACGTGAGCTTCCTGGTTTGAACAACCTCACTGCAGGGAGGCATGCCCACCCTGTGCCACCTCCTGCACTCCTGCCATGCCAGCCACACTGTTGCAAAGAACCTCCCGAACTTTTGCATTGCCTGGGTGGTGATTTGGCAATAGACACAAATTAGCTCATAGCATACTCCCCACTCCTCCTTTTGCACCTGCCAAGAGCAAGGCTTGCACTCAAACTGTTGGCCTGTCCTAAAAAACCCAAGGGCAATAGTCCCCAATACTGGGAAAGGAATTTACCCAGCTCTCAACTACAATTTCTTCTTTGGCTATATTTTATGTACACATAAGAAAATGCCAACAACCTCATACCCCAGCAAAAACAAACCTAGCTGCAGATACATCTATCTAGGACACACCCCACAAGTTAACAAAAGCACCTGAAACTGCCACTGATGGATACCAGCCTGGCTGTCACAGGCAGGACCAAACAAGGGCAGCTCCAGAGCTAGAACTAGAAGCTTTGCAACTTGTGATGGAGAGCCCCAACGCTACAGCTCTGGCTGCAAGCAGCATCTCCCACCTGCAGCTGGGCTTGGGAAGAAGGGCAACACATCACCCAGCTCAGCAAAGAGAGGAAAACTCTTTCATGGGAAGGTGACAGAGGTTCAGTTTGTTTGCAAACACCTTCCCTCTCCATGCCTGTTTGGGAAGTAACTGTTCAGTTCCCCTCAAAAAGCCTTCTTAGAATCATAGCATTGTTTTGGTTGGAATAAACTTCTCAGATCATCAAGTCCAACCCCCAACCTAACATCACCAGGTCACAAATATACCATGTCCCTCAGCACCACATCTAGTAGTCCAGAGATGGTGACACCACCACTGCCCTGAGCAGCCTGCTCCTGTGCTTTATAATCCTTTTGGTAAAGAGTTTTTTCCAAATGCCCAACCTAAACCTCCCGTGGTTCAACTTGAGGCCATTTCCGCTCATCACTTGTTACTTGGGAGAAGACATTGACACACACTTTGCTACAACCTCCCTTCAGGTAGTTGCAGAGAGTAATAGCCTCCCCTCAGCCTCCTTTCCTCCAGGCTGAATAACCTCAGTTCCCTCAGCTGCCCCTCATATGACTTGTGCTCTATACTCCTCAGCAGCTTCATTGCCCTTCTTTGGGCATGCTCCAGCAACTCAATGTCCTTGTGGTGAAGAGCCCAACCTGAGCACAGTACGCGAGGCACAGCCACCTGCTCCCTTCAGAAACTCCAGCTGCCTCACTAGACCCCAAGTCCAGGTTACAAAAATCATTGTCCTCTCATAGCTCAGCTTTAGGGCACTGAAAAAAAAATGAAGCTTAAAAGACAGTAAGCCTGTCCCAACCTTGGCTCTTCCCAGTTCACCTCATCTGATCAGTTTTTGGGTTCCCCCCATATGTGAAGTTAGAAGACACCCCAGAATCCCAGGGCAACTTAAACCTCCTTCTGCAGCAGTTCTGGGACAGGAAGTTTAATGCAGGGCCCTGATGCTGGTAAAGCCATCTCACAAAGGTGTGACTTCTGGTTTCCCTAAGAAGTCAATCAATGGCATGCAACTCAATGCTTAAGAAAAGGACTAAAGTACAAAAAAAAACCCCAAACAAAAAAAAAAAAAAAAAAAAACAAACCACAAAACCAAACAAACTGCACAGGGTATGACTATCAGAGCATCTAGTCCTGAATCCCCTTTCAGGCACTGGACATGAGGAGCAAATTAAGCTGGGGGTGGGGAAAGACCAGAGAAATTACTGAGAGCTGCCTTCTCAGGACAGTCTCACTGCTCCCAGCAATTGGCATCTTGGGGACCACTTGAACAGGTCTTTGCAAGATCAGAACTCAAAATACTGCAGAGGAAGGGCCCCTCTGCTCATCTGTGCTTTTTCACAGCAATCACTCATCTATTGAGTGATTTGCAGCCTTAGGTCAATTTTTATGTGCCTATAATTATGTGGCAGCAAGACAAAATTTCATCTTACAATGGTGTGGATTTCTGAGGCACATTTCTAATCCCCTTCTTGCTGTAGCCCAATATAGCTTGAAAACGCAAGTACAAATTGCCACAAATATTTCTTAATTCAACACATGTAATAAGTGTGAGGGAAACAGCAAAACAAGCACAAATACAATACATATTTGTAAAGATCTATACAGATATAAACATGAAAGCAGAATCAAAAGAGGGACATCACAAAAATGGCATTACTTGCACACAAAATCCCTGGCCATGGATTCCTAGCTTGTTCTTCCCAACTTCTGTATCAATATTTCCCAGAATAATTCCCAGGCCACTCTTTCAAATTATCACTCCATTTTCTATGCTTTCTCTCCATAGCTAACAAAATCACTGCTATAAAACTTCTCCTTTTATAGCCAAGATGGGAAACCCTCTATTAGATTATCTGTTCCCTTCCTCGTAAAATAAAGAGCAAAATGCCATCCCAGGAAATAAAAATGTTTTTAAAAGACCAACCAAACAAAGGCAACTGCTGGACACACCGTTGTTCTTCCCCTCTGAGTCAGTATCAAAGAGGAAGGAAGGAAAAACAGATAAAACAAACCCAAGGAGGAGGTGTGGATGCAGCATGTTTGCTCCACTGGAAGAGGGAAGGCTGCAAGGCGTTGTGCATTGCGTAGGGACAGCCCAACCACCGCCTTGGTGTTTACAAACACTTTGATCAAACCAAACAGGGAGTTTCATTGTCCCCACTGCACTCATGTCATTTGTCCCCCAGTGCTGTGATTCCAGGCAGAGTCTGCCAGAGGACACGCAGTGCCAGTTACACAAGAGAAGCGCAGAAGCAAATTATGCAGCAGGGGGAAAGGAAAGGGAGAAAAGTAAAAACCCCAATCAGCTCAGCTGCATGCTCGCTGCCTGCTCTCAGAACAGCCTCCAAGTCAGGCTTTGGAGTGGATTAACTTTAAAGGGCACCAAAAGATGCTGACAGATTTGAGGCAAACAGGACCCCTCTGTGTGCACACATTTCACTGCCACCAGCACAAAAGCAGATGTCTGGGGTCCACAACTGCAGATGCAGCAGTAGCATAGTTGCAGAAGGGGCCAAAACCTTCTAACGTTATGCACCAAGGGAAAAAAAAACACAACCATCTACTATCTTGCACTAATATCATAGCACCAGTCAAGATCTGAACTGCACCTCGCAAACAGCAAGGGAAGCAAATAAAAAAACTTGAAACGAAGCTCTGCTGGACCACAAAGTTGTGTTACCAAGTTTAAAATCCACACACTTCTTGTATTTACAGTAAAAGGGAAGAAGTCCAGACTGAGAGTTGGGGAGCTGAAAGAAGCCATCATGCTATCCAACTGACAGGTTTTAAGATGTACACTCATGATACGATTCGGAAAAGAAACCTAGACCAAGCACACAACCAGAATGGAGAGCTTGATTCCCATCCCATTCTCCTGATGGGGAGGAGGAACGGAGGTGTCAAAGCATACGACGTAGCAACCAGCGCCCCAAAAACCATCCTAAACCACACCTCGCTTACTTGACTTGTTAAAAAATGCATTTCCCCCCGCAGGAGCCCGGGCTCTCGGAGGCGTTCAGCAGCACTTAACGACAACAATTAAAAACCCATCCTATTTCCCGCTGTTACGCAGCGCAGAAGACAAACGGGGCAGGGTTCCCCCCACCCGGTGTCCGCCGTTGGAGATCGCGCTATTTCAGGCCGCCCGGAGCATCCCGGAGTTGCGAGAGTTCGGGACCGGCTGCGAGACGCGCTGCGCGGCCGCGGAGGTGCCGCCGCGGTGGAGACACACCTGCCCGCCGGGTCCGAGGAGCGGAGAGGGCAGCTCAGCTCCGCGGTTCTTCTCTGGTTTATGGAGGCTTGAGGGTTGCCCCCTCACACACCACACACCCCCTTTTTTTTTTCAGCAATGCGAAGGGAAAGCGGCGCAGCCCAGCTCGGCAATGCTTCTCCCCGCTGGGGAACGCATAGCGCGGGGAAAAGCACTGGGAGATGGGAAGCGGTTGAGGAGAGATGTAAAAGGAGATGGTAAAACACACACACAGGGGAGGGGGACAAAAAGAGAAAAAAAAGGCGCAGAACTCACCTGGTTTGGGATTTGTCCTCCCTCTCCACGACCACAAAACGAGGCGGGAGCCAGGAGCCGGTGAGCGGCAGTGAGGGAAGGCTGGCAACCCCAGGCCGCCCGACAACGTGGATAGTGGGGTGGGGTGCGGTGTAGCCCCTCACTCACACAGTGGGGAGGTGCTGGATCGCCCCCGGCGCGGTGCAGGCCCTCGGGGATGGGTGCTGGCAGCCTTCCCGGTGCAGGGCAGCTCTCCGAGATAGGTGCAGCGGGACTGGGTGCAAGACAGTCCCGCTTAGGGATGGGTGCTGAGCTCCTGTCCCTGTGCAACGCAGCCTCTCGGGATGGGTGCTGAGCCACTCTTGAGTCAGGACAGGCCCCCACCCCGGTATGAGTGCAGCGGAGCCGGGTGCAGGGCAACCCTCTTCGGAGATGAGTACAGAGCCACCCTTGGTGCAAGACCGCCCCCCCACCCCCCACCCCGGGCTGATGAAGGCTCAGGGCCGCCCCGGGCCGGTACTAGGGGGCCGGAGCGGAGAGGCAGTAAGAGCAAGGCCCCCCGCCGTGGCCGGCAGCGGGAGGCGGCACCGGCCGAGCACAATGAACGACGGCGCACCCCCGCGGCCGCCCGCTGGGCAATGACATCACCCCTCTCGCCCGGCGGGGCGGGGCGGGGCGGGGGGGGGGGGGGGCTGCGCCGCCTCTTCCCCATTGGCTGGCGCCCGGCACCGCGAGCACTTCTAGGACTTATAGTTTCCTGAGGAGGACAGTTCATTGACAGCTCGTGAGGTAGAGACTTCGTTTCCCGGCAGTTCCCGCGCTGCGCGGCCGCAGAGTGGCGCGGGAGGGGAGGCAGGGTGCGGGGGAGGAGGGGGCGGCTGCCGCCATGTTGATGGCGTGCGATGCGTTTAGCTTGGGACGAGCGGCCGGGGAACCTGGTTAAGATGTCGGAAAAGGGGGAGAGTGGGAATCAGGTTCTGGCCCAGGATGTAGAAAACAGGCTTGTACGAGGGGGTGGGAGGGAAAGAGGAGGCTGAGGGGGTGCGGCGAGTTGCGGAGGGCCTTAAAGGACGTTATGTAGCGGCCTGTCGTCCCTTGGTGCTGGCGGGCTCTTGATACAGCAGTGCTTCTCCATGGCGGGAGCGAGGTGCGGGGTGAGAATCAGGTGTCGGGGCTCATCCTCTCTGCGGGCCGGGAGGGACCCCTTGCGAGCCTGGAGCGGGGCGCTGTGGCAGGCGGAGCCTGGCGGCATGGGAGCTGGAGCGGGCCTGTGCAGGAGGCTGGGGGGTGTGGAAGCGGCTGCGGGTCGGGGTTGTATAGGCAGGCGGCTGCGGTGCGTGTCGGGGCAGGGATGACTCGTTTTGCGGGGGGAGGCAGCTGTGTGTGGCGTAGTTAGCCGGGGCGGCTACGATGGCTTTTGGCAGTTAAAGGTTTTGCACCGGCAGGGCAGAGGAGCCCTGCCTGGGCCTGTGGGTGCCGATGTGTTTGGCCCCGGATGAAGTGCAGCCGGGTTTGAAGAGCGGTGCTGAGCTCCTCGGCTGGCCGTAGGGGGCGAGGCCCTCAGCAGGGAGCAGGCTGGGACCTGTGGCACGCCGGGTGACAGACTGCTTGCCGAGTCGGGGCTGTTCCCAGGGTTGTGGCGTCTGACGCGCCATGACTGCACTAGTAACCTTTGGCTGTCGTAGGTATATGGCTTAATGTGACCGTCAGGAGGAGCTTTTCTCCCTCCTAAAGGTAACCGTCTTTAGTACATCCATAGAGAGGAAAAGCTGAGAGAATGGATGAGATGGTCTGGTACCTCTCAGTGTGGCATGGGAGCAGCTGAGCTAACTTGCTTCCCCTTTTTCTCACTTGTGCTTGCTGTCTAGTGTTGATAGGGCTTAGCCAGGTGACTGGATGCTCTGAGCAGTATACCCCTCTGACTGGAGTGTAGGAGGTAGATTTTTGAACAGAGGGTTGTGGGCTTTTCTGAACTGAACATCACCCCTGCTTTTGCTAGTCTCTGTGTAGATAAATGGGAAACGATCTGTTTGACAAATGAGAGATTAATTAAATGTCAGTTAGGACACTCCAGTCCCCTTAAACCTAAAATATCATGCAGAAGATCTTTCTTCAAAGTTAGAAGGGAGGATGCTCAAAACATTGGTGGTTTGTGAAATAACACTGTTTCTACATACAGCTGATTCCTGTGAAATAAAATACTTTATGACTTCAAGAAGATACTCCATTGAAAAGAGCTGTGACGAATTTCACAGGCTCATTGGGAGTCGTGATTAGAGTGGAGTAGTGGTATGGCTCAGGAAATAGTGTTACAAATTTGGTTTTTTGTACTTTGGCTCCTCCTGGAGGTAAGTACAATGCATTTCCTCAGCATATTGCCTCCCAATAGCTACACAGTCCGTTTGCCCCAGGATACACTGCAGTGTTTGGAAAAGGGTCTTGTAAGATGGTGATGCAGATACTTAACCTGAGCATTGCAGCCTTTCAGACCTGTTGATACCACAGCAATGCATGTCATTCTGCTTTTTAAAGCTAGTTCACTCCAGGTAAAGAATCTGAACCAGTTGCTTGCCTTCTTAAAAAAAATGTGCTGTGCCCTGGGACAGGAGTTGCTTCTCCCCACCATGAGCTTGTGTGGTTTTGCCATATTCATCACTGAAGAGAAGAACAAAGTGTAATGTCCCATTGCTACTACAACTTCCATTAATAGTTGCATACATCTGAAGGATTCTGAATTACAGGTTAAGCCCCTTTATGTATTTTCTCCATAAGATTCTTCTCTGTGCAGATGCCTCTAGATGAGGTGTGCTGTGGGTGGGGAATGGGGGCAGTGGTGTGTATATACAATACAATACACCAGGTTGAAAGAGACCTTCAAGGTCATTGTGTCCAACCCATCAGCCAATCCAACCCACCTAAACAACTAAACCATGCAGTCAAGCACCCCATCAACTAAACCATGTGATGGCCTGTCACAACAGTTGCACTCTGTAGACTTCAAGCCTGTTTAAGCTTATACCATGTAATGATGGTAAGTATTGCAGTGGGCTAATTGAGGAGCTTGGTTGTCTTTCTCTAACTGGCAGAAAGCTTGAATGAACTTTTCATCCAAGGTAAGTGCTGAGTTAACAACTATCCTTTGTTGCCTAGGTTTAGAAGCCATTATTTGTCGCCACCATTGATCCTCACTGTTGCTCCACTTTCCTCTTGTGTCTATGCTGCTGTTGTGGGGAGGAGACGAGGATGCATCCTGCTCTACAGATTAACTTTATTTCACTGGTTTTACCATGCTGCTTTGTCTGAAGGTGTAGGTGGTACTGATGTCTCAACTAAGAGTTACTATAGCATATTGAAATGCAGAAAAGCTACTTAATTCAGATCTACCCAAAGGAATGCCTGATGCAAGAGACAAAACGGTTCTGTGTGGGTGTATGGCTCACTTTATCTGTTTGAGGTGTCTGGTATTTGTGTGGATTATGCTTAGTGTATTAAAGTTCATGTTCTATGTCTTGGATACTCTGGTTTGATACTCTGGATGAAAACTCACTCCAGTGTCTGTGTAGTCCTGAGCCTGTGAAACTGATACATTTGGACACATATGTATATATGTTGACACACACAGACACACACACACACATATATATATATGCTGACATCCTGTGCTGCAGAAGTGATGGTTTGTGTGTTACCAAAGTGGTTTGGGTCACTGTGGACTCAAGCAATTGCCCAGCATCCTGAAGACTGGGAGAAGCAACTGGAAGACCATGCAGATGTGATGTGGAAGACAAGTAGGAGTGTGTGATGCATTTGCTCAAAATAGAAATGAAAGTAGAAACCTAGCTTCATACCAGTTTCATTCTGATGTGGTCTCAAAATGAAAACTTCAGGGTGTGGGTGCTCTAAATGGAGCCTTCACAAAACCCGCTGTGGAGTCTTGTGAGAGAAACACCTGAGTTTAGTGAGGTGAAGCATACGACTACAGCACATTTTTTAAGGTGTCTAATGTGCTGCTGTCATGGTGGCAACAGCCCTGTCACTGCAGCATGGACAGGTGGCAGATGTCATCCTTGTCTCCACTCCTGGAAATTCATTGTTGGGCCTTAACATAATTCCTAGTGTGCGAATTAGCTGGATGAAAAGATTTTCACATGTACTCAAAGGTTGCAATGTAGTTTCTTCTAAGGGTGGTTGATACTCTCTACTAGTCAGAGCACACAAGGGTTTTTAAGCCCCATTTTCTTAATTACCCCAGCTGTAAAACTTAGTTCCCTGTGGAGGAAGGACAAAAGTTGGAAGTGTCACTGACCAGCTTCAAAGTCTGCAGGGGAAGGGTGTAAACTCTTCCACATCAAAGTAACTGCTCAGATTCTGGAGGCTGAAGAAGCTGCTGTGGAGGTTTTCTTTGTCATGAAGCTATTTCTCAAAGAGGTACTGGAGTTGCAAGGTGAAAGGTGAGGGTGAGTTGAGCTGGGAGAGTAGGTAAGTGCTTCCTGGTTTATGTGCTTGTGTCCAAATAATACAGAAAACCTGTTGTCTGTTCTTAAGCAGGGAGAGCTTGGGAAAAACTGAAAGTGGAAGGCTTCTCTGTCTTTTGAAGTGTCCTGTGGGGAGTCCGCTCAGGACCTGTTCCTGGAAGAAGCCAGTGTTCCTGCATTATCCAAAGAAGTTGGTAAAGGTACTCTGAAAATAATGGTACCAACTAATTGTAAAGTGTTACCTTTTTTTATCTTTCAGCCCAAGAGGAGTGCTGTAAGAGTCAAGAGCCTCTTCAGACAGTGTGAACGTGTTCTGTGAAAAGCTGCAGCAGTGCAACAGCACACAACAGGAAAGGGTGTGCAGGCTACTGCACATCACTGGGGTTCAAAGAACTGGTCTCTGAAACAATTCATTTTAGCAGAGAAGAACCTTTTCTTACACAGCTTTAACTCCCCTGGGTTTAAATGAGTTCCTCTAACACCAAACCAGGAAATGACTTCCATTATAGACACTGCAGATGGGGAGCTGAATAGGGGACTTAGAAGTGCTAGTGAGGAGTCTGAGCCTTGGAATGACTGCAGGTAGTCGAAGTACAAGAGACTTCAGTTGTGGGAGCTGTCAGGAAGCCACAGTAGCAGCCAGGGGAACTTGCTAACCAGGGAAAGCAAAAATGCAGTTAGTTCTTCAGCTGTGTCTTGGCTCCATACTGGTGTATCTTGAGGTGGGATCCCACAGATGACCACTGAAGACCATGGTGGTGTAGGGAGACCACGTTTGAGAGCATATGTCCAACACCAAACTTGCCTAAATGGGTTCAGTTTTCACTGAGCATTTTTTAGTTTCAGAACAACAGGTCTGGGTAGTCCATGTAGCCAGCAAAGGTGCTTAGCTGATTGCAGCACTGCTCTGAAGAGCAGCAGCTTTCCACACCCATGGCTTTCTGGAGCAAGGGACACAAACGTGAGTCAGATGGGCTGTAGGGCCAAGTGTGAATCTCCTGGTTGCCCGTGTTCTAGCTGTAATGCAGGGGGAGAGGCTGTGCGGGGCCTTGAGTAATTGGTGTGTTCCCGTTCGGGTGTGTGAGCACTGCCCTCTCCAGCACGGAGCTTGTCACAGCTGCGTGTTGCGTGAAGCAGGCTGGGTGTCGTGCTGAGGCTGTGCTGGCTATGGAGCACAGCCAGCTGCCACTAGGCCTGGGAAGGTCTGGTTTGGTTGTGTAGTGGCAAACAAGGTAGTAACTGATTCTGTACAGCTGATGTTTGTGTCAGACAAGCAGTGCATGAGCTGACCTCTTTACAGCGTAGCAGCTTTAACTCATTTAGAAGCACAAAGGGGAGAGGCAGCAAGGAGTATTTTCCAAGGTGTCCAGATAACAGAAGGGTCACAAACTATACTGCAATTTTGTGCCAAATTATAGACCACTCTATTTTTCTAGGGCAGTCCTGTAGCTAAATTGATAGGCTGGAGTCCCTGGTTATGCATGATAGTGTTCTCGGGCTCTGGCTATTTGGGTACAGTGGTACAAAATTCTATGTCACTGCCTATGTGATTCAGCTTACAATAGGTGGCTTGGCAGTGTGAGCATCTAAACAGCACATTAGGGCATTCCTTACATGCACAAACCATTTCCTTGCTGGTAAGTAACCCTGCACTGTGGCAAAAACAGCTCTGAGGAGAGCGTCACTTCAGTGTCTCCTGTGGCAGAATCTCCTGGGTTTACTCTTCCTTGCCTTGGACTCTGCAGTGTACCCAAAGTTGTAGCCTTTCTGTACATTATCATTGGTTGGCTCTTTCCCACCACCTGATTGCTTTTTCCTTTGGGCTTTTTGCCATTTCTTTGCAAATGCCTCTTCTGGGGGAACTGGGAGCAGCAGTACGCCAGGTTGCCAGCCAAGTTTCCATTCACGTGGTTTCATTTGCCCCATTCCATCAAGTTATTTCCATGCAGTGTCCTAAGAATATCATTTAGTGGAGTACTAGTAAGCAGCTAACCTTTACATCTTGGCCCCAGCCCACACAGGTCAGGTTTGCATGAGCCTGCCTCCCTGAATTCAGTGGCTACTCTTGCAGCCCTTGCTTTCCCTTTGCAGGTGTTATGAAAACGATCTGCTGCCGTTGCAGAGATTTAGAAGTGGACATGCTAGGATCAGTCACTTTACTGGGCTGCATGACCCAGACTCTCTTCTGAGTCTTGCCTCTCTGCATATGTGAGACCTAGGGCTTCCAAGGGGAGGAAGATGCATTTTTCATGTCTTTATAGGTCTGAGATGCTGCAGGAGAGGAGAGATTCATTCAAAAGCAGTACAGAGGTGTGAAGGTGGCTAAGCTAGCCAGCTCAAAGCAGAGCTTTATCCTCGGGTTCTACATGCATATCAGAGTGGGTTTGTATCCAACAGCATTCTGGGGCATGTGCTCCCGGGGGGGCATATTGCCTGAGCTCTATGCAGTTGCAGGATGCAGAGGCTGTGGTGACATTACTGACTTAAGGAGTTGGTGTTGCCTTTTGCCCCTTGCCTTCCTGTGCCATAGTACGCCGTTCCCTTTCATGCCAGCACCACTATCAGGAGCTATCTGTGACTTAATCAGGGTGTTAATGCACACTCCCTGCACTGTGTATGCCTTTGTGTGGCTTGGTGGTAGTGGAGCTTTGTAGCTGTGCAGCCTTCTGTAATCTGGATGAGGTTAGTGAGCTGGTTTAGAACATCTGCAAGAGGGCATTAAAAACAGATGGCTAGGTGCACAGCAGAAGTCAAATTCTGGGACTTGTTGCTGAAGCCTGTCTTAGAATTGTGCATCTAGGGATATGGTTTATTTTGTGGGGGAGGAGCAGCAGCAGGGCATCCCTTGTGCACATGGATGCCTTTGTTAACTGTGTTTTTCTGCTTTAGGTCCTGTGACCAGCCAAATGGTTTGCTGTGTGTAGCCTTCTGACCAGGCAGTGACAGCTGGAGAAACCCTGATGTCTCTAAGTAGCACTGGTGATTGCTAAATGTTTTCCAGACAAATTCCAGTGGGAAAAGAGAGAGTAAGACGTGAGGCAGTTTTTCCCCTAAGCTTGGGTTGGATTTTTTTACTGTAACAGTACCAGTGTGTTCTCTTACAATGGAACTAATGTCCTGCACTTAGGGAGTTGTGTTAGCCCTGCACATGTAGCCACATGCCTCTTTAGCAGCAGAATAGATCTGCCAAAAAGAGCTGGGTACTAAAATGCTTCATGTGTGATAGATGAAAAGCCTAATCTTGGTGTTCCACATCAACATTTTTGCACTGCTCCTGATATGACTGAGGTCAGCTTCAGTACCACAAAACTTAGAAGACAATGATTTACTGCTTCCATTGTGCCAGTGGCGACAGTTGCCCTCTGATGGGAGCGATATGCTGGCAGCTGTCTCGGAGTGATGTACAGTGGGTTTGCTGCACTTGCTCTGCTTCAGCAAACGTTGGCTAAAATAGTAATTGCATCCCCTAAGAGTTAGGTTATTGCTGTAGTTAACCTTTCTGGAAAAACAAATGAGGCAGATGCAGTCCTCACTTGAATTGGCAGGAGGGTGTTGTGTGGCCCAGGGGGAGCTGTATCTCACTGGGGCCGAAGACTAGCTCGGGTCTGTGACCTCCGTTTACCATCCTGCAGATTCCTGCCCACTAAAACTTCCTCTTGTCACCAGGGTATGTTTTAACTGGAGCATCCACTGTGCCAGTGCTACTTCCTGGAAACAAGTGGGTGAAGGAAGAGAGTTTGTTTCAGTAGGTCCAATGAAAAGAAATTTATTTGCTTACTCTTATTTAGACGCTAAACATTGATTTATAATTAATTTGTGCCTACTGTAATGGCATACCTGGCAACAGGTGCATGTATGTGCAGTCATAGATTGTCTTGTTGGTAAATACATATTAATAATGCCTACATTAACAACTTAGAACACAGAAATTAATAAGCCAGGGGAAACACAGGAAAACAGAGAAGCTGTGTGTTGCCAACAGACTCCTGGGATGTAGTAGCTGTTCCCTCCTGAGAAGAGATCAAACTCAACAGTCTGGTCCTCTTGTTAACATTTTGTTAAACATTTTTAAACCCTCATCCTTGAGGTTATGTGGCTGTGGATTAACCTTGTCATGAGTACAGAGGCTTGTGACATGCTTGGCTATGGAGGCAGGTGTGTGTGGGGTCTCCTCACTATTTTCTGTCAACACTTAAGTGCTGCAGCTCTCCAGAATGGGTAAAATTGCTGCCATTCATTGAGTGGCGCTGCAGCTGTTTTCACCTGTGTTTGATAATATCTCAGATACCCCAACCTTTTGCTCCAGGCAGGTAAACTTAGATTCAAATCATAACAGCCAAGATCCAGGGTTTGGAAGATGCTGGCTTCTTTCTGTCTTGTTTTTGGGGATGTCCTGAGCACTCCAGAACTGGTGCAAGCATCTTACCAGAAGCTGTGCTTCATCCATCCTGGGTGGTAGGACAGCAGCATCCATATGGGAGGAGATGAGGGGACACCAGTCTTAAGAGGTGCCATCTTCTGCCTGTGTTGCCTTTTGTTCCCAAGGCTTCATTGTGTCCCCCTTCCTTAAGCTTATTCCCAGTATTGTCTGAAGCAGCTGTTCTAAGATGGCCCTTTAGCACAAGCAGCCTTTATGTAGAGGAGGCCTGAATGTGGCTTGGCATGCCATCAGATGCACATTTCTCAGGTCCTTAATGGAGTTTGTAACCAAAAGGACATTAATGTAGACAAAGTCCTAGAATCTGCATCTAGAGCAAGTTACCTCACATGGCTCAGAGACAGAAGTGCTGTCCTACAGACTGTAATGGTTTCAACTCAATCCATGACACAGATACCCAGTGGAGGTGCAGAACAATCATATTGCTGAGACCCAACCAGTCACCACTGAAATACAGCACTGCACAAAGTCGTCATCAGGCTGAGCACTCCCAGCCCCTCTTACAATGTTATGCCTACCGTGTTTCTTCTAAAAACTATTTTAAAGAATCAAACACTCAACAGTACCTCTCCAGAGTTCCTCATTTTAATGCACTACTAAATGTAGCCAGCTACCACTCCCACTGCAACAAAGCTCATATGGGAAGTCTTCCCTAGCTAAAATGTAGCTTCTTGATCTTTGGAAGAGCTTTAATTACTCATCGGTTTTTGTAGCCAGTTTGTGGCACCATGTTCCCATTTCAAAGCCCAAGACATCAAGTGGCTTTGTGTGTTTGTGTTGCTTTCTGTAGAAAAGGGGAACAATCCTAAATGGAGCCCTGATTTTCGAAGCAAGAACATTAGATGCGTGTTTTATTTTGAATGAAATGAATGCATACACATACAGGCAATGTTCAGGCAGGGCTTGTGGCTCGCTGAGGCCATCTGTTTTGCCTACAAACCAGCAAAGAGCACATGGATCATGTTAGCAGTCATAAATCCTTCTCTTGTACCTTTTCCCCCATCACAGCCTCTACTAGGGATACTCCTGTAAGTTTAAACCCAGGCTGGATGCAGCTGCAGGGGCGTGAGGGAATGCAGAGTTCCCCTATTGCAGAGTCCCTGGCACTCTGTAACACTAAGAGGCAAAGACAGGGTCTCAGTCCCGCTTATCTCCCCACATGCCCACCACTCACACCTCTGGCTGAAGTCTTCAAAGTACCCTAAATACTATATGGTGCTGCAAAATGCAGTCAGAGGTGCTGATCTCTGCTAGCTTTGAAAGTGGAGAGGCTGCTCTGGCTGCTAGTACACTGTACTTGTGGGTCTTTACCAGCAGAGGGTGGCTCTAAAACTGTTTATACTTCGTTTTAATACTTGAACACAGGCTGAAAGTTGAGCATGATGGCCTTGGTGCTGTTGTTATGTTCTTCTGGATTTTTTTAACAGTTCCTTATGATTTTCCTTTGAGCCTTTTCTCACTGTTTATTTTGCTTTGATATTATTCTTCCAGATGAGATTAACCAACTGGTATAATTAAATGTAGGCAGGGGGGTTTGAGATACTGTTGCTATTGATGGGAAGCTACTTCCATCTAGGACCAAAGCATTTGAAAGAAATAATGTTGTGAATAAGCTGTCACTACTGCAGCATTTGTTAGGAATTGTTTCCTCACAGAAGGAGAGATTGGCCATTGGAATGTGCTGCCCAGGGAGGTGGTGGAGTCGCCATCCCTGGAGGTGTTCAAGAGGGGACTGGATGTGGCACTTGAAGCCATGGTTTAGTTAGTCATGAGGTGTTGGGTGATAGCTTGGATTTGATGGTCTTGGAGATCTTTTTCAACCTTATTGATTCTATGATGCTGTGACTCGAAACTCAAGACACTAACAGTGAATGGAACTGATTTTGCCAAACCTCAGACATCCAGCGAATGCCCAGTCTGTGCTGAGGCTCTCCTTACGTTCTGTGGAGAGGCCTGCACACATCCCAAGGCTGGTTTCAACAGGTCTTACCCTAATTCAGGAATCAAAGTTTACAGAACACAAGCTATCAGGGGCCTGATCCTAAACAGCATTCATGCATGTGTAATTATTCTCATGCGGAATCCCACTCTGTGTGGCAGTTAATGACTAGACAGTTAATTACGGGAGTAACTGTTATGCAGACATGGGCTCAATCCTTGTGCCTGTGTCACAGAGAGACTAATTTGTCTCTTGAGGTGTTTGTTTCTTTGTTAGCTACCGAGGGAGCAGAGGTTAGACTAGTGTGAGCTTGGACTTCTAACCTACACATCTAGCTTAGATACATCTCACCCACTGCTGACAGTAATGTTCTGCCTCATCTTTAAAGGTCTGTAGACACAATAGATTTTAAGGATCTGATTTCATATCCAGTGGCATGAAGTGCGGCATTTATGTAAGTCATTATCTTTTCTGAGCTAGTGGAATTCCACATGGGACCAATTGCACATGTAGAAATAGTTCAGGCTGTTGTTGCCTGAAGATTTGTGAGGAAGCTGAACATTATAAAAGGCAGTGCTGATGCTGGAGAACTTGCCATGTTCTAATGCATAGTCATTTGTATTCTCTCCTAGATGTTCCGTTAGGATTTCTACATGTATTGAAGTAGTTTCAAAAGGTTTGAACAAAAATGTTAACGTTCCTGTCCTTGATTTCAGTTTGCCACTCAGAACCCATGTTTTCAGAATGGAATTCCTATCTAGAATTCTTTAATTAAAAAAAGAAAAACAAAACAAAAAACCAAAGCAAAAAAACCCCACAAAACCAAACCCCAAGACCTAGAACAAAACTCTTAAATACCAACAGTCTTCATTCTGAACCATTCAGAAGAGCAGCATAGGTGAAGCTTTACAGCAGGTAACATTTCCCTCTGCAGAAACAGAGCAACCCAGTGACCAACTCGAGCCAAAGATGAAAGAGGCACATTCCATAATGGCTACAAACAGCAGATAACCTCTGGCTTTCCCTTCCAGGAAACAGGCAACACCAAACACACACCAGGAGAAACTGCATCCTTCTGCAGGCATCAAGCCTTTAGAGCCAGTTTCCAAACTCATGTCCAGAGTGCACGAAGGATGTGTGATGTATTTGAACTCAAGGGAGATGCCTCAAGAATGATTAAGGGATTAGAAGAGGGTCAGAAGGGTAAGACAAAGTTATTGCAGACATGGGGGTGTAGCCACAGCATACTCTGTAGCTTTTCTGGAACAGTTTCCAGTCTACACCAGACTACAGAACTTTGTGCAGAGCTTAAGTGTGTCCAGCACTTGTGTTCTGCTTGAGGTTAATAACTTGGAAAAGCTGGTGTGTGACTCTGTGCTGTAATGACCTGTTAGTATCCATATGGGCTTTCAAGTTATGGAAATAACCTGTGATTTATAAAATAGCCTCTTCCTGTTTGCAATAATGCAGTGAAATACTGAGTCATGGCTAACCCTTTAGCCTTCCCAGTGGAGGCTCTTTGTTATTTGCTCTCTGTTCCCTAGGATCTGGATTGATGATACCAGAAAGCAGTTTCTACTTGAGCTGGTCTCAGTTTTGTGAGTTTGAGATTAATTGCTGCTTTTTCCTAGGGAAAAAGTTGGAGGTGCATCACTCTTAGTCTGAATTCTAGTAAATTGTTTTAAAATGAGCTGTGTGTAGTTGGGTTAAATTAAGGAATTCTTGATTTTGGGGATTGATTTGCATTCACTGCAAGCTCTAGCTTTTGATTCCCTGAAATGTGGTCAGAGATTTAGCCCTTTACCTTTTCACAGAGAAGGCAAACTCTAGTTTGGCTTTTCCATATGATGACCCTCTATACGGATTGATGAGGTGTGAGAAGGTCATCTTCTAGTATCATCTTAATGAGAATGCTGTTGGGCTTAGTTAAACTGAGTCAAGCTATAGAGAAAGTGTGTCCTAAAACTGTATTGCAGGTCTGTAGTTAGCAAGATCTAATTAATCTACATCTATGATACTAGATCTATTGATGGTCTTACTCTTACAATCTAGTTCAACTCCTAACATGGTTTTGGTTCCATCTAGTGAAATGAAGACTTTTTGTGCATGTATTAACAAAGGCAGAAGTCTATTTGACTATGAAGACCCATCTCTCAGTCCCCTATAAAGGTCCCTTCTGCCACTTGCAGAAGTCCTTCTTGCTTTGTAGGACATGCAGTGGTTTGTTTGTATGCTCTAACTCTATGCCTTGAATATGTCATGGCAGTAAATACTCTTGTTCTCGGCTCCTCCAGGGTCTTGTAGGCAGCTTCCCACGTGGGATATCATCTTGAAGTGGTTTCTTCTCCAACAAGGAGACTGTTTGAATTGCATGACAAGGCACCTTACTCTTCTCCCACAGCATATGGAGTCCAGGGCCCCACAGAGAAGTTCTGGGTTCAGCTGGAAGGTAGATAGAGCACTGCTCAACTGGACTGTGTTTCAGTGCCTTTTGAAGGAGCCACTAATGCTGCTGAAATCTCAATCTAACCCTTCGAGGGCTGAAATGGAGTAAGTGTCTGAAAACAGAACATAAATTCTTTCAGTGGGTTCTTACTGGTGTATATTTTATCCTTTCTCTACAGAGCATAGCAGGGGCTTAGGTAAAGCAGGCTGGGTGCTCATTCAGGGTGGCTTAGTTAAGTTTCAAAAGAGCATCTGGCTAAAGAGCTGCATATTTGGCTACACAATCTGGGTGTGCTGACAAACAGCTGGAGACTGCAGAGTTGTGCTGTGGTTCATTCCTCCCTGCCAGTGAGACATTCCTGTCCATCTCTTGGGCAGCTGTATAGGTCTTGCCTATCACTGGACCCAGCTGATAGAGTGTGAAGTCATTATCCCAGAGAAGGAAGACAGAACGAGCTGATTGAGATCCTTGGAGTAAAGAGTTTTGCACAGCAGCAATGCAGTGCCTTTGGGTATTGACAATTCACAGTGCTTCAGCAAGTGCAAAATCTTTGACAGGGAAAATACAGATGCAACATGATGGGGTTTTGGTGTTGGTTTTTTGTTGTTGTTGGTTTGGGGTTTTTTGGGGAGTGGTAGTGTTTTATTGTTGGTTTTGCTGCCCCCCCCACCCCGTTTTTTTTTTTTTTTTCCTCATGGACCATTCTGTGCACAGCTGTCCCAGTGGGATCTTACTTTCTTGCAGATTAGTCACCACTTAACTTGACTTTGCTGAACTTTCTGCCAAAATCAGCAGGGAAGGAATTGAGAGGATGGACTTCAGCAGTAGGGGACTTGTGCCACGTTTGAAGGGAATGCATGCACCGGGGAGGGGCTGCTGCTGTGTCAAACCCCAGCTGCTCACCAGCCAAACAAGCTCTCTCTCCTGCAGAGGTCTTGTGTCTGCCTTGCAGCAGTGCTGAGAAAATGTTTTCTCTTGTGAGCAGCCCAGGGAAAGAGATTCCCTGTAGTAAGCACGTCTATGCATGCTATTTAAACTCCAGTCTGTTGAACTGACCTAAGACAAGCATTAAAACCAGCTGGGACTGTAATGACAGAAGTCTTTGCAATTATTCCAGGAAGTGGTTCTCTACTGAATCAACACATGCTGGAGCTTCTGTGACAAAGGAAGGAAATACATGTTGGTACAACCGCAGACGGAACTATCTGCCGCTGCCCTTCGGCCAGCTGGGCACGGGGGGCTTGGGGCAGACGCTTCAGTCTGTGACAAATGCTTTGGGGTTGTTTTTTTCATTTGTGTGGGGTTTTTGCTTGTTTGGTTTTGTGTTGTTGTTTTTCTTTGGGTGGGGGTTTGTTTGATTGGTTTTAATACACAAAGATTCATCTTAAGGTCAAGTTTCAGAAATCATAAGTAGCCGGGAGTCCAAGAACTGACGTAAAGCAGTGATGATGCCACTTACCTCCTCCTTGTCCTCACTCTCCCCTGAAATGCTACAACCAAAGCTGGCGGCACACCATGGCTTCCCAAGCCTGAATGCTCACTCACAGAGGAGAACATAGGAGGCTTTGTAAAAGTCACTTGATAACTGGAACAAGAAAACTTTGTTCAGATATGAGTGGAATGCCCTCTTATAAAATGCCAAACACTCTTGTGGGTTTCAAAAGCTAACAGGATGAGCTGTGAGCTCTTACTAATTCTTAAGTTTCTTCACAGTAAAAATCTGGAGTGCTTTAAAAATGCTGAGAGCGGGGCAGTGATTGACAGAAGTGATGTAAGGAGATACTGTGCTGAGAAATTGTCATTGATTTTATAAACCAAATTGGCCCTGCTGAGGTCTTGCATTTGCAATCCCAGCCGGGAGCCAGGGTTAAGTGCGCTCGCACGGGGCCCTTACACCAGAACACGAAATTTGGTGGAATCCCAGGGTGTCTTTAGGAAGAGAGAACCTAAGAAATTAAGCAGTGTCCTGATCTGGTGTTTTTAACTTTTTCTCCATGAAAGCACATCTCAGTGCATCTGCACTGCATGTGTGAGGCTGCTCCCATCATTTTCATTATTGGATCTGTGCACTAGTGGATCCCCAACATACAGGTTTAGCTCCACAGAGGTGTGGGCACATGACCACGTTTGCACTGAATTAAGTTATGGTATAGAGCTCCTGTGAGTTCTATAACGGCTGGTAGCCGATACCTCACCTGACATAATGTCACAGTGGCACAGGATACAGTTGCTGTAATCACACTGAGTTGGTACAAGCTCATCAGAACTTGTAAAGACGTTTTAGCATAGTTTTAACCCATAGTGTACCGGCAGGGAGACGTGACGTGGGCATTTGTGTAACTGTACTTTGAGCTGAGCATGGGTACAGTTCTTGCCTGTTTGGAGGATTTTGCTGGCCTAAGACCAAAATACACACTTAATATTCAACAGCCACCTATGCCCAGCAATGGCAGCCTCCTCCAGTGACATGTTAGCTATGTCAATAAACTGTTAGCTAAACAGTAGCTGGGATTCTCTGGTTAAAAGGGAACTAGACCTTCAATGAATTCTAAGAGGAGGGTTGAAAAACCAACAATTCCCCCCACCATTATGTAATCTGCTTCTCTGCCATGATTCTATGGTAACTTGACGACTGGATCATTTGGATATACTCATTACTAACTGAAGTCAGAGCCTAAACTGTGTGAAGTACAGATCAGTGCTTTGCTTGTAGTCAGCTTGGTGGCAAGGTGAGTAAACCAGGTAAGTAACGGGCTTTGTGAGACTCATGTTTGTGCATTCACCCCTTTTGTGCAACCCAGCCATGGGACACAAGGTGTGTTTACTTCATCAGACCACAACCTGGGTCACACACTCTGGAGGCACACAGAAGCTCTGATGTGGAATCACCAGCCTCTTGCATCTGTCTCCAACATGACTACTTAACATCCCTTACACTCCACAGGCTGTAACATCCCTGCCACAGCAGAACATGATAGTGATGTCCTGCAATACTGAGAGCGTTGCTGCTTATCAGTATGCTTATATGCTATGGATGTGCCAGCGGCCTTCACTTACCTGCACAAGTCAGCACAAGGCACACAACTGTCAAATGTATTCAGCTATAATGATTGCCTACCTGGATACACAGGTGGTTGGAAACAAGGGCGAGGAGAAAGTAATGAGTTCTGCTGCAGGGCAGACAAGCCCCAGCCATGGGGCCTCCTTTGTCAGCCTGCAGGGGTAGTACCTGTTCTGCTCATTTTTGCTATGTATCCTGCCCCTGGAACACCATATAGAATAGAACACACGGGATGGTGTTGGGCACCAGGGAGGAAGGCTGCCTCTGTCTTGTTTTGGGTGCTGCACCCCTGTGGAAGGGGAGGAGATGCCTTTCTTTGGTGCAGTTGAGCACAATGAGTTGGGTGAACCATTTTATGAGTCAATGGGAGAGAAGTACTTAGAAGATCTTTCTGACAAGGAGTTAATTCAGGAACTTTCTGTTCTGATTCACTTTTAAGTGTTCTCTTATTTTTTAAAATAATTGCCTTATGTTTTAATAAATCTTATTTCTGGAGTTAAGAGCTTTGTGTTTTGGGGCATTTGTTTCAAGGGAAAAGTGGAGGTGGGTCCACCTCAAAGACTTGCTGACTCCACCAGGGTGCTTGTGTCATTATACATACGGCCTTCAAAAGGTGGTCTCTGCCTTTAGGTGCCTTGCAGGATTGTAACATGAACTCCTTACCAGGTTAGGGAAATTAACTGTTAACTGCTGAAAACGACGTTCCCTGCCCTATGCTTAGTGTATTGATTGCCACATTTACAAGGCTAGAATAAATTGCAGAACATAGTGATTTGAAATTAAATCCATTGCTAAACTTTGGCCTGGAAGCATCAAATTGCTCTCATTCACATTTGCACAAGCTGAGTACAGAGGTGAAGAGCAATAAAAGGGCAAGACAAAGAAGAAAGCTCTGCTGAAGTGCTTTATGAGTCTAACTTGTTGGTCTCTCTTAATCTGATTTTTGCCCTCTTTAAATGTTTGTGTCTTTGCCAAGTTTGCAGCATAGAGACCTTGATAGCAGATGCAGAGCTTTGAACGAAGCATATTTCCTGCCCCTCTATCTATGTGTTAATGTGTCATTTTGTGCAGCCTTTTGCAGTGTGAGTGAAACAAGTAGGTACCTGTGTACCTCCTTACTCCTGTGATGGAAGCAGCAAAAGGAAGGGGAAAAGGAGAAGACAGGGTTTCTGCTAACAGGAAGAAAAAGCAGACAGAGAGAATCTATAAAGATTTTGGGCAGCGTACTGCTGTGCCTACTTACTGCTGAGTTCTGCTGCACCTCACCAGCTCATCAGTACGCGTTCTGCTTCTCTGCTGAGCAATTTGACTCAGTTTTGTTAGGGGCTAGATTCTGCCTCCTTTCACAGCACTGAAGTGGTTGGTTAGACACAGCAATACACAATTTTCACCCTCTGTCTAAATATGTTTAAAATCCTGCCAAGCTACCCGGACACGATATTGTTTCATACAAACCCCACTCAAAGCAAGAAGTGATCATGACCAGGCCTGTCCCCATTGCTGTCTCACCTGGCACATATC
This sequence comes from Picus viridis, assembly GCA_033816785.1. NCBI lineage: Eukaryota > Metazoa > Chordata > Aves > Piciformes > Picidae > Picus > Picus viridis. The sequence continues at coordinate 1,455,834 of CM066566.1, read as the reverse complement.
CAAGGGGTAATTCTCACAGTCTATCCCAATGTACCAGCTGCTCTCGATGTAAAAAGAACAGTTTGTTAATCCATTACAGACTGTTTATGATCCACAGTGTTTACTGTAAGTACTTTTGGGACACCGTGCTGCAAACAGGGATATTAGGCAGCTGCATGTTCCTGCAGCATGCTGTAGTTAGACTTTTCCCTGCTAGCAACTCAGGCTAATGAACTATAAAAGCACTTGGGAATTAGCCCAGGAATTTTATGATAGTCTTGAAGAACATTGCAAGTACTTCTTTAAACACCCACGCTCAGGTCAGCCAGTGAATTGTTTTACTGTAGTGTCTATGGAGTCCTGAAAATACTACATTTCAGCAGTACTGGGGTTCAGCTGGACAGGCACCACCAGTATGTGAAGAATTCATTGTACTTTTATCACGTCATCTTGCAGCCTTGGAGAGTGGGTGAGAGGTACAGGTCTCCTGCAGGGCCCTTCTTTTGAGACCATATTCTCCATCCTCCCCATGCCCCTCACAGCAATGTGCCATCGTTGCACACGTGATGAGCATGGCCTACTCAGACCATTGCCAAAGGAAGTGCTGGTTTCACCTGGCCCTTGTGCAGGAGTCCTCAGGCAGGGTCTGCAGAGCTGCAGCTGCCCTGGCCTCCTAGGTTCCATCCCCTTCCCCCTGCCCTGCCACTTTCCACCACCTCAAAAGCTTTGCAGCACAGCAATAATTACTCTGCTACAACCAAGTGAGGATGCTCTTTCTAAGAACTGTGCATAGTGGCATATGTATGCAACCAGGAGCTCTGGACATCATAGAATCATAGAATCAGTCAGGGTTGGAAGGGACCACAAGGATCATCTAGTTCCAACCCCTGCCATGGGCAGGGACACCCCACACTAGATCAGGCTGGCCAGAGCCTCGTCCAGCCCGGTCTTAAACACCTCCAGGGACGGGGCCTCAACCACCTCCCTGGACAACCCATTCCAGGCCTTCACCACTCTCATGGTGAAGAACTTCTTCCTCACATCTAGCCATCAGGCAGGGCATTCCAGATTGAAGTCGCCAGGAGCAGCATAAAAGATGTATATGTGTGTGTGCATATATATATATTAAAAAAAATTATATAATCCTGCCCTGCTTATTCTGGCCCTGTATAAGATGAAGCTATGTATCATATGCTTAATATTAAATGGACTAAACAGGTAATTTGGTTTCTCTTTAATTCTATTAATCTTCTTACAAAATAGGCTTAAGGCAAAAACTGCTCCTTAATGTAAAGGGGGGTGGGGGGAGTTGCTCGCTTGGCTGTTTTGTGATGAGGACAGCTGTCCCCTGGAAAGGCTGGGCTTGCAGAGCACTGACAGTACTTTGCTGAGCAGGTTATGCCTCCTTACTCAATATCAGAAAAGATCTCTGGGAGACAATTGCAGTCATAGCAGTTGGAAGAGTCAGACTGTATTTAAAGCTTCCAGCCCACACACAGTAACAGGAAAATCCTGTTTGAATAACCAGGGAAGAGCCATTCCAGATAACAAGAGACAATGTGCTGATAATGCTGCAGTCCCCTCATCCTCTGCATGGTTCCTCTGGTGTGAGCAGCTGCAAAGTCCAGCCCACTGTGGTCTGATGTCTTACTATTTTTTAAATATTATTTTGTCCAGGAGGGCTGTGCAGAGTGGAATAAGGAGAGAGAGGTTTCTTGAAAGTGTTTCTACAGTTAAGCTAGCGACAATTTTATTTAGTGATGACACAAGCTCAGGTCACAGCAAAAACAATTGGTTTCTGGCCTCATGAATCAGTCTTCTTGTCCAGCCTGAAAACTGAGGGGGAAAAGATCTGCTGGATGGGACATGCAGAGCAAACCATCCAGCATGGGAGTAGGAAAAGAGAGGGTGTCTGTTTCAGCCACTACTTAAGGTCCTGCAAGTGTTAATATTGCTGGCACATGGCTGCATTACGAGTTAAAATGCCATCCTGAGTGCAGATTGGCCCTTCTCAAGAGAAGTGCTGGAAATGTTTGGCAACACAGTACACACACAAAGATTTTTCACCACAATACAAAGCTACCATCAGGCTTGCAGTATAAGCTGAACCCCCAAAACTGACACTTGCAGGCAAGTGAGAAGACATTTTTAGCCAAGAGTCACATTTCTTCCCAGCAAAATGTCCCAAGGCACAGTATCCAATGCAGTTCATGGAGCTTCCTTCTAATCTAAGGGAAGTGCTAGGAAGAGTGAGCACCATCCAGCTCATCTACCCACCTCGGGGAAAACTCTTTTGCATCTCACTGCCAAACCATGCATTGTTCCATGGCCATTCTTCTTTTGTTTAAAGAAAATCTGAAGCTTTCATTCAACAAAAAGTGCCACAGCAACACACAAAAAATCTTTCCAAACCAGTAGAAATCCTCCTGGGGGGGTGAGAAGGTATTGGAGAGGAAAACTGAAAAATTTGAAGATGTCCACTTCAGGAAGGCTTTTGTCTCGCCTAACAGGCCCATGAGTGAAGCTGATGAAAGTTCTCTAGGGTTGGTCCAAAACTCGTTGTGTAACTGTGCTCAGAAAATATTTACCAGTGATTCACTGGCAGAACCAGAGCAATGCACCTGCCAGGGTCTGTCTCAGGCCTGCTTCCACAGAGACATAAAGGAGCAGCTCTTCCTTTCCAGAGCTCGCTGTTCACATTGCCTGCTTTTGAAACTGATTTTCACAGTGCTAGTGCAAAGATCAGATACTTCTCTGCTAGTCAGATCCTTGCTCACTGCCAGCATGCAGTTGTGTGGGCTGTAAATTCATTATGTAAATCACTCCCAGCATTTCTAGTGGGTTAACGTAAGGACTAATTAGGCCGGCGAGCTGCAGTCATGTTAAACACAAATGCAACCTGAATGCTATTGAACTACATGGCATTCTCTCCCAAAGTTCTTGGGTGATTGACTTCCTAGAACATGGCTTGCCCAAACTCTGGACTCCTGTCTGTTACACACATGATATTCATCCCATGTCCACTGGCATCTATTCCGTATGCGTTGAAAACAGTTGCATAAGGGAATGTTGCGGAAGGAAGAGTTGAACAGATCCAAACAGCAGGAATGTGGTTGAGAGAGAGGCGGACAAAATACTGGACTGATACTTTGCCTAGATAGGAAAAATCAGAGGCTTACAATCCTTGCAGAGGGAATCCTCTTGCATGTGTGTGTAGAAGCCTTTGAGCAGTTACACAGATTAACCCCGAGTTTTAACCAGCAGTTCCAGCCCCGTGCACAAAGGACATGAATGTTGTGAGTCCTTCACTGTTATGGCTACCCAGCGATATCTGTGTCAAGGGCTGCTGCTACCTGTGGGCAGCGACGGCCAAGCAAATCTGAAATCCCAGGGATGTTTTCCAGGTTAATGCCTCGGCGTTACGTGACTGCATGCTTATCAGCCAGGAAGCCAGCTGCCTCCTGGGCGGCGGTACGGAGCGAGGGACCACTGGTGGAGTGTGATGTGATGTGATGTGATGTGATGTGATGTGATGTGATGTGATGTGATGTGATGTGATGTGATGTGAGTGTGGCTAGTTAAACAAAGAGTCTCTCCCATTATCTTTCTGAAGCATGGTTGACAGAGAGGCTGGTTCCTGTTGCCTCTCTGCAAAAAAAATGGAGCAAAATGTTCCGAAAATCTCTCAGACTTCAGTGTATCATAGTATCATAGAATCAGTCAGGGTTGGAAGGGACCACAAGGATCATCTAGTTCCAACCCCCTGCCATGGGCAGGGACACCCTACACTAGATCAAGCTGGCCAGAGCCTCGTCCAGCCTGGGCTTAAACACCTACAGGGATGGGGCCCCAACCACCTCCCTGGATAACCCATTCCAGGGCTTCACCACTCTCATGGTGAAGAACTTCCTCCTCATGTCCAGCCTGAATCTCCCTACCTCCAGCTTCATTCCATTCCCCCTAGTCCTATCACTACCTGATGTCCTGAGAAGTCCCTCCCCAGCCTTCCTGTAGGCCCCCTTCAGATATTGGAAGGCCACAATGAGGTCACCTCGGAGCCTTCTCTTCCCCAGACTGAACAGCCCCAACTCCAAGTAGGACTTCCAGCTCATCACAGCTGCTTTCCTTTGAGCCACCAGCCTGCTTCTAGGGAAGGCTTGGAGAGCAGGCCAACCAAAATGTGAATTATTTATGTTCCTGCTGAAAGCATGAGTCCTGTCACTAGAGCCTTGCTTGATTGAATGGATCTGCAAAGACAGTTTCTGTAGCAACCCAGAACCTTGCCCAGCAAAATGACACCCAGTCACAGGTAACACACAACAGCGATGAATATCTCCCTGGGTAGCTGGAGATGACACAGAAGTGCCAGAATAAAATATTGCTGGGGTTTGAGGCCTTCCGTCCCGGAAGATCAACAAGATGTCACTTCATGAAGCAAGCTGCTGGCATGTCAACTCAGATACAAGCAACAAGCTCGCTGGGGCTGGTTCAAAAGATAACACAAGCCTTTGTGGGCACTCGGCAAGTCTTCAGCGCCGAGAACACAAGCTGCGGCGGCCAGGCTCTGACAGCAGTTCAGCTAGTTAGAGGTGGTGTAAATAAAGATGTGGCTCCCAAAAGCCTCCAATCACACCTTTGGATGTTACATCCACACACCAAATACTGGGCTGGGTGATCTCGTCCAAAATATTTCCGAGATCCGGGGTCTATGCCGTGGTGTTCAGTGTAGATTGACACAGGCAGCAATATGTGGATTCAACACTTTCTTTCTTCCCGATCTATCCTTAGCCTTTGATCCTGCTGTTTGCAGTCTGCCTCCTGGTAACGACGAACCCATCACAGTGAAAATGTTAAGGAAATCACAATCTGTCGGGTCTGTCTTGCAAAGCTTTGGAGGGCAATATAGGTTATTACATTTGTCTAGACACACTAAACATAACTTCCAGTATGTCAGTATTTGAACTTTTCCTGGCTACCGACACAGCACATTATTTTTTACTAAATATATTCATCTCATCTTAAGAATTTCTGAGGCTGTGAGACCCAGATCAAATGCAGAGCATTCTAAGTACAGAAATGTCAGTAGATGGTTCCTTTACCATTCATGTCCACCTTAGCCCTACTCACCAGCTAGCAGTGGAAGGGTGCCCTGCAGTTTTGCTCTGCCTTCCCAAGTGTGTCATTCCAGTGTCTCCTATATTTTGACCTTAAGAACAAAACCAGGCACTCTGCATTCGGAGTAACACGAGTGCTTAGCTCTAAACGGGAGATAATCCAGTTATAAAAGGCTGATGCTTATCTGGTCAGAGGTCACCAAGGTACAAGTCTAAATGTGAATAAAAGTGAGGGAAGCTGTATGAGACCTGTGTGACCTAGACAAGGAGTAATCTGACTGGCAGACGAGGGAGGCCTGGTTTATATGTAAAAGTTTTGCTGATTTAGCAATACCAGGGCTGTAAGAACATTCACCAATCAATACAGCTTTGCTGGCAAAAACCTGCTGATGTAGTTTCAACAGCAACAGTTCCTTTGCAGCTCTGGTAGAAGCAACACACATTTATTAAAGCCATTTAAATGGGATCCCGTCTGTGAGAGCTTTTACCAGCTCTCCCACTGCAGCTACACCGGCCAACTTTCTAGTCAAGACCGTTCCACAAATCAGCTACTAAAGAGTGCGAGGCTGATGACAGCAGAGCTGCTTTGGAGGCTTGACGAGAGTGTAAAGCTCTTCGCCCTTTGGGAAAGCCACAGAGAAACACTGTCTGCTTCCTTAAGTGAATCTCTCAGCTGGAGAACAAAGGACTTCAGCTGGTGTACAGAGGGGTAATTTACATCTCATTAAACCGATACTTAAAAACCTACACTGTGTTGTTTCTTTAGTGTCTGCGTTTTTCTTTTCCAAACATGTCAAAAAGGATGCATCTTCAATTATTTGTTGTCCGCAATGAAAAGCAGCAAGGATACTTCCGGGTGCCTAGAGAGCTTTTTTTCCCTTTATCCCTTCCAAGACATAAAACATTTTAAGAGAATTCTATTCAGCTTCCTGAGAAAGTTCATCTCAAGCACAAACAGAAGTACGAGTGCTTTCCAGCACAATCACAGATGTTTTGAAATGTAATAATACCTGAAATGCTTCTTGCCTTGACATATTTTTCTTGAGTAGTACTATAATTTCACAACTATGCACCAAAACGTCTTTAATTGTCGGTTGCTGGTGTCTTCAAGCCAAGTGTGCTGTGTGTACGTCTGGTCTAAAGGCTTTTCAGTGGGTTTTAGACCAGCAAAACCCTTAGCTGCATCTGTAGAAAAACAAACAAACCCAAACCTTTAACTGGCAGTTGTGTCAACTGGGCTAAGAAGCTAAGGGACATAGAATCATAGAATCATAGAATGGTCTGGGTTGCAAGGCACCTCCAAAGGTCATCCAGTCCAACCTCCTCTGCAGTAAGCAGGGACATCCTCAACTGGATCAGGTTGCCCAGAGCCCTGTCAAGCCCAGGTTTGAATATCTCCAGGGATGGGGCCCCGGCCACCTCCCTGCGCAATAGTTGTACCAAAAGAACTTCTAACTAATGATTTTGGCAAAGCTCTGCTTTTTGATAGGAGGTGGTTTTAAGAACACATGTATGAAGCACAGGCACATCCACATTCTGTACACGTTGCTGGGACAGCAACATTTCTATAATGATAAACTTTTCACTAGAAAGCTCAAGGATAGGCTCAATGGGGATTTCTGTGCCACTGCTCATGAGCTGCTTGAAAAATTGCTTAGAGCACGGAGTGTTCCCACAACTCATCAGCATGGGGGCTCACGGGCAGCTTCTCAGAAACAGCCTGCAGATCTTGCTGAGGTACTACTGGGTTTGTACAAAGACCAGCAAAGACAAACTAGTAGTATACTAAAATATTAGATGTGTTCACGCACGTAGGGTGTGCTCAGCCTCAGGGAGCCAGGGTGTTCCAGAAGGTAGCGAGCAGTTTTGTCTCGCAGCAGGCTCAATTCTTTGCTGATTAGTAAACAGCAGCTCTGGTTTTGATGGTGACCGTGGACCACAGAACATCCTCATCAAGGCAGTTTTGCTTGTATTATTGGTTTTACTCCTGTAATTAGTATGGACAAGCATTCTAACATACAAACCTAGTTGTTTGAGGAGGAGCTACATTTCCCCACCCCCAAGCTTCTCCCCTCGGAGCAGAACAATACGTGCTGTTTTTGCCAAATAAACTGGGTTTCCATTATGGCTTGAGTCCTGGTACATCATTAATATTCCTCATGGACAGCGTGTCTTCAAAAAGCTAGCCAATATCTGTGCCGAGAGAAAGCGTTGCAGCCCCAGCCTCGGTCAGAGAGAGACAGGAACTTCAGTTTCATTTTCTTATCTGGTGGTGACACGCCGCAAAGACAAAGTGATGTGTGCAAAGTATGGCATCCTGAGGCTTAGGAGAACAAACACGAGCACAGAACTCAACGGGCAAATAAAAGATGCTGTTGTGCTTCCCATCCCCTCCTCCCTGCTCTGAGGGTTACATTTTTCAGAAAGGGGATACAAATATGAACACAGAAACCAAAAAGCAGTGGCGTCCAGATAAAGGGGAAACTGGTAGCTTTTACTGGGACCCTTCTAGGTCTCTGTTTTCTGCTATCTTTCCACTATTTTTGCAGAAATGTAGTTTTAAAAGATATGTATATTTGTCTCCCTCTCTCTCTCACTACATATATATAAAAATTAAATGTTAACCATTCCCTCACAAAATGGGCTTTTTCAAGCCTTGCTTTAAGGAAGCGTTCACCCATGGCTCACTTTCAAGCGCTGCCAGCTCTCCACAGCCAGTAGCACGCAGGGGTGGGAAGGAATGGCTGTAACTTGAGATGCTTTGCAAGCAAGGTAACTTTTTTCAGGAGGTACCTCCGGGCAAATTTCATGACAAAACCCAAGCTTTGTTACTTCTGCCTTTATTACCTGTCTACTAGCGTAGTAAGAGAAGAAACGCTGCTTCTGGCTCTGCTTACACCCAGAACATTGGCGTGGCCAGATCAAAGGTGCACGACAGACATTAGGCCAGCGTCACTGGCTAAAGCAAATTCCCAGCAGGCAGGGAGCACCCACTGTCCTGGAGCAACTGGCACCGAGCATTGTGCTGACACCACCGGGCCGCACCGACCCTCCCAGCTTCCGTGGCACAACCGCTCCGGAAAAGGACATGGCCATGCTGACGGTTCTACGGCTGCGGCCTGCACCGGCACGATTCGCTTCGCTAGAGCGAGGGGTTTCTCTGGCACAAGGCTGCCGGCAGACACTGCTCCCCGCTCTCGCGGGGCCGAGGGGCCGCTCCCCGAGAAGAGGGGAGAAGCCGCAGCTCCCACCGGCCCACCAGCGCCCGCCACTAGCCCACAGGCCGCCCGGGGGTGGCGGGCAATACTGTTGCCACGCCAACGGCAGACCCCAGGGCGGGCTTGGGGCGGGGCGCGCAGCCACATCTGAGGGGTTGGCGGAAAGGCGGGATTGCGTAGGGGGACCAATGAACGCTCAGAGAAGTACGGGAAGGCGGTAGGAAGAAGCACGGCGGATTGGGAGCAGGCGAATAGGGAACCAACCAATCGCAAGTCGGGACGTCGGGACGAGAGGACGGTCTTAACGCAAAAGCCAGTCAGAGAAGAAGAGAGGCGATCCCAGCCAGTCAGAGGCAGGTGCTGTGATGAGCGAGCCAATCGTGGCCCGAGCAGGCGGGATGGCAGCCAATCAGGGCGCAGTCAAGGAACAAAAGGGGCTTTCCAAAGCGCCGGCCCCTTTCCTGAGAACAATTTCACATGACGCAACGGTTGGAGGAAGCGATTTGAGAACCGTAGCCGCCGCCGCCATTTTGTGAGCGCTGAGACTGAGTCGGCGGCGGCTGGAAGGCGCAGCAAGGCGGGCGGCAGCACCACAGCCAGCGGGAGCCGCAGCTCGGAGGATGCGGTAGAGGAGCCCAACGGCAGCGGCGGGGGGCGGCATCTCTCGGCGGCTGCGGCGGCAGGGGATCGCGGGGAGGGGGCTTTCGGTCGGTGGGTCGGGTCCTGGTGCGGGCCCCGGTCGGAGAAGCATGTCGACCCCGGAGAGCAGCGCTGGTAGCAGCGAGGCCCGGGAGGACGCGTGCCGCGATTACCAGTCATCGCTGGAAGACCTGACGTTCAATAGCAAGCCGCACATCAACATGCTGACCATCCTGGCAGAGGAGAACGTGCCCTTCGCCAAGGACATCGTCTCCCTGATCGAGGCGCAAATCGCCAAGGTTTTTATATTCCACCGACTACTACTCCTACCTATACTGCTGGGGGGACCGGCCGGGGCAGCGGGCTTGGGCGGCCTCCGGGGCTAGAAGGAAGGGCGTAGGGGAGATGGCCTGCGGAGGGGCGCGGGCGGAGCCGGGCAGCGGCGGGCTGAGTGGTGGCAGGAGGGAAGGAGGGTAGAGGGGACAGGGAGAGGCAGCGAGGCAGGGCGGGTGAATGGGCCTCAGAACCGGGAAATGGGGAGCGAGAGGAAGAGGCTCGGGAGGGAGGCGGTGGGCCGGATGGGGTGATGAGGAGGCCAGTGCGGGGTGGGTGTAGCTGGGCTTGGGTAGGGAGTGGGCGGCGGGCAGGGGGTTCAGGGTACGTGGAGGTAGTGGAGGGCGGTTGGTGACTAATGGGGCAGCGAGTAGAGAGAGTAGGATTTCGACGGAGCAGAGGGCGCCGGGGACTAGGGTCAGGAGGGCCCCGGCCGGGGCAGTGGGGGGACACGAGGGACAGGAGGCTGGGGTCTCTGTGCGGGAAGCCAGCTGAGGGAGGCGTATTCTAGATGGGATCAGGGAGCACGGGCCGAGACGTCGGGGGCTCCTCGTTTTTTCGCTAAGCTTGAAGCTACTGCTTTTACCTTCTACTCCATAGGGAGCAGGGGACTCGAGGGAGGGGAGCAGCCCCCACACCACCCTGTGGGTAGTAGGGGAAGGCTTGGGAGTCGCCCCAGCAGGCGCTGCGGGAGGGCAGCGTGGCTCGCGGTTTAAGCCCCGTGTACACAGCAGACACAACATGGCGGCCTGGCAGTGACTGGGCAGCACCTCGCCCTTGTAGCCGAGCTTCTCCCTGTACGGAGCCAGTGTTCAGTGTATCACATCTGCTGTCTAGACCCTTGCTTTTAGCGATTTCGGCAGTAGGTGTATGTTGCGATCATTAGAGAGGGCCTGACCGGAGATTTTGTGGAGAGTTTGAGGTTTTTTAATATTTTTTAGGGGTAGTTTAAAGGAATGAAAATAAGGTGAAGCTACAGCACGCAGATTGCCCGCTTCTTGAGGGCTAAGTATAATAAATTAAGTGTCAGTTACGGTAAGGCTGTTCCCCAGCGTGGTCCCTGTGAGATGCCAGCGTTGAGGGAGCGAACACCCGTATCTTGAGGAAAAGTTCATGGGTGAGAGGCGATCATCTGTTCCGGATAGCAGTGCGTGTAGTGGCGATGGGCTGGTCTCGTTCTGCCTGATCAGAGGAAAATTCTGTGGGCTTGGGATGTTCTGCTTGGATTTCAGGTGGTCTGTGCCCTGAGTAATGCTAGCGTTGTGTGTGTATTTGTTGTGGCTAGAGAAGTTTTACTGGTTGAGGATGGGGAAGAAGAAATTCTCCCTGGCTGTAGAAACTGCAGCAGCCTGTAGGATCCTAACATGGCGTCTGAAAGGCACATGATATAAAAAGAAGGGAAAGAGGAGGCTCCCTCTGAGCCCAACCCAGGCAGTTGCTGACATCAGTCAGCCATAGCACATGGATGGGGGTTTACAGCACCTTTTTAACAAGAGCGTTTTGTAAGAAAAGGGCTCTTCTTTCAATTTCTGCCCCCCGTTCGTGCTAGTCACCCCTCCCCCGTTGTTTCCCTTGCTCCCTCTGATCTCAGGTGTTCAAAGGCATTTTTTCCTTTGGCTTTAAGTAGTGTTTTATAATGGTGAGAATTGTGCTATCTAATGATGGGGGTGGAAAAGGATCTCTTATTTAATCCTTTTTTCTATCGATGCAGGATTGCTTTTTAGTGTTCCACAGACCTCTTCCAGTCTAATTTTTAATGCCAGTGGCTGAGTTTTGCCATTCCGTGGGGAGGTGGCCTCATTAATAGATCTCACCATTATATCTCCTAAAGGGCAGTGGATATGTATAAAATTATTTGTGGTAAATGCCAATGCTGTCAATTATTATTTTTCAAAACATTTCTGGGTGATTTAGAGCCTGCCCTGAAGTGTGGTCTTTTTTTTTTTTTTAAAAAAAGATGTCTTAAAACCTGTATCAATGGTTAGTTTTACCTAGTTACTCTTTGTGACTGTAGTTTATTCAAGGCAAGTTTTTAGTTGTTTCTGGGAAAGCGATCTCCTTTACTAAGCCACTTTTTAAAAGTGTTGCCTGGAGACAGTTTGTTTAGTGTAAAACTTGAGTGGTCTGCTTTACAATTTAATAAATGGTTCTGAAATGTGTGACTGGTATTATAAAAACTGTAAATAAAAAGTGTGAAATATGTATTTGTCTTTTTATTTACCATTGTATAGTGCAGAATTTGTTTCCAAGACCCATTTTGTACACAAGATTGTTTGTTTTAAACAAATTTTTGCACAAGTTTGTGACTTGGGGTTTAATTGCCAGCTATGACTTTAAACTTGAAAACTTCTAGGAAACTAATAAAAAAGAGCCACACATTTCCAACAATAGCTTTCCGACATTATTTGGAGGAACAGTGGGATTTCTCTAATGAGGCCTTTGATACTATGCTGAAGAGCTCAGAGTTAGTGTTTTTCTGTGTTCTGGTGATGATGCGTCACCTCCCTGCCTTTTGGATAATGCTATGGGGGCATCCTTCTGGCTAGGGAATACTGGTATAGGTCTCCTGAAAACAAAACGTTCAAGTCTCGGGTTCCCTGTTGTGGTTACTGAACAGTGTGGCAGATGCCATGACATAATAAACATTTTCAGTAGGGAAGACTTAAAAATTCCAACCCTATTTAAGTTGTGGTTCTTACAATGTGACACCTGAGTAGCTTCTATTTGAAGCAGGGTATTCTGCTAAACTCCTAGTTCTGTGCCATAGTTTGAAGTAGGCTTCCTCACTAAATTACTATGCCTGCCCCCATGTGTGATTACTTTTAACCACCTGAATGCATAATGAAAGGGGCAGTTAAACTTGTTGCAGTGTCTTTGCTAAGGATTTCCCCAGCCTCTCAAACTGCAAGCTTGGCTGAGCATGGTGGGCTGCTTCCATGCATTGGTGAAATGGAAGAATGCAACACTGTGTCACTAGCTCTTGGTCGCAGGTACTTCTGAGACTGCTCTTTGTTGCCCTCACAGCTGACTTTTGAAAGTGGGAAAGGGTGCACACTCTTCCCCCCCCCCGAAGGAAGGCTCTCAGAACTTGGTGTTTTTAATGTACCGTTGTGCAGACTGCCGTAAAGAAGAAACCGGTATTCCACAGCCATTTTAATGGTCAGTAGGTGTAGACCCAGTGTCTTTGATTTCTGAGACCAGAGAGATGCTTTATTCTAACACTTGCATGTTATTTACAGCCCAGTATTAAGTCAGTGTAAGATAAGCTTGTAATGTGCTGCAGTTAGGTTTTTTTTTCCCTCTCTTTTTATTTACAAAATACACCATCTGCCTGTTTTTTCAATATTTTCAGAGGTTCAGATGCTGCCCCCCTCCCCAACTAACTAGAAATTCTGCCCTCTTCAGTATTAAATTTCAAATAATAGTGAAGTAATACTATTTTAAGGGGGAGAAAACGTTGTGGTTTACCCATATTAAAAATATTGTTGACCTGGTGCCCTTCTGTGAACCATCTTAAAGGGGAAGGAATTAAATCTTAAGATTGTAAAGCGAGAGCATTTGCACACACTTGTCTAGACAGTGGGGCTGCGAAGCAAGGTGGTGTTAATTAACCTAGTAGCCTGTCCTGTTTAAAAAAATGAGCAGTGAGTGGAGTGACTGGTTTATGCCTGAGATTACCCAGTGGTAAATGGGACTTAAAGTACTACAAGTGGGTGCTTTTCGAAGGGGATCATGATCAGCACACAGCGTGTGTTGTCTTTCATGTGCTCTTCAACAAGTCTGCGTACTTGATGTTTTCTGGGGCTTTGCTGTGCCTTCTTTGTGAAAGCCAGGGGTGGGCATTAAAATCACCTCTCTTTGGGCCAGTAGTGCTTTTTGTATGATGGAAGGCACTGTAGCAGTCCAGCATCACTACACCTCTATAGTAAAAACTTGCTACAGGTTTTGAAAGTGGATTTTTTCAACCTCAAACAACCAAAATCAAAAGCAAACACCCAAACCCAAGTCTCTTATAGCAAAGCTGTGTCCAGAGTTTGAAGACTCCTGTGAAAATCATGGTTGCAGTTCCTGACCTTGTCTGCATTTACCCAGTCCACTAGATGATCGATTTTTGTCTGGATTTTGAACTCTGTCCTGACTGCATTTTCGCATGCACTCAGAAGTGTGAACTGTCACTGCCCACAAGTGCCAAGACAGAATGGGACTCCATGCTCCGTCCATTTGGATTACAGTGAAATAGTTGTGAGCTTTTCTGCCTGGAGTTAATGAACAGCTACAGAAGTTCACTAATTTGGGCCATGTGCCAGAAGTCTGATTTGTGTTGTGTGAAATCCAGAAAGACAAACATTCTGGAAGTTTGAATTGCAAACCGTTTTTTAGAAGTCCCTTGAAGTGCTAAGAGTGGTTTCCTGCTAACTTAAAGCTACTTTCTCAAGTGGGTTTTGGAAGGTTACGCTCCATACGTGGTAGTGGCAATACTGTCTTGTGGGCTGCTTTTTTCTTCCTTTTTTCCCCCTCTTTTTTCCAAAGCTTTGATTTGCAAGCAAAATAACCTAAGCTGTTCCTTTTTATTTTTTTTTGGTGTGTGATAGACCCACTGCCTTATACTTTGAACTGAGTATCAATTTTCCAGACTTAAGTTTTTGTGTAAACAAAAAATGCCAAAACAAACCCCATGATGTTTATAGTGGCAACCAAAAAGAGAGGTCTGTATTTCTGGGATTGGTAATCCCTTTATTAAAAAAGGTTAAAATGTGTTTTTGTTGTACTAAACTTCTCAGTTTCTTCTTATTACTCCAGGCTCCTGCATCAGAGAAGCTCCCTGTTATGTATCTTATGGATTCCATTGTCAAGAATGTGGGAAGAGAGTATCTTACTGCATTTACTAAAAACCTAGTTGCAACATTTATTTGTGTATTTGAAAAGGTATATACATTTTCAGAAAAGTTTTGTAGTCTAAGCAAAATTTGTTGCTGGTAAAATAAATACTTCCAGTTTGGGGTTTTTCGGGTGGTGAACTATACCAGTACATCTCAGTACTGTATCTGTGCTCTGGAAGATTATTCCTGCCCCTGTCAAGCATGTAAGTTGCATGTTAGCTGAAAGGTGCAGAGTCTTAATTTAGTTCATGAGAGTCTGTGGTTTTCCCATCCAGGCAAGATTTTACTAATTCTTTTGGTTACTGATGGCTTACCTGGATGAACTTTTTGTAATGTACAGACCCCATAGTTATGAATTGTTTGATTATTTTTAAGATAGTAGATAGTCTTTTTGCCAAGAATAGACTGAGAATCAGTTTTTCTGTGTAATTTCCAGAGCTGCTCTCATGCAGTTAGATTTGTCTGATATACTTAATCTGTGATGCTTCATTCCTGGCGATCTGTGTTTTGAGAGTAATGCTAGGGTGGAAAGGCTCTTAGAACACATACCTGCATTATATCACAAATACAACTTTAATTTCATTCAACACTGAAAACTGCTGCCATATCTTTAAATCTTTTTAAACCCAGGGAAGCAATTGTGCATATCCCTCAGTGAGAAATGCAAGTCAGAGTCCAGTTTCTGAAAAGCTGAACTTGAATGGGTGTAAGTTGGATCAGAAATGAAGGATTAACATCTGTTGCTTTCTGTATGCTCTGAGAAAGTGACATCTCATACGAATGGGAAAGAGCTTTTGTCTATTTTGTCTATTCTGTATCAGTGAGCATCTGAGACCCCAGTATTCCTGATAACATGGTTTCCATTTTTGACATGTATGAGGAAATAAGGAATAGCTTACAATAACGGCCACAGAAGCCTTAAACTCCTATGTCTAGAGTAGATAGGTAGACACTTACTTGCGTTCTCTGTTGTGTTAAATTGTGAGTGTTCCTTTACTGAGTTGCATTTAATGTTGCAGCTAAAGCTCTGGATAAAAACTTAAAGTTTTTTTTATAGGCTGTCTGCTGAGCTAACAAACAATATGCGTATTAAATGTGTACAGTGGCAGTCACTTCTAGTAACTTAATTGGTTGTGTTTAGAAGATGGAAGTAGAATTCCAGAACTGACATGGTTATGACTTTGTTTCAGTAGTAAATGGTCACTAAGGTATACTTAGGCAGTTGATGAAATACTAAGTGTTTGCTCAGTCATTTCTGCACATTTTGCAGTCACTGAAAGGGTGTGGGTAGAGACACCCCACAGTAGCTAAGTGTGAATGATTTTTGTTGAAGTTCTGCTCCCTCCTCAAAAGAACCTCTGAATTTCACAGAGTATTCTATATCTTGCTGTAATGACTTAAAAATAGAATTGCAGCAAAAGCCATCTAGGTGGTGAATAATGAGTGAATTGGGATATTGACATTAGCACAGCTGCAAGTATTTTGTCCTCAGTTGTTTCTCATTTATTGCTTACTTGAACTACTCAAGTTAGGAGATGCACTGAATTTGGATTTACTGGGAGTTTCTAACTTACTTAGTATCGTGAAAATCCAAACTAACTTTCAAGAGACAAAATGGGCACTGGTCCTATAATATGCTTGACCTGTAGCTAACAGAAGCATCTGATGTTGCAGCTGAACTGAAATAAAACTGACTTCATCTTAGCTAATACTCCTTTTGTTGCATTTGCTGGGAAAAATCCTTCAGTGACTAAATAGCTGAGCGAAACACCTTCTCTGTCCACAAAGTTTGTTGTTTCCCGCTCTGTCATTAGTGCACTTCTGCACAAACATTAGAGTAATGTATTGTCGCAGAGGCTCTTGCCTTTCAATAGGTTGGTTACTGTATTTTTTCCACAGAAATTGGGCAAGTAAAATGAGAATTTTGGTAATGGGAAAGGTGAAAGAAAATTCTCAGAGAATGGTAATACGCAATAAAACCTTCAAATGGCCTTGAAGCGAGTTCCACATTTGAGCTTCTGTTACTGGTTTTGTTGGTACAGATGTATGTCTGCACTGCTTATAAATTCTGTGTAGCTTCAGTGTGTTGAAATGGCAGCCTTGGTAGAAGTAGGAAGTAAATGAAATCTTAAGTTCTGCAGAAGAATTTATAAGAAATTGTTTTATATTAACTTAACAAGCCATAGAATTGTTTTATTGTTTTAGGTGGATGAGAATACTAGGAAAAGTTTATTTAAATTACGCTCCACATGGGATGATATTTTTCCTTTGAAGAAACTGTATGCACTTGATGTCAGAGTCAACTCATTAGATCCTGCTTGGCCAATTAAACCTCTGCCCCCAAATGTGAATACTTCTAGCATCCATGTGAATCCTAAGTTTTTAAATAAATCGGTAAGTTTTCACGCCTACTGTATGAACAGATGGTAATACTTGCACTGTTCCTTGTTTATATGCTGCTTTTTGACAATCAGTTGATTAAAAGTGAAATATCTGACCTTTGTAGCCAGGTAAGAGGAGTTTCTGAATTCAGAAAATACTCAATGTATTTGCTTTTTTATATTCTAGATTTTGGAACATTGGTGGATTTGTAGTAAATGATGTACACCTGTCACATCAGGCAAATTCTAATGGGACAATTTTTTAATGAGTTGTATTTTGATTAAAAGTGCAATTTATAACTGCTGTACACACTTAAGTCTCAGCCCTGGATCATGGTAACAGTTAAAGGAGATGGAGTTAGTTGACTCCATCAGGATTTTAAATGTAACTTTTTTTGTTCTGCTTTTAGCCTGAGGAATCTGCTGCACCTACCTCTGCTGTCAATTCTGGTGCCTCTACTCCTCCAGCTGTTCCTGAAATACAAAAGAATTTGACGCAGGAGCAACTCATAAGGCAGCAGTTGCTTGCAAAGCAAAAGCAGTTGTTAGAACTTCAACAAAAAAAATTAGAGCTGGAGCTGGAACAGACTAAAGCACAGTTGGTGAGTAGGGTAGTTGCAACTTCTATAGTTGAGTCTCACTTCTGGGCAGTACTTGGCTACCCTGGTAAATGCAGTACATTTTCCCTTATGTTAGGCAAGTGTGCTTGTTTTAGGAGTAGAGCAATGCAGGTTGGTATGAGGTATTTGCTACCTAAAACCTGTAAGAATTACCCTCAAAATAGAGGTTAATAAAGAGAAGTTTGTGGCTTCTTTGTTTTTAACTTCTCTCCAAAGTGATGCCTGCCTCTGATCCTTCACATCCATCTAACAGCAAGCCAGGCTTTTTCAAATTTACTTGCTCTTAAAGAGGAAGGAAGCCTGATTGGTGGAAATAAAGTCAGTTTCTTCATTAGGGCAGGTTGGATTGATGCCATGATCTGAAGATGGCAGTTAAGCTGTGCTGTTTTCATAGAATCACCTGGATTGGAAAAAATCTTTAAGATCATCCAGTCCAAGTATTAACCTTACACTGACAGGTCTGACTAAACTGTATCTCTAAGCAGTATGTCTACATGACTTTTAAATCCCTGAGCAAGCCATTCCAGTGCCTTTCCGTGAAGAAATTCTTCCTAATATCCAAACTAAACTTCCCTTGGTGCAGCTTGAGGCCATATCCTCTTGTCCTGTCACTTGTTACTTGGTTGAATAGACTGACCCTCACTTCTCTTACAGCCTCCTTTCAGGTAGTTGTAGAGAGTGATAAGGTCTCCACTACTTCTGCAATTGAAAGTCTTGCAGGGTTGACAGTCGATAACGCCAGAACAAAGCGTCTTTGAACTGGAGAAGTATGAAATGTATTTGGTGGCTTAGTAGCTTGGAGCATGTGGAATGTACAGAAAAACTTTCAGTGACATGGCTGTCTCATTTGGCTTTCAGGACATTTCTATCTGTAGCTTTTGTTCAGAGACAGAATATGAGTATCTTGGGGTAGGAGTTCTCATGCAGATTAATGCTGGATTTTTTTTTCTGTTGCAGGCTGTATCTCTTAGTGTTCAGCAAGGATCATCTACTGTAGCTTCAGTTCCAGCACCTTGCAAGCAACACATGTCTCCCACTCCTCATATGACAGTTAAACCACCTCATCAAACTACTGTGCAACCTGAAAAAAATAAGCCATCCCCAAGTCCTCCACTTCATGATACAAAAATAGTAAATAGGGATCCTCGACTTAACAGGATGGCTCAACATTCTTCCCATGCTAAAGATCAGTCTCATAGGAAAGAATTTCCACCAAGCATGACTAGTCAGTCTGATACCAAGACTAATAAAACAACACAGGCTGAAAAACAAAACTCAACGAAGCAAGAAAAACCGAAAGCAAGTGAAAAAACACAGAAGAAAGAACTCGACCAGTCAGAAGCAAAATCTAAATCACCATCCCCTTTGAAAAATAAGATGCCCAGTACTAAAGATACTAAAACCCAAGAATGTGAAAGCACTAAAGTATCTGAAATTAGTAAGCGGGATCCAAGACTGAAGAGACATCTTCAAGATAAGTCAGAGGGCAAAGAGGATGAGGTGAAAGAAAAGAGGAGAAGTACAGAGAAAAAAGAAAAAGAAGAACATAAGACAGGTGAACATAGACCAGCAGGCAGCAGAAATAAAGTAGTTAATGGTGCTGTTCAGAAACAAGACACGACTACAGAGGAGTCAGAAAAACAGGGTGGAAAACAAGGGAGATCGAGTAGTAGGAAGCGGTCACGATCACGCTCCCCTAAAGCACGGTCACCATCCACACATTCTCCAAAGAGACGAGAGAGGAGATCACCCAAAAGAAGACTTAGGAGTTTATCTCCCACTTCATCAACTCCTAAAATTGGAAAGATAAGACAGATAGGCACTAAGCAGTCTCATGTTGAAGAAAGCACACAGGCAGCAAGAGATGAAAGAAATTCTAATAAGAGAAATGCTAAACAAGAAGTGCGAGATCCGAGGAGAGTGAAAAAAACCCAAGAAGACAGGCCTCAAGAAACAGCAAGCCAGCATTCCACCAAAGCTTCTCCTGATCCAAAGGAGAATGCAGAAAACTGGCAAGGATCCAAATCAGGCAAGAGGTGGAAATCTGGTTGGGAAGAAAATAAAAAGTAAGTTACTATCTTTTAAAAAACTTCTGTTTGAAGGCACTGGAAATTCTGCTGCTGACTTGAGTGTAGTCAGCTTTGGGAGACAATGTTCAGATTGTTAAAATTGATGATAACTTTTAAGTTACTTCCACTTTCTAACAGGAGTGTGACAGTTATGCCCTGAATAAAGAAGTAATCTCTACTTTGTATGTATTCTTGCTTGCAGCTCACAGCAGAATGAGGAACACCAGGCACTTGGTAAGACCCCTCACCAAAGACACCGGGAAAACTGGCCTGCTGGTAAAGGAATTCTATCACCCCGAGCACCAAAGCAGCAGCACCGGTTAAGTGTGGATGCCAATCTACAGATTCCCAAAGAGTTGACATCTGCAAGCAAGAGAGAATTGCTTAAGAAGGTAATATTGATAAATCTTTCTTCATAGACATGTCCTGGGTATAGTTTGCTTCGCTTGTCTTTTTAGAAGTCTAAGCTTTAACTTTATGTTGCAGGCCAATGAACGCTTAACATCTGGTGAAATAACACAGGATGAGTTCCTCATGGTGGCTCATCAGATCCGACAGCTGTTCCAGTATCAGGAAGGAAAGCATCGATGCAGTGTCTGGGATAGCCCTACAGACGAAAAATGTGGTTTGAAAAAGAAACCTCTTCTATCAGATGCTGAATTAACGTACTATGAACATAAAGCTAAACTAAAAAGAACACAGGTTCAGCATTCATTGTCAAGGCTTGATTTGCTGGATCCGGATGATATTTTAGATTATCATATACCTGATGCGTTGCTTTCTGGAATAGAGTGTGAGCAAGCGAAAGCCAAGCGTGGAGTGCAGTTTGACAGGAAAGAACCATTTGGAGAAAGGTCAAGGAGACACTCTCCTGTAAGTGGCACTAACAGATCGTTTCCTGATAACCTCTCACCACTTGAGAATCGGCGAAGACTGGAGGAACAAAGTGCTACTAAAGGAGCAAGAGGTTCTAAGAGCTTTGATCCTTACGACAGCTGGGGAGAATCGGATGAGTTCAGAGATGCTCTCAGACAGCAGGGGAAAAGCACAGCAGAGTTCCAAAAAATTGATGGTGATGCAATCTGCAGATTCGATAATCGTGAGGAAAGGCAGCTTCTTGGGCAGGCTGGTACGTGCTTTTACCTTGCTTTACGTCTGTTAAACAATTGGCAGCAATTGTAGTGAGGGGTTATCTGAATTGCTCTCCTCGTTGCAGGCGTTCGAGAGGAACCAAGATCGCCTTTCAGCGAACGTTTCAAGAGAGCGAGGTTTGAAGATCCGGAGAAAGCGCCGTTTCCAGAAAGTCCAGGGTCAAGATTTGGAGGCATCGAAGCAAAGCAAAGGATAACAGCACTGATGGAAGACAGACCTCTATTTGATGGCTCGCCTAGACCAGCTGCTGCAAGAGTTGGTGTAGATGGACAAGGAAGTCCTTTTGTTGATGGTCCTGCTGCTGGTTCAAGCTCCAGAATCGATGGGCCACCTGGACAGGCTGCCATGAGATTTGAGGGGCCTCTGGTGGGGGCAGGTGCATCGCAGTTTGATGGACCACATGCAGGAGCAGGGGGAGCTGGAGCTCTAAGATTTGATGGGCCCCAGGGCAGCTGGCAGGGGCCTTGAGGTTTGAAGGACCCCAGGACAGGTTGGTGGAGGAGGTCCGCTAAGGTTTGAGGGACCTCTTGGGCAGATAGGTGGGCCTTTGCGCTTCGAGGGGCCTGCAGGGCAGCCTGTAGGTCCGAGATTTGAAGGACCTGGAGTTGGGCTCAGGTTTGAGGGTCCCCGTGGTCAGCCTTCTGGTGGTCTCAGGTTTGAGGGACCTCATGGTCAACCTATGGGGCCTCGAGGTCAACCAGGGGGTGGTCTCAGGTTTGAGGGACCCCATGGTCAGCCCTTGGGGCCTCATGGTCAACCAGGAGGTGGCCTCAGGTTTGAGGGACCACATTTACAGCCATTGGGGCCCCATGGTCAACCTGGAGGTGGCCTCAGATTTGAGGGTCCACATGCTCAGCCTATGGGGCCACATGGACCATCAGGGCTTAGGTTTGAGGGGCCACATGGACCATCAGGGCTCAGATTGGAAGGACCACATGGTCAGCCAGGTGTAGGTCCTAGATTGATCGATGGACCAGTACACCAGGGAGCTGGTGGACTTAGATTTGATGGTCCTCTGGGTCGGGCTGGTCCCAGATTTGATGGTTGTCATGCAGCTGGATTTGATGGTCAGCCTGGACAGCTGTCGCTCTTGCAAAGATTTGATGGAATTCATGGGCAGCCTGGCCCGAGATTTGAAAGGGCACCTGGCCAGCAGGCACAACCGCGATTTGATACACCCATACCTCAGAGATTTGATGGACCTCACCAGTCAGCCTCTAGATTTGACTTGCCCCTTGGCCTTCAAGGTGCACGTTTTGAAAATGTAGCTAACCACCCTGCCTCAAGACTAGAAATGTCACCGTACGGACAAGGGGGTCCTTTTGTTGACCATCCTGGCCAGGGCTACAATGGACCAGCTCATGGGATGCAATTCCAGAGACCTGAGCTATTTGATGGGTCACCTGGACCAAATTTCAATGGGCCAGGTGGCCCTGGAGCACAGAATTTCCCATTGAGAGCGGCTGGACATTACTTTGATGAAAAAGGTCTTCAGGGTCCTCAGTATGGAAACTTCAACAATATGCCCGGGGAAGTAACCAGGTAAGAGCTGATGGTGTGAAATGCTTTGCTTCCAAAAGTGGTTTTGTCTAGAGAATTGGCAGGTCTTTTCCTCTAAAAATGACAGGTTTTTCTGAAGAGCCAGCAGCTGGGAGCCAGTGCCAAGCTAGAAGTTGGCCTCCTTCAGCAGTTTATAGATGATTGAGGAAGGCCATGCATTGCTATTCTTGAAGAATATTTTTTTCTGAAGAACTCAACAAAACACAGTAAATCTTCACAGTCATCTTTTAAGTGATTATAAAGGGGAGCGTGACGATGAAACTGGTATTCTTAACCAGGGAAGCCTCTAGTGTTTGCACAAAGCTGAACTCTGTGAAGCATCAGAGATAATGCAAGTGGATAAACATGATTCATTTTTCTAAGAGATGTGGAATTAGAACGGACCAAAGTCTTTTTGCTGCTGTTGGTCTGAGTGAGGAGGCAGTTTTAGAGAGATCCCCATAACCTGGGGGAGTTGAGAAAGATAAGAACATTGTTGAACTACAGTCTTGCAAAGTTACCGCTGCAGCAGCATGCTTTATGAACTGAGTTGTCTGTGCTGTTGCCTGTGGGAAACACTCTCCTCAAGAGAGGAAAAATGCTTGAGCAAAAACGATGTTTCAGTACATGAGAGATTTTGGAGGGTATTTTTCATTTGGGGGATAATAATCGAACATGACCAGTTACCTGATTGTACAAAAGCAGACAGTGTGTTCTGCTAACCTTTCGTGGGATAACGTTTTAAGCTTGGACATGCAGAAAGCAGACAATTAGGGAAACAATTTCTATTACACATGTGTTACTAAAATTCTTTCTGAAGCTTGCTGTAGCTGGTCTGCTGAAGAATCCTGCTTTCAAGATGTGTTTCATGTAGTGGATGCTATTTCATAAGCTAAGAATTAATTATGGCATTTGTTTATAGTTATTTACTGGGGTTTTTTAAATTTCTTTCTGGTGAGCCTGCTTTTGGGAAACAGGAGCAATTTGCAAGGAGGCTTCATGTTTGGAAAATGTGATCAAAGAAAGTAGAAGAAAACTTATTTGGGTTTCATTTGTAATTTAAATGTTAGGCCAAATGAGTGTATGCTGAAGTTTTCTAGAGGGAAATGAAAGTGAGGGAAAGGTTATGTAGTCATTTGTGGACTGTTCCATATCAAACTGACATTCTGCAGTCCCAAAAAGCGTGTAAGTTCTGAGAAACATCTAGAAGTTAATGCTAAAATCAAAACCCATTAAGTTTATAATCACATTATTACACAAAAAACACTGAAATGCTTCCTTTCACAGGTTTCTCTCATGTCTGCTCAGCCAGGGTCTTATGGCCAAGGTCAACAGTATTTGCCAAATCCCGGAAGTTTTGTTCAGAACCCCACAGGTGCGTGACAAAATAAGTAACTTCCTTTTTCTTTTCACCTTACTCTGTCTGTTAGTGGCCACAAAGATTATCATTTGGTAGGGTCCTGCTGTACTAGGTCTGTGTGGACTCACAGAACCACAGAACATCAGAGGTTGGAAGGGACCTTCAGAGATCATTGAGTTCAGTCCCCCTGCCAAAGCAGGATCACCTAGGGTAGTCTGCACAGGAATGTATCCAGGCAAGTTTTGAAAGTCTCCGCAGAGGGAGACTGCACAACCTCACTGGGCAACCTCTTCCCAGTGCTCTGTCACCCTCACTGTAAAGAAGTTTCTCATGTCGAAGTGAAACCTTGTATGTTCAAGCTTGTACCCGTTGTGCCTTGACTTATTATTGTGCACCACTGAAAAGAGCTTGGCCTCTCCACTTGACACCCACCCCTCAGATATTTGTAGACATTGATGAGATCTCCTCTCAGTCTTCTCAAGACTAAACAGCCCCAGGTTTTTCAGGGAAGTATCCTCAGCTGAGGTGCCATAGATGTGATTTCTGTCTTACCTTCATCTCTTTAGGGCTTTCCCTCAACCAGTGAAGGCTTTCATTAGTTTTCATTAATGATGTGGTTTTGGTATGTGGTTGTGTTAACAAACAAACAAACAAACAAAAGCTACTTGGAAGACACCAGTATGTAGGTCTGTTTTGCATTTGCCAGGGTGTGTAAACATTCCCAGTATATGAGTGGTTAGTAATATAATGCTTCTAGGAAGTCAGAAGTGGTTAAAGTAGGCCATGAAGTGGGTTAGTCCTGGTGAAATATTTAAGCATAAAATAAGACAAATACTGGATTTCAATAAACAGTGTGCAGCAGAAATCTGTGTATGGGCTTACCAGCCTAGATAGCACACACTGGGTTGGAAGGGACTTCTAGAGGATATCTAGTTCAATCTGCCTGCAGTGAGCAGGGACATTCCCCACCTAGATCAGGTTACTCAGAGCCCCCTGTCAAGCCTGACTTTGAGTGTCTCCAGTAATGAGCATCCGTAACCACCCTGAGCAAATGGTTCTAATGCTCTACCACTCTCATAGTAAAGAACTTCTTCCTAATGTCCACTCTAAATCTACTGTTCTTTATTTGAAAACCATTGCCCATTGTCCTAGTGACGCATGCTTTTGTAAGCAGTCCCCCCAGCATTCCCGTAGGCCCCCTTCAGGTACTGGAAGGCTGCTGCAAGATCCCTCCCTAGTTGGTATTTCCCAGGGTTGTGAAGGAAGCTGTTGCAAAGGAAGAAATTAGCCAAGGATGAGACATAAAGCAGAGAGAGTTGATAAAACAAAGAATGATTTGATAAAGAATGGAAGAAACAGGAGGCTGAAGGAAAAGCATGTTTTCAAATACACTCATGAAGGTGAAGTGAATTTCTGATGTAAAACTTCAGTCTGATTGAGTGTTGGTGTCTTTTCCCAGGAGCTCTTCCACATTCCTACCCTGATAACCACCTTGGACAGCTTGATGTCAATGAGTTATTTGCTAAACTGCTGTCAACAGGGATCCTCAAACTGTCAAAAACTGATTCTACTTCAGCACGTATGTAGCAGACTCGCTATGTTCTAAACACTCAGCTTACTCACAGTTGAAGTACAGATAAGAGTTTTTGTGAACTCTAGCATGTTTCTTGTAAATAGAACTTTGTTTTGGGGAAGGAGTTCAATGCATGCAGTGGAGTAAATCTGTAGTGTCTTGTTTAATTTGTATAGTTAGCTGTCCATAGCAATCGATTTTATCTTTGGTGCTGTGCCTTAGTAACTTGTTCCTGATGATAATCAGATTCCTGTCAGTTTCTGAAGTCTGTGAAGACTGACTTCAATGCCAAAGGCTAAGGTGAAATACTGTTTCCCTAAATTGAAATTCTGAGTAACTTCTAGTATCGTACATGCTTTTTAGAAAGTTACGTCAGAAGATGAGTCTCTTAGCTCCTGCACACTTGCATTCTAGCACAGTCAGAATGTTTTTATTAATACTTGAATGAAAATATGAGCACTTACTTCTTTCTGATGATGTACTGATATTTGGATAAAATACTGTCTTCATAGAAGTGAATGAAACCTCAGCCCAGCCAGCCGCTGAAGAGGAAGAAGATGACCAGAATGAAGATCAGAATGTTCCAGACCTCACTAACTTCATAGTTGAAGAACTTAGACAGTGCGTATAATAGAATGAGTTTACAGTGCAGTAAGAATAACGACATGGTAGTATCTGGGTGCAGTAAGGAGCTTTTAGAAGGTGCAGCATTTGATGTTAACCTTGGAAAATTTGAGGGAGGAAATAGGGACAACTAACCTGGGAGAACTGTCTTTGCACAAGTTGCATGTTGTTGCTCAACCAATAAGGTTGTGATTTGTATTGAAGTCAGTGTTTCTTCCATTGTTACTACTGATTTTACCACATTTTTTATCGTTTGCAAAGCTGAGCCAAGTGCAGGTGTTACCTTTTCATGCACACGATAGGTGATGAAGGCATGAAACTTGGCACACACCCGTCATGAGTGGTTAACACGAGCCCCTTGTTATTTGAATCCTTCAGTTGATTGTGTTACAGAAATCAAGAATAATTTAGCTATGCTGTGTGCTGTAACCTTGCAGTAGATTGATGCTTTTCCTCTGCTCTTGTGGGCATGCAAAGTAACTTGGTGAGAAACTTGCCTGTTCTCAGAAAACCGCTGAGGCTTGCGCTGTGTCCTTCCTGTAGGCGTTATGATAGCGTTATAAACCGCCTGTACACGGGAATTCAGTGTTACTCCTGTGGAATGAGGTTCACCACCTCGCAGACAGACGTGTATGCAGATCATTTGGATTGGCACTACCGTCAAAACCGGACGGAGAAAGACGTTAGCAGGAAGATTACTCACAGAAGATGGTACTACAGTTTAACGGTGAGCGGTGCAGGATGTGTCTTAGTAAATCGCTGGGCTCTTTCATGTGTGTGCTGCAGGGTGGCACTTGGAAGTTTACCTCGTTGTAGGAGCTGGCCTTTGGTAAACAGCGATGTCTTAGGTTCTCGAAGCAGTTGTCGAATGACTGCCAAAATGCCAAAGGCGATTGCGTGATGAAACAACAAACAGTTTGAAGCTGTTGGTACTGTTATCACAGAGAATGGGATGGAATTCCTGTAAGAAACTCTTGATGTGCAGCATTATGAGAAAGCATGCACTGTGCCAAGGCTGCTTGCATTTCAGTTGTGATGAAATAAGACTTAGTAAATCTGGTACTTTTTTTGTATTTCCCCCTGAGATGTAATTTCTGTAAATATTTCTGGCCATTTGTCAGTGTCTGAATGTGAGCTGAAAACTTTTTCCTCAGGACTGGATTGAATTTGAAGAAATAGCTGATTTAGAGGAGCGTGCAAAAAGCCAGTTCTTTGAAAAAGCCCATGAAGAGGTTGTCTTGAAGACACAAGAAGCTGCAAAAGAGAAGGAGTTTCAGAGTGTCCCTGCTGGACCAGCTGGAGCAGTTGAGGCAAGTTTCATCTTGCTTTTATTAGCCCAGATACTGGGACTCACCTTGTACTTCAAAGAAGTTCAGAGCATTCCATCATACAGTGGGATGTATGTAAACTGAAGTGTTGTTGTTGGACCTCCATGCAGTTACCTCATAGATTTGTGCATGTACTGGTTGTTACCCAGGGGCAGGTGGTAGTATAAATCACTTGTAACTCAGAAAAAATCTATACCCATTGCCATTCTGTTGCTTTAGCAAACTGAAATGGGCAAAGTGTGTTAATGTACCGAATGCTTCCATAGAAAGAGTAAGTAGATCAAGTGATGAATTAGTCTTTTCTCATTCAAATAATGATTTGGTTTACTGGGTTTTGATGCTTGGACACAGAAATTTCATTTTTTTCTGTGGAAGATCAGTGTTAAGACAAAGACATACCTCAGAGTAACCAGTAGTGCTGTATTTTAGTGGATGAATTGATGTAGTAACCAGGCAAAAATGTTGATAGGACCTACAATTTAGTTTTGCATGCTGAACCTCTAAGAAATCAGCTACGAGCAATGAGGGCCTTTGTTTTTATTTTTAAAAGTATTTTTGGTGCTTTGTTCTGTGAGCTGATTGTTTTGCACAGAAGTACTAAAAATGTTAATACTTCATCTGAAAGTTTGCCTTGTTTTATGGCTTGAGACCCCAGGCTAAAGGGAAGAGTGAAGATAATGTCATAGATACAATGAATTAAATACAGGTACTAGACTCTCTTACCTAACAAAACAGTATTAGGTTATTATGTGTTTCACAGAGACTTCCTAGCTTACCTTTCTAAAGTGGCAGCAGTCTTCAGAGCTAGGTGATGATCATTACTCAGTCTGCAACCTGTTATACTCGAGTAGTCTCCTAAAGTACTTTTAAAGTGTGGAGGAAAGATGATGTTGTGGCCTTAATGTATTGATGTTAATTTAAAAGACCCCTTTTTTTGCTGTTAGTAGATTGTTGGAAGTTGATGCGTTCAGTAAATCGTTGCAATAACCTTGTTTATTTTGCTACTCCGATAACTTTACAGAGCTGTGAAATTTGCCAAGAGCAATTTGAACAGTACTGGGATGAGGAAGAGGAAGAGTGGCACCTGAAGAATGCAATCAGAGTAGATGAAAAGGTAATTTGATCTTATTTGTGTGTGATGCTTGTTTATAGTAAAACCTCCAAAGAATTATAGCAAGAAAAGGAAAAGGGAGGACTCTTTCTCTCCTGAAGGATTCCCCTGGTATTTTTCCTGGCTTCCAATTACATAAATATATCAGCTTTTGGAAGTTTGTGAAATTAGTATCACTAGTGTAGGTCACCAGCCTTCCCTTACGCTGCAGTGATAAAAGAATGAATGTCTTAATATACTAGATATTAATGTAGATAGTGGTTCAGTTATTTTCCCATACACCTGTACTTAAATAATTCCCAATACTTACCAGGTTTCCATATGCTAACTTCTCCTAAATAAATAGGACAATGTTAGGAAAAGGGGCATATATGGTTCCATGTGAACATAAGGAAGACTTTTTTTAGTGTGAGGGTGGCAAAACCAGTGGGCTGCCCAGAGAGGTTGTGGAGTCTCCGCTGGAGACATTCAAAACCCACCTGGACATGTTCCTGTGTGGCCAGTAGGTGATGCTGCCCTGGTGGGAGCACTGGACTAGATAATCTTTCAGGGTCCCTTCCAACCCCTAATGTTCTGTGATTCTCTGTGAGTATACACAAAATCTTTTCTCTGTTTTATTTGATGCAATGCATGGCCTGCTGATACCATTGTTTTCTTAGATTGTGATGTGTAACTGAAACTGTTATGTTCGTAATAGAAATCCTCCTATCATTTATTTTTACGTATTTACCTCTATAACAATTCTTTTTCAGATATACCATCCATCTTGCTATGAAGATTACCAAAATGTAAGTGAATCCTTTGTACTTTTGGAAGCATTTTGCTTTCAGTTTGTCAGCTTGATCTGGACTTAGCAGGAGGCAGATAAGTGCTTGAAACAAGCTTGCTGCTTGTGTTTTTTTGCTCATGAATAGACAGAGAATTGAAGGCCTTGAGCGAGGTCAGCTTACAATAGAGAATTAGCTGAGATGTCTGTCTTGTGAAGTACTGAGAGACTAAAGAGAAGTCATACTTCGAAAACATATTCTTCATTTCTTGTTGAGTAATGTGTGTAGTACTAGGATTTGGCAAAAATGTTGGGGTGTTTAAGGCTTCAGGAGTTAAAATTCCCCTGGGAATAGCAGAGAGTGTGCTGTTTACAGTAACATATTAAGCATTTAATCACTGCCTGTATGATAGCTTTTCACAAAGTAATTGTGAGAGAGTGATGCTAGTAAGAATAAATCTGTTAGGATTTAGGTAAAGTAGAAGTTTGGATCTTGAGTGCCTGACTGCCAGCGTGCCTGCATTTTGAAAAAGTGAAGGGGATAAGAAGCTGCTAATGGTTATTTCCCTGTGTGTTCATGCTGCATTGATTTTTGCTTTGCAGACATCATCATTTGATTGCACACCATCTCCCAGCAAGACTCCTGTAGAAAATCCTCTAAACATAATGTTGAACATTGTTAAACAGGAAACACAAGAGTCCTGTGACTCGCCTAAAGTGAAAGAAGAGCCCGATGAAACCCCTTCTGCCTGTGCAGAAGAAAGCACGCCTGCATCTACAGATATTAAAACAGAACCTGATGAGTCTGTGCAAATGAACTGAGGTATGGTTTTTTGTTTGTTTTTTTTACAGAACAGCTGCTGTGTTAACTCCAGAAGGCAAATACTTTTTATATGAAATAAAAACGTTCAACTGAGGCAGGGCCTCAACTATTGTTTGGTTAATAAATACATTTTTGTATTTGAATTTCTTATTGCCTGCACAGTTTCAGGTGTCATTGTGTGAAAGGTCTGTAGATGCGTGAAAATTTAATGGAATTAAATGATCTATGTAAAAATGTACAATTTTCACTTGTGGAAATGTAAATTATAAATAAAAGATATTTTTGCTATATATGGAGTGTAATGTTTATGCACACCATAAAATGAAGACAGTGTTTCTGTACTTTTTTTTTTTTTTCAGTTTAAATGGAATTAAAAAGAACTTTTGCTCTATAAGGTTCAGAAAAATTCAAGCCAATAATTTCCTTCAGTTACCCCATAGGTGGGTTATCAAGGGCAGCAGTGCAGGAACTTCTCAGACAACCCCAGACTGATTTTCTTTTAAAACTCATTTGAACAAGCTTACATATACAGGTATCTAAAAAACCCACAGCTCCACAAAACAAAAGCCTCCAAAAAGAGAGTTCAGGGTAGAAGGGGAACATTTAACAAACCAGCTGGGAGCGCTTGATCGTCAACGCAAGTGCCAACAAACAGTTAACAAACCGGGATGCCTGGTACTTAAGACATTTTGGATGATTTTACTTTTTCTTTTGTTCCTTTTTTTAATTAAACGTAAGAATTTAATACAGCTGAAGAAACTTTTCTTTACAAGGGGGTGTGAATGTAAGTGCTCATTTCAAACAGGGTTTCTTTTTTTCGTTGATTACTGGACTTAGATGGTAAACCAGCTCTCCTGAGATGTTAATATTTCTTAAATCTAATAAATAAAATTAAGCATATATTTGAGTGTGAGTCTTTTCCTTTCAGCAATGGGTTCGTGTGGCTGGCATGTTTGTGGGATTGGAAGAATTGGAGAGCGTGTATTTAATGATCTATTCACTCTGATGTGTGCGTAGTGCCTACTTTTAAAGCTGCTGGGAACAAGGCATCAGCACTAAATGTTACAGTCCTAGTAGATTTATTACTCTCACAGTGAGGATACTTGGAAGGCGAGAATTTGACCTTACTGTGCAAGTAGAAATAATGGCCTGTGAAGGTGATTTTGCTGTTGCCTGCAACACTTCTTTCCATCTTCACAAAAAGGCTTCAAGCAGTTTTTAAGATGTGACTAATTCCTTGGTTCTTATATTAAGGCTGTAGCTGTGTGTCTTGTTACAGCTGGCAGTTTCAGATGGAGAAAGTCTAGAACAAAAGGACTTGGGATAAAGCTACTTGGATAAGTCAGTCCGTGTGGTGTGTGTGGCTGCTGCTTGTGCTGCGGGGAATCATTCCTGTGTTACTTGTTGCAACTTCCCGGAGCGGGGGTGTAGGCTCGGCCCCATTGACACTTTATGTCCTGAATTACTGTAAACTTTACGTTGTACAAACTGAAACTCGGAGGAGCCTGAGCAGAGACGTGAGGTCTTTAAATCAGACTGTTAGAAAGGGGGACCGATTACTTGTATTAGGGATAAAGAAAAGACCTGCAAGTTGCAGGAGGAGGATTTATAGCACTTTTCTAATGACAAGGATAGTTGAGCTCTAAACAGACCTTACTTGGTCTGTGTCATTATTAATGTGCACCTGTAAATCTGATTGGGAAGGGTTCATTCTGCCTGGAAGCAGAGATCCCATCTAAGGAACGCAGCTTCCCACACGCGCACCCACTGGTTCTGGCTAATGGGGCTGAGAAGCAGGACTATGTAACTGCTGGACAAGATCCACTCCACTTGTGTCTTAAGAACATCTTCAGTGCAGAGAAGGTTAAATATATGCCAGTTGTGACTGGAGCCTAATTATCCTGGAGGCTGATTATCCTGCAGGGGAGAGAGAGCATAAACAGGTTAAATGCCTCTTGGTTGGTACATCCGTGATGGTTTCAGAGACGACAAGAGATCCTTGTTACACTTTGCACTGGGGAATGAAGACACTAGCTTAGGGCTGCTATAAAGGCGCCCAGCAGCACCACCCGGCGATGGAAGTTCCTCCGCGCCATCTTTTCCCAGGCATGCACAGGTAACTGTGCCGGAGCTCACACGCCTGAGCCCTGCCTTCATACACGTGGGACCGGCGGGCTCCGCCGCCCCAGCCCCGCGCTCTTCTCTCGCCCACCGAGCCGCTCTGGCCGCCCCCGGCGGGCGCAGGCCTCCTCGCCCGTCCTGCCCTGCCCTGCCCTGCCCGCCATTTTCTTCCCACCGCTGCTTCCCAGCGTGAAGGCGAGCCCAGGGCAAGCGCACCCTGTACCCATAGCAACCCCACTCGGCGTCGGGCGCGGTGAGGAGGAGGCTGCGGCAAGGGAGGCAGGCTGAGGCCAGACCCGCCGCCTCTGCCGTAAGGCCGCTGCGCCGCCGCTCTCCAGCCGGTGAGACTTGTTTCGCCCGCGCTCCTTCTTCACCCTCTCCTTCCCTTAGGCCTGGGGCAGCCGCGACCGCACTCCGAGCAGCGTCGTGGCGACAGCGGCTGGTGTCCGCGGCCCCACCACGAGGGGAAAAACCCTGCCCTGCGGCAGCGCGGAGCTTTATTCCGCCTGAAATCCCCAGTTCGTGGCGTGGGGCCCCGTCAGCGCCCACACAAAACACGGGGGTGGCTCAGTATTCCCCACAGCTGCGGGGAAGGGCGGCGTGACGGCGGCGGGCACCCCCGCCAGCCGGCCAGGCCCCAGCGCCCTGACTGAGCTGTGGCATTGCCCTTGCATGGGGCCCAGTAGTGGCCTTTGCCTGCAGCATGGCTTGCTCGGGGCTGGCAGCCTCCCCCCCTCTCCCGGAGCTACTGCCAAGACGTGCTGCCTAGGATTGGGGTTTTGTGTGTGTGTGCGCCACAGAAATATTGGAAACCCTAAAATTGTCTGGGTAATGTGGTGTTTAGCACTGTGCTTTAGGGGTAGGCCTTTTCCAATCTAAATGATTCTGTCATTCTGTATTCTTCACTTAATCTCTTTAATTAATTTTGACCAGGTATTAATCTAAAAAAATGCTTACTTAATTCTTTCTGTAATGGAGTTTTCTCCTAGAATGTCCAACAAGCATTTGATAATAGGTTTGATAAAAAAATTGTGCTGAAATTACAGAACATGTCCTTCACTTTCTGTTTTGTACAGAATTTATATTAACAGCTGTTTACTGAGCTTCGGTCCAAGGGCAGCTGCCTTTGACTTGTTTTTGCTGGCCTGTGCCAAGAAGCCATGCAGCAGCTCTTGGCATTGATCTCTGTACAGTTGTAGGTCTCCAGAGGCAGGAGGGAGACAAAATTCACTCTTCTGGCAGGCCTTGTCCTTTGCTTTTCTTCTGGATACAAAAAACCTAAAATTACGGATTACCTTGAACTTGTAGCACTGGAACATTGTGTTAAACACATTAATACTTCAGCAAGTCATGTATTTGGCCAGATCTTCCTCTGATGCAAGTCTGTATAATTGTGCTGAAGAATGCAACCCTCACTTGGCATGATGAGAAATTACTCTCTTGTGGGAAAATTATGTCCTGAAAATATTTTCTCTTTAAACAACCAACTCAAACTACAAAACATGCATACACATTTTTGAGAAACATGAACTAGATGACCTCCTGAGGTCCCTTCCTACCTGAATGATTCTGTGGTTTTGTGCTGCTGCTGTTTGTACAGCATTTTGCAGGATGGAATCCTTGTTCCTTACGGAAGCCACTTGTCAGAGGGCACTGAATCAGCCCATGGAGCTGGGGGAGGTGGAAGTGGAGTGACACAGAGCCACAAGATCAAGCAGTGTGTTACAACACAGGGTGTGTTACTCTCAGCCTGCATTATTGAAGCATCTTCAGCCCTCTGTGCCCTCTGTGGCAACCCCAGATCTGCCTGGATCACTACTGTCATGCTGCAGATTACATGAAAACAGGCACTGGTCAACTGCAAAGGCTGGTTTTCATCAGATTTACTGCTTTTTACATACATCACAAGCATGTTCATACCATACCTCATTTATGTTCTTTAATGGTTGTTATCTTATATTACATAACAGTTTTTACTACTACTGTTATTTCTTCTCCACAGGTGGGGAAGCAGAGGCACGAGTACTTGACACCTACGTTTTCCTGCTTGCTTGACTTGCAAAACAGTAGCCCATCTCTTCAAGTGCCTTTGGGTACTGGAATGATGACTGCTCCAGAAGGTGACTACTAGCTGTTTCAGGTTCCTCTTATGTTTGCCTATCTGAAATTAGCCCCCTCAGCCATTACATGTGCTTGCATCACGTATTTCTGTTCAAAAGTTTTGGCAAGATATCAAGGTGTTACAAGGGGGTTGGATATGGAAAAAACTGTAAAGGACTCCCATTGTTTCCAGTCACATAGTTAATCAGTGAAAAGGCATGAAAGGTAATACTTGACCCCACTGCTTCTACATTTAGAGTTTGATTCTGTGCCACTGAGGTCAGCGAAAATGTTACTGACTTTGGTGGGAACAGAATACTGGGCTGCTAAGAGTGAGCTGTGACAGAGCAATGCCATCATTCTAGCAAGAGAGTGACAGAGGATAACTAACACATTGCATAAAATTCTTGCTTTTCTACAGCAGCCTTTTTTGATATCAGCTTGTCCTTGAAACCTACCCGTGTAGCTCATTCAAGAGCAATTGCATGGTATGCTCACCTGCTGAGGGCACTGGTGCCCTTCAGTGTGCTCTGCTGCCAAGTTCTTAGGTAGGAGCAGCAGGAGCATGGCCATGTGGAGCACAGGGGAAGTGATGGCTGAGAGCTTGTTTGCCCAAGTGAGAAGCCTTGCTGGTGCTGTACTTGGATATGTGACTAATGAAAGAGTTTATGATGCCCACAGCTTTGGAAGACATCCAGTGCTGGTGTGGACCTGCTCCAGCATTTGCAGACATAGATAGAGTAGTTCTGCTTCCTGCTCTTGCAATGCTTCTTGTCATCTTTCCCCAAGTCTTACTCTTTTGGGTCCTTTTCTGTGGCCAGAGGGGATGTGGCTGTCTTGGTTTTTTGCACATTGCTCTTTTTCTGACAATCAGAAGTGATTTAGGACTCCTACTGAAAGGAGTCTCAATCTTGTGTTACTCTGAACATTTTGATTGGTTCCTGTGAATCTGACACCCTGATGTTTCTTTGATTCATCACTCATTTCTTGTCTCTTAAATGTTGCTGAACTGACTAATGCCCTTTGTTTATTCCTCTCTAGCTGTCAAGAAGCCGCAGAATTATGCTAGTGTGCATGAGGCAGTGAGAGCTGGTGATGTAGAACAACTTGCAGCCATGATAGAAAGTGGAGCTGGTATTAACGAGGTGGATGTAGTCCACAATTTCACACCTTTGCACTGTGCTGCACACTCTGGAAGTCTGGAGGTAAAACATGTTTGTGTTCAGACACAGCAAGGTGTTTCTGAGTTAATGTTTTCCTTCTTTGGGAGAGGCTGAACACAGAATTGCTATTTTTTATCAAGCTAAATTAATTAACTCTGCCAGTTTGTCTCATTAAATATATTCTCTAAAGAGCAGAAATACAGTATTTTAGGTGTTCCTTTTGCCTTTCTGAAGCCCCAGGTGGTTCATATAGGAAGTGTTGCCAGAGACTCATCCTGTAGTACTGTGTCCAGCTCTGGTGGCCCAAAGGAAGGAAGACATGGAACTGTTAGAGTAGGTCCATAGTAGGGCCACAAAGATGATCAGAGGGCTAGAGCACCTCTCCTATAAAGAGAGAGAGTTGAGGTTGTTTAGCCTTGAGAAAATAAGGCTTGCAGAATACGTAGAATGTTCTGAAGATGACTGAAACTGGTGAGGAGCAGTATGAAGACATGCTCATTCTATTTACCACTGTCCAGTCCCATGCCTCATTTTCTAAAGAACTAGATTCAATATAATTTTATTTTAACAAGTAAAGACATTGAATAAGCACGGAGGAATCAGCAGGTGCTTGGGTGGATGCTTTGAGCTTCCAGAAGGACTGGTTTGCTGTATTCAGCACAACATTCACCTTCTTCTTGCGGCCTCCTTGTGTAATCCTTGTAGCAATCTTGCCTTGAAGCAACAGGGCCATGAATAACCATACAAAAATTCATGTCCCAGGGAAAGACCGTAAAGTTCTCACTAACCTCAAGAAATACTAAGTGCAGTGCTGTTTTGGAATGTACAGAAACTGTCAAGAAAATGCTGATCATGGTGTTGTCAACCTTAAGAACAGATTGCTTACCCACTGTTCTCTTCTATAAATGCTGCTTGAATCTCCTGCTTTGCCATCGATATAGCAGACTTTATTGAATTATCTGTCATCTGTTTGCCACTGAACTCCTTGGTGGAGACAGTGGAGGAACCAGAGCTGTAGGCTGTCATAAAAGATAATAAATCATAATAATATATAGTAAAATTTTGACTGGTCCTGTAGCTATTTTTGGGTAGTCCATAAAGCTTTCCATTGCAAGGAGTAGTATCTGCTAGAAAAAGGCGGCTGTAACTAGGTGGTGGAAAGATGAGAGGTGACATAAGAAGATGGTGCTAGTCTTTTTTTCAGTGGTGTCCTGGGATAAGGCAAGGGGCAACAGATACAAACTGGAATGCAGGAGGTTCCATCTCGGCATGAGGGAAAGCTTCTTTACTGTAAGGGTGATGGAGCCCTGGAACAGGCAGTCTGGAGAGGTTGTGGAGTCTCCTTATCTGGAGACTTTCAAGACCTGCCTGGTCGCAGGCCTAGGTTGCTGGTGACCAGCCCTGCGTGATCCTGCTTTGGCAGGGGAGTTGGACTAGATGATCTCTGGAGGTCCCTTCAAACCCTTATCATTCTATGATTCTATGATTATGTACCTCAAGGAGCCTAATAAATTAAATGAAGCTTTAAAGTTGGTTCCTGCCATTAATTTGAGCTGGAATTTGAGTAAGCATGTTTGCATTGTTTTTTCCAGTGCCTTCACCACATCCCATGTGCATACTCTCACAGATTATGTTTTACATCTGGAAGAGTAAAATTAAGATGCCCTATTATAAACATCACTGCTAAAGTTATTTGCACTTTCTGTCCCCATGGGTGAAACCTGGGAAGTATAACTCACCTGTGACTTGCCAATGCACAAGTGCCTGGCTGAGTGATACGCTGGCGTCTCATTTCCATGATGAAGTATTCCGCTACTGTCTTGAAATGTAACACTGATAAATCCTGGTCAAAGTGTGCCTTGGATGTCACATGATAAGACTAGTTAAATAACCCCCTTTGGTTTTGGTTGGGCAGTGCCTTCACTGGTTGCTCTGGCACGGAGCTGATGTGACACACGTAACTGTCAGAGGCTGGACAGCAGCTCACCTTGCGGCCATCCGAGGCCAGGATGCTTGCATGCAGGTATGTGCAGACAGCCACTCTCAAGAGAAAGTGAGTAGGGCAGAATATCAGTTTGGACAAATTCATTATGAAGGTCAGCTGAGAGAGCTCCTAATGGAGCTATGAGTCAAGATATCTTGATGTCTTTACATCTGGAAGCAAGTAATACTTGTTAAAACCGATGCACTCATTTGCTCTGCTGATTGGTGTTCTGTCAGGGCCTTGAGGTCATCCCAGAGTTCCCCTGCTCATTGTCTGAAGTCATCCTGCTTGGCGGCGTTTGCAAGCTGAACTTCTGCTTTGCCAATCTTTAGACTCTGCTAATGACCGGCAGCGAGGTGGAAGCCCCGGATGCTCGCGGCTGCACGCCGGCACACCTGGCCGCGGCCCACGGCCACTCCTACACCCTGCAGACCATTCTGCGAAGAGGAGCGGTGAGAGACTTCTGCCCACAGTTCCTTGGGGCAGAGCCAAAGTCTGGTATCTTTTTCCAGACACATCTCTCCCTAGCTTCCAGGGAAGGGCAACAAAGCTGGTGAGGGGTCTGGAGCATAGCCCTGTGAGGAGAGGCTGAGGGAGCTGGGGTTGCTTAGCCTGGAGAAGAGGAGGCTCAGGGGAGACCTCATTGCTGTCTACAACTGCCTGAAGGGAGGTTGTAGCCAGGTGGGGGCTGGTCTATTCTCCCAGGCAGCCAGCACCAGAACAAGAGGACACAGTCTCAGTCTGTGCCAGGGGAGGTTTAGGCTGGATGTTAGGAAGAAATTCTCCACAGAAAGATTGGCCATTGGAATGTGCTGCCCAGGGAGGTGGTGGAGTCACCATCAGTGGAGGTGTTTAAGAGGAGCCTGGATGAGGCACTTGGTGCCATGGTTTAGTTGATTAGATGGTGTTGGGTGATAGGTTAGACTTAATGATCTCAAAGGTCTTTTCCAACCTGGTTAATTCTGTTCTGTTCTATTCTAGTTTAAGGTGAGATTGAGGACTGTAGATTAATTACTGTTGGTGATTTTCCTTTTGGGGTAAATTTCCCTTTTTTGATGGTAATATATGCTAGGGAAATGATGCAAAATTCTGAAACGCATCAGTCCTACGAGTAAATCACCTTCCACTCAGGATGTCATTGACTAGGATTGGGTGCTGTGATGGTTGTGATTTTTTGCAGTTGTACAAACATCCTCTATAGCAAAGGAGACAAACTTAAAGAAGAATCAATCCAGATCCTTTCCAAAGGAATAATGACCAGGACAGCCACAGAAGCATGTCTGAAATTGCACCTTTTAGATGTGCATTATTTAAATACAACCAGGAATGTGCAAAATAGCTGTCGTGGAGTGGGAGCTGCAGATATGGGTTGAACTTTGGCAGTGTTATTTGATGTGATTTACATTGTCTAAGACAATGAGTAGTTGATTCTATTTATAAATATTTGTCCTGTGTCTAAGATTAATAAATTAACCTGCTGCTTCCATTTTAGAATGTGAATGTTTCAGACAGGAGTGACTGGAGGCCTGTTCATTACGCTGCTTTTCATGGTCGCTTGGGGTGCTTGCAGCTGCTTGTTAGATGGGGAGCATGCACAGATGCTGTGGACAACAATGGAAACCTTCCAGGTACATCAGGGTAAATCATACAGTTTTTAACCTTTGATTTACAGTTGTGCTATGTGATAATTGTAGCAAACAATAAGTAATGCACACCAGCAGCATTTGCAATTTGATTCCAGGTAGTCAATATAGTTATTCCATTTTTACAATGGTGAGGGGATTTATAAAATCCAAAGTATTTATCTGCTGGTGACGGTGTCCTGTTCACCTCCTGCTGCTGCTGAGGATCAGAGCTGGAATGGTATCTCCATTTAGCCCATATCTGGGGCCAAACATCCTAACATCCAGCCTAAAGCTGCACCAGGGGAGGTTTAGACTGGATGTTAGGAAGAAGTTCTATACGGAGAGAGTGATTGCCCATTGGAATGGTCTGCCCAGGGAGGTGGTGGAGTCACCATCATTGGAGGTGTTCAGGAGGAGGCTTGATGGGGTGCTTGGTGCCATGGTTTAGTTGTTTGGGTGGGTTGGATTGGTTGATAGGTTGGATGCGATGATCTTGAAGGTCTCTTCCAACCTGGTGTATTGTATTGTATTATTGTATTGAATCATAGAATGAGTCAGGGTTGGAAGGGACCACAAGGATCATCTAGTTCCAACCCCCCTGCTATGGGCAGGGACACCCCACACTAGATCAGGCTGGCCAGAGCCTCGTCTAGCCTGGTCTTAAACACCTCCAGGGATGGGGCCTCAACCACCTCCCTGGATAACCCATTCCAGGGCTTCACCACTCTCATGGTGAAGAACTTCCTCCTCACATCCAGCCTGAATCTCCCTACCTCCAGCTTCATTCCATTCCCCCTAGTCCTATCACTACCTGAGATCCTGAGAAGTCCCTCCCCAGCCTTCCTGTAGGCCCCCTTCAGATACTGGAAGGCCACAATGAGGTCACCTGGGAGCCTTCTCTTCTCCAGACTGAACAGCCCCAACTCCTTCAGTCTGTCCTCATAGGAGAGGTGCTCCAGCCCTCTGATCATCCTCGTGGCCCTTCTCTGGACACGCTCCAGCACGTCCACACCCCTCCTGTAATAGGGGCTCCAGAACTGGAGGCAGTACTCCAGGTGGGGTCTCACCAGAGCAGAGGGGGAGAATCACCTCCCTTGCCCTGCTGGCCACACTTCTCCTGATGCAGCCCAGGATCTGATTGGCTTTCCGGGCTGCAAGTGCACATTGAGAGCTCATGTTGAGCTTCTCGTCCCCCAGCACCCCCAAGTCTCTCTCCTCAGGGCTGCTCTCCAGCCAGTCCCTGCCCAGCCTGGATTTGTGTCTGAGATTGCCTCGTAACTATAGCAGTTACTCTGCCACCTACAGACCCCTCCCCAGCAGGGAAGGGGAATCTGGAAAAGGAGAGAAGACCCACAGGTTGAAATGAAAGTGGATTTAATGAAATAGTCAAATTAATAGTAATGTCAATACAAGACATATAAAGTTACACTGAGCCTAACAAAATGCAGTAGTCACAGCATCCAGGAAGGCAGTTTTCAAGAGCAGGAGAAAGAAGAGGAACAAGATAAGGAGGATCTCAAACAGGAAGCTCTAAAGTGAGACTCCCCTCCTTTCAGCAAACTTCCCCCTTTACACTGAGTGTGATGCTTATGGTCTGGGATACACCTGCATCCAACTCCAGTCATCTGCCCTGGCTGGCTCAGAACTGCTAATGGCCTGCAGCCCATGTCTGGTCTGGGATTCTGTCCCAGCAAACCCAGCACAAATGGGTACTGGAGTAGGGAGGAGGCTGTGTAGGTGGGAAGCATCTCCAGTGCACGTGGTGGAGCATGTGTGCCAATGGATGTCACAGGAGAAGGGTAGGTGGGGCAGGAGGCTCCTTTTTGATTTTGTGCCAGGATTATTGTGCCACTGTGATCAGATTCTAGCATGTTCATATGTGGGTTTTTGTACCCCACTCTTTCTTAACTAGTTTGGTGAAACCTTTGTTCACATTTACCTGTTATTTCTTCATCTTGATTTCTGGAGTATTGGTATTCTGTGTGATCTCTAGAGTGTACTTTTTTCTTACTCATGGGTGTAGTTGTTTCTGCACTAAAATGGGCAGTGTTCCTTGCTCTTCGCAGTTTCTCCAGTGTCCCTCTGCCTGCCACACCGCTGCCTCAGTAGCTTCTGTCAGTTCAATGATACCGTTTATATCCTGGATTCTCACTGCATCCTTTCAGCATTTTCCTTCTTGTGGGTTGTCACATTGTTCCAAGTAGCACGTTGGGTTTTTCCTCTGTATCTTGTACCTTTTTAAATTCCTTAAATGCCTTACCCTCTGTATAAGTGCTGTCTGTGCTCTGTTTTGCAGAGCTTGGTCTTGGTAAAGCCTGTGAGGCTCTCGTATCCCTGCAGGACATCGGGTGTGTTGTCAGTAAGGAGTTATGATGTTGGGCACCCTGATGGCAGTGTAGAAGGTGGATTTTATTTGCATTTGGGAACATGTTCCTGATAGCACACTTTTGCTATGGCTCCATAAATGCCAGCACAGTTGTACTTAAATGCTCTGTATATTGTGCTTAGTGGAACATTGTTTTTGTTGTTGTTTTGGTGTCTGGAGAAGCTTGATCCTCCAGCCTTTATTCAGTTTGATTTGATCACATTGTCATCCAAAGGAAAGAAAACGCTTTGGAATGTTGCTAGTAAAAGATTTATAGAGGTGGTGTACTGTAGGGAGCAGCTTTTGCACAGCTTGTAAAACAGCCCAGGGAACTTAAATCATCTTTACATACCTCAGCTTCAAGATCAGCTGGAGTGCTATAATTTTTTCCTGAGAGAATACTGAACTAAGTTTACTGAGTTTGCAGTGCCATACACTGAAAGTGGGACGTGGGCTGCACCTTTTGCACGTGTGAGTTACAGCAGGGGCTTTAATTACCTGTAGCATGCTGATTTTTGTGAAGAACTGTGGCTCATTCATTGGACAGAACAGTCTGTGCTTGGTAATCCAGTGTTTTGTTTTCTCTCTGTGTTAGATTCTGGGCCATATCCATGCTTCTTTTATTGCCACTAGTTAAACCTGTTCTAGATAGAGTATTAGTTTAATCATAGCACAACATCTGAATTTTTTCCCAGACACTCTTTCTTCACTTGACACTTTGAGGAGAGCAAATAGTGTTAGTCTGATTTTATACAAGCTGACCAGCTCTTTTATGAAAGGGATACCAGCACTAACTATCCACTGCCTGTTCATGATGCCTGAGAAAAGGTTTTCCAAAGTTCTTGGCACTAAGCTGCATATTTTATGTTACCATCACAGTACCCTTTGGCTTTGGTCTCAGTTTCAAGTGCTCCAGATGCCTGAGGATGAGTTACAAGTTGGGTATGGGCTACTAAGGAGCACAGAGGTTAAAAGCTAGCTGTGAAATGCTCCACTTTGTGTGTTCTACAGCATCCTACCGAAGCAGCAGAAGGACACGGACAGAATGCAATTCTTTAATCTATTTTCCCATTGCCATCTTGGCAGAAAGTACAAACCTTTCCTGATGGCTTCCTGCACAGGGCAGACATCCAATTAAAATAAAAAATGAAGAAAAGCCTAGTAAAATTGTATCCCTGAAATTTCAGGTGTCTGAAAGTGGGTTCATAAGGGCTGAATCAGTGTTGCACTAGCTAACTAGTAATTTGTACTTGACCTTTAAAGGGTGCTTCTTCCTTTCGCTTCCCCCTGAGTAACTAACTCACTGAATAAAGTTAAGAAAATGGGGAAAACTG
Organism: Picus viridis; assembly: GCA_033816785.1. Classification (NCBI taxonomy): domain Eukaryota; kingdom Metazoa; phylum Chordata; class Aves; order Piciformes; family Picidae; genus Picus; species Picus viridis. The sequence goes on along the minus strand of CM066566.1, from coordinate 1,413,633 downwards.
CCCTGAGTAAGCTCAGATTTAACTTTTAGCAATCATCTGTACCTAAATATTGTAATCTTGCTGTAAAACCAATGCCCATAACCCTTTAGAGCAATTAGACTCTGGAAAGCTGTGAATGGTTTGCAATCGAGAACTTGGATGTGCCAAAAATTGACTTGGTTTTGTTTTACCCTTTTAGTCCTGGGTACATTGTATATGCATCATGGAGATAATGAGATTCTTACTTGGAGACAAGCTAATCTTTTTGCCTGCAGAACATCAGCCAGCTTTTCCAGGGCATTTTCATGGAGTGATAACAGATAATAAGCAGTTAGTTGTCAGCTTTTTCACATTAATGGGACTAGAGGCTACTATTCAAAATAATGAGCATGTTTTGTACCTCTTACTTTGTTGTAGGTCCAGCACTCTAGTTTTGTTAGGTAACTAAACCTCAGCATAGCCTAAAGGACAGAGGAGGAAATAACTTTCACATGGAAGCTGTCCTTGCCATGGTGGGCTGGAGCAGCTCCTGCATGCAGGAACTGCCTACTACAGTTGAAAGGGGAAAATGTAGTAGTAGACATGCTGTGAAGCGAAGCCTCTGCAATGGGATGTACCTTCAAACACTCTGCCTAGTAAAGTGAATGTCACTGTCCTCATTTTATAGGCAGAGTAACTGAAGGTGTGATGCAGCTTGTTTGTGGTGGCACAGTAGAGGCAGAACTACAGCAGAAATGGCTCTAATTTGTAGTCAAAGATACTGTTTCTGGCCCTCAGTTTTGAGTGTGCCTAGGATAGTGAAGTCAGACAGCTGCTGAGGAATGAGATATGTGTTCATGGGGAAGATAAAACCCCTGCAGTGCACTCTCCTAGCTAGTGCTCAGTGGTCTCTTGGCAGCATTGTCTCCTGCAGTCAGCATGGCCAGGGACTCTTCTTTGCAGATGACAGCTTTCTTCTGCCTTCTGAACTCTGTCCTAGATAGGAGCTGGACATCCCTATTGAAACTGAGGCTCCCATAGGTGTTTTGCAGTGTTGGATGGCCCAGGTGCTGGTCGGTGAGGTAGACCGAGCTGTCGGTGAGAACAGTGCTTTCTTGGTGGGCCGCCGTGCTCTGCTCTAACACACTTTGTTTCTTCCTTGTGCTGTAGCTCATCTGGCAGCAGCAGAAGGACATCTTCATTGCTTTAAGTTCTTGGTCAGTAAAACGGCCAGTGTCAGGCACGCACTGGAAGCCAGGAATAACCAAGGAGACACTCCAAGGGACTTGGCTGGACGGTTCTATAAAGAGAATGTTCTGCAATATATTGATGCTGTGGAAAGAGAGGGGAAGCATCCAGAGACACAGGGAGGTGAGTATGGATCAAGATGGTGTTAAAACAGGCCTTGTAATTCTATCAAAATTCTGAAAACTTGTATGAGCAGCAGCAGAACACATAAATTACTAATACAAGGAAGAGCTGTTGCTTTCCATGCTTACTGCACATACTGAGAGCAAATGAGAGGGATACTCAGTGTGATCTATAAATGTTTTATAGATTGTCAAAATAAAGCTTACCACTCTGTGTATCACTATGAGTAGCAAGTTATCTATGTTGTTCTTCACTTCCAGCAGAGCTCCAGGAAAAGTGTGTAATTTTAACGAGTTTGCAGATTCACCTGCTCACAATCCCTTGCTTGCATCGAATAGCATCGTAGCCTGGAAGTGTCCCTCTGAAATTAAGGGTACTCACTGGCCAGCTATACTGCTGCAGTGAGAGCTGCCAAAGGATGCAAGCATGGCAAGGTCTGTAAGGAGAACCTTCAACAGATTAAGGATATGAGAACTGCACCTTCACCTCTCAATCTGTCTGCTAGTTTTTCCCATTAGAGATATATGTCAGTACTCTCTCTCTATACAGAGTAACTAGAAAAATGTAATTGTCTGTTTTTAAGCAAGGAGAAATAGTCTATATACTTGCTTAGACTGTGGATTTCAAAGCAGGCAAATGACTCCAGTTACCACCAGTACTACAACATCAGCCTACTACATCAGCTACAACAACCAAAAGAATAGTTGTTCAGGTTTATGAAATTAATCTCTTAGCTGTGTAAGATGCCTGTAGCCATATCAAAGCCATGTTTAGGCAAGTCTGTGATGAACAGTGCTGGTTATGCAGCTGCATTTTAGCTGATTAAGTGTGCATTAACCTTGCTAACTATAGCTATGAAGTCTCCATGCATAAGTTGCTGTAAGAGAGGCAAACATGGGGGTGTTTAGTGGAATTACTGGCAATGGTTTGGAAACATGCATTTCATTTTCAGTTTTAGCTTTCCCAGCCCATGGCGCTGCTTTCAAAGGGGACTTGTTAGTGCTTAGAAGATTAGTGAGAAGTGGAGTAATCAATATTAATGAGCGGGATGATGAGGGATCCACTCTCATGCACAAAGGTCAGTAATTATGATCTCTCTTTCAGCCCGTTATTGGTGGTTGCTGACTTGTTTACTTAGTTTTTCAAGTGGCTGCTAATCAGATAAACTTCATGAAAAACAGTAGTTCATTTCCTGCGGGCTCAAAAGGGCAACCCTGAAAAACTTCTTTTGTGATGCACGTGTGCGTGGGTGTCACTTTGAAACGGAATTACCAAGCTGAAGTCAAGAAATAAGAGTTCATGTTCAAGGGAAAGCAGTATCTAGACTGAAAACTAAATTGTTGCTTTTGCCAGATGAGATGTGACTTGTAGAAACACTGACTAAGGTATAAGAATGATCCATATCGTGGCCTGGGTCTTTATTTACTGAACATATCCGTGCTGTGGAGATGTGTGACAAAAACACAAGGAAGACATTTGGTAGGAAGCTGTGAAGGAAGGTAAACTTCTGGTATTTAACACCTTGATGTGTAGTGGAGAGGCAGCATTACAGAAACACATGGTCCTCTTGTGTCTGAGGGTTTCGTGCTAGTGTCTGACAGAAGAGCTCGGAGAGGAAGGAAAGAGGGAGGTATTGTTGTAATATGTTGCTTACACTGTTTCCCTCATTTCTTTTTGGCTTAGGTAGGAATGGCAGAATTTTAAAAATCATTATGAAAGTTCTCATTAAAAAAATTGTTATGTAGTGACTTAAGGCCCATTTTTGTTCATTGTTTTCCACCCTCTTTTTCTGGGGGTGGTGCTGACTTAACAATTGTTTCATGCCCAGTCTTTGCAGGTACTGTTATTGTTATGGCTGGTATTGTCACTTAATTTCCTTAGAAAGAAAATATACGTGGTGAACATACAGAGGGGTTCTGCCAAGAAATGGATTTATTCTTCCTTGAGAAAAACAGCTTACAGGTTTGAGCCAGGCATGCCAAATATGATCCTCCATATGTGGGACCTTCCTGGCACCACGTGTTACGAGCAGCAGCCATGCCAGACCATATGACTAGGCAAAGCTGTTGTCTTAGACTGCAGCTGAGATATGTTGCCTGCAGTGAAATGATGTACCTATAGCTCCAGCGCAAAGTCCTGGCTTCTCTCCTGTGTGAGACAATACCACACACCACAGACTGGGGCAGCAAGCTGTGGCTGACACACCGGAGCCCAAAGCCAGAGGGCGGTGACAGTGCTTTGCTGCTTCTCAGTGACATATAGGCCTGACTGCAGGAGTGTGAGGCGGCAGTTATTTGTGTTTCTCATGTTTCCTGCATGAGACTGGGCATGTTTAGTTTAACTTGTGTCCAGGGAGAGTTGCCAGTGAATTTCTGGAATTGGAAAGAGTAACAAAACCTCCTTGTATGCTCTTCTCCACAATTGCCTGTACCCACATGGCTTGAGCATCTTGACATACAGTCTTTCCTCAAAACACTATCTCCTCTATAGTGAACCCAATCCCTGGCATGTCAGACAGTGGCAAGAAAAGGATGGTTTAGATTTGGAACACTTAATTTGTACACAACTGACTCATGCACCTTCCTTCCTTTAGCTGCTGCACAGGGGCATATCCATTGCTTGCAGTGGTTGATTGAAATGGGAGCCGACTGTGACAGTAAAAATGATGCTGGAGAGACTCCAAAGGATGTGGCCAAGAGGTAGCAGTACATATCCTGTAGCTCTGTCATTTATTTACTTACTCTTTATAGATCAGTAGTGTGTCAGCTTTGTTGGAATTCATCCTGATTTTCAGTGATGGAACAAGAACAGATCAGGCCCATTACTTCCAGTGCTGAGCGATAAGCAGAGCTGCACTGTAGCTATAGAAGGTGGAAAGGGATAGTTGTGAGCCGTTACACTCACAGCTTGCTGTGCAAAGTAAATAACCCACAGCAAAGGCCGGCTGGTTTGTGCATTAATAATGCAGTTTCCAATGAGATCCAATGAAGAAATATCCTGCAAAGGAAAAGATATGCCTGATGTAGGAGTCAGTGTCATAAGATTTCACTGAGGCAGAGCTTATGCCATCAGAATACTACAAAAAGCAGATTAGCTGCTCATAGTTTGTGTGCTTGTGCTTCCTTTATCCTGAGACCCCCTCTCATAAGACGGGGCACGGAGAGCTTCAAAGAGCTTCTATCATCACGTGCATTTCTCCAGGTGATGGGTATCTTTCAGTGCAGGTTCACTGTTTTCTGTGCAGATTTGCCCAAGTGGCAGCTGTGGATCTTTTGACACAAATAGCTGGAGACAGTGACTCTAGTGATGAAGAACTAGATGCAAACAATGTGAAGTTTTTTGAAAGCCATGGTGTGGAAGGGAGTACAGATAGCAAAGAAGATTTAGCCCTGGACAAAGAACAGAGAAGGAATGCACGCAGTAAGCACTGTTTCCCCAGCACTCTTTACTGGTAGGACTTTTTTTTTGTTTTAAGATAAGCTGATTGACGTGATGTCTGTACCACTGAGCATTCAAAGGAACTGGAAAATTAGAAGGCCCAGCAGAGGGAAGTGAGAGTATAGTTGTTACAATTGTTTTAGTCTGTGCTGGTGAAACCGCTTGGGTTGCTGCTTGATTTTGAGATCTGTTTGCTGTGTGGGGGTCAGGTGTAGCTCACTGCTTGCCCAGCAGTGCAATTTCTACTCTTGTGTTTGTGAGACTCTTTTCCATACTATTGGATTGCAGCAGGACTGCCTTCTCTGTGATTTCACCTACCTGGAGAACTCTCTCTTACAGTCAGGGCCTATCGCAAGATTCAAGAACTTCAGCAGCTTCTAGAAACTGCCTACAGCAACTATAGGCAGCTGGGAGGGATAACTGAGGAGGAGAAGCGGATGAAGAAAGAAGAAAGGGAAGCTGAGAAGTAAGGTTAATTTGCCCTGCTAATGTGTAACTCTAAGGCCTGTTTTAAGCCTTCTTCAAGGCTGTCTTACACTCAAATTGTTTTGGCCATTCTGTCTTTTTTTGCTTACCAGCTTTAGGCAGGCCAGAAAGAAAGGGACTTGAGCAACTTGTCTGACCATCTCACACCTTCTGCCACTGGCATCAGCCCCCAGCACAACCCAAGTGTTTGATGGATCCATGCTTTTTGTGCAAGGTCACCTGTTTTCATGCAGTGTATGTGTAGTAGGTCTGCACAGTCCTGGCTGTTTTGTTTCCACTGGAGATGCCAAATGCATGTATGCACTTGAATTAAAAACAACACATTACTTTTGGCATGTCTTGGATGGCAGTGCATATACAGCAGAAATTACTCAAGGACTGCTACATTTCTGCATCAAGGGCAGTATATTTCCATGCTCAAGAAAGCATTAGCTCACATGCAGATCACAGGAAAAAGGAATCTCAGCAAACCTGCTCTTGCACATGATGATTCCATGATGTCTAATTCTCAGGGTGAAAAGTTTCTGTTTGGACTGGTGATTTGCTGGGCAAGCTGAGTTTCAAAGAAAAGAAAATGCAGAGCTTAAGTGATACTGCAGCATCCAAAAGACAGCCCTGCCTCCACCTCTACCTGTCCAAGACTTGGCTACCCACTGGGCTCAGTCTATTTAGATAATCATGTCCGTTATGTGTTTGAGCCACCAAAACCCACTGTCTGTATTGGGTCACTTAGAGGAGACTGTATGCAAAAGTCTTTATGCCATCAAAAGACAGCAGACTTAGCAGTCTGTATAGATCTGGAGCAGGTAATAAGTGTCACAGTTTGGAATTAAGTAATATATTTTACAGCCATATGTGAGCCAAGAACCTGAGGTCTGGATTTCTTTGGATTCCACACCAGCCTTTAACTCAGCCCAGGCTGAAAGTCCATCTTCCTTAACTTGCCTGCAATGCAGATATCTGTATCTGACTTAGTTACCTTGAGCTCCTTTTCAGAATCCATGGACAGATGGAGGCACTTTCAGACATGTACTTCAGGATATTCATAACTTCTAGGAGCAACTCTCCTGGCTTTAAAGGAGGAGAGTGACCAGCTCAGATGCTGATGCTTGCGTTGGAAGGTCAGAGCAACCTATTTGCAATGATGGAAAAGTCATTGCTGACTAATAGCAGACATTAGAGTTCGTTTTGTCTAGAGCAGCTACTCAAAAGCTAGCAGTGCCTATTGGGGGTGTGGGGGGCTCTGATTAGGCTCTTCAAGAGATTTTGCTTTCTGTGACCTGTGGAACTAAACTAGATAAATTGTGAGGATCTCTGAAGGGTCTTCGTCTCACCTGTGGAGGCCAGAAAGAATCCCTAGCTTGACACTGGCCTTTCAAAATGGAAATACTGCTTCTAATTGTACCCACCTACCCTTCTCAGCGTTACCTACCCAGGATAAATCCCAAGAGGCTTGTATCACTTCGGGTCATGGTTTAATGGCCATGGTGGCGTTAGTTTGATGGTTAGACTTGAGGCCCTTGGAGCCCTTCTCCAACCCAAACAATTCTGTGATTCTATCATATGCCCCAAACCCTCATACAAGTATTTAATGACAACACTATTTTGCTAGATGAAAAGCAGGAGCTGCCACTTGGGAAGGCCACTGCAGCAGATTTTGGAGATTCTTGCTTACAGTTTTCTGGCTGTGAGACATCTGGTCTGAATCACTGTGCAGTGCTTTGACTGGGCTGTGAGCTATCCCATCGCTGATCTGAACCTTGCGAGAAGTTGCCTGTCTCCCTAAGCATAAGCAGAGGCTTATGGCTCTGGGCTGCACCAGGCAGGAACACTTCAGTCTCAGCAAGCAGCTCTTGCTGAGAGCTCTCGAGGCTCTCAGCAAGAGCTGCTCGAGGTGAGGAGGAAGTTCTTCACCAAGAGAGTGATTCGCCATTGGAATGGGCTGCCCGGGGAGGTGGTGGAGTCACCGTCCCTGGAGGTGTTAAAGAGGGGACTGGACGTGGCACTTGGTGCCATGGTCTAGTCATGAGGTCTGTGGTGACAGGTTGGACTCGATGATCTTCGAGGTCTTTTCCAGCCTTGGCGATACTGTGATACTCTCCTGCTGGGCCATTTGGACCCACAGGGCAGACATTTCCCTTTTCCTTCTACCAATCTTCCATCTTTGTAGCTGTGCTAATTTACCCTGATAGAGAGGAGACCTAGCTCCACTTCAGGTGACTCATTTGCTGAGGTCAGTTGCTTTTATAAGAGTATGTGAATTATGTCTCAGCTACCCAGTTCGAAGAATCTCAATTAATTCAGAAGCTGTTGTGGGTGTGACTGATGAGATCTTGTGCAACTGATTATCAGCCAGTGCTTCAGTTTCCCTTCCGTGGCATGCAGGCTGTCATTTGAGTATTCCTCATCTGTAGCTAAAAGCCAATCAACAGGAAGGGTGTAAGAGCGCCAGATGTAAACGATAAGGCTGTCTCTGACCCCTCTCTGTTTCGTATTAACCACGGGCACTCCTCCCACTTTAGGCAGCTGGAGGTGGCCCGGGGTTACAGCTCGCCCAGCGCCTGGCTCGGTGTGTGGGAAGATGTCTCCATCTCGTGGCCGCCTTGCGCTGAGCGCAGCTGAGGGGGAAGCCGGAAACCCAGCTGTTCAGAGCTGTTCAAAGTGTTCTTGAGCCAGGAGCACAGCTGCCGTGAGGATTACTGCGTGGCTTTCTGCTTAGCAAAAGGCATAGAAGCACGCGGAGCAGCCAGGACAGGTCTGGATGTGCTTCATGCGCTGCTTGTCTCCTTTTCTCAGGGCTGTGAGGGAGCTGGAGGCCCAGCTGGAATATGAGCGTGTCAGGCGGGAGAAGCTGGAGAGCCAGCTGGATGGCTGCCGTGCTGAGATAAGCCACCTTAGAAAGAGCCTGGAGAAAACCTGCACACCTCCTTCTCTCCCTGTGGTGAGTGCTACACAAACTGCCCCAGAGTGTAGGACAGAGGCTGCTGCCTATGGCTTGTGCATGTTTGTTCTCACCAGGGTTCCCAGGCACAGTGCTGGAAAATCCTGGAGGAGACGTACTGGCAGCGTTTAGCTTGGGGCACTGCAGTGAGCAGTAGCCTTTGTCACATCCTAACAGCCTCTGCTGTGCAAGGACATCAGTTTCTGATCGCAGGCTGGAGTCAGCCAAGTGTGAGTCCAAGATCTTGAAGAAAGATTGTGTGGGCGATTCATCCTGTGCAGCAGAGGGTTTGAAGAAGCATGTACAGCATGGGAAGCTCTCAGGGAGAGGCTCCCTTTTGGATTAAAAATGAAGCCCATTTTAGAGCACAAAGATGTAAGAGGGCAGAGGACACCGCTACTGTAAGCAGCCAAGAGATGCTGAAGTTTCTATTATTTTAGACTGTTTTTTATTTCCAGCCTATTTTCCACTTTTTCAGACAATATATTGCCTTTACAGTCCCTTGGTGTTACACTTAGCAGTAGTATCTCAGGGCACCTCTGATTTCTAGGTACCACAGCTGTACTTCCCAAGGATGGTTCTGGTTCCCAGCCTCAGAGTTCCCAGGCTGGCAGATACAGTCTTTTTCAGCAGGTAGTTTCTTCTGTTCAGGAACTTTCCCTTCTAGCTGGGCTGCAGCCTTTCTGGCTGCTCGCATCAGGTCAACGCCTGACGCGGCGGCCCCCAGCCGGCAGGGTTTGTGGTAGTCACCGTTACGCAGGACATTCCTTTGGCTTTGAAACGCTCCTTCAGGGATGGTTTTCTTCCCTTTCACACCAGCCTGGGGAGCAACTTGGTGGGAAGCTGTGTTGCTGTGCAGCGGCTGATGTCAGTGAGTGTTCTTGTGTGTCATCTGCTGTCAGTTATCAAGCCTGCTGACAGCAAGAAAGGTGCAGATATGAACTACTGATTGGCTTAGCAGGCAAAGACAGAAAAACTAACTTCTTAAAGACTCAGATCTTGAGGACAGATGAGAAGTTCACATGCTAACATGTTAACTCTGGGGACAGAACTGGAGTTTCAGTCCTTTCACTGCTAACGCCCACAAACTGATTCCATTTTTCTTTACCAGCCATGGGTGAGACACCTAAGTTAGTCCTGCTGTAGGAACCTGCTGCACACTGCTGCTTCTTCCAAGATTCAGCTAGTGGGAAAAATGCTTCTAATACTAAGTTTACTTTCTGGGGTTGGAGACAATTTCTCTAGAGGCAGGTTTGTTTTAAAAAACTTTTGCTCTGAACAACTGCTACAACCAAGGGGGCATCAAATCTTACCCTGCTGTGACCTTCATCCCATGCCCTGGGACTGCACTCTGCCCTCAGCTTCAGTTTGCAACGTTCTGTAGTTACTGAAAGCCATATAGTTTTAAAGCCTGTCTCGTGAGGTGGCACGTTTAAGCCACTGCTGTTTAATGGCTCCAGTATCCTTTGTTTCAGGAAGCTGAGACCATCTCCAAGTCTTGCAAAGAGAAAAAGAAAGTAAAGAAGAAACCAGCCTGCAGCCCTGGAGGAGTGTTTGTGAGACTGCGCTGAAGGAGGAACCTCTGAGGAGGAGGCTGCTGGGGTAGAATGGCAACACTCCACACAGTGCAAAGTGTTTGCACGGCCCTGCCCCACAGAGCTCTCTGCATTTCACTGAACTGTTTTTCAGTTCTCTGGGATACAAAATATTTTTTTAAATCACAGCTGCAGCATTGATTTGAAACCAACCCAACCCCCAAACAACACAAGCTGCCACCACCACCATAAACCCAACAAAAATAACATTATGGCTTCACATATGAAGATTTCCCTCTCTTCTTTGTGCTCTTGTGAAATTATTTTCCCTTTGGAACCCTCATTGTGCCTCATTGGAGGTTTGCTTTCTGTAAGAAATCCTTGCACTGTAAGGTTATCCTGAGGGGTCCTCTCCTTAGTCACCAACAGCATAGGACTCGTGTAAGAGCTAAGAGGATGACGGTGGTGAGAAGCTGCACCGGATGAGCTATTTCCTACATCACCATAGGTGCTAAACTCTTCTGCAGTAACAACGCAAAAGGTCAGCTGAAGTCATTTTAGGTCCAGATGTCAGTGAAGCTAGTAAAGGGTCTAGAGCACATGTCTTCTGAAGAGCAGCAGAGGGAACTGGGGTGGTTTAGCCTAGAGAAAAGGAGGGTCAGGGAGACCTTATCACTCTCTACTATTCCCTGAAAGGAGGTTGTGGTGAGGTGGGGGTCCATCTCTTAACTATCTAGTGACAGGACAAGAGGAAATGGCCTCAAGTGGTGCCAGGGGGAGGTTTAGATTGACTATTTGGAAAAGTTCCTTCACTGGAAGGGCTGTCAGGCACTTGAGCAGGCTGCCCAGAGAGGTGGTAGTCACCAGCCCTGGAGGTGTATGTAAGACCTGTAGGTGTGGTGCTGGAGGGCAAGGTTTAGTGGTGGAATTGGCGGTGCTGGGTTAGCAGCTGGACTCGATCTTAAAGGCTTTTTACAAGAAGTCTGTGATTCAGAGAACCTCAGAAATGCTTACAGCTTACAAGAAGCACCATCGAGTTCAGCTGTGAGCAGAACAAAGCTGCAATGAAAAACCTGCTACCCATTACTGGACTTCCGGAGAGCAGACTTCAGGCTACTCAAGGAACTAATTCAGAAGGTTCCTTGGGAATCAGTCCTTAAAAATAAAGGGGTCCAGGAGAGCTGGGCCTACTTCAAGGAAGAACTATTGAAGGCGCAGGAACAGGCTGTGCCGGTGTGCCGGAAGATGAGCCGCCGGGGCAGACGGCCAGCCTGGATGGGCAATGAACTTTTAATAGAACTTAGGGAAAAAAGAGGGTGTATCATCTTTGGAAGAAAGGGGAGGCAACCTACAGAATGTTTAGGGATGTTGCTAGGTTGTGCAGGAAGAAAATTAGGGAGGCAAAAGCCCATTTAGAACTTAGACTGGCCTCTGCTGTGAAGGACAACAAAAAGTCCTTCTATAAATACATCAATAGCAAGAAGAAGGGCAAGGACAACCTCCACTCCTTGGTTGACACGGAGGGGAACGTTGTAACAAAGAATGAGGAAAAGGCAGAGGTACTTAACACCTTCTTTGCCTCAGTCTTCACTAGCAGGGCAGAACGTCTTCCAGACAGCTGGCCTGCAGAGCTGGCAGAAGGAGCCAGAGAGCTGCATAGTTTCCCACTGCTCCAAGAGGAAGTTAGAGATCTACTGAGCCGCTTGGACCCCACAAGGCCATGGGACCGGATGGGATCCATCCTAGGGTGCTGAGATTGCTGACAGATGAGCTGTCCAAGCCACTTTCCATCATTTTTCAGCAGTCCTGGCTCACTGGAGAGGTCCCAGAAGACTGGAAGCTGGCCAACGTGGTGCCCATCCACAAGAAGGGCCGGTTGGATGAGCCAGGGAATTATAGGCCTGTCAGCCTGACCTCAGTGCCAGGCAAGATTATGGAACGGGTCATCTCGAGTGCGATCACACAGCACTTACAGGATGACCAGGGGCTCAGGCCTAGCCAGCATGGATTTAGGAGGGGCAGGTCCTGCCTGACCAACCTGATCTCCTTCTATGATCAGGTGACCCGCCTGGTGGATGCGGGGAGGCCTGTGGATGTGGTCTACCTGGACCTCAGCAAGGCCTTTGACACCGTTCCCCACAGCAAACTCCTGGCCAAGCTGGCAGCCCGTGGCTTGGACAGGAGCACACTGCGTTGGGTTAGGAACTGGCTGGAGGGCCGAGCCCAGAGAGTAATGGTGAATGGCACCACATCCAGCTGGCGGCCTGTCACTAGTGGTGTGCCCCAGGGATCAGTACTGGGCCCCATGCTCTTCAACATCTTTATTGATGATCTGGATGAGGGCATTGAGTCCATCATCAGTAAATTTGCAGATGACACCAAGCTGGGGGCAGCAGTTGATTTGCTGGAGGGCAGAGAGGCTTTGCAGAGGGACCTCGACAGGCTGGACAGATGGGCAGAGTCCAATGGCATGAGATTGAACACATCCAAGTGCCGGGTTCTGCACATTGGCCACAACAACCCCAGGCAGTGCTACAGGCTGGGGTCAGAGTGGCTGGAGAGTGGCCAGGCAGAGAGGGACCTGGGGGTACTGGTTGATTGTAGGCTGAACATGAGCCTGCAGTGTGCCCAGGCAGCCAAGAAGGCCAATGGCATCCTGGCTTGCATCAGGAACAGTGTGGCCAGCAGGAGCAGGGAGGTCATTGTGCCCCTGTACACTGCACTGGTTAGGCCGCACCTTGAGTACTGTGTCCAGTTCTGGGCCCCTCAGTTTAGGAAGGATGTTGACTTGCTGGAACGTGTCCAGAGAAGGGCAACAAAGCTGGTGAGGGGTTTGGAACACAAGCCCTATGAGGAAAGGCTGAGGGAGCTGGGGTTGCTTAGCCTGGAGAAGAGGAGACTGAGGGGTGACCTTATTGCTCTCTACAACTACCTGAAGGGAGGTTGTAGCCAGGCAGAGGTTGGCCTCTTCTCCCAGGCATCCAGCACCAGAACAAGAGGACACAGTCTCAGGCTGCGCCAGGGCAGGTTTAGGCTGGATGTTAGGAAGAAGTTCTACACGGAGAGAGTGATTGCCCATTGGAATCGGCTACCCGTGGAGGTGGTGGAGTCACCTTCACAGGAGGTGTTCAGGAGAAGACTTGATGGGGTGCTTGGCTGTATGGTCTAGTTGTTGGGTGGGTTGGATTGTTTGATGGGTTGGACGCGATGATCTTGAAGGTCTCTTCCAACCTGGTGTATTGTATTGTATTGTATTGTATTGTATTGTATTGTATTAGCTCTACATGCTCCTTAGCTCACTAAGGGCCTGCTCTTGCTTGAAAGTTTAATCCAGGAATGTATTTTATTAAAAGGATCAAGCCAAGGATCTGCATTTGTGCTCAACAAGATGTGACTGCTTCAGTTTGGAAGGCATCCACCTGCTGTGTCCCATCTCTGCAACAATTGTTAAGTCCTTGCAGAAGGCAGAGTGTCAGTGTGGGCCATGGGGTTACACAACAGTCTGGAGAAGCAAGGAGATGGCAGAAGGGTGACCACCACCCCACCCCACTGGCACCACTGAGTGTTTCCCTGTTACAAGCCAGATCCCACACCCAGAAAATCCACGATGGCTTCCTGGGAATGCTCTGCACTACCTGGAGGGAGGAGTTAAAAGCACATCGCTGCCTCGGGGCTGTGTGCAGCTGCTAAAGGTGGAAGCATTTCCCCTGGGAAAAGCAAAGACAGAGAAGTGCTCCCAGCCTGCTGACCTCTGTGATTACAGAAATTGCAAGTGATGCTAAAAAAGTAAATCCATGGAGACATTTTAGCTCTACATGAGCTTTTTAATTCAGGAACAGCAAGAATTCTTCACGAAAGGCCTCGCAGTGTGTCTTCATATATAAAAAACCCAAACCCAACGGGTGAGGCTTCAAGCTGTCAGAAGAGAGAGGAACAGACTGAAGGCAAAGATCCAGCTCCTGTACGTAAGATGAATGTACTTGTATCAGATTAGATCTGTCAGCGTTAGCATTCCCACGTGGGACATACTAACGTGGGAACGAGTATTTCCATTTCATGGGCATCCCAAACATTGAACATTTCCATTTTGAGAGGAGCTGAGAGTGAGAATGTTCCAACAAGGAAACAAAATTAATTCTAAACCACAGTAAGAAACAAAGTCCTCTGAAATAAATACAGTTAGCCAGTAGGGGACAAGAGGATACTACTATGTGCCTAGCTCCCCTCCCAGTTATTTTGCTCTTTAGTGTTAAGCACTCAGGCAGCACTCCCAGCACACAGGGCAATGAAACAAAACGATCCCAAGGTTGTCTCCAGCATAAACATGATCCTTGAGCTGACGCTGCCTGGGTGGCTGCCTCTCCATCTCTCTCTCATGCAGCCGCTCCATTGAGATCTATTTCCAGAACCTGTAAAATCCCAGCGCTATTGCTAAGCAGGTGAACACCGAAGCTGTTAAAACAAAACAGGAAGGAAATAATTAGCTGCATGCTAGATTGTCTCACTTCCTACACACAGGAAATACACTGCAAACAGAATGAAGAATGGCAGCCACTGTAAAGCAGAACCTCCTCAACTTCCTGAATTGCTGCAGGTGTGATAGAACAAATGGAAGACAATGACTTTGTCTTGCAGGTAATACCCTGCCAGGTCCCGAGCTGGGAGGTCAAATACAGCAGCCTGAGGAACGATGTGTTCAGGGACACATCGGAATAACTACACTGGGTAATGCAGAGCACAACAGGCTCCTGGAACTTTACTATTACCACCCATCTATTGGAGACTCTACTCCAGGAGAGAAGGCTCTACCAGCTGTTGCATTAGACATAATCAAAATGATTCCCTGCTAAACAAAATGACACGCATCTGGTGCAGCACTAGGATAGCTAAGGCAGCACCTCTGAAGCCTGAGGAGTTGTCTTTCAGATTTGTTAAGCTGCCGTTTCCATTAGTGTTAGAATAAGCTAATTATGTTTCCCTGTGAACTTGCTCTCTCTTCCAAAGGCGTTGTGCTACTCTCTTTTTATTCAGCTCCAAACTGGTAATACGTACAGATTGAGAAGACAACCTCAAATCAGACTGAATGTGTTCTGCTTGGCAGGGGAAGGCACCAGTATTGAAACTACATGTCTGTGGAGAACTGAATGGGAGGCAGAAGTGGTCACTCTTGGACTAGTCCTAAAGATCAGCAAACTTTCAGGGTAAATTATGCAAGCTCAGGAGAATATTGAAGCAACTCTGCTGCATAAATGGCTGCCATGCAGCAAGCAGAGGAAGTCAGACTAGGTGAGGTATTTAGGCTTCTTTCCTACACTAAGAAAAAAATTAAATCATGTCCATCTTTCCTGCTAATCCAGGTGGGGAGACAGTCCTAGTCCAGCTGCAGCAGTGTCTGCATGTCCTCCACCTCTTTTGTGTTCTCTGTCACGTTTCCTTCCACTGGGGGTGGTGGGGCTGGTGGTCCTGTGCCCCCTAATCCAGCTGTTACACAGCGGATTTCTTGAATTCACTTGCATATGTTCTTGAATAAAATTTTACACACCCAAACCACAACACAGGTACTCAGCCTCTTTCCTCCCCAGCACCTACCTGCCAGGTAGCGTATCGTGTCGAGTTTGTTCGACTCCATCAGCGTTTTTAAGGAAGCTATCTCGGTGTCAATTTTATTGCTGATCTCGGAGATAACACTGCTGGTGCTCGAGTCCTGAAACATTAAAAACAGTACCCATTTGACGGTGATCTCCATCCATTTCAGCTTTGCACAGCCAAACCAGAAGAGAACACCATGCTACCAGGAGCAAGAAACAGATTTCCAACCCATCACTGAAGTAAAATATGCACCAGAACAAGAGGACACAGTCTCAAGCTGTGCCAGGGGAAGTTTAGACTGGAGGTGAGGAGAAAGTTCTTCTCAGAAAGAGTAATTGGCCATTGGAATGTGCTGCCCAGGGAGGTGGTGGAGTCACCATCCCTGGAGGTGTTCAAAAAAGGATTGGATGTGGCACTTGGAGCCATGGTTTAGTTTGTCCTGAGGTGCTGCATGACAGGTTGGACTTGATGATCTCTCAGGTCTTTTCCAACCTTATTGATTCTATGAACTGGTAAGAAACCTTAGAAGACACAGAACCACATTTAATACAACCCAGGAAGAATACTGAAGAGAGACAATAAGCAAAAACCAACCCAAGCCGCAGATCATATAGACTTTTGTCTCCAGTATGTCAGTGCTACCTGAAGGAGAGTACACCTACATTTCTGCAAAACAAAGGCTTAAGAATTCACAAGCCACATCCAGAAAAGGGAGAAGATACTGAGGATGGGACATTTCCATCTTCAGCCTGAGTCTTCAGTGCCTGCTAGCAGCTTGAGGCTTGCAGCCCCTGAAAGACTTGCTTGGCTGTAGGCACCTGAACCACTGCTCTGGCACGGCTGACCAGCTCATCAGTTAGCACTGGGAAGGGCAGCACCACGAAGCACAACCCACTGACACCAGCCTTCACCTAAGATACTTGGGAAGTGAGGGCCAAGGCCTGCATGGCTCCTCCTGCCTGAACAGCACTCAGTGCAGATCCCACAGACTGAGGCAATCGACACACAAAACAGACACAAGTGACAATGGCCAAACCTTTTGCTTGAAAGCATTAAAACCCAGTTAACTTCCATGAAATCTGGGGCTTGCACCACAGCTGAGCTGCTACTGTGTCCTGCTCACTGTAACGTGAGTCCTGGCCAAGACTTACTTTCTTATGGAACTCTGTAGTTGCTTCCATCAGTTTCCTCTCCTGATCTGTAAACTGAGGACAAGAGATAAGTTACAACGGCAGTGACGGAAAACAAGACAGAACTGAAGAGGTATCTGCACAGGCCAGCTTACCATGTCTGTCACTCTGCTCCTTTCCAGGTTGATGTCAAGCTTGCTGTCAGCTCGGATTTTACCGGTTTCATTCTTGAAAGCAAATGCAGATTATGACAAGAGCTGCTTCCTTTCCCCAGCACAAGTGCATAGGTACTTGCTGCTACTTACCATTAGCTGCTGTTTAACTTGATCTAATTCAATTTTCATTTTCTAAGTGCAAAGGAGAAAAACAACAGATTTTACAAGCTGAGAAACCTGCTGACCAAGCTAATCAGTCACATAAGTGCTACCTTGCCATGCCTGCAATTATTCCTCCCAATGAGGCCATTTACTCTTGGTTAAATATAAGAACTGGTGGGTTCAGTCTGTGCAGCCATGTATAGTCTGCTGGGAATTTTGCTCAGACTAAAGAGATCATTTTGTAGTAACGACGATTGTGTTACTCTGAGGCTGAAGACAGCACAAAAATACCAAAATGCTATAAAAAAATGAACCCAGTCCCAAACAGCAGTTGAATGGTTGCAAGGAAAACAGCTGACTCCTCGCTCTGCATTGCATGGTTGATGGTGACAAGGCTGTACCAAAAAATTACCCTGAACTAAAGTCACAGAAGACCTTTTTCTTTCTTTATGGAAGAATGGATCAAATCCTATCACATGAAATGCACTTCTGTGTAAGCACAGAAGCTGAAATCTGCAAGCACTTCAACTCTGATAAAAGTATCCAGAAGTACTCTGATGTTCATATCTTGCTCCCTGAAGAGGTACCAGAGGGCTAACCCATCGTGTGTGACACTCTAACTGCTGGAAAACACTCATGAGTACCTCATTCTCCGCCCTGAGGTTGGCAAATTCACTCTTCTCCAGGATGACCATGTCCTTCCGAATGGAGTCCAAGTGTGCCATTATCTGCTGTAAGGTTATTTCCTTAAACACAGGAAAACATGGCATTAAGTTGCACACTCTCTGGCAAGTAAAGATTCTGAGGTCTGAAATGATGAAATTAGCTGCTACAAAGGACAAAAATGGAGACTGTAACAAGAAAGTGACAGAAACACTGAATTTTATAGCTGCACTTGATTTGAAACGTTAGGTTTTGGTTTTGTGCTTTTTGTGATGCTTTAATGCACTAAACCTGAATTTAAGCAAAAAAAGTATTAGTCCAAGTAAGCTATGACATAAAACAGACCAGAAACTACAGGCTAGTCCTTCATCCTCCTCCATTTTCAATGACCAGTCAGTAGCCTGTGAAGTATCACCTGTTGTTTTGAATCCAGCTCCTCAGCAAGCATTTCCATTTCTTGTCCACAAAGTCATCCAAAGCCAAAGGCTTAGTGACACCAGTGCCATGCTGTCCTCTCAGCCTGGAAGTCTGACAGACACTAGGACAGCGTTGCTGAAAAGCACTGAAAAAAAGCCCTCTTAGTGTTTGCACTAACAGGTTCAGAATTCAGCTGCTATTTACAATACTCCTTTAGTTAGCATAAGGAAGTGACTTTGCTGTTTAGCATGGAGAATGACACATTGCTGTCTGATTCTGGTTTTAAAGCTGAGTCAGCAAAACAAAGAGCTTTTATTCAGCCCACAAGCAAATGGTAGTTCTCAGATCCTATATCAAACTGAATTTGTTAAAACATGTCCTACCTCAGCTTCCACTCAAGCCTGCCCACTTCACTGAACACAAGTTTTTACAGTTCCTGGGGAAACTGTAGTTGCATTTACACTGGGAGCTGATGTGCCTCAACCCATCCTAAAACTCTCAGCCTCCAGCACTGACTACATGATAAACCCTCAGTGTTTCTGCTCTGCACAATGCCATGCAAATTATGTTTGGGATACTTTCTTTACAGGTAATGGGACTTTCAAAAGAAAAGGTTTCCATTTGGATGAAAAGCACAGACACTCCAGTTCTTGCCCTCTCCTAAGGTTTAGAGAAAAAAAGGATTTAGGTGACTTTTGTTAAGAATAAATGCCAGCAAGATAAACAACTCTTGGCAGAAAGGCTCAGCAGTTTAAATACAATAGCAATGAATGCTTAATTGCATCAATTCAGTGAAGAATAATGACAAGAGTTTCAGCTTGCACAGCCTTCCTGAGTCATTATTAACCCCTTTACTGTGCCTCACAGCTTTTCTGTCCTGGCCCAGATGCCTGGCCTACAAGAAAAACTGAAGTTCTTTTTATCTGGGTAATCTGTTAAAATGCAACTTGTCACCACCTCTGCTATCACCAGAAACCCCAGCTGTGATTCTTAACTGGTTCACTGCCTCCAGGCATGTCCACAAACATGAACTTGAGCATCTAAGTGAAGGAGACACCTCAATGCTTTG
Organism: Picus viridis; assembly: GCA_033816785.1. Lineage (NCBI taxonomy): Eukaryota > Metazoa > Chordata > Aves > Piciformes > Picidae > Picus > Picus viridis. Next base: position 1,394,719 of record CM066566.1, on the reverse strand, counting down.
TTAGAGCTAGGCTGAGGAGCTGACCCAACTAGCACCAATGGCCAGGTTTATACCAACAACTAAATCATTCAGAACCTACCTGCTGTCCTTGAGAGTACATGACACAACAGAGACTATGTCCAGAGGGATAAAAGCTCTTCCTCCTAAATCATGGTGACTGTGCACTGTGCCTGGGGGGAACAGTTCCTGGCCCTATACATTCACATACGTTATGCCCAGATCAGGAAGAGCGAGTGCTGGCACAGGGCAAAACCACACCAAGGCGTGAGAGTAGCTGTGGGGCACTGTGGACAACCACGCCGTGGTGTTTGAGCCCACACCGCAGCCACGCCTGGCTGTAACTAGAGAGGCAGCTTCAGAGGATGAAAGGCAGAGCAAAATAATCTAAGAGCTTTAACAGTAGTTTTCAATCTAGGGAAAACAGGACAGGAACAGTAGATGTATTTGTCTACAGGACAGATACAGAGCTGACATCTTTACTGAAGTCAGTGAAAGCAGTGACAGTTTCAGGTGGGTTTGTTATCTCTCAGGAAGCCTGCCTTCGATCGGTCTTCTCCCCTCGACTGTCACGATGCACAGCTACAAGTCTGGTTTCACCACAGGGCTTTTCAGTAGCAAATGAAGCAATCTCTGCATTACACTTTGATATTGTGGCTACATTGGCAAATCACTCCTGTGAGATGGAAGATGCTATTAACGTTAATAACACCTTGAAACTTAGGAAAGCCTACCTCAGTGAAATGTCTGCAGTACTACAGAGACTAGCTCATTTGGCTTTTCAGCATGCAATTCTGAGCCACTACAGCTACAGAGAGCTGTATGGATTCACACCATAGGCTGCTTTTTACCTGCTGAGCCTGTGTAACCATATCCTTATAGACTGTGTCTAGGCTGACGTTTGACAGAGTTATTAATGCCGACACGATGGTCTCCGCTTGCTCCTTCCCAAAACCTGAAAGACAGTTGAAGGATGACAAATTCAGGTAACAGAAAGCTGGAGGAAGAACAAGAGGTACAAAATAAACCAGGACACTCTAGTGCTGGACCTAACTACAGTGGCAAATGGGAAGTCACACAGTTAAGGAAATTGAGAGGGAGGAGCCACTCACTGTGACTTCTAACTTGCATAAAACCGTATGTAATGCTGCAAAAATCTGAAGCACATTGACCTCTGCTGTGCCGAAAGAGTCTATGCATGCACCTGACAGAGGGACCGAATCCTGTACAGTGTCTGTCCATGCATTACAGAAGTAATTCAGCAAAATCTTACTTTATAATGAACTCTCACAAATCCTGTTAAAGCCAAGCACACCTTGAGCTACCATGCATGCATCCTATGCAATGATAGAATGAAAAGGCTAAATCTGTGTATACTGAAATTGTTCTACAGATGTGAACACAAGCACAACCAGTTTTAAAACTGCTGCACCCATTCACTGTCTGTGGAATGAACTGGGTTTGTATGGCTTCTGATGATAAAAATGTCACGGAGTCTATGGCTTGGTTCAATTTTGATGCGTTAAGGATGATGTGCAATTGATAGTGAAGAACACCCCAGCAGCCCTGTCTGCCATATCTGATCTAGTGCTAGGAGCTTTGGGCCTAAGGATTTATTTCCAGCAGTCTCGCTGATGTGCTGTATTTCAACTGGCCCATTTTATAAAGTGGGATCAGTTAAGTTTTTGTTAAAAAGTGCTTTCAGGGCAAATTATGTAGAGAAACGTGCTGCTGGCCCCCTCTAAAATACTGTCACTGTCAAACTGCTCCATCAGTTTACATTGCTGAAAAAGCTAGGCAAGCTTCATGACAGTTTCCTTCCACTAAGTGGTGTGAGAGCACTGCTTCAGTTCCTCTGCATTTTCAGGCTTACTCAGGTTTTTGCCAATTCATTATTTTGTTCTTCCTCTCTAACAGGATCTGTTCTTGTTGCATGGAAATTCGTGTAAGCAAGAAAATGGAGCCTGAAAATAGCCTGCAGCCACTCTGAGAAAAATGAAATGCCTCTCTCACTTGGGAGGCAGGTGCAGGTTTTGCCTGTGGAGCCCTGTCACCGCAGCACTGAGGCATTTCCGGGTACGGGACAAGTTGAATTGAGTAACAACACAGTGTCCCAGCACCACACACACTGCACCCTACGAGTCCTAAGGGAACTCAAGGATGAAATTAGCTAGTTTAAAACATCTAGTTAAAGATGGCCCCGCTCACTGAAAGAGAGTGGAACCGGATGACCCAAACTGTTCTGCGCTTCTATGCAGAAGTGGCTGAAGTAGTACTGGAGTAATGTCTCACAAACTATCTCAGCTGCCTAAGGAGTGGAAGATGGCAAATGCAGGGCTGGCTTTTAAGAACAGTTCCAGAAGAGATAACTAAAGGCTGGCAAGTCTGACATGCGTGGAAAGAAAACAAACATTGCCAGTGGACTATTAGGAGTCTTCTAACTACTAACACATAGTATGTTTAGACCCAAATAGTGGAAGAAATCCTAGCTTCAAACTAGATCAAGTTCTGTCATGTGGGAGAAAGATCATGGGATTTTAAAATGTAGGTGCTCATCTGATGACAGTATCAGCTCAGTGCTTTGCAGGGATCAACAGAGCACACCAAACCCTCAGAAACTGCTCAGAACAGCTGCAGAGAACAAAATAGATGCAACACTATGTGATTGTTCAAATCCACAGGACATTCGGTTGTCAAGCAAGTAACGCCAGGAGCTCTCCCCTCTCCTTTGAAACAACACGACAGAAACGGAAGAGAGTCACAGGAGGAACGGTCAAAAGCATGGGAAAGCTCAAGGAAAACTACAACATGCTAGGATTCTTGCTTGGAAAAAACTGATGGGGACATCAAAAGAAGCCTGCAGGGGGCCTGCAGGAAGGGCGGACAGCAACTTTTTACAAAGGCCTGTGGTGATGGGACAAGGGACAAGGGTTTTAGATTCCAGTAGATTTAGGTTGAATGCTATAAGGAAGTTTGCCACGAGGGTGGTGGAACACTGGAACAGGTTCCCTAGGGAGACAGTTGAGGCCCCATCCCTGAATATATTCGAGGTTAGGCTTGACAAGGTTCTGGGCAACCTGCTCCAGCTGAAGATGTCCCTGCTGACTGCAGGGGGTTGGATTAGATGATCTTTGGAGGTCCCTTCCAACCCAAACCATTCTACGATTCTATGAATATGCTAAGATTTTACATAACCATGAATGACACGAGATCAAACATTCCTCCAACCCCTAACGTTCTGCGATTCATTCTCTCTTCTCACAAAAGAGCTGAGTGGGCACCAAATGAACCCTGTAGAAGCCAGGCTCTGCATAAACAAAAGGAGTCTGAAATTCTAGTATCACAGGATCATAGTATCAGTCAGGGTTGGAAGGGACCACAAGGATCATCTAGTTCCAACCCCGCTGCCATGGGCAGGGACACCCTACACTAGATCAGGCTGGCCTGATTCTCATTCTGTGAGAAAGGAGCTTCTGGGTAGTAATCAGTTTGCAGTGGTTCAGAGACTGAGTAAGCTGTGAAAAGAATTCCACTGAAGGCTACTAAAACTCACACCTGACCCTGATGTTTACCTCCAGGGTGAAAACAAGTGGAGGCTCAAAAAGTACAAGAGGATGGGTCACATATATCTGCCTCATTTTAACACTCTTCTGCAGGCAATGACAGCTGCTGCCAGGAGATAGAACCCAGGGCTAGTCCAAGTACATCACAGCATTATACTGCTGCTAATATTTCTAGTTAGAAGAAAACCTTAAGATACTATTAGCAGGCTAAGTAGAAGGAGCTCCTATTAAAGCTTCATTTTTGCTAGAACACAGTTCTTCAGCTGTTACATTTCTTAACTGTGTTATGCTCCTCAGCTGGAAGCCACTACATAAACTTGCCTATAAATGAGGTAAATCTAATGTAATAGTGATTTGTATGGTTACAGAGGCATCAAACACCTTCAACAGCCTCCCCTTCAGCAACCTCTTTGAGGCTGCCAAAATGTTTCTTAAGACCAAGTGTTGGTACTTCAGGCACTTCAGGACAGCACTCAAAGTTACAGTAGTAAACCTACAAGTTTTCCCCTGAATTATTTATCAGACACCACTTACCATGGGCTTCCAGATCCTGCACTAAAGCATGGGTATCAAAAGTTACCTTCCTCTGCTCCAGGGGTGTGATTTCAACTTTTCTGACGTCGTACGTCTTCCGAACAGCCGTGGCAGCCAAACCTGGAAGTGGCAACGTATGCCTTAAGGTTAAGCTGGTTGTTTCTCAGGCAGTGTGGTATTTTTAATCTCTTTCACAGTAAAGCTGCAGGAATGCTGCAATGAAAGGCTGGCCTTTTTTGACTGCTTGCTTACAGCACACCAGAAACTATCAATGCCCTTTCCTTGGGAAACATACACCTGCTAGGCCTCCAACATGGAGCCGAGGGGGGTGTGTGTGACTAGGAAGCCGTGCAACACACAAGCATCCTGGTAACACAAAAATAAACCCACCACAACAGTACCACAGTATCGCCAAGGTTGAAAGAGACCTTGAAGATCATCAAGTCCAACCTGTCACCACAAACCCCATGACTAGACCATGGCACCAAGTGCCACATCCAATCCCCTCTTGAACACCTCCAGGGACGGTGACTCCACCACCTCCCCGGGCAGCACATTCCAATGGTGAATGACTCTCTCGGTGAAGAACTTTCTCCTCACCTCCAGCCTAAGCTTCCCCTGGGGCAGCTTGAGCAACCAACTGTTCTGTAATATTTGAGAAACGTAATTCAAACAATGTTCTAACTTTTAAAACATCAGCAGCTGTAATACTCTGCCGATTCCTGCTGCTTACAGCCAACATAATCCATTTCTTCCCAGAAGCTCCTAATCACTTCTTTGCTACACTTTCTTCTATCCCTGTCCTTTCCAGCAAGGAGAATGTCAGGTGTGAAGATACAGCTACAGATATATATTTTGTCAGGAAAGCCAGACAGATCTAACAATCAGAATTCATGTGTTGGTTCACCAGGAAAGTAACTGGGAACTGAAGAGATATGCTGTTTGCAGGTAAAGCCTCAGAGATGGGTATTAGTTAAAGATCCACTCCATTACATGAATGCCTTCCCAAAAGATGTTTCACTGCTTGGCTTACTTTAAGTGCTTTTCCCCTTCCTCTGATCTTTGTGGGGTCTTGTATGTTACAGATTCCAATCTGATAGATTCTCTGGGTTGATTCTTTGTTACCTAAAAGGCACCATCACTTCTAAATCCCTGCTTATTCAAAACCTTTTGCACCGACTCTCTGCCTTAAAATGTTGCTCTGTATTTTATCCAGATCTTTACTCAAAGGCTTCCTATCATTTAAACAAGGAAATGATGTTATGCCACTGCCTAATAAATTGTTATGTGGTGCTGCTTTGTGTCTATTACAAAGGAGTGACTAAGTTAGCTGCAGTATCCACACTAAAGCCTGTGTAAATTTAAGATGAAAAAGGAAAGATTTGTGTTTATGTGCATGAACAGTGAATACTATGTACTTTAAAATATCTCTAAAATTCACTGTGGCATAAAAACATCCCTCCCCACCCCCAAGCTGTAACAGCTTTTGAACACGCAGCTTTGTTCTCTAAATGTTAGTCAATTCCCCTCATCGGACTGAGCACATATATTGCAGACATGACTTCAGAAAAGCCAGCATTACATAACAAAGCATTTGGCTCCCTGGACGTGCTACTTCTTCCCCTACTGCTTCGCTCCTCTGCCGACTGGATGCGCAGCTCCCGGCCCCATGCTGTGTCAAAACTCACGTGTGTTTTCACACCCCCTTATCTGACACGCCTATTACTCCTCTGGTTTCAAACATCCTCTCTCAAGCCTCTTACGCTGCTAAACCGACTGCTCTTGCTCATGTAACTTACTCCCTTGCCTCAAGCTTGTCACAGCCCCCAAGGCAGCGTTTCGTGCTCCCTCACGCAGCGCCTCCGGGACAGGCCTCTCAACGATCGGTCTCAGCCAACGAGCCAGCCCCAGCATCAACCTGTGCAGCCTCAACGCAACCCAAGGGTCTCCAGGGCAGAGGCTACCCCCACCACAACAGGCAGCTTTATGTCCCCTCGTCCCCAGGAGAGGCTGGAAGCCGTTTCCGTGCCCTGCGCGCAGCGCCGAGCACAGCCTGACGGAGGGGCTGGCGGCCGTCTTGGCGGCTCCCAGCGGGCCAAACACGATCCTGCGGCGCCTCTCACCTCTCCGAGGAAGGGGAGGCAGCGGGGCCCGGAGCGGGCCCGAGAAGGCAGGTCCGCCCCAGGCGAGCAGGGCGGCAGCGCGCCACGAACCTCCCATAGCGGCACGAGCCTGCCGCCAGCCGCGTCGGTGCCGCACGTCCTTCCGGTGGCACCCCGGAAGGCTTGCTGGGTACTGTAGTCATGGGGCGCAGGGGTGGGCCCAGGCTTGACGCGGCGGAGCAGTGCCACCATGCGGAGAGGAGGAGCGATGGCACCCGCGGCCAACCGGCACGCGGCCCCCTTCGCTGGAGCCGCGCTGCGGTCGCCCCTGTTCTCTCTCAGAGCGGGGCCAGGGCTCCTTCCTCCTCGCTTATTGCTGCCAGCAATTTGTCCGGCACGAGAGGCTGACGTGCCAGAGGCTGGCTCGTAGCAGATCTCGGGTGCAGAGGAGGTGGCAGAAGTGAGGACAGGCTGAGCGAGCTGGGATCGTTCTGCCTGGAGAAGGGAAGGCTCCAGGGAGACCTCGGAGCAGCCTTTTGGGACTTAAAAGGAGTCTGTGTGAAAGAGGTGGCTGTTTTCATAGGACGGGGAATAATGGTTTTAAACTAAAGGAGGGGAGATTTATGCTAGAGAAACAAGAGATTTTTGTTTTCACAGTGGTGGGGAGGGCTGTGCCGAGTTTCAGAGTCCCTGTTTTCCCCCAGCTCTGTTGGGGTGATGTGAGCCGCTCCTGACTTAGACTGATTGCCACTTGACTTCTGCCTGGAATGTACTCTAGCCTCAGGTAACTGCCGCGGGTGAACTTCTCTAAGCCTGGCTCTGCCTCTGTCCAAACATCCCCAGCTTTAAATGCAAAACTAGCCCTGGCTCCAGTTCTGGAAGTTCTACACCGTTGTTACTGTAGTCCCCACCAGAGCAAAATGCAGATTTCACAGCCTCAGCATTTTGTAAAAGGAACTCTTGACTTTCATCTTGAGGTGCTCTGAGGCATTTGTTTTGCTGCTGAAGGCTGGGGATGTTGAGGTGACGTCTTAAAGCTGCAGACCAAAGAGAGGGTTGCTAATGGTACTTTTTATAAACGCCTAGCTAAAACAGTGAGTTTGGGAGCCTCGATGCAAGGCTTCTGTAAGTAAAAAGGATGCATTTTTCAGCACTCACCAGTCTGAACTCAACCCTCTATGTTCTTCCCAGAGTATGATGCAATGCTCTAAGCGGAGCACATAAAATTTGGCCTTTGAGAGCAGAAAAGTCTCCTTGGTAATAAAACCTCTTTGATTTCCAGTTACTTGAAAGTCCTTTTCTGCTGTCAGATTGGATTCAGCCTCCATTCAGCATTGTCTCAAGTCAGTGGAAGGGGTTATTACTTCAGTGGACTCACGTGGAGCTTCAGTTCTGCCTTGTGTCCTTCCATTCCTACGAGCCATTTGGGGGAATCTTAACTCGTTCAGAGCCATTTCCTCTGTCAGGACTTGACTTTCATTCAGAGAGCTTCTAGGATGGGAATGAAGCACTGATAGCAGTGGTAGCGGTCTGAAGCAGGGTGCTGAAGGCAAGAAGCCAAGGAACTCACTGGAAGGGTGTTTGCAGGAAAGCAGTGCACGGTACCTGTGCTGAGGTTTAGCTTCACAGTCCTGCCATGGTAACAGATGTGGGATTCAGCAGAAACACTGGAACCAGCCTAGCCTTATTTAAAGCACTTAGTTTCCAGGTCAACAACTCCTGTGTTGCCAAGATACAGATATTAGGGGAAAACCACAATAGCAACAAAAAGCTGTCACTGAGGGAGAAGAGCCCTCTCTGCAGGGACATCATTGTTCAGCACTAACAATGTCACACTCAGGCTCCCGATGGCAAATTGCTCCTTGAGCAGCATGCAGTCCCTTTCCAACCACAAAGGCCTCTCCCTCAGGATGGAAAAGCTTAGTGCCTCAGGGTGCTTATTTTCTACTTCAGACAGACAATGAACTGACAGACAGGGTGTTTGGAAGCTGTCATTCCTGGCAGCCGGTACCAGCAATTGAACTCGGTACATCTTAGTGATACAGAGCTGCTCTGGAGATAAGGGTGGCTGTCCCAGCTTGCCACAGGAGGGCAGCAGCCCGCAGCCAGGCGGGGTCAGATGATGAGACTATTCTGATCAATTCATCCTTCTGCCGTGTTTTATTTATTGTCATTTATACAAATAGGGTGGAGAGCAGCTATTCCTGCGCTCTCATCCAGCCACCCTACTGCTTTTGCACACACACTAGTAAACATCTCTGTATTGTCTATTTGTCTGTCTAGATGAGGGCCTGCAGCAGCAACTGCTTCATGCTGCCATACTCTGCAAAGATGCTGCAGGGCAGAAGACACTTCTCTCAACAGAAGAGAATAAGGAGGGCAAGCAGGTGTAGACCTCCGATAGAAAAATGTTGGAAGCAATGAGGAGGTTGGGAAGAGGGTAACTAATGAGGGAAGCTATTTTTGTAACCTGCATACAGTACATATTTTTCACTCCCTGACATCCTTGGTGGGACCTCCCTGTTGTCTCACATGACTTGGGGATACAGATCAACATTTCCTTGTTGTTGTAGTGCTATCTAGCCCCTAGGTATGGGGGGGCTGGAAAGGACCATTTGTCTTGAGTCCCCCCCTGCAAACGACAAGTGCACTTACCTCCTTCTTTTCGCCTTGTTTTCTTTGAGAGCTTTCCCAGCCTAGGGTTGATTTCCCCACTGAAATCACTGGCAAGTGTCTTGCTTGAGTTTAGGTGAACCAAAGATTTTCAGAGCTAGGTATCCCCTGAACTGCATTTAGAAACCTAAACTTCTGCTGGGTTTTCAGAGATGTTGAATACCAAGTGCTCTTAGTTCTGAATATCTGAGTCTCTGTCATGAAGGGTTACAAAATTAAATCAGGCAGGTGACAAAGGAAATTCATTCTAACCAAAACTGTTTAACAGGTGATAAACTGGAAATGAAATCTGTTCTTAACCAAAATTGCTTAACACTGGCACCATTAATAACCCACAGGTTTGCCATGCCAAGTGAAGTCGATTGTTACACAGCCGACTTAGGAATGTGTGGGATGATGACTCAAAATATGAAGTCACTCTGCTGTAGGGTAAGTACCAGAAAGTTTCCTTGGGTAGTGTTCTGATCCAAGGGGAGAGTTCCCAGCTGCAGATGCCCTGCTTCACGGAGGCCTGACTCAAAATGGCCCTCAGGTGAGGCTCCATTTATGCGCTAGTTGAATCTACCTATGATCATGATCATATTTGGCTAATGGTCTAGAAACTTCACTTGACAGAGGCATTTCACTAGTTGAGGGCCTAGACTTGCTTATTCCTCAACCAAGATGTGATACCTGAGACTACTGAGACAAAGCCAAAGTGCAAGACACAGCATGGAAGGAAAAGGTGAGTGAGTTTGAAGAGCCTGGAGTGGGACAGAAGACAGCTGATGTCTAGAAAACACATCACAGTTTTATCCTGTAATAGTTTCAGCAGTGGTTGAGGTTGTATGTACTTAGGAACATGAGACTCCACAATGTGAGTCTCTTCTCCCATCACTGCTCAGGTCAAAGTGCCATGCTCTGAGTCTCTTCTGTGTTCCAAAGGCAGGCTGTACCACTCCTGGCTACTCAAGGGGCTCTTGTGCCGCAGCATTTTGCTAACAAACATCTGTCAGCATTTCACTCTCTTGCCAAAGGTACCTTGCAAGCAGGATCTTGTGACTGAGTGGCTCTCCAGAGCTGCTTAAGCTCTTTACAGGAAACCCAGAGGAAAGGGCTGGTGTGTTCCACTTAATTGTTGAGACCTTCTCACTCTCTACAGCTACCCAAAAGGAGGTTCTATGGAGGTGAGTGTTGGATCTGTTTCCTCAAGTAATAAACAGTATCACAGTATCGCTAAGGTTGGAAGAGACCTTGAAGATCATCGAGTCCAACCAAACAATAGGACAAGAGAAAATGCTCTCAAGTTGGATATTAAGACAAATTTTTTGCTGAAGGGTCTGTGAAGCACTGGAACACTGCCCAGGGAAGTGGTGGAGTCACTACCCTGGAGGGATTTAAAAAGACCTGTAGATGTGGTGCTGAGGGACGTGGTTTAGTGGGGGCTTGGCAGTGCTGGGTTAGTGGTTGGACTTGGTGATCCTAAAGGTCCAACCCAAACCAAAAGAACTCCATGATTCTCTGATTCTATAATTTGGAACTGGTTGAAGCTTAGGAACTAAACTGTGCTTCAGAAAGATGTGGAGATAAAGAGCAGGGAACAGGTAAATAATTCCAGTGTGGATCAGCAACAACAAACCAGATTCTGTATTCCTCCTATAAAGGAACTCTCTGGGCCATGCTTTCTAGAAAGCTTTCCCCTCCCCTTTTGGAGTACCTAGCACAGCTTGCTTTCCAGCCACATAAGCACATTTGCAGCAAATCAGATTACCTTTGAAATAAACGTGCAAGGTGGGGCACAGGAGCCTCTGGTAGGATAGGTCAGTGCTCTGCATGATTAATTTAGTTACATCAGGCTCAGATCAATCTTACCAAATTTAATTTAGATGGAATACAGGCAGTGTACAGATGGACTTGGAAGCTGTGGTTGGTATTAATGACACAGCTGACTTCTGTCCTTGTCAGTGTCTTGAATGACACTGAGACCCCAGTGGGGAAGGCAGAAGTAGGATAGTGAAATAGAGTGCCTGATTACAGATGTATTTGATTAAGTCTTGTCTAAGTCAGTGGGGTTGCTGTAGTCAGTGGAGCCATGCTGGCTTGTGTCATCAGAAGCTGTTGCTTGTTCTTTGTCATCCTGTAGTACTGAGAAGCCCAAACCTTGTGTCAGCATCTCACACGTGTGGGATCGCAACATGTGGGTTCTGTGTGTGGCTGAAGGCAATAAAGTTCTAGTATGGAAATTAGGGTAAGAAGGATTGGCTACCTTAAGGCACATTTCTTTGTCACCTCACCAAGAAGTTGTTCACCCTGTGCCAGGACCAAACCAGGCTCCACACGCCACCACCAAGCCAGCAATGATCAAACAGCATGCGTAAGGATGCGCAAGAAACTTGGGAACCTGTGCAGCAGAGCTGGACATGCTCATCTCAGAGGAGCAGAGGTAGGTGTAATCCCTAGTGGTCTCCACAAGGTAGCTCACCCAGCACAATAATGCAGGCAGAGCCACATTCCTGGCCTGGCACATGGCCATAGCCTTTATCAGAATGTGTCCAGGCACAGTGAAGTAAAGCTACAAGCACCACAGCAAGCAGCAAAAGCAGCCACTGGCAAGGCCTGGACTCTGACATACAGTAGATCAAGCAAGTCTCAAGCTGCACCAGGGGAAGTTTAGGCTTGAGGTGAGGAGAAAGTTCTTCACAGAGAGAGTTGTTAGCTGTTGGAATGGACTGCCCAGGGAGGTGGTGTAGTCACCATCCCTGGAGGTGTTTAAAAGGGGATTGGACGTGGCACTTGGTGCCATGGTTTAGTAGTCATGAGGTCTTGGGTGACAGGTTGGACTTCATGATCTCAAAGGTCTCTTCCAACCTTATTGATTCTATTCTAAGCAAGCTCCATGACCAGCACAGGACCTTGCCAGTTTACAACTGTAACAGTTTATGGCATGCTCAGATCAAACTGTTATTATCTCAAGCCCCATGCTGCACTTGAGGAAGCCTGTTGTGGGCTGACCCTGGCTAGCAGCCAGGCACATACCCCATTGCTCACTCGCTCTTCTGTCTCGTGGGATGGGGTATAACAGAATGAAGGTGAGAAGTCTTCTGGTTTGAGGCAATGACAGTGTAATGTGGCAAGCAAGAACTGCATGCACAGGCAAAGCAAAGCAAAGCAAAACCCCAGTGGAATTCATTCACCACTTCCCATTGGTGGGCAGGAGTTTAGCCACTTCTGGTATTTTAGCCACTGAGGGCCTCGGCATTTGTAACGCTTGCTTGGGAGGACAAATGCCACAACCACAAGCCCCTTTTCTTCTCCTTTCCTTGAGCTTTTATTGCTGATCCAGATGTCGCATGGTATGGTATATCCCTTTGGTCACTTGAGGTCAGCTGTCCCAACTAGGTCTCCTCCCAGCCCTTTGACCGCCCCCTGCCAACTTGCTGGGAGGGGTGGGCATAAAAGGAGAGAGGGAAAGCCTTGATACTGTGCTGTGTTCAGCACTAGCTAGAAACCTGGTGTGCTGTCAACACTCTTCCCAGCCACAGACCCGAAGCACAGCATCATGTGGTCTGTTAGGAGGAAAGTTAACTCCACCCCAGTCAGATTCAGTACACCTGTCTAGCAAAGATCCTGGAGGAGCTGGGAGAAGGTCATAAACAAGTTTGCAAAAGCCACTGTGAGCTTGTTTACAAGATATTGTGGAAATAGCTGACAGTTCCCCAGGAGACCATTTTTAATGGCTCCTAAAGTTGCTCAGAAATTCTGATGGCCTCCAACATACTTCACCTTGGAAGGTTTTGAGCCCATCTAGATCTTGATTCATTTCCACATAGGCATGAAGAGCACCTACTTAACCTCAGTGCTCTGAAGCATGGGAACAGCTTGCAGACCACTGTTTGCATAGGGCTTCTTGCTTGAATGGATTATGCCAGGACTAAGAGCTTTTCACAAAGCAGTCAAGTATTTATGAGCCTGGAAAGAGAGCAAATATATTTCTTTGCAAGTTAATGAAAATCCAGCTGGGATCTTAAAACATTTAACAGATGAGCTTCAGAAAGGTATACTGCTTGCTTCAAGACAAGTGGAGGTGTGGAGATATCTCCATTTAGAGCTCCCTCATCACACAGAGGATACAGTCGTGCCGCACTGGTGAGGCTGTGTCAAGGGAGAGATGTCACTGTAGCAGCTGCTCATTTCTAGATGCTCATTTCATCCATCTGCCCTGCAACCCATCATGCTGTTAGCTACATTTGCCTGTGAGGACGTTTGTCTTCTCGACAATGCTGTAACGGTTAGATAGGCGAAATGCCACAGACCTTCAGAAATGACTGCAGCCTCTTCTGGGTGCTGTTGCATAATGGAGTTAAATGAGGTCATTCTTCTCCTCCGTTCCAGGTACAGCATTTTACACTGAAGAGCTCTGTCATCTTACACTAATGTTAATTGAACATGAAGTGTCTAAGCCACCACAAGAGAGCCGACGCCCGACCTGTGGTCCCCAGGGCCAGCCTTACTCGGTAGGTAACTGAATTATGGAGTTGCTGAATTCATGATGAGAACACAGACACATTTTGGCAAATTTGGTTCCCATTAGCATGGCTATAAATTAGGAGTGGGTTTACTTCAAGAACTGCTAGACTCACTTGGTGGCAATAGTTGAAATTCAGTTGAAACCAAATCCCTGCTGATGTCATTCACGTTTTGGTCTATTTTTTCCCAACAGGAAATTCGGCCCCGACAGAGTTGCACTGCAGGAATAAAAGTCTTTTTTCCCCTGGCCTAGAGGACACAAACCATGTGAGCAAAGACTTTCTGCATCAGTGGCCTCCAGGCTGCTGTTCTGCAGTCATTTTAAATGGGGATGAATAAGCAAATACTACAGGCTGCCCAGGGAAGTGGTGGAGTCACCATCCCTGGAGGTGTTTAAAAGATGTTTGGATAAAGTACTTAGAGACACGGTCTGACAGTTGTGTACAGGGAAATGTTAGGTTATGGCTGGACTTGATCTTAGTTGGACTTTTCCAACTAGGCAATTCTATGATTTGGTTTATTCTACTAAAGGAGCAGAAGTTTATTGGTCTAATGTTATGCCTATTCCCTGGCAGTTGATCCAATTTAATGCTGCTTTTCAACAGTTTTACTGGCTTTAGGTAACAGATAGGTAGAAAATGGAAGCCATCTCCCTGGTGAAGCTCTTCCACTGTTTGTCACGTTAAAAGCAATAGATTTGTCCCAATAAGGGATAGGGTTTACAGAAGCTAATTGTAAGTCTTTTTAATAACCAGGTTTGGGCTATTTCAGCTTTCCTTTCCAGACTTGGTTGTTAGAAACTTAAACCCACAGCCATCTACCCTTTCTGGCTTGCAATTTCAGCTCTTTCTAAATTGAAAAAGTACACTTTCTGGAGTTGTGAAGGAGAGCTTGAAGCTATGAAGCACAGTGTGACTGCTGTCTCACGGATTCACAGGTTGCACTAGGTTGGAAGGGACCCTCAAAGGTCATCATGTCCAACCCCCCTGCAGTGAACAGGTATCCCTCCAAAGACCAGGCTGCCCTGGGCCACTTAGTTTACAGGGTGGTTACTTTGAGAAAGGTGCACAACAGATTCCACATTAACACCACCTATGTATGTCCAAGGAACACATCCAACCCTGAACAAACAGGCTTCCCAGCCACCCAGGGTTAGAGCTGAATCAGTTCTAGGCTCCCTTACAATATCTCTATGCCCTTTCTCAGACATTCAGAGCTTCTCAGGATCTACCAAAGACATGCACAACTGACCTCACTCCTTTCACACCAGCCAATTCTAATTAGAATTTACATAAGGTGTTCAGGGTGTTCACCATCGGGGGTGTTCATCATTGTAGGTGTTCAGGGTGGGGCTGAAAGGGGTTTTGAGCAACTGCATCTAGTGAAAAATGTCCCTGCCCATGGCAGAGCAGTTGCACTAGGTGATCTTTAAGGTCCCTTTCAACCCAAAGCATTCTGTGATTCACTGATAAACCTCCCATGCTTGATGTGGCAGGAGAACTACTTCTGAGTTAATGTTTGGTAGATACCAGTTATTGCCTGCATCTGTGAGAGGGGAAATTATGCTGAAGATCAAAAGAGCAAAATCAGATAAGGGCATGCTGAGGGAAAGCTGACACGAAGGCTTGAGGTGGAATTCAGACTCCTCTGCAATAAACTCAGAACAGTGGGAAGGAGAGAGCATGACTCAGTGCAACAGATGAGGTCTTTTTTTCAGGAGCAGAGTGGAAATGCTGCCTACTTGTACCAGATACAGAGAGAAAGGGTGTGACGATGCCAAAGAGGTCTGTAGTTGCTCAGTGGCAAAGACAAGTAGCACAGAGGCCTTCTGGCTCCAGTGCCAGGGTCTAGTCACTTTCTGGTATAAAATCTTTTTCCTTGCTACAGTGTAATAATTTGGGATGAAATTTTCCAAACTGGAGGTTCTGTTTGTGTCTGAATTTGAAAGCCTAAGGTTGGCTAAGGTAGGTTCAGGTCTTCCTGACCAGGCAGCTTGAAACAGCACGGGGATTTTGGCAGGACATTACCTTTGCTTTCTCCATTATTTCTATGTTGCACAATGAAGTGACTAGAAGATGCTATAAGTTTGTCACATTTTTCCAGGTGAGGGAGTTAATCCACACTTCTGTGAACCACAGCAGTAGATACTTAAGCACTGGGTGGACAGAGATCTTAAGGAAAGTAGAATGCGATCATGTAGTTTTCAACTGAGTCATGACACACATACAACACAAGCATGAGTAACCCTAAATCTGGCATTATGATACTTGCATGTGCTTGGTTCTGCAGTTCTAAATAGTAGATGTATAAAATGTATTTCTGCAGGTGTGTGTCTGTATACACACTGTACATATATTTAAGCTTTGCTCTTGCAAAGCAGCCAACCTCTGTTTCAATAGCAGTTGGAAACATTATACAGAACACTGAAGTAAAGCTGAAGAAAGGATTGTTTTGATCTGAGATATTAGTTCTGTTCTGCTTCCTCTTTTCCTTTCCTCCTTTGCTCTAATCAAAATGAGTTACCTGAGACCATACTTCAGAGGTAAGGCAAGCCCATGGGGAATTTCTGAAACATCCAGAAGGAGTGCAATGGAGCAATTTGGCTTTATTTTTCTAGCTGTGGTTGTAGATGTTCTATGCCAGCTCTGGTCTGGTTTCTCATGTAAGCTCAGGAAAATTACTCACAGAATTCTAATTGATGAGCACCAAATAACTGGCACAGGGGAACTAGTATTAGTGTGCCATCCCATCCATGCATGAGATGAACCACCCCTGGAACAGACCTCCTGGAAATTGTGCTGCTCTGTGAGCTGTAATAAAATGATTTGACTTTCCACGTTTTAAAGTAACTCTTCATCTCGGTGCCGCTGTGCGGACATGGCCAGCAGCAGCAGTCCTGGTTGTAAGAGGATTAAATTAAGGAGCAATGGGATTAAGTTAAGGAATGGAAAATGAAACTTCTATAGCAAATTTCCTGATGATGAGACTGGAATAACTTGACAAGTAAAGATCATCACCTGACACTGAGTCACTTTGGCACGACAGCGTGCAATTTAGCATGAAGAAAACAACTGAAAAGAGCAAACACCGTTGCAAGTTTACATTTGCAAATCACCCCTCTGGAGAGAAGGTGGCCTTCTCCTGCCATTGGCTCTGAACAGGAGTATTACAGTGTGCAAGAGAGGATGGAGCAAGGCACAGCTGGAACTCTTGTGTGAGGTGCTCACATGTACAAAAGTGAGAGAAAAATGTCCCAAACTTCCAAGAATTTTTGGCTGCTATTTATAAACCTGCTTCCAACCAAGACAAATTTATCTTATTTATTTCAAATGCCTTTGAAATACTTTTAGTTATTCACATATTGCTGCCTTGAAGAACAGAAAAGATACACAAGTGTGGGTGATTTAGCTGAAAAACTAAATCTTCCGGGTGCTCCTTCTCACGCTCCTGATACAGAGAGAGAGCATTTTGTTACTGTTTGCTTTGCAGAGGTTCCAGCTGCATTTTTCTCCCCCTGTAGCCAGGCAGGATTCTTGCTCAGGAAAAGGTTAATCTGTGTCTAGGAATGAAAGTCCTAAATCAGAATTGTACCCAGCTGGCAGTGCATCAGATATTTCCCTCCTGCCTGCCAGCTTTCTCCCCAGAGGACCAAAAGACCAGTTTTACAGACAACAGATGCAGATGGAGAAGCTGAGCAATTCCTTTTGTCCTTAGAAGCACCTGGAGAGCAAGATAAAACGCAGAGTGCATCCTCGCTTAAGCACCGTGCTGCCTGCTTTGCCTGCGATGGGTCAGCGGCCTGTGTCGCACGTTATTCCTGGGGCACTCACAGGTACCTAAACAGTGAGGAGGGAGGTGTGTGGGCTTTCACTATCAAGTAGACCAGACTAAAGCCTTTATTGTTTTAGAATGCACTAAAATATACTACCTGAGAGTCAATTTCATACTGAAATAATTTGAATTCCAGAAGAGCGTGGGCTCAAGCTGTCAAGTAGACACAGCCAGGATGATTATGTGGCTTGAACTGAAGGCTCTAAAACCTTGGACCAGTATCTTAACCATGTATTCTGTTTCCCTTTTCAGTCAGTGAGATGTTATCCACCAGGGCCAAGAATCACATTATTCAAGAGCAGAAGTATAACCTGAACCTACACAGTTTTTGCTAGCTTAAAGCCATGACTTTTTCCTTCCTTGAAACTGGTTGGTGAAATTGGGAAGAAACATAAACCAGTTGTAACTTCCTTCTTCTTTGCTTTCTCTTTTGGGGAGGAAAGGAACTGCCACTCCTCTTGTAGACTGATTTTGTCACCTGTCTTCTTCAGGAAGCTTTTGACACACTGGGTCACTGGGAGAGGCATGTGGACATAGCTGTTTGTGAGGCTGGATGTGACCCCTGCTTGTTGGGTCTTGGGGCAGCTCAGCTACACAGATCAAGAGCAGCAGCAGCAGCAAGGAGGCAGCTTTAGGAGACAGTGAGCAATTCAAAAGGATGTAATGAGTTGCTTAGTGCTGTTTTAGAGCCCAGCATTTCTTCAGCTGCTCCTGTCCTGGTTAAAAGCTTAAATTTCTCCATGAATATGTTAGAAGACACTTTGCAAAGTGTTTGCAGCCCTAGGAGGTCTTGGTACCTACTGGTCTCTGAAACCAGTACATCAGCAGAGCCCAGTCTGCTTGACAAACACACCCAGTCTTATTTCAGTTTATATCAACTGAAGACCAAATACTGTGCTTTGCAGGTAGGAAGGCCAGGTAGGTTACTAGCTCAAGTTAGAACTATGCAGGCAGAACTGTAAGTGTTGCATCATAAACCAATTTCCTAAGTCACTGATGGCAGCAAAACTTGAACAGCTTCTGCACGTTGCCAAGCAAATCTAGAAGAGTAACATGGCAAGGCACTGGAGCAGGAGAAAAATCAATTTCCATTTAACTCTGGTAGGAGTTAACTGGAGTGTGAAAATTTGGTGGTCAATTCCTGCTGTAGAAGGAAACTGTTCTGATTGTCCCGAGGGGCAGAACTGTGGGAACAGCTGATTTTTTCTTTCTTTTTCTTTTTGGATTCACAGACTGAGTTAAAACCACTACCATTAATTAATTTTGGCTTGACCCAAAGCAAAAGAAAACCACCAGTGAAACCAAACAGATTTCATGCCAATTGCAGCAGTGTGTTTTCTTGTAATTTGAAAAGCTATGTTTAGGTAAGACATAGGTCTCAAAACTTCTTTCTTCAAGAGAAAATTCAAAACGCCCCATTTATAAAAACCAACCCCCACCAACCAGCCAAACCCCCAGGTGGAAACAAGACCTGGCACCTGTAATAGCTGAGAGCATCTGAAGTTGTAATGTGTGACTATTACCCTATCTGACCAAAACATTTCATGCCGCCCTGCTCAAGGAAGTCTGGTAGCAGAGCTGCAAGCTGTACAGGGACATATTCCTGTGTGCCACAGCAGCCACCCCACAAGGGTAAAAGGGAAATGTTCCTGCAAGCAGAAGCTCCAGCAGAAAGGAGACAGAGGCCTATAAAATACGGATGACCACTGGCAGTGTGGTGCTTGCCTCCTGACGTAGGTAGCCCATACAGTGGTATCAAAGAGCAAGCCTGTCCCAGGGCTGTAAGGTTTTGCAGACATATTGAAAGGAAGCTGCTGTGACTGGAGGGGCTCTCCTGGGCACAGAGGGCTGTGACTTGCGCTGTGCTGCATGTACAGTGTGTGCTGTGCTGCATGAACCCCTGACAGAGCGGCTCTCTAACAGAGCAGCCTGCGGGCAGCGCTAGGTTGGTATTGGGGGTGCCACCACCTGTGTGGCCATGCCTTTATTAAGAAGTGCAGCAAGAACTTCTGAAGCAAATGTTCTTCCTGTTTGACAGTAGAAATGATGAACAGAGTTGTTTCCTTGCTGGAAAACCCTACCATAGCTCAAATGACCAAAATGGAAGCACCTCTTACAGATGAGATCCGCACAGTATGCTGTGCTTGGGTCAGAGGACTCTCTGATGCTGTACCACTCATGGTTCCCGGCATCTCAAAGTTATCTCTGCTATTCTTTCTTTCTTTTCAGGCTTAGCTCTAATAAAGAACATCTTAAATGACTCTTTACAGAGTCTAAATGCCCCACCATTTAAAAAGGATGTTCAGGTTCTTGAATGCGTCCAGAGGAGGGCAGCAAAGATGGTGGCAGAGCTGGAAGGAACGCTCTACAAGGAACAGTTAAGGACTTTGAGCTTGTCTCGTTTGGAGAAAAGGATGCTGAGGGGCAACCTGGTTGCTCTCTGCAGCCCTCTGAGAAGGGGAAGTGCAGAGGGAGGTGCTGAGCTCTTCTCCTGGTTATCCAGTGATAGAACTTGTGGGAATGGTTCAAAGCTGCATGAGGGAGGGGTTAGACTGGACTTTAGGAAGCATTTCTTTACCAAGAGAATAGTAAATCACTGGAACAGGTTTCCTAGAGAGGTGGTCAATGCCCCAAGCCTGTCAGTGTTCAAGAAGCATTTGGACAATGTCCTTAACAACATGCTTTAACTTTTGGACAGCCCTGATTGTAGGCTGAACATGAGCCTGCAGTGTGCCCAGGCAGCCAAGAAGGCCAATGGCATCCTGGCTTGCATCAGGAAGAGTGTGGCCAGCAGGAGCAGGGAGGTCATTCTCCCCCTGTACACTGCACTGGTTAGGCCACACCTTGAGTCCTGTGTCCAGTTCTGGGCCCCTCAGTTTAGGAAGGATGTTGACTTGCTGGAACGTGTCCAGAGAAGGGCAACAAAGCTGGTGAGAGGTTTGGAACACAAGCCCTATGAGGAAAGGCTGAGGGAGCTGGGGTTGCTTAGCCTGGAGAAGAGGAGACTGAGGGGTGACCTTATTGCTCTCTACAACTACCTGAAGGGAGGTTGTAGCCAGGCAGAGGTTGGCCTCTTCTCCCAGGCAGCCAGCACCAGAACAAGAGGACACAGTCTCAGGCTGCACCAGGGCAGGTTTAGGCTGGATGTTAGGAAGAAGTTCTACACGGAGAGAGTGATTGGCCATTGGAATCGGCTACCCGTGGAGGTGGTGGAGTCACCTTCACTGGAGGTGTTCAGGAGAAGACTTGATGGGGTGCTTGGCTGTATGGTCTAGTTGTTGGGTGGGTTGGATTGTTTGATGGGTTGGACGCGATGATCTTGAAGGTCTCTTCCAACCTGGTGTATTGTATTGTATTGTATTGAACTGTCAAGCAGTTGGGCTAGATGATCCTTGTAGGGCCTTTCCAAATGAACTATTCTATTCTATTCTATTCTATTCTATTCTATTCTATTCTATTCTATTCTATTCTATTCTATTCTATTCTATTCTATTCTATTCTATTCTCAAGCAGATAAGGAGCTCAGGAATTTCTGGACACCCAGGGAATGAATGACTCATGTGCACTAGTTGTGTACGTAGAGACAGCCTTGATACCCAGTTACACCACAGCTACAGCTGTAGGACAAACTTGAGTTTCAAACTAATGTTTAAATGCTCTGTCTCTTGCCTCAAAGCCTGAATTCCACTGGTTCTAGCTCACATGCTGACAGCAGTGGCCTAATGAGAAGTCTGCTTGGTGATTTTGCTGCCAGATCTCATGAAGAAGCAACTAATTGGGCTGTCCATTTGTCCTGTATTTAACATTTGCAAGAAAATTCTCCTGGGGGTCCTCTCTTCCCTTACATTAGCCAGCAGGACTTCTTCTGTCTTCCTCAGAAACCTGTGAATGTTAGGAGAAAGATCATGGTCAAGGTAAATCATCCATCTGGTCAAATGTGGCAGTTTGAGTATTCCTTGTCTATACAGCAGGTGATTTATCACAGGATCACAGGGTGTGATTCTGCTCACAATATGGTCTGCTATGAGATTAGACCAGGTTCCCCAGGGCTTTATCCAGTTGGATCTTCATGAGATAAATTGTGGCATAATAGTGTTGAGCTCCTAAAATGGGAAAGACTGGCATTTTGCAGTAGGGAACAATTCTGACTTGGTTGTAGTAGTCAGGCTGAGGAAGCTGGGGTTGTTCAGCCTGGAGAAGAGGAGACTTAGAGGGGACCTTATCACTCTCCACAACTACCTAAAAGGAAGCTGTAGTCAGGTAGGGGTTGGGCTCTTCTCCCAGGCAAACAGTGACAGGACAAGAGGGCATGGCCTGAAGCTGTGCCAGGGGAGGTTTAGGTTGGATATTAGGAAGCAATTCCTCACAGCAAGGCTGATGATGCACTGGGACGGACTGCCCGGGCGGTGGTGGAGTTACCATCACTGGAGGTCTTTAAGAAAAGCTTGGATGTGGCACTTGGTGCTGTGGTTTAGCTGATGTTGTGGTGTGAGGCATAGGCTGGACTGGATGATCTCAGAGGTCTTTTGCAGCCTCCATACTTCTCTGATTCTGTAATATCCATTCATAACCAGTTCCCATGCAGGTGTTACTACATATGACAGGAGAAAATGCCGTGCTCCTTGAGCAGGGGATTGGTTTCTTTCTATTGTATTGGAAAGCATTACCAGATGAGAGCTCTCCCCTATTCCCATGGGACTGGATTTCTCAGCTCTGCTTTATGTCAGGATGAATAACCACACACAAATTCCTAAGCACTGCAAAAGGGACAGGCAGGCTCAGGCTCACTTGGACTGTTTGGCAGTGTAGAATACTTGGCTTTTCTCTTTGAATAGGTCTGGATGCAGTAAAGCATGCCCTTCTGGGTGGAACCATCTCCTCAGAAGCCCTGAGCACAGGGCTAGTGCTTCTGATTCTGAGGTGCCAGTATTGGGTATGCATCAGAAAGAACAGCAAGGTTACCTTCACATCCCAGCACACCAGCCTGGCTTCTGCTGCAGGGTTGTCTTCCTCACGTCCCATGGCTCCCCCTGCTTTGAGTTCTCTGGATGCCGTAATTCAGGGGAGTTTTCAGCCTTCAGTAAATTACCTGGAAGCACACCCGGTCTATAATTTTAGGACTACAAAAGTGTCACTGACAAAATTTTCAATGTGTGCTCTCAGAATAAAGCTGAAGTTTGGGTCTGCAGAGCCTCTGCCTTCTTTCAGCCTGTGGAGGCAACACACACCACACTTTCTGCTTGTTTAATATAGGTGCAGCTTGTAGCTATCACCACTGCTAGGTGATGTGAAGTGTTGCTTAATCCTATGCAGTGATCGCATCAAGGGCTTTCGAGGGGCGGCTCTGAGGTGAGCTGATATCCTCATTAGTTCAGGCAGCAGCTTTCAGCAGGAGCAGCTCAGCAATCTTTGGAAGCACTGACTTCCTGCTTGGAGGGAAGCATGTAAAACATTGTGTTATTTTTCAATGCAAAAGCTGGATACCCTTCACCTTATGAAGCTATAAGTGTGCCATGATGTAAGCCAGCCTCAGAAATGCTGATTAAATGCAAATAAAGGAGAGAAGATACATTCTGTGCAACCTCTACTTTTATATAGAGCTAATAACAGTTCCTGTGGGGAATTTCAATGCAAGAATAGCTATGGTTTATCTACCAGCTGTAACTTTGAACTGTGATTGTAACTCTCCTCTTACTAATGTGTATATTGCTCATAAGCTGGAAGCATCTATGCTAAAGACCATTAAATTCCTGTGCTGACATGCACACACAAATGCTCACATTCCAACTGCTGCATAATTGAAATACTCATTATGCATACACAGCCAGAGTCAGGCATGATGGCAAATAAAATGTATTGATGAATAGCCATTGCCTTGCTGTTCAATTTATTCCTTGACTTTGGAAAAACCCTATGGAGGTAGAACAACAACAACAACAACAACAATAATAATAATAATAAAAAATATATATCTGCTTTTTGTCCAGGTGAGTGTTTTGGCTCTATTCAGGCTGGAACAATCCTCACTATCAGTACAGACTAGGGGATGAGGTGACAGAAAGCTGCCCTGTGGAAAAGGATTTGGGGATGCTGATGGATGAGAAGCTGGACATGAGCAGGCAGGGTGAGCTTGCAGCACAGAAGGCAAATCATGTCTGGGCTGCATCGAAAAATGTGTTGCCAACAGATCCAGAGAGGGTCCAGAGGAGGACCATGAAAATGATCAGGGGGTTGGAGCACCTCTGCTATGAGGACAGGCTGAGGGAGCTGGGGTTGTTCAGCCTGGAGAAGAGAAGGCTCTGGGGAGACCTAATAGCAGCCTGCCAGTACCTGAAGGGAGCCTGCCAGAAGGCTGGAGAGAGACTGTTTCCAAGGGCCTGTGGTGACAGGATAAGCGGCGATGGCTTCAAACTAGAGAAGGGCAGATTTAGACTGGATGTTAGGAACAGGTTCTTTACCATGAAGGGTAGTGGAACTCTGGAACAGGTTGCCTGGGGAGGTGTTTAGGGCCCCATC
Organism: Picus viridis; assembly: GCA_033816785.1. Classification (NCBI taxonomy): domain Eukaryota; kingdom Metazoa; phylum Chordata; class Aves; order Piciformes; family Picidae; genus Picus; species Picus viridis. Next base: position 1,370,997 of record CM066566.1, on the reverse strand, counting down.
CCTGGAGATATTCAAAGTGAGGCTCAACAGGGCTCTGGGCAGCCTGACCTAGTTGAGGAGCCTCACTGCTGCAGAGGGGGTTGGACTAGATGGCTTTTGGAGGTCCCTTCCAGACCCTTCCATTTTTCTATGTTTCTATCTCCATGTTAGTTTAGGATCCCACTTGACCTGAGACTCTGGGACATGCTGGGAATTGAAGGGTTTAATAGCAGAGAAAGAACAAAAATGTGAAATAAACAACCAAAAAATCCCTCCCTAGTCCTGTGAATATAAAAGGATGCAAGGAGGTTTTTTTCTGATTCCCTCAGGCAACAAACTTTATAGCATGTGTGAAAACAAGTTCTTTCTAAATAGTCATTGCTGCCATTTTTCTTTGTTGACAGCCAAAACAAGCAAGGGAAGCTTATATATTTATATGCTGGCCATAGCCCAGGAGTTATTGGGAAAGCACACTGAGAAATCTGTGCATAGAAATGACTTTCAGAGGAAGAGTTACTGCAAGGATGATCCTTCAGTAGTGATAAACAGATTATCTTATTTCATATATTATAGAAGCAAGACACTGAATAACAACAATCAGATTCAGCAGGGCAGGAGACTGAAATATTTCTTCTCCTGTAATGAACAAAGTCTAGGCGGCAAGGAGAGGCTCCTCTTCTTCTTGACCCCTTTGTTAGAAATCAGTAGCTAATGGACAAGTTATAGGACAGTTGTTTGGGTTTTTTTGAAAGCTAGGTTTGTCCTCAGCAGTTGTATAGCAGCATGGAAAAAGCAGGCAGCTGATAGAGCCATCACAGAATCACAGTGTTAGGGGCTGGAAGGGACCTTGAAAGACCATCCAGTCCAACCCCCTGCCAGAGCAGGAGCACCTAGAGCAGATCACACAGGAATGCATCCAGGCAGGTCTTGAATATCTCCAGAGAAGGAGAATCCACAACCCCCTTGGGCAGCCTGTTCCAGTGCTCCATTGCTCTGACAGTGGAAAAATTCTTCCTCCTGTTTCCATGGAACTTCCTCTGCCTCAGCTTCCAGCACTGCCCCTTGTGCTGGCATTGGGCACCACCCAGCAGAGCCTGGCTCCAGCCTCTGGGCACTCCCCCTGCACAGCTTTATAACATTTACAAAATGTTTATGCATATGTAAAGGGTGAGTGCCAAGAGGGACCTCCAGAGATCATCCAGCCCCATCCCCCTGCCAAAGCAGGTTCAGCTAGGGCCGGCCACACAGGAATGCATCCAGGCAGGTTTTGAAACTCTCTAAGGAAGGAGACTCCATAACATTTCTGGGTGGCCTGTTCCAGTGCTCTGTCATCCTCACAGTAAAGATGTTTCTCCTCATGATGAGAGGTGGAACTTCATGTGTTTCAGCTTATACCCATTGTTCCTTGTCCTGTTACTGGGAACCTCTGAAAAGAGCCTGGCACCTTCATCTTGACACCCACCCCTCAAATATTTATAGACATTAATATCCCCCCTCAGCCTTCTCTTCTCAAGACTAAACAGCCCCAGTTATCTCTTCATGGGAGATATGCAAGCTCTTAATCAGTAGATCCCTGTCTCTCTTGAACTGGGCAGCCAGTTCCAGGTTTGGTCTCACCAGGGCCGAGTGGAGTGGAAGGAGAACCTCCCTGTATGCATAGCAGAAACTAAGTGCACATTTGGTGCTGGCATCAAGTAAGCACAGTTGCAGTGACTCTATTCACACTCCCAAGTGACAGGTATCAGAGACCTCCTCTTAGGCAAGCAGCTTTCTCTGAGTTTGAAGGATTTTGGTTTTTAATCCCCAAGCCACACATTTTTCCATATAAATCTGTAAGACACAGGCAATAGTCACAGGCTCCATTGCATGGTTTAGTGCCTTCTCTGAATATTTGATTGCAGCAGCTATTGGTATGCTTAGATTCATCCTTTGTTAGAACCATCAGGAGCATTCACGGGTGCAAGCAGTGGTAAGATTTACAGTCTGGTGAGCACATCTTCATCTGAAATACTCTTGTGGTATAGTACAAAGACATTTTAAACCTTTACCTATTCATGTCTGCAGTGGTGCTGTTATTAACACTAATGGTCCTATTACTCAATTAAGAAAATACATGCTTTCTCAAGACACACTTATGTTCAAGGGCTTCCTTTTATTCCTGTCCTGCTGAAGCTCTGTGCATGGGTATGGATACCTCCATAATCAGTATTAGGAAAAGAATGAGTATTGTAAAGAAGAGATATTGATGACCTTAGCATAGCTGAAGGGTTAATGAGGTTGCCCAACATATCTGTGTTCAGGTCAGCCAAAGGGACTCAAGAATCTGCATTTCTTGAGGTAGGGGTTTCCCAGCATAACAAGGGCAGGGGGTATGGATTGTCTCTATATCCATGTCCTGCCGGTGGTGGTCCCCATTCCCATGTCCTCATGTTGCTGGTGGTCCCCATGTATTTATGCTGCTGGTGGTCCCCATATCCATGTCCCCATGTTCTAATGCTCGTGGCAGTCCCCAGTATGAATGGTGCCTCCTCTCCTGTGCTGGACGGATTGAGCGAGTTTAGGGTGTTTGGGGATGTGGTGGGGCATGAGCCTCACCTAGGGGGGGTCCTGAGCACGTCTGAGAGGGCTTTGGAGTTATTTGTGGGCTTAGGACAAATTTGGGAGGAGTTTGGGCATATCTGGCCCCCTCTCCAACCACACACTCTCCATTCCAGGCTCTACCTGGATCCCACCAGGTGCTACTATCTCCCAGTAAAAAAACATTTGCACCTTCTCTGCTTCTACTGGTGTCACTGGGAGGGAATGGGAAGGACTGGGAGCAGCTGTCCTGCCCCCTCTCTCTCCCCTCTAAAAATATGTGGGAAGGGGATAAAAGGGAGGGTAAAGGCATAAAAAGGAGGACAAAAGGGGGGGGTGAGGGTCAAAAGGAGGCGTGTGTGGCATAGCTTTCCTAAGAGGCACACTTGATTGTTGTGCAGGTGTGGTACAAATCCTGTGATTCACATGTCATCCAATGGAGTTTGTGCATCAAAGATGTGAGCTCCCCTCTTTGCTTTGTGCACACGAGGGATCACATCTCTTTGTGCTTTCCCTGTGCTCAGCTTGATCCTCAGGAGACCCACAGCAGAATTTCTCTGCTTCAGCTTGGGTTGAGTCGAACACCTATACAACAACAGTCTTCCCTTGTGCACTCACCTTCAACCTCTGCTGTGCAGCTGTGTGGTTTTGGTGGTGAGGCTTGCTAAGGGGGACAAGGGTTTTGTTGGCAATCATACTAGCACCACCCATGGGGCCAGCTGACAGGCTGTGGGGAGCAGTGCCTGGCAGCAGGAGGAGCTCTGAGGACAGCTGCTATCAATGTGCTCTGCACTGGTACACCAGACACTTCTTTTCCTGGAGTTTTGGTTCATGGGCTGTGCTCCTTTTCTTCCACCCAAGACAGGGGCACCTTCTTGGCAAGACCTGGGCCTTCAATACACGGCTCAGGATTTTGCCTGCATTAACGTTTCTGCTAGGGATTAGCACTCTTGCAAAGACTTGGGCCTCCAACTGTGTTGGTTGTTACCTGGGACTTATGGACTTGAGCTTGGTTGCTTGCAATCAGTGCATCCCAGTCTGTTACTTTAATAAACTACAGCCAAAAGGAGGCAGCAGTGATTGTAAGGCATGCTCAGCGCGGGCCCTGTGTCGCCCCCTGGGCAGCATGCAGCCCAGCTGTGTATTGTCTGCCACTGAACTACTTCTGTGCTGAACGTGCCCTGGCTGCTTCTTATCTAGAAATCCAGCTCCCAGGCTGCTGCTGGCAGCAAGCTTCTGTTGAGTTCTGTGAGCTGGGGGGGTTAGAAGGCTGAGCCTAGTGAAAAACAACAGAACTACTCCCTGCCGAGGGTTCCAGGGGACTCTTAACATTAAGGGGTTTATTGCTGGCAGCACAAAAGGAGTGCTTTAAGGAGCTTCAGGATCACATTAGACTGCAATAACAATTCAAAGTTCTCACAAAGCATTCTTAGGAAGATCTGCTCCCTGGACAGACCCATGGCTAGAAAACTCCAAAACGGGCCTCAGGTAGAAAAATCTTTTAACCTAAAGTTCCTCACTAATTGTTCTTGGTTTCCAACAGCTCGACACTGATAGTGCTGAGCTAGAAATTACTCAGGGATGATTTATTCAGTGGAGTTTTTAGGTGCTGGTTGTTAACAATCTTCTCAAGAGTGAGTTCCTTCCTTTTTAAAGGGGTAGTAATTCCAGAGTGATACTTGCTCTGTAATTAGTTGGTAAAGAGCTCAACGGGCCTGCTGGATGTGGCTGGTGGATGAGGGTTTAAACAGATGTGTATGGCATGTGGTTGGTTCATTCTGTCATTGGATGCATTTAATAGGATAGTTGTGTTCAGGTATATAAAAAAAAAGAATTTTATTTAGACTATAGCAGAATCCTCTGAATCTTAGCTACGAGGAAAACAACCTTCCCAGTAGGGCTGTGTCCTGTGTGGTTCAGTTTGACTCTGCTAGAAATAAACAGCCCCATGGTTCAATATTTTCTGTTACCTTCACTGCAGATGGGTTGAGACTTCACCACAGTCTTAAGATTAGTGTTTTGAAACATGCAGCTCTAGTCTGGTTAGAGGGAAGAGGCCAATGAAAGATGAACCCCCCCATGAGAGGGTGTCAGGGCTCTACCCTTCCTGCCCTTTGCTCAGGAGGAAGAAGTCAAGAGTGGAGTTTGTTGGCAGAGGGATCTGACCTTGCACACAGGCCTTGTGGGCAGTGAGATGTGGGGGAACTGCAGGAGAAGCTTCACTTCAGGAAGCTTTTGAAAGTTTCACTTTCAGTCTCCTGAGCTGACCTGTGCTGCTGCAGCGAGTGGTGCCCAGGCAGAAATGCTTCCCCTGAGGATGTGCTGCTTGCAGATCCTATTTTTGGAACAGTCAAACACCAGGGAGGAAGCAGCTCCCCCAGCTGCTCCCTGAGCTGTTCTCTTGCATCCTCTAGTGCACCAGGAAACTAGCTGAGGGAGGCTGCAGGCACCTCCAAGGTGAAAGAAATGCACATATTTTTAGCTTTGTAGAAACTGAAGTAGGAAAGATAATGCACCATTTCAATTCTTTTTAAGAGGCTAGGATAAGCCTCCAATCTTAAAGGCATTGTTGGTTTAGCTTAGGCCTTCACAGTCCCACAGAATGGTAGGAGTTGGTAGGCACCTCTGGGGATCATCTAGTAGAACACTCCTGCTAAAGCAGGTTCACCTAGAGCAAGCTGCACAGAAACATGTCCAGGTGGGTTTTGAAGGTCTCTGAGAAGAAGACTCCACAACCTCTCTGTGCAGCCTACTCCAGTGCTCTGCCATCCTCACAAGAAGGAAAATTTTCCTGATGTTGAGGTGGAACTTCTGGTGCTCTAGTTTGTACTTGTTGCCCCTCGTCCCGTCACTGTGCACCACTGACTAGAGTCTGGCTCCATCCTCTTGACATCCACCCTTTCCAGTCTTCTCTAGACTAAACAGCCCCAGGTCTTTCATCCTTTCCTTGCAAGAGAGATGTTTTAGTCACTAATCATTTTTGTAGCCCTCTGTTGGACTTTCTCCAGTAGTTCCTTGTGTTTCTTGAGCTGGGGAGTCCAGAACTGTATTCAGTAGTCCAGATGTGGCCTCATTAGGGTGGAGCAGAACCTCCTAGAGAACCTGCTGGTCACACTCTTCTTAATGTGCTACAAGAGTGCACTGCTGCCTCATGGTTGACTTGTCTACCAGGACTCCCAGCTACTTCCCTGCAGAGCTCATTCTCTGTAGAGCTCTGCAGATGCCAGGTTGATGATCTGGAGTAGAGGCGCTTGGTTCCCCTTTGACTCTACATAGCCATCCTGCCTCCATGTCTCCCACAGCCCTCCCCAGTGCCTCGCACACACTGCTTACCCACCCGCAGGCAAATCAGGCAGTAATGCCTGACTGGTAGGCTTGGTAGTTCATTCACAATAAGAGACATCCCCTCACCAAAGCCCAGGACAACATACAAACTCTTAAATTGTATTTCAAGAGTCTTGGATCATGCATGGTTTTCCTGAACTTCCTCCCATGGAACAGACCCAGAATGATCAGTAGCACAAACCCATAGCACAAACCCCATGAACTGAGCCAGTGAACTTCTGCCCAGGGTCTGTGATGATCCACTCTTTCAAGTAGCTGCTGGGAGACAAGTGAGAAAGAGGGTTCAAGTGAAAAGGTTGGAGCTGCAGAGCTGTGGCTGCTTCCCCATCAGTCCTGAGATGGCATCATGTAGCAGTCATTTCTCCTGCTCCTAATTGCTATTAATGCATCATGCCAGCCACAGTGCACCTAACATCATGAATGCCAGTAGCTGGCCCCTGCTTCATTGTACCTTACAGTCTGCTGACTTTGGCACAGCTCAGTGAGTGCTGGACCTTGCACTTGGCCTTGCTGAACCTCATGAGGTTCACACGGGCCCACTTCTTGAGCTTGTACAGGTCCCTCTGGAGAGCATCCTCTCCCTCAGTCAACCACACAACTCAGCTTGGTGTTGTCTGCAGAGCTGCTGGGGTGCACTTGATCCCAGTGTCACTGGTCCCACTTTGCATCACTGCCTTCTGTGTGAAACCATCTAACCAATTCCTTATCCACTCAACAGTCCACCCATCAAATTTGTGTCTCTCCAATTCAGAGAGTAGGATATTGTGGGGTACCATATCAAAGGCCGTACAAAAGTCCAGTTCAACCACATCCACAGCTCTTCCCTTGTCCACTGATGTAGTCATTCCATCAGTCTAAATATATATAGTGATGGCAAATAGGGTTCTCAAGATTCCCAGCTCAGTGCTACTGAGTATATTAGAAATGGGAACTTTCCGTCATTATCTAAATACCTTAAAAACTCATTAACTAATTGAGTTACCACTATATGCCTCAGAGATTAATTCAATTCTTTGCCCTGAGATAAGTTTTCCTCCTCTTGTTTATGTGACTGAAACGTTCAGCTCAACATGACATCAGCTCTCCTTCCCCAGTGACTGCACTAAGATTTATGGCAGTATTTCCAGCAGCATGTTTCTCCTGCTGTGAAAGAAGAGACAGAGAAGATGAGCACATCGAAGGCATGCCCTTGTCTAGCACGAGGCAATGACCTCTACATAAAGCAGCACATCATTTTTGCCTCCCATTGGCCACTGATGTGGTAGTAATGTGGCAGCAGCTGTGACAGGAGCAGTGAAGGTTCCTGACCCACAACCTTCAGTCAGTGCTGGTGAATGCAGCAGAGAAGTTGTGGGACGATGGACATGCTGTATCTTCAGGCAAAAAGTGACGCTCCATAAAAGCTTACTTACAGGGTTTCATTTGGCTGTGTAAACAAGAGACTTCCATGCTCATGGAAGCATACTGCCAGCTCTCCTTCCTCTCACTTGGGTAAAAGACCTTCACTTCTTTTGACAATTGTAGTGTGTCTTCCTCATGCTTTTCCTTGTGCTGCCCCACGACGTTTTACTGATGCTCTTTTCCAGCTTGCCACTGGACTGGACAGCTACCAGCGACCTCATGCATAGATCTTCCCAGCTGTACATGAAATTGAAAACCTGTATTGCAGACAGGACATAAGATCAGGACAGCAGTGAACCAGTTTGACCCAATGCATGACTCTAGGTGAGAAGGAAGTGTTCACATTTAATGTTACAGGAATCAGAAAATAAGGATGGAGAGAGTTCAGTGCAAAGTCAGCTCTAGTGGTGGTGGAGCTCCTAATTAAGGGAAGTCAAAGAACACAATGTGGCAGCCAGGAAAAGGCTCCAACCTTATGGCTTGAAGGTCATCAGGTAAAGGGTATGGCAAATGAGAGGAGGGAAAGATGTAATTGAAGAGAGAGATCAGAGGGGAAATTCAGAGACAGACTTCACAATCTGATGAAGTATGGTTGGTATAATTGCTCAAGCTGTTGGGGAGCTGATTATCAGTGGGGCTAAAACGTGATCACAGTTTGTTTCTCCTTGTGTTTAAGCAAGCACAAGACCTTCTCAGGACAAAGCGGAGGCATTTGTAGATGTGAGGGAAGTATGTAATCTTTCTAATCTGAACTACTGCCTCCCTCAGGTCTTTGGTCTAGCTCCTGGACTTGATTTGCTAAGCTTCTAAGCTCTAAACAGGATCACACTCCACATGATACAACTTCATAATCAAGGAATATCTTAGAGCTACTCTCTCAATCAGCACCCCAATCAGGGCAGAACTGTGGAATTCCCCACTGATTACTGGGGATCAAAGGGATCCAAACATATTTATTGTGTACTTGTTTTAATTGTTTTACTTATTTGCAGTGTTCTTTAGAGCAAAGTCATCAGTTATTTCCACACATACATCCTTTTTCATCTACCCATATTTAAATGCTTTGTCACTGAGCATCTTTCAGTTTACTCTGTTTTGGAAATGCAGAAAAAGGAACGCATCACATTTCAATATTAGGCATGTTATGACAATTACTCTTTCTTCCATGTTCCCTATGACAGCTCTTCAGGCAAGCATCAGTCAATAGATGTTTTTCAACTTCAAAGGTAGTGTTTGGCCTGTGACATCTCAGAGCTGCTCATCAGTCAAGATATATTTGAGAGACAAGGTAGCATTTAGATTCTGTGACTGCTCTGTTAAGCATATTTGTTCAACGAAGAGTACAAGTGAACAGTGTTGTGCTTCAAGCTTCCAAAAAGGCAGTACTATAAATTACTAGTAACCTTTGGCAGAGCTTAATTTATGCATTCCCATTCATGCAACAATCATGTCTGACTGGGTCTGTTTACGAGTGAGCTCAGACTAATTTCTTCTTTAACTCCACTGATGCATGCACTGATACTCTCTGTTTTCACTGCTGAATGCAGAAGGTGAATCAGCCTCATATTATTCTCAATCTTCCCTCCCACCCTTGTGTTAAGGATGTCGTAGAGGGACATACAGGTAGGAACGAGGACTGAAGTGAAGCATCTCATTCCCAGCTTCAGGGAAGTATAAACTGAGCTATTTCTTGAAAAGCTGATTTATACCACTTCTTCCTCATGAAGAGGTGGCAAAGGATCAAAATGATAGTGAAGGATAGTTGATTCTGAGGGAAAGAACTTGCTCCCATATTGTCTTTTCTGTGGAAAATTGGTGGTTAGAACTTTTTTTGCAAAGGAAAGATGAATGGAAGTTTGAGAGCCCTGCCAAGCCAAGCTGCTGGAGATGTTGGTCTCTAACTCCACAGCACTGCCAGGCCAGGAGACGTGCAGGCAGTGTTAAAATCAAGACGTTTATCTAAGAACCTTTCAGGGTGAGTCACACATGACTTTTCCTCTATAACTCTTCCAATTTCCATAATTTCAATCAATTTTGATCATCTGTTTAATAGAATAAGATGCATTCTTTTATCCTAAATCTTCTCTGAATAAAATGTAGAGGTCTGGTTAGTAGGTTAAGGGAGTACTGTTCCTAGCAAGAGGTGAAAGTTGTCAGCAGGAGCAGGACTGCTCTGGGTGTGTTGAGCTTACCATTCTTTGGGTTTGCTGGATGCCTTTCAACAGCACTGCAAGGACCAGCCTGTAGGTTGCTTTTTCCTCTTGTAGATTTCATTTGTCATTTCTAGAGAAGGGTATGTTTAGACTGGACATTAGGAAGAAGCGAAGGGTGGTGGAACACTGGAATAGGTTGCCCAGGGAGTTGGTGGAGGCCCCATTCCTGGAGACATTCAAGTTCAGGTTTGATGTGGCTCTGAGCAACCTGATCTTTTTTGGCTGTTGTGGTCTTAGGTTGACTGTTGGACTTGATGATCTTGCAAGTATTTTCCTGCTGGAACAATTCTATGGTTCTGTGATCTAGTTGGGGATGTCCCTGCTTAGTGCAGGGGGTTTAAGCTGGATGACCTTTAAAGGTCCCTTCCAATTCAAAGCATTCTGTGATTCTGTGCTTCTCACCTGTAAGACTTAGCTGGAGAGTAGGGAGAAGAGATGACGCTCTGGGATCACTCTGAACGTGTGCCACTGTGTCACAGAGTTGAAGGAGGAAAGCCTACAGAAAATGTCTAAGTGTTGCAGGATTTTGTCCTCTGCTAGTAACATGATAGTAACATCTACAACTACCTGAAGGGAGGTTGTAGCCAGGCAGAGGTTGGTCTCTTCTCCCAGGCAGCCAGCACCAGAACAAGAGGACACAGTCTCAAGCTGCGCCAGGGCATGTTTAGACTGGACGTTAGGAGGAAGTTCTATACAGAGAGAGTGATTCCCCATTGGAATGGGCTGCCTGGGGAGGTGGTGGAGTCACCATCATTGGAGGTGTTCAGGAGGAGACTTGATGGGGTGCTTGGTGCCATGGTTTAGTTGTTTGATGGGTTGGACGCGATGATCTTGAAGGTGTCTTCCAACCTGGTTTATTGTATTATTGTATGATTGCCCAAACCATGCTGGGTATAGCTGTGCAGGTCACTGAGAGAGTGATAATTTATGGCTAACACATATCATACACCCATGAAAAAAAGGCTTAAAATAGAAATTCCATCTACAATGTCACATTTTCAGTGTCCAGATGTTACAAGGAGTTGACCAGTTCCCTGCAGGAGGCCTGGAAGATAATTTTCCTGGTCCCAAGCAATTAAACCTGCTGTTGTCACTGATGCAGGACTTCTTCCTACACCCATTATCTCCAGGATGGTGTAAGGGCTGGTTGGGCTGGATGTTTGAGGCTAGCAGGTGTTTCATATGGAGGCCATCAAAATCCTGAAGGAGCGCTTTTGTGTGTGTGCAAGTACCTGACGCTCCGTGCTGCTCGTTGACTCTTGCCCAGTGAGTTGCATCCTGAGCTGGTTTAGGATTTCTCATTCCGTAGTCTTGGCTGCTCTGGACACTGCAACAGAACTGAGAAGAACGCAGCAACCTACCTTGCACTTTGTGTTAGCATCTTGCCAGCAGGTAGGTATGCCTCAGGAAGTTGAATGGTGGGTGTAACACACTGTCCAAAACTCCTGGTATTTGTTACAGAGAATTATTTTAACTGATGCTTCCTGGTAAAGGACATCTTAGACTGCTCCCCATGCTAATCACAGAATCATAGAATCAATAAGGTTGGAAGAGACCTCAGAGATCATCAAGTCCAACCTGTCACCCAACACCTCAGGACTAACTAAACCATGGCTTCAAGTGCCACGTCCAATCCCCTCTTGAACACCTCCAGGGATGGTGACTCCACCACCTCCCTGGGCAGCACATTCCAATGGCTAACCGCTCTCTCTGGGAAGAACTTTGTCCTCACCTGCAGCCTAAACTAGCCAGTGTTACAGATTCAAATGAGCTTGCTGCTCTTACTTTTCCATGTTCCCCTTTCAAAAATAATATTGGTTGTAGGCCACACCTAACCACACAGAGACACATACATGTATGATCTCATCATCTAATCTCCTTTAATAACCCATGGTGGGGCACTTCAGCTCATTCTAAAATAGATACTGAAAATGTGTCAGATGTGCCACAACTTACAAGTGACTGATTCTCCCTGTTGAGTAGAAGGAGAGCCTATGGGGAGCATGTCAAATACAGATATTGATACTGTGGCTGTTTAAAGCTGGATTAAGATCCTAGGATCTGTGGTGGCAATGTTTGGCAACACCTTTGGGGCTGAGATTTGCTGGTTAAGTTTCTTTCAATGTTTTTCTTATGTGCTCTGAAACTGCTGTAATTAACTTTTTATGAGGGGATGCATTTTTTTTCCTTCCAAAGGCAAAAGAGTTTAAAAGGCTTTTGGCACAATAATATAGTAATGGCTATAATGGTTTGTAATTAATGTACTAACTATCTGCTGTATTCATTGTAGCATGTGCAACAGAGGCACCACTTACTAAACAGTCTCTATAGATGTATTTCCCTCACCACCTCCTCTGTGCAGTCTCTGCAAAACAACATGAGTCATGGCAGATAACATTCTCCTCAGAATTTCCATGGTGCTGGTGTACATTAAGAAAAGGGGCAACAAGTATGAAATTGATAGAATAATGCCAATATAAAACTGCATGTTAGAATAAGACTCTTTCTGTTTCTTCTAAACTGATTAAAGAAGTTCTTCTGCAGTAATACTACTGGGAATAGAATTCAGGATTGGCTCGATGGCTTTCTAACCAGCACCCTTATTTCTTGGATCTCCTGAAAATAATGCTGACCAATATACTTCCCTGCATTTCCTGGAATAATCCATTTATACCCAAACAATTCTTCTTACTGAGAAATGTCAGCAGATAATAATGCCCATTAGTGAGCTAGCCAAAAGAAGAGCGAGAGCTTAACACCGCAACAGAGCAGGCATGGGATTGTGAATAAAATCCAACTTTTGCTTCCAAGCTAATATTCTGTTTATTATCTGGAGCATTGAGCGTTTGGGAATCTCTTGCAGGCATCCAAACTGAAAAGCAAAAGAATGATTCAGACACCAGAGAATGCACAAAACAACAGCAAATGCAGATACACTAATTGCTGTGCTGCTTTTGGGTTAATTGAAAAAACCCCACCAACCCTGTCACTATTTATTCTCTCATGACTGGACATCTAGTTTGCAGGCAAGCTCTATTAGTGGCTGCTTTAAAAATTAATTGACCATATCACAGTATTGGGAAACAGCTGCACTCAAAAGAGCTACATGAAATCTCTCATTGTGTTTCTCTGCAAAACCAGCAAGGATAAATCCCTGAAGGACTTCTAGGCCTTTTCACAAGTTGACTGCATTCAGAACACACATGTAGAGGAACACAACTCCATGTGGTGACATGTTTGTACAGATTCTTGCCATACAAACAGCTACAGCTTTTCATGACTGAAAAGATCCTAGTCAGACAAAGAACTAAAATGCTGGATCATCTGAAGATCTATACAAATATAGTCCCTCCCTTTTGCAACCTGTAGACCTGGTGATGTATGAAACTTTCCCTTGTAGAGGACGTGCTTCTGCCTGGCTCACCTCCTCCTCCATCACCTCCTTTTTAAAGCATTTGCTTCATGGTTTGAAGGAGCTCCTGAGTCCTGTGATCCAAAGGCCAAGTTAGTGAAATCCAACCCTTCTGTGCCTGCCAAGCGTTTTGCAATCCAGAGCAGCATCAGGCTGCAAAGCCTTTAGAGGAAGCAGGAGGAAAGCCAGTAACTTCTGTTTACTGGCAGTGATATGAACGTAAGAACTAACCTAGCATTGCTCTTGGTCTCTAGGTCTAAGCATTGTGCTTTTTTATGGGGGAATATGGATTGTCCAGGAACTCAGAGAGCAAAAGGGAACACGTGCAGACTCATAAACAAACAAAGCTCAAAGGACACAAGGAGTAAGCAGTTAAAGCCATCCATGAAGGTTATTATTCTGCTTCTTCCTGCTGCTCACTCAAATATGCAGCAAGTAGAGGATGCCTGGTGAATTTGGTGCTTATGGCAAAAAATATGGCAATTTCAAAGACACTTATGACAGGAGACCCTCCACCAGTAAAAGTCAAATGTTTGTAGATTCAATGTCTCTAAAAGTTTGGTGTGTTGACTTTTCATGTACAGACTTCCATCTGGCAAACTCCTCAAAGATGTGCTCCAGCTCCCTCTGAGGTGCAAACAGGGTTAGGAAGATGCAAGTTACACCTGGACTCTTGATAGTTCAAGAAAAATACATGGTTTTGTCAAAAAGAAATTAGCCATTTGGATGGTTTCATCTCTGGTAATGTTTCTCTAAGCTAAGCCATAAGAGCAATCTCTTAAGTAACTCAGTGCCATGGAAAGCAGAGCCAAATGCTCTCAGACCTATTTGACATACTACACTAATCCAATTCCAAAGCAATTATTCTCATTAACATAAACAAAATTATTAATCTGAATGCTTTCTGTGTCCTTGTGAAGTAACCCTTCTAGTACATCCCAGTCTTTATCTACAGGAGAGGAAGAAAATATTGTTTTCCTAATTAAAAAGCCTGGTCAGATCAGAGTCAATAGCAAAAGTCCAGCTCATGGCAAGAGAAGCACTACTGGATTAGGTCCCTTTGAGAGACCAAGAGATTCAGCAGAAATTCAGGTCATGTCACCCTCTCATGCCTACCAGTCTGGTTTAGAATTTTTATCAGTCACTGTCATTCTTTTACTGACTAGATAGCACATTTAAAATAAAAATAGAAGTCTGTTTGATAGCCAGTTAAAGGAGGGAAATTGTCTACATTATCAAAGCAAGAGAGTAAGGACTCATTCTGTTTCGGAGTCTCCAGATGCCCTTTTGCTGTCCTTGCTCTGCTTGAGCTCTTCTGCCTTTACTATGGTCATAACATTAGCCACGTTTCAGGAGCGTTGTATCTTCTGACCAGTGAGCCCCAGCATGTGCTGGTGCCTGTTCTATCCCACCCCAGGAGCAGGAATTTCTGTTGCCCTGTGTTAATGTGGTTTCTATTGTTCCATTTTCCCAGCCTGTCAAGGTCCCTCTATGAATGCCAGTGCAACTGTTGGTGTTATCAACAGCTCCTTCCCACTTTATCATCTGCAAACTTACTCAGAATGCAAGGGTGCTTAGGGCTCTCAGGGTGTCCCATTAATTAGCTTGTCAAGGAAGATGTTATGCCCAGTGCCAGTCCCTAGGGTACACCACTAGCCTTCAGCTGGATTTTGTGCTGCTAGTTAGAACACTCTGAGCCTGCTTGTTCAACCAGTTTCCAGTCCACTGCACTATCCATTCATCTAGCCTATGAGAATTCCAGTCTAGTCTATGAGAATTCCAGTCTAGTCTATGAGAATTCCATGAAAGGTGGAGTTGAAAGTCTAACTAAAGATTAAACAATGCCAACTCCTCCTCATCATCCTCCAGGCCAGTCATTTCATCATCATTAGAAGAGTCAAAGCCCAGCTAGAACTTAATCTGTCTTAAAGACAATAAGAAATGTTTCTTTCAGAAAGGAACCTGGAGGTGCTTGTTCACAGCTGTCTGAATATGAGCCAGCAATGTGCTGTAGTGGCCGAAGAGGACAACAGCAGCCTAGCCTGAGTCAGAAATAGTGTGGCCAGCGGGACTAGAGAGGTGATTGAATATTGTGTTCAGTTTTGGGCCCCTCACTCAAGAAAGACACTGAAGAGCTAAAGTGTGTCCAGTGAAGGGTAATGAAGCTGGTGAAGGTTCTAGAGAGTGAGTCCCATGAAGAATGGCTGAGGAAATGGGGATTGCTTAGTCTGGAGAAAAGGGGGTTGAGGGGAGGCCTTTTAACTCTCTACAACTTCCTGAAAAGATGCTGTAGTGATGTGGGGGTTGGTCTTTTCTCCCAGGTAGAAAATGACAGGACAAGAAAAAGCCTCAGATTTCACGGGGCGGGGAGGATTAGGCTGGACATTAGCAAAAAATTCTTCACTGAAATGGTTGTCAAGCATTGGAAGAGGCTGCCCAGGGAAGTGGCAGGAGGTATTTAAAAGATGTTCTGATGCTGTGCTTAGTGACGTCATTTAGCAGTGGACTTGCTAGTGTTAGGTTAATGGTTGGACTCAGTGGTCTTAAAGGTCTTTTCCAGCCTAAACAATTCTGTCTCAGAAGGCTGTCAGATTTGTCTAGCATGATTTCCTCTTCCTAAATCCATGCTGACTACTCCAGATCAAGTTCTTCTTCATTTGTATTTGTTTGGAAGTGGTTTCCAGGAATATGATGTAATTGCTTCTACTCCATCACAGTAACAGGCATGATGAATGTGCAGTATGATTCCAGGTGTATGTATATAAGCACCTATATACGCATAAGGGTGAATCAGCACATACAACTCTGCAAAGTGGCAAATGTATACAAACCAATTGCAGACAGAGTTTGGCAGTAGGGAGTTATAACAACAAATTGCTACCAGGTGCTGTATAGGGTTAGATTCCTGCTGAAATTGACAGGGCTTGCTTTGTTCTGTACTCTGTTGTGTTAGACAAATTCAAGGAGGAGTTTGAAAGTCACCTCCTAATGAGAGGTCCATGGCTGAAAACCACCCTACTTGCATAGTGTGGTTCTGAAGTATTTGCACTAACAGGAGAGTAATAGCTGCAAGGTCTGGCTTTCTTCCTGTCCTTAGCACAAGAAAGAATTCCTTCATCAGAGTGCTTTTTTCCCCCCCTTGTTTTTCCCCCTACCTATTATCTGTCCTTTACCCATTAATTTCCTATCTAGTAAATCAGTTTGATTGTGACATTCTCTGTCTTAGGAGCAAATCCTCCAGGGTGGAATCAGAGCTTTGTTTTCCAATTCTGGAAATTAGTCAGAAAGGTTTGATCTAAGCTGTATGACAGTGGGGACTGCCTGCACAGAAATTCATTATTCTTTCAGGATTTCCCCCCCCCCATGTCTCTGGCACATTGCATTCCTCCATTTGGTGCACAGGGCTGCCTGTTGCCCTCATCTCCTCTCTGCCCTGGTGAGGCCACAGCTTGAGTACTGTGTTCAGTTCTGGGCACCAACCACAGTGTAAGAAAGACATTGAAGGCCCGGAGGGTGTCTAGAGAAGAGCAATGAGGCTGGTGAGGGGTTTGGAGACTGTCATAAGAGGAGTGGCTGAGGGAACTGAGGTTGTTCAGTCTGGGGAAGATGAGTCTAAGGGGACAACTTACTGCTCTCTACAGCTACCTGAAAGGAGGTTGCAGTGAGGGCAGTGTTGGTCTCCTAATTAAATAGTGAGAGAATGAGAGGAAATAGGCTTAAGTTGTGCCAGGGGAGGTTTAGGTTGGACATTAGGAAAAATTTCTCTACTGAAAGAGTGGTCAGGCATTGGAACAGGCTGCCCAGGGAGGTGGTGGAGTCACCATCCCTGGAGGTGTTCAAGAAGCTGTAGATGTGGTGTTTCAGGATCTAGTTTAGTGGTCATAGCAGTTGGTTACTGTTGGACTTGATGATCTTAAAGGTCTTTTCCAACCTTAATGATTCTGTTATCCTATTCTGTGATTCTGTGTTGGGTTGAAACACCAAGAAGTTGTAAACATGATAATCTTCTGTCTGACAAAGACAGAAATTTGACACTTTGGACTTAAAAGTTGCCAACTCAGCAGTGAATCTCCTGGGGGTGTTAAAATTGATAACCAGTAAGGTCCAAACGTGTGAGGGGATGGTAGTGGCACACTTGGGGATGGTAGTGGCACACTTGGGTGTGGCACATGGCACAGCATGATGGTATTCCTGAAAAACATTAAAACAGCTGTTGAGCTCTCAGGATCTGTTGGAGGACAGGTTTCTGAGCTGCCAGGCAAGCTGGAGGAGCACACACAGGTGTCCTACCTGTGTATTGTGCTGGCAATTCTTTGTGGGGCCATGAAACTTCAGTGGTGGGAGTTCAGCTCACTGGCTAGATTTCTCAGGCAGACCTTACTCGGTGTGTTGACACAAATGAAGGGATAGCTTGGAGACATGAATGAGTATTCAGGCTCAGACTATGCTTAGACTAGCAATGACACTGAGATAAAACATGACATGGGATTGTCTCCACTAAGGCATTGAGAGGAGAACCAAATATCTCATTCTGAATAGTGTGCAGTGTTTTTAAAGGTCACTGGTATGAGGCTTGAATGGAGACAACACCCAAACAGGAAAGAAAGTCCCAAGCAAATGAAATCAAACCCACCTGCTTAGTGCAAGGCTGCACTTTAGAGAAATCCATTGGCTTCAGGAAGTCACTGAGTGAGAAGGAAGGGTGACCTTGTGAGCAAGGCAAGAGAGCCAGACATGCCAAATTGTGAAAGTGGTAGCTACAGCTTCCATCTGTGAGGGCTGACCATCCTACATCCTAGCTACTTAGAGCTGGGTTGTGGCCCATCACACCTCTGCAGATCACCCAATTAACACTCAAAGGAACTCAACAGGCAGGTGGTATATGGTTACACAAATCCTCAGATAGGTGAAACCACTCTTCATAGAAATTAGTATTTAGGTAAGTGGCTTTCTGATTTTGAGAGAGTGGCATGAGCTGGCCGCCTCCTGCTCTGGGGCTTCCCCAGGCATGGCAGCCAGAAAGCAGCAGCACTCTCTCCCTGTCAGAGGGAAGCAGCAATGGCCCTGCTGATTCCTTACAGAAACCTTCCCCCAGTGGAGTCTGCCTGCTTCCTACATGGAACATTTTTGATAGCACTTGTGAGTGGGGGTGCCTGCCTTGTTGTGACGCCAGCCTGGTCCACCTGTTGTAGTGATGTAATGAGCTGGAACAAGTGCAGCTAAGTGCACCAGCCTTTATTTCTGTTGGTCTCCTGTGATGTCTGCATTGAGTGCCCTGTCCTTGCCCAAAGTGAGCTGGCTTGGGCTGGGTTTTCTTGGAACAGTTCTCCCCTGGGGCAGTTCTCTCCTGACTCTTCATCCATGTTTTTTCTCAGCTGTGTGTGCATGTGTGCCCCTGGAGAATCAATGGTGTCGCCAGGAATTATTTCTCCTTTATTTTCATTCTTCTAGAACAATCTGTTGATAGTTACCTGAGCTGCTTCTGCCACTGTGGGCTAGCGTGAAGTCAGTCACTCACTGCCACCTTTCATCATGCTGTTTTATCAGAGGATTGCTTCAAATGCACTTATCTTGCAAATTGCACAGCAAGAATTCACTCTTCCTTAAGGGTCATTTTAAAACAGTTTCTAAGAAGACATTTTCTGGCCCAGATTTCCTCTATTCTTTTTCAGCTAAAAGAATACTGCCTGCAGCAGGTTAGCACACATCAAAATCTGGACTCCAAATGTGCTCAGATTTCAGACTGTTTCAAGTCTGGATCCAAACTAGCTGCCTAGAGCTTCTTTTTCATTTTCCTTCACTCCCTTTAAGATTCACATTTTCCTGATGTTTGTTCATTGGCAGTAAGCAGAAGAAAGATACTCTGTCACGCAAAGGAGGGAACCTTTTAGTGAGTGATTCACAGTAATAATAATCCAATTGTAAGAATTATTTGAACCCCCCCAGTGGATTATGAGCTACCTCTTTGCACAGGCAGTGACTCATTTTGAGCAAATAGAGAAATCTATCCACATCATAAATTTGTTGCATTCTGTGGCTGGTGCTTAGCAGATGTCATTTGTTTAAGGACATAACAGCTTGGTCCTTTTGTTACTGAAAAATAAACCTACATGCATAAGCAACGAGTCTTATGCTGAGAGAATTGGGGCTGTTTAGCCTGGAGAAGAGAAGGCTCTGGGCAGACCTTATAGCTGCAGTTTGGTATTTGAAGGGGACTTACAGGAGGGCTGGAGAAGAACAGTTTAGAAGTGATAGAATGAGAGGCAATGTTTTTTAAACTGGAGCAGGGTAGATTTAGGCTGGACATAAGGAGGAAGTTCTTTACAATAAGAGTGGTGAAATACTGGGATGGGTTGCCCAGGGATTGGGGCCCCATCCCTGGAGACAGCCAAGATCAAACTTGATGGGGCTCTGAGCAACCTGATCTAGTTGGAGATGTCCCTGCTCACTGCAGGGTGGGGAAGTGGGGGTGGGTGGGTGTTGAATGAGATGACATGCAAGGGTCCCTTCCACCCAATGCATTCTGTCATTCTGTCAACATTATAAAGTCAGTTCCAAGAGATAATTGTCCCATAGGAAGAAAGCATCAGGAGCATTCACCCTTACCTAGTAATTCACCACAGTGAGAGTGGTGAAATACTGGAACAGGCTGCCCAGGGAGGTGGTTGGGGGCCCATCCCTGGAGATATTCAAGGTGAGATTTGATGGGGCTTACTGCAGAGGGGTTGGACTAGATGACCTTGGAGGTCCCTTCTAACCCAGACCATTCTATGGTTATATGATTCTGGCAATGATTAGTGCATGATAGCTGATTACAGTTGCCAAGGTTCGGGATTTCTGTGTTCATGACTGAATCCTTCATTAAGGTGAGCCAGCAGGAAAACTCTCTTGGCTCTAGGACTCACTGTGCCAGGATAGCTCTGCTGGTGCAGACCTTTCGATTCTCACACAATCACAGAATCCATAAAGCTGTTGTTCTGCCTCCCTTTCCCTCACCCTGGCCACTAGACAAAATCCTACTTGAGATTAGTTATAGCTAATTCTAAGCAGTTCAATTTGCCTTTCCAGCTCAGTCTGGCAGCTGAATTTACTGCCAGAGCTGAAGAACTCCCGTAAGTGATTTCAGAAGTAGCTCATGGCTCACTAGCAGTCCTCCATCTTCATATCTTATGCTATTTCCAAACCATTTCATATATTTTTTTTGTGGGACACAAACAACCCTGAACTGCCCATCTTATTTGGCAGACACCTTTGTTTGTTATGATTCATGCTGGTTTGCAGGTGCCATCTAGACACCACTTACAGCCTAAGTTTGTACTAGTCCATGTAACAACCTTCTTCTTCCACCTAACTGGACAAACTTTATTCACTTGAGGCTTTTTATGCTCACTACGTGCCATTGTATAGCACAAAGCAGAATACACCAAATGAGAGAGGGAAGAGGTGACAAAGGAAAAGAATCCTGCTATGTATGCACTAGGCAGCAAAGTGCAGAGTGTGATTTTGCATTGTTTCTTACTTAATGCCTTGCTGGAGAAGAGGTGCTAATGTTCACGCTCTCCTGCAAACTCCCAGCTTTGTATATTTAGCTCTGAAGCATCTACAAAATGTTCATTTGGTGGTCTTAGTCACCACTGGAGACCTTAGAAGTCAGGAAGACCTTTGAACATGAGCCCAGAGCTCTAGAGTTATTGGATCTGAAATGCAACCATGTATTACAGGCACCAGCTGACTCCACCTAGGCTGCCTGCACCCAATTTCAAAAGCCAAGGAGCTCTGTGTGAGACCAGCTTGGATCCAGCAGGTGTATTAATGCCAGCTGTACAGTACAAGGAAACACTGGTTTGGTATCCATGACATGGATAACATGCAGACCAGGTGGTGCAGCCACGGGTAAGTCAGAAACGACTCTGTAAGTGCAGAAGGCTCTAGGACTGGTCAATGTTGCTCAGAGAAAGAAACTGATGGGAGTGGTGTGGGAGACACTTCAGTGGCAACGTGTTGCACATGTTGCCAAAACAGGCAGGAACCTCCTGGGGGAGGATGTACTAAATTTTCCACCACACACAGCCGAATCTGTTATGCAGAAACATGCAGAGCACAAATATGATGTGTCCTCTGTTCCTTTCCTGCTCTCAAAAAACAGGCAACATTTTTCCCCTGGGCTCCCACAAGTGTGGCTTGCTTCACATGGTTTCCTTCGTGTCAAGTTCTTTCTGAAACCCTTTGAATGGAACAAAACTGATTAATCTACCTTGCAAAGCTGATTATCTACCTCGGCACTTTGGTGTGGGGTTTTTTAACACTGTTAATGAGCTGAACAATCAGCTCTGTTATTTATGCTTTTATTACTCTGATACACAGAGAACTTTCACCCTCTCTTTCTCATCCAAATTGCAGGTTATTTTCTACAGTCTGTTAAAATAGACAGACCTATGCTACCACCAATCCAGAGTGCCTGAGTTCTTCAGATGACAGAGGAGACTTGTCAGAGCCTTCAGAATGTTGAGGTGGCAGCTGGTGTTTACGCCTTTGTCTGAAGGCCTCTCTCTGATACTGCGTGGATATTGCGAGGAGAAGCTTATGAATTTGTTAATCTTCTGGTAGCCTCTGCCATGAGCTAAGGAGAGGTACTGTAATCAAATGTGGTCTGATTTATTATTGTTATCTCTACTATTAATTGCAATCTGATGTTTGCCCAAAGTGACCCCCACCTAGAAAGTTATGAAGGCTTTACCTGGGAGGTGAAACCCAAGGAGCAGTGCCTCTCATCTACCACATCTGTGCATGGAAGCATGGTGTCACAGCTCATGGATCAAAAGCACAGCCACCACAAGTCTGGTGGGGGTTGTTCTGTCCATAGGATGTCTATAGGATGGGCACAGCTGTCACTATGTGAAAAGCAACTGTGATCTGCAGTGGCAGAAGTATAAGGGCTTTAGGAGCCCTGATACCATGGGGGTGGAGGAACAGGAGCATATTTGCTCTTGCTGAACTTCCAATATCAGAGCAAAGCTATGCAACAGTTGTTTTGAGCACATCTCATTGCAGTTGAAGAAACCACCTTGGATAGGAGGTTCTTTTCTATGCCTGTGTGGGTATCCTGCTTAGAGCTGCTTTTGTGTAGAAAAGGATTATACACAGAGATGCTCAGGCAGTACAGAAAAACGATTATTGAAAGGCACATCTCAAATGGCAGCACAGCTGGCAGCCCAGCACTGTCCTCTACAGCAAAGATTGACGGGGTGTTTTAATGGTACTGACTCTGTACATTGTAACTACTTTCTTCTGGAAGAAAGAAATGTAAGTTTAGCAATTAAATTCATTATTGGAAAATATGGAAATAATAACCCTGGTTTCCACCTGGTCTTTTCATCCTGAGGGAGACTTGTAGCCTAGTTGGGTAAGATTTATTTCCCCCTATTTTTGGTTTACTATTTATTTCAACTTTTAATTCATTTAAATGCATTTTTATTCTTCCATCCTACTTTTAATTTTGTAAGTTAGTAATTGAATGTAAGTGTGGCTCTTGTGGTGGATAGCCTATGAAAAGCCTGAGGAGCTGTTTCTCCTGGGATTTTTCCCTTTAACTAGTTTTGCTTTGTACCACTTGCAGCCTGTTCCTCAGATGTGTTCCATAAATGTCATCAGACATTCCCTTGTTCCACTTTATGGTACTCTGGAGATAAATTTACCTGCCTGAGCCTGAGTCATCATTTCATCTACATCATGTTGCACAGACACCGCATTCTCCCTAACCCAGCCGTCCCAACCTTCTCAGCTCTTCCTACGTGCCATTGAGCATTTGCATTGCTTGTCCCCGCTTGCTCTGCTTTCTGCTGCATTCCTTGCAACAGCAGAGCTGGAAAACAGCAGAGTGTTTCAGGTGAGGATATGCATCAGGTTGCATGCAAGAACTTGGAGATATTTCTGCTATTTTTTCACTCAGCTGAATATTTTATTTACTTTTAAAAGTTTTGCTACTGGCATGGCACCAGGCAAAGTATCTGCAGCAATGTTCTTTAAAGTGAAACTGGGAATGTGGCTGACCAGCAGTATAATTCAAAGCAGTGATTTGCCTGTGGAGTCCTCAGCCTTTGTCAGCACTGCACGCTGCCCGCTCACAGCACTCTGCCCATCCAGTCAGCAGGATGTATAATTACCTTGCTCCTCAGCTGACTGGTTCCTGTCCTCAAGCCTATCCCCCACACCTGGTGGGAGTCTTTGTGCTCTCCACTTTCTGCTGTATGAACGGTTTGCTGACAGCCACCGTCCTCTAATGGGTGAAGAGCTTCATTTCATACCAACGCAGTGGCACATCTCCAGACTTTGAGGTTTTTTCTTCCTGAAGCCTGAAGGCAATATGTAAGCCCTTGACAGCACCTCCCATCTTCCCACCCCATGGCCATTGCCATGACATCCATCTCCAGTTTCATGCAATTATTCTAGTAGATCCTCCTTTTTTCTTATGATGAGACTATAACATCAAGTCTCATTATCCTTTTACCCTCATGAAGAAGTCCAGACTGTTTCGAAAGCAAACAATTTCCAGCAGTGAGCAGGTGCTCAGAGCAGCTAATTTACAATTTGTTGACACCAGTGGAGTCATACTGGGAGGTTATTTCACCTTCTACAGCTACTGCCTCTGTGACAATAATTATTAAAATCCCCTTTTGGTCAGATGGTGTAATTTCCTTGCCAGCACAGGGAGGCTTTCAATATGAGGTTAATAAAATGCAACATTTCATTCCAGAGATCACAGTTTGTGTCTCATGCTGTAATGCTCTCTACTTAGAAACATTTTCCTCTGGGGTGGAAAATGGATAGGCAAAAGCATTAACACAGAAACGCTACATTAGAGCTGTCCGTGTCTGTACTTACTTTCACGCAGAGCCAAAAGGGGGCGTGTAGACCGAGCAAGCTGCAAAGCTTTAGAATTACAAGGAGCTAATACAACTCGACAAAAATGTCAGAAAAAGCATTTCCAAAAAGTGGCAAAAGAAACTTTCTTTTACTCTTAAAAAAAGTTGCTTCTAGTCCAGAGAGATTCTGATTTAAGTATAGAGGAAGATGCTTTATGGCATGTCCTCTGCTGTGAGCTTTAAACGATTGATTGAAGGAGTCAGTTTGCTGTCTGAGTGCTTACCCTAAAAAACTAAGGTGCTCCTTGACTGCAGTTAGCTGAACAAAGAAAATATGGGGAAAAACACCCTGTTGGGAGAGTGAGATTGACAGCAGGAAAATGAGTTTTCTCCCTATTGAGGAGGAAGATAAGGGTAAGGAGGCAAGGGCAAGCAGCTCAGAGGCCAAACTTGGATGTGGATATGGAAGAAATAGTTGTGCCTTTTTGAGATTGTTTACTGCTTTTAAAATGGATAAGGCAGTTCCACTTAACAGACAGAAATATAATGGAAGAAACCAAGATGTATGAAGAAAATAAGATTTTTATGGCCCTAAATGTCTAAAAGTGGAGCATTTGGTGAAAATATGTGGTGGGATGATAGGAGCCAAGAAGCCAGGATCAGCAACAGGAGTTCCATTTCGTAGTGCTGAATTTGAGTGCAGCTTGGTTATCATCCCATCAGCTCACAGTTTAGAGCAGCTAATGTTCTCCCCACTAACCACATGCATGAATGAAATAACATAGATTACATTTTCTGGTGTCCCCCCTGCACTATCTAGTCCTTCTGCAGGATCTTGAGGACTTCTATGGTTCTTGAACCCATAACAGCCCTATAAAGGCATTTGGGATGATCTCCTTCTCCTTGAACCAGTAAGACAGAAGAGCACTCATTCTCCTTTAGTTTCCTAGTGAGAGTTGATGTTGTTTTCACAAGGACAGAAATCAAGCCTGGCAAAGGAAAGCCACATGGATCCTCGTTGCAGTGGTGGTGCTTCTTGTTCCCAACCCCCTGCCTTCAGTTCTATGGGGCTGGTCCTTCAGTTTTTTACCTATCAAACTGTCAGTGCTCCTATATGCATGGCTATTACCAGGGGGCTGCTTGAACAGTTGGCTGTACATCCTCTGTCCATACACAAAGAGTGCACAAGTGTCCTGCGAATCTAATGTGCCACAGAAGTGACAAACCATGAGCTTGCAGTGGAGGCACCATCCTCTGTCTCAGGAGCCTGAACACTGTGCAGCTCTAATGATCTGCTTTGGGAAGATGTGAGGTGATCTGACTGTCTGTCTGTGTTGAAGGTCTCAGCAGTGGCTGGCTGGGTAAGAATGACCATTTCTGATGCTTCCTTTTGTGGCCCAGTTGGAGCACATGCAGGAGATAGGCACAGCTGGACCCAGGAGCCAAGAGGTGAAAACGGCAGGGAAATTTGAGCTTGAAGCCTTTGCTGTGGATATGGTATCAGGACAACTTCAGATGCAGCCTGCGTGTCCCTCCAGATACTGAATGTACCACCTGAGAGACTCCTGAGTGTCTGATTATAGAAATAATCTTTCTTTCTTTTGCCTTTGGGAGAAAAATCCCTCTATTAGGTTGCAGCAATGAGTGTCTGTGTGTATTCTGATGGATATCAGCCACTGTGAAAACTTAGTCAGGAGCAGTTGGTAACAGAAGAGCTTTACCTGCTACTTGAGATTGGCAGAGGTGTTAGGAGTGGTTGAATAGTTCCAGAGCTGGTCAGCACTAGGGTGGGATGACTGTAGGAGAAGGGTTGGTTTTGGATAGCTTTGGAACAGCTCTGTTTTGCCCTTGAGTTAGCAATGCACACCTTATCAGTAACTGAGAGAAAGAAAGAGGGAAATGTAGGGGAAGATTTGCTCTTGGTTGAGTTAGAGAAGGCCATGTTTAATCTTTGACCGTGGAAAGAATGTAAGCATCTTGTAACTGAGGAGAAAGACTTGGCAGAATTTGGATGGATGTGTTGAAATATTGTTTTGCCATTTTAACCTATTGTATGGCTTAATGACATGCATGCCAATAGCAACCAACCAACGAAGATGTGACACCCGTGCCTTCGGAAGGAGCATATAACCTTGCTGTGTAACGGAATAAACGTCTTTGCCTGGTAACATCTTGGCCTGGAGGCTGTGCTTGTAGTGTCCTCAGGGCGATCAAACACCTACACCCACATTACTATAGATGACCAAGGAAAACTTTGGCTTATCTGGGTGAGAACGTGGCTGGGAGTGGTATGTCCTACACAGGACCACTTGCAGTGCCTTTAAGGCTGTTGTCCCACCCGCCAGCAGGTACTGACCATTCTTTGTTTTTTATCATGGAGTGATGGGTGTAGAGACCTTAATGCTGTGTCCTTGTTCCTGTCAGTCTCCAGGAATTTCCTCTGTCTTTTAGCAAAACTGTCCTCCTCTTTTGGATGCTGCAGGGGTGGATGGCTCCGCCGCCCAAAGCCCTACACAAGCGCTGAGCTCCCGTAACAGTGTGGGCAGCGGGGGAGGTAGAAGTAAAGAGTTATTTTCATAGAGTGCCACTCTAGGTGGGGTATTTTAGAGAGAAAATGTCTGTTACTCTGCCAAATGCAAATGAAAATGCACACCCCCTCCACCTCACAAACTGATATTTCTCCTTTTTTTCCCCCTCATTAAACCTGACATAGTCTCCATCTAGCAGCACCCTGCAGGACTGAGCTGATATTGGGATCAGGGTGGAGAGAACAGCTTCTTCCTTCATGTGCTGTTTTGGGATTTGTTTTCTGTTTGTGTGGTGGAAATAAATGAATTTATGCCATTTGCCCCCACTTCTGAATGAGACACATCTGTGTGAGACAGTGGTGGAGGCAGGCATGGGGCTGGTGAGCTTTCCAGCGCAGATGCAGCTGTGTCAGCAGGCTGCATCCCTGCATGGCCTGAGGAGAGTGTCCAGGGTACTCTGTGCTTCAAATGATGAATGTTGGAGCCAAACTGTGGGCACCAAGTTTGGAAAATTTTGTGGGAATCTTGGCACTCCCTCCTAGCCTCACTTGTATATAACCAGTTCTTGTCAGGAATCTGCCTCTTCATTCCCCCTCTTCATTTTCTCTCCTGACTACATCTCCAGATGAGAGCTTTAGTGTTTCACAGTATTAAGGTTGTTTTTAATTCCAAATACCAGCAAGAAGTCTCCCTAAGATACAGGGCATATAAAAATTTTATATATATATATATATATATATATATATATATATATATATATATATATATGTCTTTGGATGGTTACAAAATTGTGTGGTAACTCCATTGTTGCATAATACTTTTCCTCCCCAAAATCAAGTGTGATTTTCTTTGAGAAGGTCTCCAGTTGTAGTGAAAGGCCAGAGCATATCAGTGAATTCCTGTACCACCAAGGCTCTTTTGGAGGCTTCCTGAAATATCAGCACTACAGTTGTTTTGGGGTTTTGCATAACAAAGAGAGCAAATGCCCCCTGTGTGTGTCTTGAAATCTGACACTGGGGCATTCCCTCTCAACTCCATATTAATCTTTCCTGCTCCCTGCTGCACTCAATGTATTATTTCTGCTGTGATGATTTTCACATAACCTCTTTGGCAGCCACATGAGAAGTTCTTGCAGCTCAGGCTGTGTTGATGCTTACGCCCCCTGAAATACCAGCCACTGCATCTGACTTAATGAAGCACTTTGAACAGAACTAGGAGGAAGCTGTTGCCAAGAATAGTTTTATGCAAGTGGTTCTAGGTCATATCTAAGCTACTGCTGCCCAAGAGCACTTCCCTGCTTCAGGGTCCTAGGATGGTTTCCAAGGCCAAGACCCAGGGAGGTCGTACCCCTTTCCTTTACTTTGGAACAATCCTGGATGGAAGGAGGGTTCAGAAGATGCTCTGGTCTGTCCTAGGTCTCAGAGAAAACTAGATCTGTGGGTGTCCCAGTCCCGTGGTTTTGTCAAGAGACTTTGTGTCTTCTTTAGGACTAAGGCAGGTGTGTTATAGGAACAGGGAGAGAGCTATATGGTGAGAGAAGAGCGCTTCATTGTGAGCTGAAAGCAGGACCAGCTCTGATACATTGAGGGCTTAAGGCTGCTCTCCAGCCCACTTCCCTCTAGGTTAACTGGAAAGAAAATTGTTCTTTTATTCTCAGGTGCCTTGAGAGATGCCCAAAATCTGCAGAAAGAGTAAAATCACAGAATTATAGAATTGTTTTAGTAGGAAGAGACCTTTAACATCACTGAGTCCAGCCTCCAACCTAACACCACCATGTCCCAGAGTGCCATGTCCACACCTCCAGAGACCAACCCCCACTTCACTACAACTTCCTTTTAGGTAGTTGTAGAGAGCAATGAGGTCTCCCCTCAGCCTCCTCTTCTCCTCACTAAACAACCCCAGTTCCCTCAGCCATTCCTCATAAGACTTGCTCTCCAGACCCTTCATCAGCTTTGTTGTATTTATAAGATAGATCAATGTACTGTTGAATAGTGAAGAAAAAAAAACCCAGGAAATAAAGATAAGAATTATCTTTCCTTTGTGTACCTTAGAACCTTTCAGAGGCTCTAAGGTCTGATTTATACAGGAAACATCCATGAACATAACAGAGGCATGTTTTTAATAGCAATGAACTCATTAAACAGAAGAACAGCTTACACTGACTTCAGTCAAATCCTTACTAATTCAAATTAAAAGAAGAAATAAACCCCACTGCTTCACAAAATAAGAACACTATTAATTCTTTTTAGTGGAAGTCATTGCACTTATCATGGGGAGATGATCCTCAAGACCAGGATTTTCAGAGGAGTTTATATCTAAGCAAGCCATTTTTTTTTTTTTTTTTTCCAGGTGGGAGCAGGAGATGCTCAGTGCCTCCAAAAGTGGGGTTCCAAATAGCCTCTTTTCACAGAATCACAGAAAAATAGGTCTGGAAAAGATCTTCAGAACTGCTCTGATTCTTCTACCAACAAATATGTATACCTAGAGGATGGTCATATGCACATATGCACAAATCGTGGCTGTGCCTCTGAGGACTCTTTGACTGTCAAGAGCGGTGAGTGGGTGGCTACGCACTCCAGTGGAAATGTTCGCATTAATGCCAATAAGAGGGTCAGGTTTTTAACCAGGAGATATTTGTTTACTCAGTCTGTTGCTTGTTTTATATAATCCTTCTGCTATTACCAGAGTCATTTGTGCATGGGCTGTGCAGAATCTGGGGTTTGAGGATCTCCTTATCAAGGCGGTGAAACTGCAGACTGAAGTCATGCCTTGCAAGAATACTTTCAACTAGAAAGTGAGCAAAGAAAGCAAAATCTGCTGAAAGGAAAAGCATTGGGATCTGACCTGCCTAGCCTACAAGATGTCTTGGGCTTTATACAGCACATATTATTGTGTAGCAGGGGAAGGGACTTAGAGTACCAAGACTGTTCATCAGCTGTGGGCACTTTCTAGGCTTGGTTTAGAACAAGGACGAGTGTTTGGAGATGCCTGGGGAGATGAAGAGATGGGGCAGTGGCTGAGAGGCATAGGGTCTCAGAAGGAAAAAGGTGGATCTGAGTAAGTTAAAAACCCAACCCTGACTCCCATGGGAGCACCGCTGGCTTTACTTTGTTTATTTATCAGCCTACTACTTCATGTGCCAGCTGAACGGAGTGTTTCCTATTTGGATTTCAGTGGTAGTGAGGAATGGGTTCTTCCTTGAGCTCTCTGAGATCTATCCCCTATGCTGTCGAGGGGGCATGCCTGATAGCAGAGCTGCAGCAAGTCATTCATGTTCAGCCATCCTTTCTCGTGCATTTTCCAGGGTAGTCCCTCCTGTTAGTCTGAAATGGAAAAAGGAGTGTGATGGCTCCAGGGATACTGGTGACCACTTGGCAACACTTTTCTTGTTATGAAGAGTAGCTATAGCCAATCTGTTCCACTTGTGTATGCAACTGCACCTTCCAGTTCTGATCCATGGGCTTTCACCTTTTTACAATCAGGGCCTTTGTGCTAATATATCCTGCAGATGTGTTGTGTCTAGATAAACAAGACACAGTACTCCTCCATGCTGGTGGTTTGCAGCTAACATCTCCCTGTGCCCATCAAATGTCTGTCCAAATCCATATGAAGCCTATTGTCCAGTGTTGCAAAGATGTGAGGTCAATGGAAAGGGAAGAGGCTCCATGAAGAGGCAAAGTCAGGCCACTGAAGGGGCTTTCACTTTCTCCAGCAGCACTTTTAGGAGAGAACAGGCCATGGGGAAAGCTTCATGAATACTGTTTGGAGTTTGGCTGCAAACAGCTTGAGTTTTGCAGGTAGGAAGGTGGCCAAGATGGTTCTGTGGGAGAGATTAAAGCAGAACAGATGTGGAAGGTAGACAAGATCTGGGAGGTGATTCCAAGCTGCTGATGCAGCAGATAGGTAGGTGTAGAGATAGGAGTGAGAACCAGTGGGAAGGATAATGTCATTGCCAGGGCTGAGGGGAAGAAGCAGTGGTAGAAGGCTTAACAATTTAGAGTGTTTATTCCTTTGCAGGTCTGGGAAACTGAATGCATTTGATGCAGAAAATTTGCCTGTCACTCAGGAACTGTGTTTGTGACACTTAATGAAGGTGGAAGTGAGGCTGGCTGAGATTATTCTGAATTTCCATACTGCTCATAACTCAGGTAAGCATCAGGGGTCTCAGAACGAGCAGGACTCTGCCCTTGCCTGTCCATGTGGTACATGTGTACGCAAAATGCATGTTCCCCAGAGAATTCACCAATAGAGAGAAGAAACCCTGTGTTTTTCCCTTTCACAGCACTGATCACCATGGTATCCAAGTGCCCGCTTGTTAGGCTTGCATAAATCATCATTGCTTTTGTAACAGCTTCCAGGGAGGTTTGTCCAATTTGTTGTGACTCTCATAGAGGAGGTTGTATTGGGAGGGCAGGAGAGGGGCTGGCAGGCGGGAGCCGCCAGTGATGTGCTCCGGTAATTCCTGCTGTCCTCCAGAGTCCCACAGCCCAGGGTAGTGCTGTGAGGGAGAGCTGTGGGTGTGGATGGGTTGGGTGAGGGCTATGTGACTTGGCAGGTGTTGTCCTACACTGCAGTGGGGAGAACTGAAAAAGGCTGCTTGCTGTGTTCTCCCTCCTGGGCTGCAGCACTGTGTGGCTCAGTGGGTTGAAGGAGACATGGTGTAACAGGGCTGGGATAGTGCCCGGCTCCTGTACAAAGTTGCCTGGACCTATGCATGGATGGAGAGCAGCAGCATGGAAAGGCTGCAGAGGAGGGACGGGGCATAATGGGGAGATGGAGAACAGTCCCTCTGGATGCATGGCACAAGCCTTTAATCCTACTTGAATCTAACATGAGGCTGGCTAGTGGCAAGCATAGCCAGAATCAGCATTCCTTATCCTCGTATGAAACCACCAGCCTGACTTTGCTTTGCTGATGCCTTACTCGAACCAGACTCTTTCTTCTGGGTAGCTACCACTTAGTTTTCTTCCGATGTCTTCATCTGTATGCCTCTTGTAACCTCTCTGCCAGAGGAATCGATAGAAGTGCCTTGTGCTGTTCATGCCTACTCTACTTTTAAATGATTGTCTGAAGTCTGGGAGCAAAGCTGTGGTATGTTCAGAGCTACATGCAAAGTGTTCAGGTTCAAGGGATTTAAGGACTGGAAAATCTATCAGCTACCTTGAAGGTAATCCTTTGGATATTAAAAGCAGAAAACTTACCAAGTCACTCTGCATGGCATGCTATATAATCTATGAAGTAATTCCAAGGTGCCTGTTACCATGGCACCTCCTGGAAAAGTATAGCAATATTAACAGAAAAACAGCAGTGATGGGTTAAAGCAAGAACTGCAGATCCAGGCTCAGGGACAGAGTTGCCTCACCTCAGCTGCCTGTGCTGGAGGGCACATTAGCTGTGATTATTTTCTTAACAATACCATAATGAAGGCAGTCTGCTCAGATGGATATCCTCCATCTGGAGAATGCCTTTCCAATAGGGCCTAAGCCTGTTGGAGATC
Source organism: Picus viridis (assembly GCA_033816785.1). Lineage (NCBI taxonomy): Eukaryota > Metazoa > Chordata > Aves > Piciformes > Picidae > Picus > Picus viridis. The sequence continues at coordinate 1,339,183 of CM066566.1, read as the reverse complement.
CTTAACCACCACTAAGACAGACACAGTTAGCTTCAGGTCTCAGTGCAGTTACACTAGATGTCTGGAACTTTCATCTGAGCAAAGAGAAAGCATGAATTAATAAGGTATGGGATCTTTCAGACAGTTGTCTGTACAGCTCTAGAAGAATAATGCACTGTGCAAACTCCTCATAGATGCTGAGAAAGTGCCTCAGCTGCCAGAATGCAAACTTCCTCGTGCACTTGTCTCTCATCCCAAGGGAGGGCACTTTCTGCATACAAGCACTATTGTTTCAGTGCAGCGAGATTCATCTTAGCTGAAATCCGCTGTCAGAAACCCATCCACGGCTTGTTCAAATTCACTTACAACCACTGTAGCTGGAAAACATTGATCATCCCACTCTCAGTCCTACTTACTCCCTTGTGGAAGGAAAGCAGAAATATTTACTGTCATCTCTGTGGTTTGTTCTGTGGCTGAAGCCAATAACGTTTATAAAAGAATATATGATCCATGTATCATTATGATAGTTCATGAGAGAACTGGAAAGTTTCTGTTCTTGCCAACTCATTTTCCTTTTTGGATACGTCTGGTGAGACAGTTTTGCCAAAATGTACAGAGGAGGACGCCCAGGGGTCTGTCACAGGCAGAGACACTACAGCAGGTATCCGCTTGGACGAGGTTACAGCTCACTGTGCAGCTCTCTCCTGTGGCCATTTGTGGTTATTGCCCAGTCTTGATTTGATGCCAGCCCTCTCCTTTCTCTCAGACTGATCCAATTTTCTTCCATCACCTTCCAAAGAAAAAGATTTGGTCAAGGTTTGGATACCAAAGCAACCAAAGAAATTGGCTACTTCAGTCTCCCCTCTGCCACATTAGCTTCATAACATTACCCTCACCCACAGAATCATAGAATCAATAAGGTTGGAAAAGACCTCAGAGATCATCAAGTCCAACCTGTCACCCAATACCTCATGACTAGACCATGGCTCCAAGTGCCACGTCCAATCCCCTCTTGAACACCTCCAGGGACAGTGACTGCACCACGTCCCTGGGCAGCCCATTCCAGTGGCCATGGCATCGCACCTGATCTGCACCTGATTCCAATGCATGTTTACCTGCAGTGATATTGTTTGTTAATGAGTTGTGTTTGAATTTTACCAGGATATTGTTCATTTTAGTCCTTCAGAAAATTCCAGTTTTGTTTTTAAGGTTTTAGCCAGCTGACTTCATTATGAGTTGGAAATGCAAATAATTGGATTATTATTTTTTTGTGTGTGATTTGAACTCTTGTTACTGATGTCTGTATTTGATTGACCTTTGATTTCACTGTTTTTCAACAGATGGGGCTTGTCCAGGGGAGAAGAGGTGCTTGCGGTTTTCATTCTGTTAGATCCATGTCCTGGGAGCTGCCATCATGCTCTGACATGAGCTGAGGCATTGCTAAATTGTGAGCACTGTAATCCAGCCTGCAGGCTAAATCAGCTGCACTGCATCTTTCAAGAGAGACTGCAGCAGCTCAGGCAGACAAAGATTTCAAACCATGATCAACTCAGTGGTCCCAGTGAGAAATGAATATCTCCTCACCAAAAATTTAGATTATGTAGAAACTGTTTTTTTCTTCATCCAAAATGTTTTAATAGGAATTCCCTGCTGCTCTCCTGAGAAGGAGAGTTATGAATGTACCAATGATGTGATCCAGGGATACTGTGGATTGCTTTGCACATTTTGCAATTCTTCATGATGATGCATCCAGATGAGCCACAAAAACGAGTAAGGGAGTGGATCCTCTTACGAGAAGAGGCTGGGGAGCTGAGGGCTCTTCAGCTTGGAGAGGAGGAGACTGACAGGTGACCTCATTAATGTCTATAAATATGTCAAGGCTGAGTGCCCAGAGGCTGGAGCCAGGCTCTGTTGGGTGGTGCCCAATGCCAGCACAAGGGGCAGTGCTGGAAGCTGAGGCAGAGGAAGTTCCATGGAGGAAAACTTTTTCCCTGTGAGGGTGACAGAGCCCTGGAGGAAGCTGCCCAGGGGGGTTGTGGGTTCTCCTTCTCTGGGGATATTCAAGACCTGCCTGGATGCATTCCTGTGTGATCTGCTCTAGGTGCTCCTGCTCTGGCAGGGGGTTGGACAGGATGATCTTTCAAGGTCCCTTCCAACCCCTAACATTCTGTGATTCTTTGATTCTCTGCTGGTTGGTGACAGAAGTGGGATGTTATTCTGTGCTGAGGAGCACCATACTGGAGCATTTTTAATGCAGTTCTTGAGACAGAGTTTTTGTGGCATCTTGTGGTTTTCTATTAAGAAGGAGTCTTAGATTTTGCTCTGAGTAGTTGATTTAAATTTCACCTTTGTTTTTCTGGACATTTTCAGTCCTCCTGCCATGCCTGCCCCATTGTCCTTTAGCCAATTCAAGTTCAGCTCAAAGTCTTTTCCAGTCCAGATCGGTCAGAGGCAAAAGAGTGATGAGAGTGTGTGGCAATCTTTGTGTTCCCAGAGAGGAACAAAGACAGATTTCACGTCTATCTTTGCCGAGACTGATTTTGTTTAAATTGAGTATGAGAGCTTTTAGAACACAGGAAAACAGAGGCTTTATCAATCATGTATCACTGGAGAATATGGGATGGCCTGAGCACTCAGAAGATGAAAAATCTTGAAACACTGAATGAAAAGCTATTTTTATGGGGAATGGAATGTCACTGCAACATACGATAATTCCCCATGAATCATGTAATTGGCAGTTTGTAAGCAAAATAAAAGGCTTGCTATTTTGCTAACAACGTGTAGGAATGAATTTTCACTTTGATAATAGAGCAACCTTCTGCAAATGTTGTGGCAGAGTGTTTCAGTAGTAGACAGACTTCTTTACTTCTGAGTGACAGAGGAGATTGCAGTGCTTTGCTGGGTGCTGCCAGCACGTCTCCCTGCAATCTTGGTTTGCAAGAAAGGAGGTGAATTTTTGCAGTTTCTGAGGCAAATGAGGTGCTATCCCCTAGGGTGAGACACCAGGACTGTCTTTCCTTCTTGGACTGTTTTGGTTTCTCAATTTTTCTTCACTACCAGTAAAAAAGAAAATTCTCTCACCCTTAGCAGTAATGTTGATGAATGGGAAAATGGGCTTTGGCATCCCGTAGTGCTCATGAGACTAATAGTAGAGGATGCCTCTAAATACTGGAAGATAGTCTTAATGTGTTGGCTGTGCAGTGACAGTGGGAAGAGTTCTATTCCTGATTGCAGGACAAATAGCCTGAGGGAAGAGATTTGACTGTTCTTATCTGAACATGTGCTGAACAGCATTGGTCAGAGTTCCCCAACCCTTTTGAGAATCTGTTTGTGGGAACAGATAACAATTTAACCTGGTTTATTGTATTGTATTGAACAAGGATAAGATAGAGCCTGAATATTTCCCAGAATTGAATCCTGATCATTAGGAATTGAATCTTCTCCTTGCTGGAAGCTGGTAACAGCTGGGGTTTTTGAGGGCTATCAAGGAGGAGACTACCATACAATAGTATTCTGAACCTGCTGTTGGTCCCTGAAAAGTGAGGGGTATATTTTTTTACTAACTTTAGTGTTGCCCAGCTTGCTTCCATAGCCCCAATGTGCTATTAAATGCCTTCTAGTGATTTAATTTCTTAATCATTGTGATTTACTTACTAATCATAAATGTTCTGCAGTAAAAGAAGAGCTAGATGAGTTATTAGTGCCATTTTCATTAAGTTACATGATTCCATGCATCTGTGGAGCTGTGTTCTTGCTGGAAGAAACCATGGAGCATACCCTGATCCATTCCAAGGGCTCCCTGAAGTAAGCTCAGCTGGCAATAACAGCCTCCTCCTTATCTACCTGAATGCCATACCAACAGCAGAGAAGTGTTTTCATAAATACCTTTCGTAAATAATAGGTGCAAATTTTGTTCTCATTCTCTTAATTGTGATTGATAATGATCAAGTGCCTTTGTGTTTATAAAGAGACTCATTTTCCTCAGCTGTCTTTGATTTGCAGTAGGTTCAAATCCCATTGATGATTCTTGTTCTGTAACTGCTGCATAGGAGGTGACCTCCTTTGGCCAACGCTGTTCAAGTGCACCAAGTGTGCTGTGGTTGCACCAGATGAACGAAGGTGCTCAGGGGCTCACTTTTTCCCCTGAGGTGTTGCAGAATTTGGGTGGCAGGTTCTCACTTAGCTGATCAGGCATGTTTAGGTGCTTAATGTGTGCTGCAGTTAACACCAGGATGCCATTAGACTTTAATGAGCTGACAAGTTTAGAAGGCCCTGAACAGGCGAGTAGTGCTCTTGGGTGTAGGCAATAAATTCCACCTAAATCTTGCAAACCCATGCAGATAGTCTGAATATCGTTCAGCATTCTAAATTCTTTCTTGGCTGCCAAAGGGCCTGCAGCTGAGCTGTTACAGCAAAAGACAAGCTGTATAATGGATGGGGATCCAGGGCCATCGCTGCAGCTAATCCCGTTGCACATTGCTTAGGAACAAGTCTTACTAAAGTCTCACTCTGGAGCTGCTGGCCTACTTCTGGGCAACTTGAGGCTTTAAAATCTCAACAGGCAGCTGTGTGGGCTCCTTGAGGTGGGTTGGATGATTCAGGTCCTCCTCTGCTGCCAGACAGAGGGGACTAGATCTTCTCTGGCAATGAGGTTGTAGCTCTGTTTGCATGCTGCAAGTCATGGAGGATTTACTTTGGTACATCCTTGTTATCTTCCTTTATTTAAAATAGGATTGTTCCAGGGAGGAAACGTATTTCCACAAGCAACACAGAACAGATCTGTCCTGTAGTGATGCACATAAATAATTAGTAGTGCTCTGGTACAGATTAAGTAGGTGTTTGCAAAAAATATCAACAAAATTTGGATGTTGAGTTACAAACCAAGAAACTGAATTTCATGTTAGACTGCTGGGAAAAAGAAATGTATGTGACTCTGAGAATCACAGGATCATAAAATAATTATCATGCAGGTTGGAAGGGAGCTGTGGAGGTCATATGATTTGACCTCCCACTCAGAATGGGTCCCATAGAGCAGGTAGTGCAATAAAACCAGTCTTATTTATGTCCCATTTGTGGTATTTGGCCACCTTTCTGGTAAAAAATATTCCATATATTGAACTAGAGCTCTCCATGCAAGCCGTGTCCATTGTCAGTTGTCATATCATTGTGCATCTCAGAAGAGGCTGTCTCCATCTTTTTTATGCTTTTCTATTAGGTAGCTGGAGATAGGAGTAAGATCTGTTCCTACAGGAGCTACTTCTGCTTTCTAAATCAATAAATATTGGACTTTGCTGCCCTCAAGGCATTTTGTCGTACACCTTTAGTGATATTGAAGAGTAACTTTGGACAGAAGCTTTCTGCTTTCCCAGCAACCTTTTATTTCTGAAAAGAAATCCTATTTAAGGAAACCTCTTGTCCAAGGGGCTGACAGGCAATTCTGCTTATCCTCACCTACTTTTCACTTCTCATCCTCAAACCGAAGGCTGAGAACTGTAGTTGTCATTCTGAGCTTGTGGGGTAGGAGAAGGAGATGGCTTTACCTCCCACATGCAGAGCTGCCAGGGTCAAATCCTTGCCACACTGAAGTTAAGAGGAGAATTCTGCCTGTAGAGGTCTTGTGGAAGAGTAGGAAGCAGGAAGCTGCTCTGTGTCTTGCAGGACCTCATTCATGATACTGGTGGGAGATCCATACCATGAGTGCCTGGAAACAGAGCTGGGGACTGGCAGATGACACATGAAGTAAAGTGACCTGATAGCTCTGTATGAGTTACAGCCCTTCACTGATCCTTGCACTGGGATTACACATTGTTATTCCTTTGCTGAGCCCTCCTCATCTGTGATAACTCTTTCCTCCCTGCGCCACTGGCCCAGCCAGGTGCCAACACTCCTGAGAGCTTCTGATGAAACTTTTATCTTATGCTCTCAAACAGGGCAGTTTCCCACTTGGAAAAACAAAAACAAAGCAACCAACCCAAACACCCCCCAAAAAAACCCAAACCAAAACAGAATTACCCAAAAAACCCCAAACCCAACCCCAAAGAAACAAGCCAACAAAAGAAAGAAAGAATACACATACTTTGAAGATTCTGACAGATCTGATGGAGCAGGTTAAACCTAGCTGCCAGTTATACACTGCCCAGGAGATCTCGGGAAGCTCCCTAGCAGCAAGCATCTGCTCTGTAACTGGTAGAGGAAAAATAATAATTTACAGGATTTCATTTTAGAGAGAGGTAAAAATTTATGGCCTGCCAGGCTGAAAATGCCTTTTTAACCTCTCTAGTCTCTGGTATCTAAAGGGAAGCAAAACTTGCATTGGATTAGGTGTCTCCTCCAATTCTCCTCGGCACTAGATGCAGACTCTTTTGGTTGTATTACTGCAAACCGCTTGTGTGTGTGTGTGTCTATAGTCAAACATATACCTAAGCAATTTGCTGAGCAAGGCTTTAGTCAGATGCATGAGGTCTCACTTCCTGAGCACAGGAAAAATATGAAGCTGTTGGAGTGGGTCAGAGGAGAGCCACAGAAATAGTCAGTGGAATGAGACACCTCTGCTGTGAGGAAAGGCTGACAGAACTGGGGGTGTTCAGCCTGGAGAAGGACCCGGGAGACTTACTGCAGCCTTTCAGCACTTAAAGGAAGCCTCTAAGAAAGATGGGGACAGACTTTCTAGTAGGGCCAGTAGTGACAAGGTGAGGGTTGATGGCTTTAAATTAAAGAAGAGCAGATTTAGACTAGACATAAAGAAGAATATTTTTAATGATGGCAGTGGTTGGCCATTGGCCTAGATTGCCCAGAGAGGCTGTGGATGCCCAGTCCCTGGAAACATTCAAGGTGAGGCTGGATAGGGCTTTAAGCAACCTGATCTAGTTGAAGATGTCCTTGACCACTACAAAAGGGGTGTGACCAGATGACCTTTAAAGGACCCTTCCAACCTAAATCATTCTGTGATTCTTCTCCTGCCAGAGGGGCACTACAGGATACACGGGGGAACAGAGAACTTGCTCGGCCCTTGTGCTTCTCTGGAGCTACCACTTTCTCTTCAGGCTGCCACGACATGTGCAGTCACTAAAGTGACCTCACCTGGTCTTTAGTGTAGGCGCAGCACAGATCAGTTTGCACAGGGCTGGAGCTCAGGCCAGGTTTACTCTGGATGAGGTAAGCTTCATTATTGCTCATGCTGTACATACAGCATATGCTCAAATCCCTGAAAAGTCACTTCATTCATATAACTGAACAAAGATATCAGGGCAGGGCTAACAATTCTTTTTCTTTTAAATAGGGGCTGGGTCTGCAATCCTGCACTAGTGCTAGGCAGGTTGTTAAATAGGGGCTGGGTCTGTAACCCCTGCACTAGTGCTAGGCAGGGTGTTAAATAGGGGCTGGGTCTGTAACCCCTGCACTAGTGCTAGGCAGGTTGTTAAATAGGGGCTGGGTCTGTAACCCCTGCACTAGTGCTAGGCTGGTTGTTAAATAGGGGCTGGGTCTGTAACCCCTGCACTAGTGCTAGGCTGGTTGTTAAATAGGGGCTGGGTCTGTAACCCCTGCACTAGTGCTAGGCAGGTTGTTAAATAGGGCTGGGTCTGTAACCCCTGCACTAGTGCTAGGCAGGGTGTTAAATAGGGCTGGGTCTGTAACCCCTGCACTAGTGCTAGGCAGGTTGTTAAATAGGGGCTGGGTCTGTAACCCCTGCACTAGTGCTAGGCTGGTTGTTAAATAGGGCTGGGTCTGTAACCCCTGCACTAGTGCTAGGCTGGTTGTTAAATAGGGGCTGGGTCTGTAACCCCTGCACTAGTGCTAGGCAGGTTGTTAAATAGGGCTGGGTCTGTAACCCCTGCACTAGTGCTAGGCTGGTTGTTAAATAGGGCTGGGTCTGTAACCCCTGCACTAGTGCTAGGCTGGTTGTTAAATAGGGCTGGGTCTGTAATCCTGCACTAGTGCTAGGCAGGTTGTTAAATAGGGCTGGGTCTGTAACCCCTGCACTAGTGCTAGGCTGGTTGTTAAATAGGGCTGGGTCTGTAATCCTGCACTAGTGCTAGGCAGGTTGTTAAATAGGGCTGGGTCTGTAACCCCTGCACTAGTGCTAGGCTGGTTGTTAAATAGGGCTGGGTCTGTAACCCCTGCACTAGTGCTAGGCAGGTTGTTAAATAGGGCTGGGTCTGTAACCCCTGCACTAGTGCTAGGCAGGGTGTTAAATAGGGGCTGGGTCTGTAACCCCTGCACTAGTGCTAGGCAGGTTGTTAAATAGGGCTGGGTCTGTAACCCCTGCACTAGTGCTAGGCTGGTTGTTAAATAGGGCTGGGTCTGTAACCCCTGCACTAGTGCTAGGCAGGTTGTTAAATAGGGCTGGGTCTGTAACCCCTGCACTAGTGCTAGGCTGGTTGTTAAATAGGGCTGGGTCTGTAACCCCTGCACTAGTGCTAGGCAGGTTGTTAAATAGGGCTGGGTCTGTAACCCCTGCACTAGTGCTAGGCAGGTTGTTAAATAGGGCTGGGTCTGTAACCCCTGCACTAGTGCTAGGCAGGTTGTTAAATAGGGGCTGGGTCTGTAACCCCTGCACTAGTGCTAGGCAGGTTGTTAAATAGGGCTGGGTCTGTAACCCCTGCACTAGTGCTAGGCAGGTTGTTAAATAGGGGCTGGGTCTGTAACCCCTGCACTAGTGCTAGGCAGGTTGTTAAATAGGGCTGGGTCTGTAATCCTGCACTAGTGCTAGGCTGGTTGTTAAATAGGGCTGGGTCTGTAACCCCTGCACTAGTGCTAGGCTGGTTGTTAAATAGGGCTGGGTCTGTAACCCCTGCACTAGTGCTAGGCAGGTTGTTAAATAGGGGCTGGGTCTGTAACCCCTGCACTAGTGCTAGGCAGGTTGTTAAATAGGGCTGGGTCTGTAACCCCTGCACTAGTGCTAGGCTGGTTGTTAAATAGGGCTGGGTCTGTAACCCCTGCACTAGTGCTAGGCTGGTTGTTAAATAGGGCTGGGTCTGTAACCCCTGCACTAGTGCTAGGCAGGTTGTTAAATATGAGCAATGAGATTTAAATAAAAACATGGACACCTGGAGTTTGAGCAGGTACCAAAAACGTGTTCCAGGCATATCACATTTTTTGCTGAGCCTTTTTATTACACTGGAGGTTAACCGAGAATAACTCCACAGCAGCCAGTGGAATCAGAACTAGGTGAATGTGCTAGGTGAGCCCAGTGGATACAGTCTGAGTGCATTATTCTTTATGTCACACTCTGAAACTGTTCTTTTTTTCCCAGCTGCTCACCAAGCAGCTTTTCCTTGTTACAGTAAAAAGAATTTTCACTGATTCTTTCACATTTTTCATTCTCAGTCTCCCTCTGAGTAAGTGCAGCAGTGGTGCCCTATTTTCAGGCAGGAAGACTCAGGCAGCCAAGAGGGCCAGTGGCATCCTGGCCTGCATCAGGAACAGTGTGGCCAGCAGGAGCAGGGAGGTCATTCTGCCCCTGTACACTGCACTGGTTAGGCCACACCTTGAGTCCTGTGTCCAGTTCTGGGCCCTTCAGTTTAGGAAGGATGTTGTCTTGCTGGAACATGTCCAGAGAAGGGCTACAAGGTTGGTGAGGGGTTTGGAACACAAGCCCTATGAGGAAAGGCTGAGGGAGCTGGGGTTGCTTAGCCTGGAGAAGAGGAGACTGAGGGGTGACCTTATTGCTCTCTACAACTACCTGAAGGGAGGTTGTAGCCAGGCAGAGGTTGGTCTCTTCTCCCAGGCAGCCAGCACCAGAACAAGAGGACACAGTCTCAAGCTGCACCAGGGGAGGTTTAGACTGGATGTTAGGAGGAAGTTCTATACAGAGAGAGTGATTCCCCATTGGAATGGGCTGCCTGGGGAGGTGGTGGAGTCACCTTCATTGGAGGTGTTCAGGAGGAGACTTGATGGGGTGCTTGGTGCCATGGTTTAGTTGTTTAGGTGGGTTGGATTGGTTGATGGGTTGGATGCGATGATCTTGAAGGTCTCTTCCAACCTGGCTTATTGTATTATTGTATAAAATGATAAGGTAGTGTCAGAGTTCAAGAAAACATTATCATTCCCTTGGTCCATCCCCTGGGAAAAGAATTCTTCCCTGATGCATTTTCCATGACTTTATTCAGCCCACTTTTAAAATAAATCAAGCCATTGATCTACATTAATCTGGAAATTGATTCACATTCCAAAGCTGAATATACAACTGAAATGTCCTCTTGTTACTTCCCCACTACCACAGATTTCCCTGCTTCACAGGGATGCAGCAGCATGGGTTTAGTTGGTGGGAAGTGCTTTGAGATGAGCAGGTCTCCCATAGAATCTTGAGGATCTGAGGTTATAGAATCATTAAGACCTTGAAGATCATCAAGTCCTACCAACACCACCATGCTCTCTAAACCATGCTCTGAAGTGCCCTGTCTACATAATTTTTGAGCAGCTCTGGGGATGGTGACTCCACTGTTTCCCAGGGCAGCCTGTTCCAATGTTTGACCACTCTTTCAGTAAAGAAATTTTCCCCAGTATCTAATATAAACCTCCCCTGATACAACTGGAGGGCATTTCCTCTCATTCTAGAGCTTAATACATCCGGAGAATTTGCCATTTTTATTCCTGAGCATATTACGTTGTGACTGACAGAGAGAGAGGCGGTGCTGCAACATGCAGGCAAAGAAAGCAACACCAGTTTTCAGAGGTTAAAACTTATCTCTCGTCTCAGAGAGGGATAACACTCCCCAGGCAGTGCATTAAGATCACAATTTCTGTAACAGCAGCACCTTCTGGCCCCAGCAGAGATCACGGCTGCATCTGTTTGGAGCCATGGAGACATCTTGAGATCCATTTCTATTCCACAGTGTTTGTGCACTTGTAAGAAAACTAAAATTATGAGAAAGTTAAGTATTGCTTTCATCATTTTATAGAACGGAGATGGAGGAAACAGAGCGTAGAAAATGTTAACAAGTGTCCTAACCCAACCTAAAGCCTTGTACTCAGCATTGGTGAGGCCACAACTCGAGTACTGGTTTAGTTATGGGCACCTCAATACAAGAGAAACATTGAGATGCTGGAGTGAGTACAGAGGAGGGCAGGGAAGCTGTGAAGGGCCTGGAGAATAAATCTGATGAAGAGTGGCTGAAGGAGCTGGGGATGGTTAGTGTGGAAAAGAGGAGGCTGAGGGGAGACCTAATTGCTGTCTACAACTACCTGAAAGGACATTGTAGAGAGGCTGGTACTGGTCTCTTCTCACAGGTGACTAGTGACAGAACAAGAGGGAATGGCCTCAAGCTGTGACTGGGTAGGATTAGACTGGACATTAGGAAAAAAATGTCACAGCAAGAGTGGGCAGGCACTGGAATGTGCTGCCCAGGGAGGTGGTGGAGTCACCAGCCCTGGGTGTGTTTGAAGGTCATTTGGATGTGGTGTTTGGGGCTATGGTTTAGGGGTGAACCTTGTAGAGCAGGGTTATTGGTTGGACTTGGTGATCCTGTTTGTTACCCCAGGCTGTGTGCATTTGCACAGAGGCTCTTCAGCTGTACCACCCTCTGAGGTGAACTCCCCTTGATTCCCTAGGGTTGCCCCAGTGCTTCGTCCTTGGCTTTCCTCAGGGCAACAAGTGGAGAGCCCTTGCTAGCATCCATCCCTCTCCCTCTGGTGAGCTGCCCCAATGTTTGTCACAGGCAAGCATGAGTTTAACAACCCCTTCCCCTTCCATTCTAGTTTAAAACCCTATCCATGAGCCCTGCCAACTCCTGCCCTAGAATCCTTTTGCCCCTCTGGGACAGGTGCATCCCATTGGTTGCCTGCAGCTCTGGTGCCTTGTAAACTGAGCTGTGATCATGAAATCCATGCAGTTTTCCATGAGAACATTTTCAGATGAACAAGAATGTCTCTCCAGCTCTTAAGTGGCAGGGCTACATTACACCCTCCCACCACTTTTTTCTATTTTTCCCCTTTGTGTATTTTTCCCTGGGGAGAAATGTATTTTTAAGAGGAAGCAGCAGCAAATTTCCAGCTGACTCAGCTCTAGAGAAATTCCCCCAAGATCACATTTCTTTTTGTCCTGCTCTACATCCCAATATATGTACAGACTGTGGATTTGCTCAGTGGCTGTGTCCCTGCACGTTCACTGCTACAAGGGCTAATCTGTTTAACAGCTCATCGCCCACTGCAGTGACTGTTTGGCTGTTCAGGCCAGACTTTTCCTTTCTGAAGCCATTCCACATATTTGCTGAGGTGGTCCCTCCTGCTCTCACTAATCAGAAGAGTTTGCCATTGGCTAGATCAGTTTGCATATGCTTTTTGCTCAGATTTGTTGATATTTCAAGGGCAAAATGTTTCAAAAGTAGAATTTTTTCATCCTTTTGGATGCTGCTGAGATGCAAACAGAAATTCGTGCACCTGGTGAGAGTTAATTATATTTCAAATAGGTTGTGATTGAGTTGGGTTTGCCTACAAATAGTAAGCAGAATGTGCTCAGTGTTTGAAGACTACAACTACGCTTTCATGGAGGTGTTATCTTTTAAAGTCAGTGTCTCCATGGAGGGACAGCAAGTAAGATTTTGACAGCCAGAAGCCCTCTGCTGTGCACTGGATACAAACCTGGAAAGAACTGAGAGTAAAAGCAATTTAGGTTTAGATCCCTTCAAGGGCATAGCAGTGGGACATGTAGTCTTGCACCCAGAGCAAGGCAAGTTGCTGTCTCTCCTTGTTCAACATTATCTTACGCAGCTGAGAATTTGAAGCTTGGGCTTCCTTCTGAATAAGCCCTGAAGTCATTCTGGTTTTACTTTTGTCTATATTAAGTATCAATTTGTCATCATCTCTCTGGTACAGGAAGAGGAGTTTTACCATCCATATCTTCCAGATGGGGAACCTGAGACATGGAAATAAGCCAGAGAGGAACCAAATCTTTCTGAGTTTCAGTCCATCATCTATCTATGAAGATCAAAGGTGTAGCTGTCCTCTAAGCCTTCAGCAGCACAAGGAGGAGGCAGGTCAGAGAGCAAGCTTTTTCAACAGCAAGGGAACTCCATGGGAGGAAAAGCATTAGTTCAGTGCTGTCCAAAGGCAAGAGATAGGAAGTGGTTGCCAGAACAGCCGGGAAACAGATAAGACTTCTAATATGGCATTCCCTGGATGCCAGGTTGGGGTGGGGGTGTGTGGAGTGGGAGAAAACCAAGAAGACACTAACCTGAATGTCATGTAAATTGTCCTTTAGTACAGAAAGCTTTGTGTTAGCTAACTTTGAAATGGATGCAATAAATCTAAATCATGTGCTTTCTGACCATACTGCTCAGCAGTGAGCTCATGAAAGATTATCTTGATACATTCTTTGCCACAGCTGTGGGTTAGAGTCACCAATACAGGATCTCTTCCATCAGTGAGCTGCTCAATAGTGCCAGGACTTTTGTGGTGAATTGGTGGTGACAGATCAATGCAGAGCCAGGTTAGACCAGTGCTCACTTTCTTCATGCTTTGAGGCAGTTCTGTTGATTTAATAATTAAGCATGGTATGGTGATTGGATGGGCTGTCTGCAGATTGAGTCTGCCTCCAGAGAGAACAGTGACAAGATGCCCATGGTTTTTTAATGCCCAGGACCTGTCTGAACTCAGCAAACAAGAAACAGCAATTGAAATGGCTAAGAAGTTTAGTATATGAATGTCTTTAAGAATTGAAAAGGGAAAGTCATATGAGGAAAGGCTGAGGGAGCTGGGGTTGTTCAGCCTGGAGAAGAGGAGACTTAGTCAGGGTTGGAAGGGACCACAAGGATCATCTAGTTCCGCCCCCCAGCCATGGGCAGGGACACCCCACACTAGATCAGGCTGGCCAGAGCCTCATCCATGCTTTTCTTATCACTCTCTACAACTACCTTAAAGGAAGTTGGAGTCAGGTGGGGGTTAGACTCTTCTCCTAGGCAGTTAGTGACAGGACAAGAGGGCATGGTATGAAGCTGTGCCAGGGGAGGTTTAGGTTGGATATTAGGAAGCACTTCCCCACAGCAAGGCTGATGAGGCACTGGGATGGACTGCCTGGGGAGGTGGTGGAGTTGCCATCACTGGAGGTCTTTAAGAAAAGCTTGGATGTGGCACTTGGTGCTGTGGTTTAGCTGATGTTGTGGTGTGAGGCATAGGCTGGACTGGATGATCCTGAGGTCTTTTCCAGCTTCAATAATTCTGTGATTCTGTGATTTCTGCAGTAGTGGGACTCATAAGGATCCATAAAGCCCTAGCACAACCCTGTTTGGTTTCCTGAATGTTTATGTTTTGCATGTCGAGTCATTCCTGCCGAGGAGGTATCTGCTGTATTTCCTGCAGAACATAATTACCTCTTCACTGCAAAGATGGCTTGAAGCAGCAGTTGGACTGCAAAGACAGCTAGTCCTTGAGATGCTACATGCTGTTGAGATCACTGGGAAATGAAGTGGTCTTGCTCTTGTGAAAATACTCAGTAAGAGATACCCTGTCACATGAAGATGGTACTGGGAAAACAAGAGAGCAGGGATGTCTGTTGGCTTGAAAGAGTTTAAGGATCTAAAGTTACCAGAGCACTCGTATCAGTACAAAATCTGCATGAAAATGTCTTCCAGGATCAGGTTATGGGTGTACATGGTGACCTATGCTTTCATTTTTAATGATTTCTCTCCCTATGGAGGTATCAGGTTTTTAGGAACTTCACCAAGCTGGCAGCTTTGGTAAGCGTGACGTCATTCAAGGAGCTGCCAAGTTACAGGCAATGTCAAAAATGAATGCAAACACACACCAAGAAGATGATTTATGATTGCTGTCTACTTGTATATAACTATAACGTATCTTTTTTCTTCTGACCAGATGCTTCCTCTTCTCCCATAATCCAACCTTCAGAACATGTGGATGAAAGTGTTTCCATTTAGCTCTAAAGTCACAGGCCTGATGGATGCTCATAAAGGACATGGAGACAAAAGAATATTTACTCGGGGTCAGTTCCACTGCCCTCATCATTTAATGACATAAGGAAGAGAGTCTTTTCTGGCCACACAACGAGAGCAGGCACAGCAGATGGGACTCCATTCCCAGCTCAGGCCCCAATAGAATCTTTTTTCAGTTCTCTGTAGAACTGATTTCCCCTGAGTTTCAAGCACAGATGGGCATCTGGTGGTATTTTGCGAGTCCTTGTACTTTCAGAGAGCAACAGTCTCTGCAGAGGTTGGGTGCTTTTGGTGAGGTCTGCAAAGCTCTGGACAGATGTTTTGGGCGTGTGACTGGGCCCCAGGGAATGGGGTAAGTTGTGAATGTTGGATTCTCAGGGTCCCCAGGGTATCTAAATCTAGGGATAGCTCTCCTTGTCACTTTTAGGGGTCTGAAGAGCGCAGAAAGTTCGCTGTAGCTTCTTCCCTTGTGGTGAATCACTCCAGAGAGCTCATTCATGTTAAAAGTAGCAGAAAATGGAGGGGTTGAGAGAGGCAACTGCTTACACTGACACTTGCTGAAAGAAGTTGAAATGGAAGGACAGCCCCAGGAGCTTTGCTAGAATTCCTGCAAAACATAGTTACATCTTCACTGCAAAGATGGCTTGAAGCAGCAGTCGGACTGCAAAGACAACTGATAGTTTGTGGTTGCAGCAGCGGGTAGGAGACCAAGCCCAGCCATATACTAAGAAGTGTGGGGTTGAACTGACACACGTGGCTGCTTGGAAGGTATCTGGAAAATCCCTCTGAGACTACTCATTTTTATGGGGGATGAGTGCATTCCTGTGTATCACAGCTCCAGGTGAGGTCTTAGCCATGCACCCCTCATAGCTGCTAGTGGTGTCTCAGCAGACTCGTGTTGACTGAGTTTACCTGTTCTTCTGCATCACACAGCACTGCTCTAGAGCAAGCAAATCCCCAGGAGGCTTCCAGGCACTACATGCTTCAGTACATACCTCCCCTCTCTTCTTGTCTTCTGATGATGACATCACCTGACCCGTGCTTCAGGAATTTTTATGAAGTCTGGATATGTTTCAAAGAAAGGAAAACAAAAATCAAGCAGCAACAAAATTACCTTGAATCACCCAGGCAGGACCAGGAGGCCTGGAAAGGTCATTTCCTTCTGCCTGCCTCGTTTTGGCATCACATATCAGACCGGAGCAGTTTTTGACTAACAGGTAGAAATTGTATTGCCTTTAAAATAGTGAGTTCTTACCAAGCCAAACACAAACCAGCCCAACCCACCCACAACAAAACCCCCAAACCCTAAAACATCAGTGTCCTGAGTTTTCAGTCCACAGCTAGAATTCTGACTACTTGTAAGTTTTGCTGGTGAACTTAAACGAACTAGAAATCTGCCCTCAGCTCTGGCACTGGTGTGTCACGGATGAGGAGCAGTAACTGCCAAAAGAGATACCCTGAATGCATCAGGACCATGTTGCCTCAGCTGAAAATATGACTGACACTTGTTATTACCTCCTATGAGGACAGACTGAAGGAGTTGGGGCTGTTCAGTCTGGAGAAGAGAAGGCTCCAAGGTGACCTCATTGTGGCCTTCCAGTATCTGAAGGGGGCCTACAGGAAGGCTGGGGAGGGACTTCTCAGGATCTCAGGTAGTGATAGGACTAGGGGGAATGGAATGAAGCTGGAAATGGGGAGATTCAGGCTGGATGTGAGGAAGAAGTTCTTCACCATGAGAGTGGTGAAGCCCTGGAATGGGTCATCCAGTGGGGTGGTTGAGGCTCCATCCCTGGAGGTGTTTAAGCCCAGGCTGGACGAGGCTCTGGCCAGCGTGATCTAGTGTAGGGTGTCCCTGCCCATGGCAGGGGTTGGAACTAGATGATCCTTGTGGTCCCTTCCAACCCTGACTGATTCTATGATTCTATGATTCTATGATTCTATTACTCGACAAAGCTCAGTGGCTCAAACCTGTGTGGCAGGAAACCAGCAGCTTTTTGTCGCATTCCCAAGATGGAAAGGCAGCTTGTGGGCAATGTTCTTTTTTTGGCAGACACCACCACAAACCTACTGTCACACCTGCAAACCAAGGGAGAAACAGCAGAAGTGTCCCGGTGTAGCCTAAGCTTCACCTGATCTCTGATCAAAAGTGGCATTTTAGATTTCAACAGATCTTTATTTTGCTAGGGTTTTTTTTGCCTCTCACCTTCAGTTTCTTCTTGTTCAAAACATCTTGCTGACACTTTGTGAGATTTTGGAACAAAAGCTTCTGAAAGCCCATCAGCATCTCTGACACTTCCATGGCTTGCAGAGCTTGCTCGAGAGGATTGCTATAGTGTGGCCTTTTACATTGTTTTACTGGTCTTTATGTATGGAAAGTGCTGAAGTCAAGGTTTATGATACTGCCCCTCAGTGACCTCAGAGGACCAATTCAAAGTAAGATATCTGGGGGGTCTTCTCAATTACTTTTTATTATTCATTATAACTCTAATACCAGAGAAATTAAAAACCAGCCAAGACAAGATGCCTGGATTTGGTGTGGGAAGGCAGACTTGTCTGGGTTAGAGGTATTACACAGATGATGCAAAAGGGAGAATCCCAAGCTTGGGAAAAGCCTCTTAGTCCCTTCTGGTCATTTATCTCCTAGTCTCACTGTCGGGTTTGAGTAAGTGTATGATACGGTCTTTTACTTCAGGGTAGATTTAGATCAGGCATTAAGGAAGAAGTTATTTACTATGAGGGTAGTGAGACATTGGAATGGATTGCCCAGACAAGAGGAACCCATGTTGCTCATCCCTGGAAATGCTTGAGACTGGGCTGGATGAAGCTTTGAGCGACCTGGTCTAATGAGAGCCCCTCTCAGTCTTCTCAGTGGAGAGCCATGAGGTAGATTGGGGAACTTGGACATCACCCTTATGATGTGAGATTGAGAGACCTGGGGTTGTTCAGTCTCGAGATGACTGAGAGGGGATCTCATCGATGTGCATAAATATCTGAGGGGTGGGTGTCAAGTGGAGGGGGCCAAGCTCTTTTCAGTGGTGTGGTCAGGACAAGGCACAACAGGTACAAGCTTGAACACAGAAGATTTCATCTCAACATGAGGAGAAACTTCTTTACAAGGGAGGGTGATGGGGCACTGCCTAGGGAGGTTGTGGAGTCTCCTTCTCTGGATATATTCAAAAGCTGCCTGGTTGCATTCCTGTGTGGACTACCCTAAGTGGTCTTGCTTTGGCAGGGAGGTTGGACCCAATGATCTCTGGAGGTCCCTACCAACCTCTAATGTACTGTGATACTGTGATATTCCACTGTACAAACTTCCCAAGGATCTAAGCATAGCTGGTCATACTGTCTGGAACATGCTGATAAGTTTATCTAAGACAGTCTTAGTTGTACCAAAAGAAAGATATTTTTTATAGTTGTTTTTATACTAAAAAAAGGAAACATAAACTAATAAGGGTTTGCTGTGGTCTGTCAGTCTGCAATGATCTATGCTGAGTCTTGAATGTCAAAATACGTGACATTTTTGAACTGACATTTTGGGAGCATAATTTCTTCATGAAAAGTTTTAAGTAAATTTAACTTTCCATCTCTTTTTGTCATGCAGCAAAACCCCTGGGTTTTTTTCAAACTGGGCAGCAAGTCTTTATTTCTATTGTTATCATCATCATCATCATCATCATCATCATCATCATCATCACCATCATCATCATCATCATTTTCCTATGTATTTCTGGCTGTGTAATTTAGTTCTGACACGTCCCAGGACCAGCAGGATCAGTAGCCAGTAAAGATACAATGCTGTAAGTGACTGGGAAGGCGTGGATTTGGGATAACTCCCGTCACAGGCTGGGTGCTGTCCTCGAGTCATCTTTCCGTGGTTACATCAATCCTTCAACTTTTTGTACTATTTTCCCCCTTTTGCTCTCATCCCTGCCTTTCAGGACCTCTTTAGGTCAGCAAGTTGTTCAATACAACCATGACTCAGAGTGCCTCTGTGATCTGTAAACCAATGGAAATAGCATGAAGTGCTAAGACAGGTCTCTGGACACAATTAGAAAGAGCAGAATTGCTTGGCACATCTTGGCCAAATTCCAGCATGGCAGAAGCCAGTCATTAGTGGAGCCTTTGCTTATGGAGTCAAATCCCCACTGATCACAAATTTCTGCTCTAAATATAATAACTACCTTCCCCTAAGCAGGAATCAAGGCTTGGGTGTAGTGTAGTGTGTGCTTCAGCCCAGGGATCTCAGTATCAGAGCAGCCATTAGGGCACATGTTCAGCTGCAAATGCTGAGGGCAGCAGCGTCATATGCCCCTCTCTGGACAGCGAGTACCATCTTCCCACCTACAAACCTCCAGTGGAGAGCCTAGAAACTCTCATGGGCTAAATTTTTGCAGGACATCTCTTTGAGGTCCCTCATGTATGCACCCAGGCAGTGTGTACTCATCACAGCCCAGCCCAGAGCAGGGAATGCATACAATAGCTTCTCTATATAGCTGATTTGAGATGAGGCTAGTGTCCTGCTGGATCACCCTGCATGACTGAAAAGCTTTTGGGATGAAAGGGGTGTGTACACAACACACACAGATGCCCAAGTATGCTGTGGAGGGTTTGCCACCTTGATTGGAGCACAGTCATTGAAATGTTGGAGGTCCAATTTGTTTACGAATTAAATCTCTTGATAGCAGCTAGAGCTGCTAAGTCTTCTCAAGCTTCTCACAGAAATTGGACTGTGAATTACCTCCTCCCTAATGTTTTACTTCAGGTTCTTAAGTGCATTGAAATTGGTATTTGCCCTGTGTAACCTTATGCTAAGGGACCAGTTAGCCTCCATCTGTAACTCTGCTGGTTAATGAAGTGAAGCAGGCACTGAATAATGTAAGACATTCCCTCTCCCACACCTCTCCATTAATTCTGCCTGGTACCTACAACCTTTTCTACCGACTATAGCTGACAAGATTACCACCTCCTTCCCACCTCAGATCTGCTATCTGCTCAGAGTTATAGAATCATAGAATCTCCTTAAGATTATCCATTCCAACCATAACCTAGCATCTTCCTGTACACAGCTGCTGGAACATGCCCCTAAGCTGCTCACCCAAATGTCTTTTAAATACCCTCAGGGATGGTGACTCCACCACTTCCCTGGGCAGACTCTTCCAGTACCCAGTGACCATTTTGGTAAAGAATGTTTTCCTAATACCTAATCTAAACCTTCCCTTATGGAAATTTCTTCTCATCCTATTGCTTGTTACCTGGGAGAAGAGGCTGGCCTCCACCTTGCTACCACCTCCTTTCAGATAGTTGTAGAGAATGATGAGGTCTCCCCTCCTCTTCTCCAGGCTGAACAACCCCAGGCACAGAACTTGTATTCAAGACCTCTCACCAGCCTCGCTGCCATTCTCTGGAGCCATTCCAGGACCTCAGTGTCCTCCCTGTAGTGAGGGGCCTAAACCTGAGCACAGTATGCAAGGGGTGGCCTCACCAGTGCCCGGTACAGGGACACAATCACTTCCCTGCTCCTAATGACCACACTATTCCTGACACAAACCAGGATGCTGTTGGTATTCACAGTATCACAGTATCACAGTATCGCTAAGGTTGGAAGAGACCTCAAAGATCATCGAGTCCAACCTGTCACCACAGAGCCCATGACTAGACCATGGCACCAAGTGCCACGTCCAGTCCCCTCTTGAACACCTCCAGGGACGGCGACTCCACCACCTCCCCGGGCAGCACATTCCAATGACGAATCACTCTCTCGGTGAAGAACTTTCTCCTCACCTCCAGCCTAAACTTCCCCTGTTGCAGCTTGAGACTGTGTCCCCTTGTTCTGGTGATGGTTGCTAGAGAGAAGAGGCCAACCCTTTCCTGGCCACAACCACCCTTCAGGTAGTTGTAGAGAGCAATGAGGTCTCCCCTGAGCCTCCTCTTCTCCAGGCTAAACAGCCCCAGCTCCCTCAGCCTCTCCTCACAGGGCTGTGCTCAAGGCCTCTCACCAGCCTTGTTGCCCTTCTCTGGACACCTTCAAGTGTCTCGATGTCCTTCTTAAACTGAGGGGCCCAGAACTGGACACAAGACTCAAGGTGTGGCCTAACCAATGCAGAGTACAGGGGCACAATGACTTCCCTGCTCCTGCTGGCCACACCATTCCTAATGCAGGCCAGGATGCCATTGGCATTCCTGGGCACACTGCTGGCTCATGTTCAGGCAGCTGTCAATCAGCACCCCCAGGTGCCTCTCTGTTTGGCAGCTCTCCAGCCACTCTGACCCCAGCCTGTAGCTCTGCATGGGGTTGCTGTGGCCAAAGTGCAGCACCTGGCACTTGGACTTGTTGAATGCCATCCCATTGGACTCCGCCCATCTGTCCAGCCGGTTGAATTCTTGGGCACACTGCTGGCTCATATTCAGCTGGCTGTTGAGCAGTCTCCCCAGCTCCCTCCCTGCCAAGCAATTTTCATGCCACTCTTCCCCAAGCTCATAGCATTGCACTTGCCTCTCCGCTATACACTGCATGTATGCCCCCAAGCAGTCCCTCCATGGGCTATGCTCAGGCAAACACCTAAGTTGTTTAGCTGGAAAGGCTGCTTCTGCCAATCACCTTGGAATTAGGGATCTGCAGGGCTTTTCCCTGTTTAGGAGACACAGAATAACATTTTCCTTCTCATTTGGTATCTCCATACTAGGACAATGTGGTGTCTGTTGGAAAAAGAGGATGTGGGTGCACTGCCTGAGAGGTTATATTGAAGACTGACAGGCCTACTTACCTATAGCAAATGACAGCCCTGTTATAGATGGATTTTATACAGGTGAAGAGGTAAATGGTTGGAAAACATTTGTTTGATATTTTACTGGAGGGGTATTGCCATTACTCATAACAGAATCCTAGCAAGTCACTTCCAGACAGGCAGGATATGGACACTAAATACACCACCAGAGGACAAAGGGTGCCTTGGTGCTCCTGCATCCTCTAAACCCCAAGCATTTGCCCTCAGACCCTTCAGTTTAATTCAATGAGTCAGCAGGTGACAGGGTTGGAAATACATTTTGTGCTAAAAAAGAGAGAAAGAAGTGGATGTTCAACATAGATTTGACACTTTTGGTACTTACGTGTGGTGATGCCTGGGACAATGTAGCCTCCTTCTGTGACTTTGAAGATAGTGTACAACCCCTTTGTCCACTGTTACTGCAGGTGGCAGGGGGAAAAAAGGAGAAGGTGGCAAGAAGCCCCTAAGGAATATGTTTCCTTGGAGTCCAGCATGATTTTTGTTCAGACCAGCCTGTCAGGGCAGGTAGGACAGAGGTCAGACAGGCTTTTATAGCGGCGCTGGTGCATTTCTGCTGCAGGCTGGGACTGTGTGTAAGCTGTTAGAGGTGGTTTTAACCCCAGGTTCTCAGCATCTTTGTACTTATATGATTAAAGCCCACCCCAGAGATTTGTAGCTCAAAGATATCTGCAAATTGTAACATATAGCTGATGCCCTATTACATTTCTAGACTCTACTGCAAGGCAGGTTTTGGCACTGTCAGGGAGTCACTGTATGGAAAGGAAGCCAGTAAGAGGCTTAGGTGAAAAACACTGCATACATACTAGAGCAAGCCCTCAAATTCAGGCTAGTTTAGCCTGAGACATTAGTTATCAGTTGTGTAGTGTAGGGGCCAGCTACGTATTGCCTTTTTACTGATATTTTAACAGTCCTATTACTATGACACTAATACTATATTAAACCTAATTCATTTTCCCTGGTTGCCACCACCTGCTTCTGCTTAGATCAAGGGCTAATGAGCATTTGACAGTAGTTAATGAGCTTCTGCAGCAAGCATTTCAATTTCTTCTCTGACTAAAATTAGTTATCTCTTCTGGGCACCACACTCTGCCTCCCTGGGATATTTGGCACCATTAATTCCTCAGGGGCAGGGAGGAATCATCTCCATCAGCAGCAGTGGGTGCCACCCACAACAGCTGTCCTGCACTGAGCAGGGTAGCTGTGTTCTTGTCCAGGCTAAAGACTGGCTCATCTGTAGGTGTTTCACTAGTGACATGACCAACCCAAACAGCCCCTGCTCTGAAGCTGTGGTGTCACTTTCTTTGCAGCTTTGTACTGGTGTTGTTGGCAAGCCCTGTTCTGGCAGGGCTGTTATGGTAACTACTCCTGCATTGTCCAAGATTTTTTGATAATGAAGATTGCTGTATGGATTGTTGGTGAGGAAAAGGATCTGATGTGAGCCCAGAGATTTAGGAACTCAATGACCGTTTGCTTCCTCCCCCAGAGGTGACACAGACACCCAAGTGTCATTGCCTTGATTATAGTGAAAGGAATCTCTTGCAGATGCCAGCTAGGCAGTGTCCAGTTCTGGAGCTCTCAGCATAAGAAGTACATAGACCTGTTGCAGTAAGTCCAGAGGAGGGCTATGAAGATGATCTGAGGACTGTGGCAACACTTCTATGAATCTTTCTTCATAGAAGAAGCTCAGTTCAGCCTGGAGAAGAGAAAGCTCCAGGGAGACTTTGTAATGGCCTTTCAGTACCAAAAAGGGGCCCACAGGAAACCCAGAGAGGGGCTTTTTACAAGGACACATAGTGATAGGACGGGGAGTAGTGGCTTTGAACTGAAAAGGGTGGATTTAGGTAAGATGTAAGGAAGAAGTTCTTGACTATGAGTGTGATGAGACAGTGGAACAGGGTGTCCAGAGAGGTTGCTCCCTGGAAGTGTTCCAGATCAGGTTGTACAGGGCTTTGAGCAACCTGACCTAGTGGAAGATGTCCCTCCTCATGGCAGGGCTGTTGAAACTAGATGTTTAAGGTCTCTTCCAACCCAAACCAGTTTATGATTGTATGAGATGACATACTTTATGCCTGGCCAAGGCAACAGACTATCAAAGTTTTCCAAAGTTGCCTGAATTAATAGTCACAGCATGTCTAGGTTCCTGTGACTGTAATTATTTCCTGCTTCCCAGGTATTTTGTAAAGATTGGGTTTGCAGAATATAGTCTGGGAAATAAGCTCAGGTTTGCCTAGAGATAGGATGATGATGAAGAAAGTATTTTAATAAGAGATGCTTCTCTGTGAAGAAGAGCCCACCTACAGACTGCTTTGTACAGCGTTGCTCAGGAGAGCAGCTTCACTTTGTTGCTGGGGTCGTTGGAGCAGTAACTTACTGCCACAAAAAATCTCTCAGTACATAGCTGGCATCTCCAATGAAACTTCTTGTTGCCCTAAGTTGTGTTCATCTGCATTTCAATGTGAACTGTTGTTTGGATTCTCTCCCTCTTCTGAATCTAGTGGAGAAGTGTAAAGCATCCCCATGAATGTTTAGATGATTACCCATGCCTGTGACAGCATGTAAAACTCTGTCCACAGAGTTTTTCTCCCTGTAGTGTCAGTTGTGGCTCCCAGAGCCATTTGGAGGCTCTGTGGTCCTCTGCAGACTATCTGTGTGTTGCAAGCAGTGTCAGGGTCATGTTTCTGCCTCTGCTGGAGAATGACAATATTTACATGGCCTCCCTGGAGCCCACAAGCCATCTGCAAAGACATGCCTGGAACGGCCAAAACCCAGGTTTGCTGGGCTGTTGGGACTCCATAGCACAACTGAGTTTATGCTCCACTAGGCTGCTCACTAGTGTGTAATTATTACAGCTCTTATCCCAGCGGCTGTGCTGCAATGGCAGAAACAGGGAAGAATGGTTTCATTAAAAAAAAAAAGCTCTGGTAATTTTCACCAGGATGCTGCTGCTACCCAATACACAGTGGCAGTGTGGTAAGGAGAAAGTGGCAGCACTTCATCCAAGTGAACCTTCATGGTGGTAAATTCCATGTCAATGTTAAGACAAAACCAAACCAAATCAAGAAGTGCAAGAAGTTTCTGAGTGATCCTGAGTGACTTCTCAAGGCACCATCACACATCCAGACTTGTGTCTGTCTTGTGTGATAGATGCGACGGTGTCTCAAGACTCATTAAGAGCATATTCATTCTCTGTTACTATTCTGCTTTAAGGAAAAAAGACAAATTATGCCTTGTGAAGAAGCCATTTGCTATAAAGTGTAAAAATGCTTTAATATTAATATTTTATAATAAAATTCATGACATATTTATAAACACTCTATCAAGCATTTACAACTGAGCCACAGCTGAGAGCTTGGATCGGAATAAATAAGCGAGGACACAGCTAGTATGAAATATACATCTTGCTTTTTATAACTGTGTGTGCTTTATTCTTTACACAAATGGAATGGATGCGCAGAGTATTTACACACAACAGGAATGTAAGCTGGACAGGGTGTTTTGTAAACTCCAGATTTCTGAGTACCCCACACTACAGCTGGACTGAGAAACGGCCTGCTAAAGAGACGCGCGCCGGCCAGCCTGCCGGATGGAGCAGCCCGCTGGGCACAGGCCGCTGCACGTGGAAGTTTGGGCTGGCCCGTTCAAATTCAGGATCACAAGTCCAGAAATGAGAAGGTTGGTGTCCCACTAAGAGCCAACAGTGTTGCCTTTCTGTATTTTTAATTTTTTTTCCTTTTTTTTTTTCCCCCTTTTTGTAAATTCCCCCAAGAATCTTGCCTAGGATGCTGACTGATGCTTATTCCCAGAAATGCAGTTTTACAGCAGGGCAAGTTGCCTGTGCTGTAGGTCAGGGCCAGATGGCAGAAGCTGCTAACATGGTATGAGGGATAATAGATAGTGTCCCGTGCTCTTCACCTTAAAGACAGAGTCTCACAAGGGCCAAGGGGGTAGTGGTTCCTATTGCTCTTGGGGGGATGTCAGTGGGGCTGGAGCCTTCTGAAAATCTGGCCACGGTATTTGTCCCATGGGGTGTCTCTTTGTTCAGCAATTTCACAGCACCTACCTCAAAAGGATCTGGGTCCATGACTTGGCCCTCTGGGTGCTACAGTAATATAAGCAGTAAATAATGATGGAAGGTTCTGAGCTGCTGTTTCATGATGTGGCCTTGATGTTCTACACTAATGCTAAAAATCTGTTGTAATGAGGAGCATGGATGTGTGACTTCAGGTGGGGCAAATGGGACGGACTCCACTGAAATCAAAAGAGTGACCATGAGTTACATCAGCTGAGGATTTAGGGTAGATATACACCAAACATGTTTCCGATGCTATTTGCTGTTAGCTTCGATGCTGATTTGTGCCCTAGAATGGGAACCTTCTTTTTAATGTGATGACCTCATTCTTACTTCTGAATGAATTTTCAAGGTGCTTGATTTTTAATGGAATAGGAAGTGATATTTATTCCACCAAGGCTCAAGCCCATGCCTTGGTGGACTACATTTATTCTACCAAGGCTCGAGCACATGAATGCAGTTGCACAGTGAACTGCATGCATAACGTGGCAGACAAAATGTTCAAGAGAAAAAAAGCAGAGATTAAAATCTGTGAAGAGCAACAGACCACTTCTGTGAACATAGCAGGTATTATGGCTTTAAGTCTGCACCTTAAAAAGAACTTTGAGACTTTTATCATTAACATTAGTTTTCCTGTGAATATCCTCATGTGTTGTCACTCTCTGAATCCTCTGGTCAGAGATAAAACTAAAAAAACCCAGAAAATAGAAGAAAGCCAAAACAAAAATACAAATTGACTGGGTGCTGATGAGCAAACAACAGTGGAAGTGTAACATCAGCAACTTCTCCATAGAAAACTAAAGTAAATAGGTAGGTGGATGTTGTATAGCTAGGCCACTGCCACTGGCTCATAGTGGTTGTTAGCTCAGGTTCCACACTGCTCTCCAGGATGAGAAATGCAATATTTCAGTGCAACGGAGAGATTTCTTACCCATGACTTTCACAGGGTGGTTTCTAGGACCCTATCCACACCGGAGCATCAAACCATGCTAGCTACAAACACAATCACATCACAGAATATTTATCTAGAAACAGCCTTTACTACCAAAGAAATTACAAAGCGCTAGCATGGACAGGGTACCTCTGTAGGAAGGGGAAACTGAGCGAGAAAGAAGCTCTTTCAGAGGTTGATGGTCAAACTGTAAGACCAGTTAAAAAGTGCCATTTCACTGAGCCCTGTTAGCAAGCTCTCAATGAGTCAGTGCACGGAAGGTGTTTTGTGGCAAGAAGAAATAAACAGATTGCAGTATTGCACCTCTGCACAAAGCTAGCGTTGTGATCATTCATGGGTGGACAAAAAAGAGGTGATAATTTTGGTTCTGCTTAGACCCTACGGTGCTACACACTGTGCCAGAACATGAGAAATAGCACCAGGGGTGTGATCTGGCACTTTTCCTAAAGGGTCTAGCATTTGCATTGTCTCATGTTGAGATGCTCGCAATTCCTTCACATGGACACAAAAGGAATCCGAATATGCTAAGCTGTGCTAGCGCCAATGTGGTCTCAGGTGCCAGCTGCTGGGGGTTGTGAGTTTGGACTTCTCTCTTTTGAATTTTTTCACCAAATATAATTTTCCTTATGTTTCTCTTCCTCCTCCCACTACCACCCAGTATGATCTGAACAGCTGCAGTGCAAAAATGAACTGCAGCTCTGAGGATGCTGAAACACGAAACACAAAATGTCAATGCACAAAACAAATGGGAGTACAAGTCCTAAGGGATTTAAATAAGACTTCTCACTGCTCCTCTTGGTGCTTTGTTTTTAAATACATGTTTTATTTAAAAAAAAAAAAAGGAAAACAAAAACAAAATAAAAAGAGAAGTGCAATGGCAACTCTAAATTGGAAGCACAAACAACAGATGGGGGAAATAAATAATGTTACTACAGTAACCAAGGACTGATGGAAAAATTGATTGTACTCAGCCATAGTGTTACTGTTCACCATAAAGCACAGCACATGACGAAGCAAAACAGTTACTAGTAGGATAGTACCATAAAGGGCTGCATGCTGAACTAAGAAACAAAGAAGCAGATGTGATCGATTGCTTAAAAACAGAGCTGAAAACTAGAATGAAGTTCCTGCTTTAGGAGACTTGGTTTTCCAGGTCTGGTGGGCTATTTCCCAACCTGTGGCAACAGTGTTTTGCCAGCATGGAAAAAATTCCACGGCTTCCGAAGATCTGGGGTCACTCTGTGGATTTCTGCAGAATTATCCAAAGTCAAAGCTTTCATTCATTTATGTTTTGTAAAAAAAAATAGTTTCTAGCCCTTCTGATGACAAAGCTCTTTTGGAGACTTAACTGAAACCCTTCTTGATAAATCTGCGCTGGCCAGGCAAGAAAAATAGTGCTAAAAGAAGTGTGAACTTCTCCAAGTTACCATAGCAGGGCAGTAAGTGAAAGGCGACCTGAGGGCCACCAAGATGCCCATGTTTTTAACCCTGTCACTGCGAGTGGCTATACTGCAAGCATCCAGCTCGTCACTCTCCAGGCGGAGGCTGGCTGGGTGTACCTCGCAGCTTGACAGGGTAAAGGAGCCTAAGCTTCCTATAGACTAGTAACCAAGGAGTCTGTTTAGCATTTGCCCTTAAACAGCCTTCATTATTAGGGTTACTGTAGCCACCAGCTCAGCGCTGGACTCCTGCGACACATCGGGCAGGAGAGTGTGGGCTTTATAGAAACTTGGTCCAGCAGCAGCAAAGGTAATTCAGTTTCCTGTCATACTATCTCTTACAGCTGTCCCCGTGTATGGCAGAGTGAAGAATGGCATCAGCACACACAGAAAGGGCGATGTACAAGGAGAAAAAATACCTTGCTCTCCCTTTCCATGCACCCTAAACTGCAATTCCACAGACTTTCCCCAAATCCCTCACAATCTCCATTGCCTCAATTTTTGCTTTTAAGACCCTTGTGGACTGTGAAATGAATGAAGATACAGCTTAGTTGGTGACCTGCCTGTCTACAAAGAGAGGAAATATCCAATGCTTTTGGTGTTTCCTTTAAAGAATCAGGAAGAATCATACAACGTTTTAGGGTGAAGCATGACTCCCCTCCAAGAGAGAAATAATTAACTACATTCAAGCACTGACATTTTGCTTCTGAAGAATTACCTGCTTCAGTTTAAAGATGCATTATCCTTCTGTGTTCAGAAAAGGTCCTGCAGGGCAGTAAGTTCAAGAGATCTTTCCACAGGAGTTCATCGTGATTAAATAGAGGCAAGGGAGAAGATCAAATTGAGAGAAGAACAAGCTGGCAACTACAATTTAAGGAGTTATTTTTCTTGTCATTAATAATAGAGAATCTGTTTTGAAAAAAGGATAATGCAGCTTGATGGTCCTCTTTACATTTTACAGTCACACAAGGGTGTAAATATTTAATCTGTCAATTAATTAATCTTTACAAAATATCTCACAAAAACATTTTTACCTATAGAAATTAGTTTTTATACATCAATATACTTTTATTTTTATAAATTATTCCATCTTTAAGTGCCGTCTATCAATAGAAATGATAAAATAGACAATCAAAAATGTTAAAGCTTTTCCCAGTTGTATCCCTCCTTGTCAACATAGGTGCTGTGAATCCTCACGGATGTGCTTCCGCGTGTGAATGTGTTTGCGTGCACGTGTGTGTGATGTGAAACGCTTCCATCCGTCCTCTCCCACCCTGCAACTCCATCCAAATGCACTACACTGCTGTTAGCTCCTGACACAACGGTGTTTCCAAAGGGGAGAAAAAGAAATGCTTGACTTGGTTTCAGAAATTAAAAGATGTGCATAGTTACCAAAGTCGAGGTGTACCAACTACAAATGTGCAACGACAAGCTTAGGCTCGGACTCACCTCCCGGTCAAGTCAAAGAGCATCCGACCAGTGACTTCAGTAGGAAGTGGACCAAGTACTCTGAGCTTGATTTTGCAAGGTGCATGTGGCCCTGATCTAGCAAAATGCTTAAGCCCGTGCTTAGCTTTGAGCACACGAATAGTCCTACTGGATCTGATGGGACTGAACGGCATAGGGTAGTGACACAAGTGACACCAAGTCAACGGGCTACTTGTGTAGGAACTGGGGTCAAGTGCTGAGCGCCTTGCAGGATCAAGCCCTATATGAGATTCAAGAGCTGGGAACTTCTCTTTAAAGCAATCAACACACTGAGCTCAGCCATTGAAATCGATCAAAATGTCCACATGGGCACAGGAGGTGGCTAGCTCCCCTTGGCAGAGAGTCTCCATGTCAAAAGTTTATACCTACAGCTTGTGCTCTGAGCACACAACAGATTTGCTTTATATGATAGAAGTCTTTTTGTTCCTACCCTTTGACCCATCAGTGTCCTTCATGGCTTCAAACACTTTGTGTTGTACATTCATCAAAATTCACATTGACTGCAAAGAACATAAATGCAACAAAAACAGGAAAGCCTCCAATAGTATATTATAGTTTTCTTCTAAATATTCTTCCGCCGTAATCAGAGGTGCAGTGGCTAATCTATAATTTTTCCTTTGAAGGAATCCAGATGAAAGGCCCAGATTGTTCTTCAATTACAAGTTTGCATTGATTATATATATCTTCTAAGCTATCTCCTTGGACAATAGCTGCAGTAAGAAAACATATCAATACTTCTTTCAGTTGATATATCCTACAGCGTCCAGTGTCAGCAGATTTTCATTGTATTCATAGATAAAGGAATACTAGAACACTGTGATGTTGATTATGGAAAAGTCATACACCCTGTGGATGGCAACCAAGTTCAAACCAGTGGCACCTTCCCACGACAGAGACCCATCCCACTAAGCTGGGTTAGTGTAGAGAACTAGCAGCTCTGTCCTAAGGGAGGGCAGCACGGTAGATTCACACCGTTGCAACTCAAGCTTTAAATCAAATTTAGAAACTCCTTGAGCAGCGAGTAGCAGCAGATTTACAACCTATTCTTTCCCTGACCTAGTTACAACAAACTCAGTCTTGGCTGCAAAAGTTAACTAGATCAGGATCAAACTGACAGAAGATAAAGCAACTGCAAGAACAAAGCAGAGGGTCTATACCCTTAAATGCCTTGTCCCTGCACCAGAAATCTAGAACTGCGGCTCAGATTTTGTGCAGTCAGCACGTGGAGGGACAGCTGAGAACTTGTGTTAGCCACAAATACAAGTCTCCGGAATAGGGAGCAGCCTCAGCCTGCCTAAATGGAATGCTGGGGCTCAGAGCAGGTCTTAAATCTTGCTCTTTTACCAGGTGAGGAAGGAGATGCCTTTCTCTTTTCCCTCCATGATCCACAGCTTGAGCTCTTCCCTTAGGCTAGTGAGGAAATCTTTGGTCTGTACAAATTCAATGATGCAACATTTTTGCTGACTTCATTAAAAGCATTTTGGGGCCAAGAAAAGAATCAGATTAATGCAAACTTATTCCCTCAGAGCACCAATCTTCTGAGGAGTTGAATGCATCAACTACCCTTGAGTATTAAGGCAAATAACAGACCCAAGCTAGGAGTCCTTACTGAGGGCACACTGCACTGGATATGCAATCTAGGCTAGAAGCAGAGCTGATCTGGTTGTTTTGGAATAAGGAGCTATACCTTGGTAAAAAAATGATTTTTAATAACATACCTGTAAAATACTCTCCAAACTCTTGTTCTAGTTTAATTGCTCGATCATAGGTTTTCTTCGCTTGCTCCTCTGTGAGACGTTTGTTCATTTCCCTGCAAATTCAGAGGAAGTCAGCAAGAAGTGGAGATTCAGGAGAGTTTTCTAAAAGGTATGTTCCCCTGAGGCACAGATGGACTGGAAATGGCACCAGCAGCAGGCTAGTCCTTAACCCCATGTGCAGTTTCAGGATTTTAAGTGCAAATGGATTCTTTTATAGTTTTCCAGAACTTTCCCCAGACTATCGCTCTGCAAAACTTTTGATTTTGGGTTCACCACTCTACATTGCCCAATGAAATACGAGGTGCAAATCTGGTAACTGCTAATTGAGACAGACTTGTGGTACCAGGAAGCCACAGACAAGTCTGGGAGCCAGAAGGTCTTAAAGTCCGGGCACTCGGAGCACTCCTGCTTCCAGAGCTGAAACTCCTTCAGGAACTTCCCTATCTCCCAGGCCCACAGCTGGCTGTCTCTGAACGAGATTGTCCAAGGTGCTGAAAAGGAAGTTATGTTTTGGTTGAGGCTGGGGTGATGGAGATGAAAAGGTGATTAACGGCAGGATTCAGCACAGTGAGACTCCTGACCCTGTAGGAGGAGGAGTGGTTGTAACCCCTGCAGGGAAGTCCCCAGAGGAACCCAGCATGTCTTCCAGTGACATTTATTCAGGTGCAGGTATGAATTCCAGATAATCATGAGAAATCAAACTATCTTTCCAGCAGGAAGAGTTGAGATGAGTTTTTTAATCTGTATTCTCTCTTCCAGTGCTTTCTGATTAACTATAGAGCTGCCCAGTCAAGTGTGTCTTGTAGATTAAAAAATACACAAGGTACCGGTAATGCAGACCCACAGTGTCAGTAACATCTTGTTCTTGCCAAGGTTTTATTATTTGGTGGAACATTTCTGTTTTGACAGAGGCATTATTTAATAACATGAAGAAATGAATTGTCTTGCCCAGGCATGCTTAGCTTTTAATAACACTGTATACTTTCAAGGAATCAAGTTCATACTCATTCAGTACCTTACATCTACCAGCCTGCAGTATCCAAGTCAATTAGCAATAACAAATAGTATGCTTGTTCAAGCAAGGATTCGTCTTTCTTCAAGCAGGATGGAAATTTTCTGAGGCAACTAGGAAAGCAAGGGAAGGGAGCATCTTGTGCTCTGCATAAATCTGACTTTATGCCTTGCACTGAGTCATATGTGGTAATGGACTGTGTGCAGTGTGACATAGGTGATGCAGATAGGAAATTATGTGCAGGATGGTGCATAAAAAATGATCTGTGGTGTACACAATAGTATGAAGTTGCTACAGCTAACTCCTGCATGGCTTCTGGAAAACGCCCTGGAAAATGTTCAGGATGCAACAGGATTTCTGGAAACAACTTAATTCTACACAGAGGGAGAGACTGCCCATTGGAATGGGCTGCCCGGGGAGGTGGTGGAGTCACCATCCCTGGAGGTGTTCATGAGGAGACTTGATAGGGTGCTTGGTGCCATGGTTTAGTTGATTAGGTGGTGTCGGATTATGGGTTGGACACGATGACCTTGAAGGTCTCTTCCAACCTGGTCTATTCTATTCTATTCTATTCTATTCTATTCTATTCTATTCTATTCTATTCTATTCTATTCTATTCTATTCTATTCTGTCCATCTATGTAACTAACCACACAGGTGGGAACACTGCTGAGCCTTGTCTGGGAGTATCAATGCAATGCAGAAAGCAGGTTTATAGAATTAAGGATAAGAAAGATTTCTTGAAAAATGTGTGACAGCTATTTATGGATTACATGAACAGGTTTCATATATGCCGGGCTGGGTCACGCTGGGTCATGCATTACATTTGTAGTACTACTCATTCTCTTTATTGGAATGATTGTTATCTAACTGAGATCAGGAAGGCTTCTCACCAGCTCTGCCTACCTGAACACGTCTTTAGGAGACTGAACCAAAACTCTGGCTAGAGTGGGACATAACCATTACAAAGTCTTATGCAAACTCAACATTTAAACTCATCTTAAGGACACTGGCAATATTTTAGTGCCAACAGTATCCTCCTCCTGCCAGATCTATTTCTGGTAAATTTCTGAGAAGTCATCTTCAATATCCTTCAATATCAGAGAAGAAAATACAACTGACAAAAATAAACAAGCACTTAAAATAACAAATGCTTTAACATGAGCAGAAATTTGCATTATATATGCAGGGTATAGATTTGCCTGGGGTGTAAAACTCTGCTAGTCAGAGTCATGCCTGATGCCTTCAGGAGGGGAGAGAGAATGGGTAGGACGTTGATGTCCATTTTTCCTGATGAGTTAAAAGATCCATCAAACAACAGTCCCTTCTACTTCGCCCCCCATTTCTTAGCCAGGGACCTGCATAGCTGGTAAATGCAAAATGCTTGCAAAAAGCTGTTCCTTCAGGCATGTTTTTCTCCTCTCCCAGTGAAGTCTCTTCATGACATCCAGCTCTCATCCCCATGATCCCACTATTGTCTTTTAGGGACAGACCAGTTGAGAGGTACCAATGGAGGTATCAACAGGGCCCCCATTGAGGTGGAGTCATGTAGAGACGGGAAAGGAAGGAAGGGGGAGAAGTTTGTTTACAGTAATTTGATTACTAGGTCTGAATTTAGTTGCAGAAAGCAGGCTGAGGAGATACCCAGCTCAGGTCATGCACGCTGGTTACTTTTACATCCAACAGCTCTTTATGGCCTTGCGCTGCTGTCGTCATGAGTTTTTATTTCCAGAGAACCAGCCATAACCAAGTTTCAAGTGGAGGCAAAAGCTTAGTTTATGCTCCTTTCACTCTTCCCTTCACTGCTTCATGGGTGCAAAGGAACATATGCATAAATGATGATTGCAACCTTCAAATTTAAGTGCTAATTTGGCCACAAGTTAAAGCTTTTGACTTTGTTTCTCTACATCTTCTGATTAATAGTTTTTTATCTCTCTGGTTTTACCTTGCTATTACACTAACTCTTAACTAATCAATATGAACAGAAGTAATAGTTATGGCAGGTAAACCTATAATTTGTGTGGTAGTAGTAATGTACAAAGGAAAGACTGAACACAGTTATGCCGTCATTAAAAGGTCCTCTTTCTGTTCCCACAGAGCCCTGGTTTACCATGTTAAACTTCTCCATATTACAATAATAGCATCTACCCCCTACGACTCAGCTTACATCAGAGTATACATTTGTTCAGCCTGAGTGATTTAGCTTTGTCACTAAATGAAATGGTTTTCACAAGCAAGGGGCTCAGAATTGTGTCAGAATGATTCTCAGGACTATTTAAAAAAAAAAAGAATAATACAGTTTGTGTTAAAGGAGTTCTCATTTCTGTTAGAAACTAATTCTAGGTGCTCTGTGATCAGATAAATACACATTAGATAGATTCACTAGATAAAAAGATTACTTGTGGAGAGCATGCTGCAGGGAATAAATGACTTTAGAATGCCTGACTTAATTAAATAGTTCTCTCTCTCTTTTTCCCCCTGCTTTTCTCCCCGCCCCCCGCCCCCCCCCGACTTCTGTTGTGTTTCCATAATTTATTTACACCCTATTACTGCAAAAAGTCCCAAGCTAGTACTGGTGCTAGTTTGCTAGGAGTTTTGCTGTCCCATGGAACTTTATATTTCTAGTTAAAGATGTCTTCCACAGAGTATTTGCAAAACAAAGAAGTCAATCTATTTTATTTTGATTGCCCCCACCCTACTGTCAGCACTGAGGCAGGTTTAGATTTGGAGAGTGGAGAATAGACACCTTTTGATTTATATCATGAAGGGAAATTCTTCTAACTCTGCCCGCTCTGTCCTAAGTGAAATAACAACATGGGTTTGATTCAATAACAGGATGATTCTCACAGTGTTTTGCATCTTCATAACATTTTCCAGTCAAGTCAGGGATTTGCTGTTCTTGCAGCAAATCAATGAAACCTTTATGTTATTGTCACATATCTGGTTCTGCCCAATGTATTTTTCAGAGTAAGTGCCGCTTTTAATTAATCAATTAATTATTTTTTATCACTCCAGGTGCCATGTCAGCACTAAACAAATAATGGATATATTTTATTGATGGAAAAATGTTAGGTTAAATCTATCTTAAAACAACTGGGGGCAAGGTAGGCTATCAGACCACTCTTCCCCTTCTATACAGCAAGATAATCAAGATATAACTGAATGGTAGGGCTGGAAGAAATGCCAAGAATTCATCCAGCCCACGATGGTGGTGGTCAGGGTGGGGCTGTGCGAATAGCACATGCTGAGCATCAGTCCACAGAATGTAACAGGACATTCAACTATCTTATCACCTAAAAAGCAGGCCCAGAGGGAACGTGCATTAGGTCATGGGATGGGGCATGTTAGCAGTCTCCAGCTCCGTGATGGAACCCAGAGCCAGATCACCATTTCAGCTGAAGCCTCATCCACACCCAGTATAAAAAGAGATAATTATCTGTCCCTTGTGTCCTTACACAACTGGAGCCCATGGCTGCAGTTTTCTCTTCTGCAACTGCATTACCATCCATTCATATTCCTGTGTGATCCATCCCAACCACCAGATGCTTCTCTGCAATGCTATAGCTTAATTATTCCCTGCCTGTATTCATGCATTTAATTTTCTCTACTCTGCCTGTGCTGAATTTCATCTTACTGATTTTACATTGAGGTCTAATCTTATCCTCCAAAGTGCATGCCACCTCACTCACCAACTTTGCAAAAGTATTGCCTGTTTCATCATTCCAGTAATTCATGAACAAGTGGTCCCAAATAGTGACACAGATCAGGAAGCACAAGATTGCTGTAACCCACCCACTTGAAGAGCGCCCTTTGCAGTGACTGAGTACATTGTGCATATGCTCTCTAGATTCCCTCTATTTCCCTCATCATGAATATTATATTTCCCTAAGCTGCTACTGTGTGTCCCACAGAGCCAGAATAAAAATCAAGATGAAACACAACTATTGAGATCCATCTCATGGAAGGAAATCAGATTGATATGATTTACCCTTGATGCACATACACTGACAAGTTTCCACTGATCCCACTTCCTCCCATAATTACTGATTTCAGAGGACAGGTAAAATCAAGGCTCAAAGTTTGTGCTGTTCCACCTGAGACTGTACTCTGAGTAAAGTGCTTGAAGGAGTTTGTACTTACATCAGAGGCTCCCATGATTTAGGCTTAATGAAGATAGCGATGGGATAGAGTTGTGCAACCTGTAGTCGTTTGATGGCATTTCCTGACACATCAAGTATACAGTGCTTGCCCTGATGGAAAGAGAGGAGGGTGTGATTATTCTGCAGAGTATTCTGCAGATTAGCCAAAAGAAGGGAAGCAATTCTGTGATGCAGTGCCCTGGCACATCCAGGAAGGGGGATCACAGGACTCTACCCTCTTTATCTTAGTGCTAATAAAAACATCTTCTGGATGCATGTGAGCAAGGTTGGCTCTTAGTTTTACTGGAATGAACTTTGTGGGGAAGGATTTTCTTCAGAGATGAGGAAAATCACTTCCTAAAAATAGTAGGTTGTCTATGTTCTTACTGGTTAATTCAGCTCTTGTTTGTGTCAAAGACTCCCTGTGTCACCTGAGGCAAGTAATTTGATCTCTCTGTGCTTTGTTCATTCACCTCTGTGAAAGTGAGTTCATTCACCTGTCTTACAGCGGGAAAAGGGAAGACTGTCTTGGGGCATACTTGGTATGGTGTGTAACACCCCTGGATCCATGGCACTACATCCAGGTAGAGAAGGTGCCAAGGATGTTGTCATTCGAAGTCAGAGGCTCCGCTTATGGAGCCATTATAAAGCTTGTAAATATTAGGATGCCATTCTGCAGGTATTTTATAGTGTTGGCAGAGGAAGCACGCCCGAGATTCAACCTAGAAACAAAACAGATCACGTTGCATGGTCAATAAAACTAGCGTCAACCTACCCTTTCTGCCACAAATCTCACAGACTGGACACTAGTTCCATATAAATTATCATTGTACTGCCCAGCCTCTATAAATTTGTGCTCTTGGATATCTTTCTCCATTTGTTCTCTTGAAATGACAAAATGATAATCTCTCCCATCCACTTCATAGTCACGCTTTGGCCGTGTGGTATCTGCATAACACAAAAGGTGGAAGATCAACAAGCCTGTGGAAACATTCCATTCAAAAACCATTGCAGTGAAGCTTTGCTCAGTGTCAAGCACTGGCTCTGCCTGTAAATGCAGGTGCTCCACACCTGGCAGCAAATCTTTGCCTACCACACACATTTGTTTCAGTGGAGCTATGATAATGAAGATGACTTTTTAAAGCAATACCTTCTGATGTTTACCTCCAATCCACACTTGCAGGCTAATGTAAAATTAGGATTTCTGAGAGGTTCACTTAGTTTCAGCAGGACCATACACAAACCCCCAATTCAAAATGCTTTCCAGATTGTACAGCTAATCCTATTACAGCAGAAAAAAATTAACGAGAATCTCATCAGTTTAATTTAGCCTTAATTATAAGGCTGACTCTGCTCTCCTCTCTAGAAATTTTAGGCTGGTGCACTGCGGAGACCACAGTTTAAAATGAGGTAAGACTGCGATCAGGGTCTCAAATGAGCAGCAAACTCAAATGATCCCAGAAACAAACATCCTACTGAATTCAGGGTCCAATGTTGGTTTCAGATTAGGCCGTCTAAATCTCACACAAGTCACAGATTGATTACTCTGTGCTTTTATTGATGGATGCTGTGCAATCGAGTTGAAATAATCCTACATTTTATCATCATTTCAAGCTTTTATCTTGTTTGAAACAGCCATGGATTCACTGATGAGTAAATTGAACTAGTGGCTAGAGAGCTCCTTCTTTACAAAAATGCCACAGCTTTTGAGACAACTTTTTTGTCAGTAAATTCTTTCCAGACCTTCACAATCTCTTTTTGCTTGTTTGTTCCTTTCCTCTTTTTTCATCTGCCCAATGGAAAAATGGCTTTTGAGCTCTCAGCTATGCATAGCTCATGAATGCTGCACTCACAGCAGGTTCCTCAATGTGTGGTGCCACAGGACACGCCTCACTCAGCTGCACAAGGAGGAGCAGACCATACTCACGTGGTACACACGACCCAAACTTATCAGGGAATTCAGATATCAAATCGTCGTTGATCCGATCTTTCATGGGCCCCAGAATGATAACCGGCCTGGTGTAATTGACTGAGCAACAAAAAGAAAGGGATCATTTGATGACCTTACTGTCACTAACAGCAAATCTTCCCACAGACACACCAACCAGAGCTGCTGCCTTTAGGTACTAAGTGAACACTGAGGTGTACATTTCCATGACAAAGAATTGATTTATTGATACAGGTAAGGAGGCAGGAATGAGCAGCACTCACTTGGCCGAGCTCTGTGATGGGGCATGCACACATAGTCAAACACCTGTGTGGGGGGGTGTGTGTTTGCCACTGGGCAAAAACATCACTCCTAAATGCTTGTAGATGGACATGAGGCATGGAAAGAACATTGCAGTATTTTTTTACTCAGTTATATGATTGAATCCCAGGTGGGTGCTCTGATATTTTCACTTGCTCTCCTGTGAGTTCACTTAGCCTGGTTGGAGGCACATATCATTTGAGAAGGAGATTAATAAAGGCTTCCCATGTAACAATTTTGTAGAAAATAAAAAATGAACATTTTGTAGACTGAGAGCATGAGGACATACTAGGGAGAGTCCTGAGAATGTTAGGACTTGGGGACTAGAAAGGAAGACCCTTACATCATTTCTCTTGTATGTGATAGACAAGTGGCCAAAGGAAAAAACCAGGGGCTGCAGAGAATCTGAGGCTGGTACAGCAAGGCTTCCTGCTCTGCTGGCCCCCAAAATGTCAAATGAAAAATACAAGGAACAGTGGCAGAAAAGCAGATGGAACTTACTTTCCTGTCTGCTGACAGGTTCATAAGAAAAGATGCAGTCTTCTTGGCCTCCTGATGAGAGAAAAAAGAAAAGAGATTGAAGGTGACAAGCCACACATCAGGTGTTAAAGCTTGGTAAGATGCTTCACATAGAGACAGATTGGGTTCAACACTCTTCTCTGGTAATGCTCTCACCTGAACCATTCCAAAGTTCTTCATAACTTTAAAGTGTGAAGACCCCTTTTTTTGCCTTCCCCTCTCTCCTCTGCCACAATTTGCTGCAATTGAGTTTTTCCAATGATGGACAATAAGGCTTCATTTATTGATCTGATAGCAAGGCTGGTGACAAGGGTAGAAATTTAAGATGCCATTCTTTTGCTTGTCTGATTGTTAAGACTCCAACATGCTGATGCAGGGCAAATCCACAGGTTACCTAAAGTGAGCAATTTTTATCCTCAGAATATATACTTCTTTTTTTGGGTGTGTGTGTGTGGGGTGTGGGGGGTAGGGGGTGGTGTGGGAATAATCCTTCTATACATAACCTCCATTGCCTGGTTCATTCACAGCCTGACACCTAGCTATGAGCTATTTTCTGATGCTTATCCTTTCCTTGAACCCAAAACTCACAGCATCATATTTTACACCCTTATCCTCTCTCCACTCCTGTTAGGACAGTGCTGCTTTCACATGGTGACATTTAAAAACACAGACATTTGCCATGAGAAACAAGTGGCACTATATGGACCATGACTTGGGTGCAGATGTACAGCTCCAGCACATCACTGTTCTCTCTTCTATAACAGTGCAAGAGGAGAGCGGGAAGGATTCTTCAGCCTGCTTCATGAATAATTCCAAGACATTTCTTTTTCTAGGTCACTGTCACATACTTGGTACCACATAAGGGCTCTGTCAGGGGCTAAATATGACTTAGGCTCAGGAAAGTTTAAAATAGTGATTTTATTTTTACTTAGTTCAGGGCTGGTCTCAGAAGATCCACAGATGGGATTTTGCAACCAGTTAAGATACTACAGAAGAGAGAGAGGCAGAAGGGGTACCAAGGCTTCAAAAACCAGACAAGATTGCCTTCCCTTCACCTGCGTGCATGCACGTGAGTCTGTTACTTTATTCTGGTGGGCTCCTGCCAAACCCAAGTGTGCATGTACAGGGGACACCTGCTGGGTGCTAGAAGTATGATTTAGAGGGGGCCACACCTCACCCTGAAGTGGTCTGGTTTCTTAGTCACTTATGAGGCTCCATGAACTCCATTAACAAGCTCTGTACTAGATTCAATGCCCAAGCTGCAGCTACAAACCCTTTTGTGGCTTTGTCTTAACCTGACTCCCACCTCGTGTATCTAATATATTGATATGTATTTTTTTGTGATATATAATCTAGACAGCTGTAAGAAATGGGTAAAAAGCTTTTCAAGTGAAAATAATGTTGTAGTTTAGGACAATGACAGAAAAAGCAAATGCAAGAGAATGTGCAGATGTGTTAGGAGAGAGGGAGAACAGACAGGGCCAACTCCAGCCTAGTAATGATGCTAAAGCAGTGAAGGAGAAGACATCATTTTTAATAAAAGGAAGAAATTAGACAGCTTTTGTGGACAAGGCAACCTAGCATATGAGGAGTGCTGATGATGGGTTTTCTTCTCTAGTTGTTTGGCTTTGGCTTTTTGCAAAGTTAAGAACCTAGAAAAATTGTTACACTACATTCCATGCACCAGATGGATTATTTTCCCTTCAGTTTCTATGGGGCCTTTGAGGGTGACATAGAACTCAGGGTGTTCCATTTCCCTGGAGATGCAATGATTCAATGCCTGCCATGCATCCCCCCAGAGGCAAGGCTGAGCTTTTCAATGGCGTGAGAAAGGCAGTCTTGGAGCGGGCGACAAAGCCACCATGTACCAAGCCTGTGGAGGGGACCTGTTTGTATGAGCACAGTCTTTAACTTGGAAATACTTGTTTCTGTGTCACACAGAATGGATTTGCCTTCAGAAATCTTTGTGGTGAGTGCTCATGCCTGTGCTAGTCCCTAGGAACCCTTCAGAGTAGGTGCTATCAAGCAGGCAGATGCTTATTCTAAGAGAAGAGTCATCTGACCTATGTTAGATGTCCACACTAGGATGAGAGAAAAGGTCAGAAGGGTGAGTTTGTCTCCGTTGTCCCATAAGGGCATTTCACCAACCAGGTCAGATGCAGGATGGCATGGAAGTTACAATGGAAGCAAATGGAGGAAAATAACCAATAACTCTGACACTATTGTTTAAAAATGTCTCTGTGGGCTAACATTTGGCTTTGGCACAGATTGAAACCAACAGAAGGAGCGAGCACAGGTTTTACCCTCTGTCTTGCCCAGTCTCTGACAGACGTGTCCACATGCTGAAGCTGTTGCTACATCCAGGCTGTCAGCAGGATGTGTGCTAGGGACACACATGCCTGTCATGTTACAGAAATCTTGTGAGGCTGGGACCAGACTGAGGGCAAAGGAAAAGCTCCAGCCCACGCCAATTTTGCTGAAGCTTAAGCCATTAGAAAGAGTTGCAGAAAGTAAGGAGAAACTTTGAGGCTCACTCTGATAGACAGAGACTTAAAGATTGACATCCTCCTGAGTGAAGGCTCTTCAAGTGCTGAACTTTAGACCCAACGTGGAGTGCAAGCATGGGGGAAACTTGCACCATTTCCACTGCTTTATTTTGTGGAAAAAGGACTCAGGAAGTTCAAGTTTCTATGTGAATAAAATCCTTCCAAGTAGTGTCCAGACAAACCCCTGTAAGTCCCTAGAGACTAATATGCATGTTAGCAGGACCAGATGGTATTTAATGATCTCTGCTCAGTCACTAAGGCACAGTTTTGAAGCAGTCCACAAAGTATTAAGTATAATGAAGAGCTCTAGAGTCAATCAATAATTGGATTGCTATAATCTTGTGATGGCTTTGAGTTGTGAGACACAGTGTGAAATTCAACAGGACACAGGTTTTTATTTATCATTTGACTAAGCCTCATTTACCACCCACATTAACAGCTTAATTAGCACAGGTTACCTGTATTGATCTGCAGAACCTTTCTGAAATGTCAGAAAACAAAGAGGAAAAACAAAAAAAGACAAAGCCCTTGCTGTAGGACTTCAGTGTGATCCTTTGCTCTTCAGTACAACTCCATCAAGCCAAAAGGAGAAAAAAAGAAGGAAAATAAGGAGAGCTGAAGCAAAAAGAAGCTTTCCTGAATGTAATAGTGATGAGTAAAATTTTTGGGGAGGGGGGTGTTGGGTGTAGGGGTGGGAGGATGGGGCTTTCACTTTCCCAGCATTGCTATGGCTCTGCTTGCCTTTGTTTTTAGTTTGTTGATCATTTCCCTTGTTTGGGAAGACAAGAATAACTTGGAGTTGTTATGACTCATAGCCTCTATAAACTGGGCCCTGAGAGGTCGTGCACAGTTGGAGGAGTTTCATAAGGACTGCTTATTTCATCTCTTTCAAGGATTTTATAGTCTTTCAGCATGGTAGCCCTAAATGAATTTAAGGTGTTGCTTCTGTTTTCTCTTCCTGATCAGATGGCAGAAAGTCTGTGAAAGACTCAGACCCACTTTCAGGTAGATATAAGGCATTTTTCCTGTAATCCATAAGAAGGATTGTTTTGCCAGGGCATCCAGAGCTGCCACACTGCTGCTCTAGCTGCACATAGCGTGTGAGTAATGGGGCAGGAGAGCTGCTGTGAGCTGCTGGGGTGCATTGAGCACCTTAGGCAGTGAGAATCCATGGATTTTGGCTATGAATGAACAAAATCTCTAAAGGGATCTAAGGGAGTGAAAAGAAACCACAAAACTAGCACTTGTGAAGACAGCTAAGTGCTTTTTGTGACTTTAGAAAAATCAAGGAGAATTCTTGAGTTCATCACAATTTCTGAACTGCCAATGGTGGTTAGCATCAATACACATATGAAATACATGTAGATGAGCCAAGTCAGTCTTATTTTTGAGCTCCTGCCTGAATTTTGTTGCTTACATGGATCTGACAGTCAAAGCAGACTTGTTTTTCTGTCACTGTCCCTTTAGGTTTGGGGCTAATTTATGAATTACCTGAGTTGTACTTACAAGACCTTGGAGAAAGCAGCTCCTTGTTTAGTTTCATATGCACTGACTGCACTGAAGAGTCACTACCCTACTCTCTGTTTGGCTCAAAATCCCTTTGCTGGGCCTCAGTTTATGTAAGCAAACACAGGATTTTTGGAGATGTGTTGGTAGCTATGAAAAGCTGGAAATCCAACATGGAAAGAGTTCGTCAGTAGTCTGAGAATGAATTTATGATTGAGAAGTGGTCTGTCAACACTGTATGTTTAAAATCAATACAGCTTGTGCAGGCATAGAATCAGAATTCAATACTTGCACCAGTTGGAGTCTGCCTGAAAAA
The DNA here is from genome assembly GCA_033816785.1 of Picus viridis. Taxonomy (NCBI): domain Eukaryota; kingdom Metazoa; phylum Chordata; class Aves; order Piciformes; family Picidae; genus Picus; species Picus viridis. The sequence goes on along the minus strand of CM066566.1, from coordinate 1,295,544 downwards.
TGTAATTCTGGGGGAGTGTAAGAGCCAGCATAAATGCCCTAATTAATCAGTGGCCTAAGATTATTATGAGGAGTCCTTTAAGCCTGTTCTGAGTCTACAAATCTGATTAGAAGAGGGACTTGCTGACAGAGGGTAAGAGTTTTTGTTTCTAACAATTTTCCTTATTTTTAACTTCTAGTCACGTGTTGCCTCTCCAGGTAACTGGTCCGATCACCACCAGTTATGCAATTAGGCTAAACAGATGTGGCAATGTGTGTGTAATTTTGATGACAGCTGTAAAAACCTTTACTGCAATATGCATAAGAATGTTACAACTCACATGGAGTAGAGAGGCTTGAAACTCATGGCCATTATGAAAATCATGTCTTGCACAATATAAACTGATGACTCCATGGTAGAAAATATGTTCTTACAAGCTTTAGTTTGAAAGAGAAATCAAAACACTTTTAATTACAGAGCTCAAAATAAGTTTTCAACCATGGTGTGGTTAGCTGGTACAGGGATAAGTCAGAGTTGGTTGTATGTATCCTTGTCACAAAAAGAACATTTTTCTGCTAGACCAGGACTTTCTACACTACTTTGCAAACTTTGTTTCACTGCTGAGAGTTATAGCCTTGGTATTAACGTGGCCAGTGTGATGCAGCAGCAGCTGTGTGGCAGCTCAGTCGGTTTTAGCTCAGGCCAGTATTGATTCCTGGCTCATTAATACTTGTTATTATTATTATTTTGATTTTTTTTTAATAAAGGGACAAATTCTGCTGCCAAATGTTTCTGCAGTTCCCCTTGAAGTTCCTTGAGCTGAAGGTTATCTACTGAGACACAGAAAACTCCAGTGTTGCCTCCAGCTCTTTTGCTCATTACAAACTCAGTGCTGAGAGCATTGGCAGAAGAGATCAGGTTTCTTGCCTTGCTGAGCAGCGGTCAAAAGATTTTCTCCTGAGATCACATAACAGGACTTTCCATTATAGTGTTATTTTGAAATAAAAAGTATCTGAGTCCTGTCAAGAAGATTTTTTACCCCTGTGGTGGTGAAATTCCCCCCCCCCCCCCAAAGAAACCACAGCCCCAAGACATGAACAATACTTCAGCCAAACACTAAATTAAGCAAGATATCTTTCTAAATAAAGCTGAATGCATCAGAATGTCTCCTAGAAAAGCCCCTTCTGTTTCTAGCCTCTCTACTAGCAACTGTCCAGAGAACAGCCTGAAGAGCTCTCAGAAGCCTTCAACGTCACTTTCTGTAGTTCCACCCCCGGTTTGGAATGGTTCTAGGAATGATCAAGTAGTACAGGTCTCACTAGCTACTTTTTGCTAGATGCTCATCATGAGAAGCAAAAGTTAGAAAAAGACATTAAAACAATTGCCAGAGACCCCCTAGAAAAAATGCAGAATACCTCATTCTGGACTCCAACAGCCCTGTTTATACAGGACCAAACATAAAGGTCTGCAGGAGAACACAGGGCTCTTGCCAGCTGGTTCTCACCCACACACTATTCTTTGTGTTGGCCAAGGTGTGAATTGTTGGTTTAATAGAATCATAGAAGCATAGAATAGTTTTGGTTGGAAAAGATCATTGAGTCCAGCTGTTAACCTTTTACTGCCAAATCCACCTCTAAACCACATCTTTAAATGCCATGCCTACATGTCTTTTAAATACCTTCAGGGATGGTGACTCAATCACTTTCTTGGGCAGCCTGTTCCAGTACTTAACAACCCTTTCAGTGGAGAAATTTGTCATAATATCCAATCTAAACTTCCCCTGGTGCATTTTGTGGTCTTTTTTTTTTTTGGTCCTATCACTCGTTCCTTGGATGAAGAAAACAATCTTCACCTCAATACAACCTCCTTTGGGTACTTGTAAAGAATGAGAAGGTCTCTCCTGAGCCTCCTTCTCTGCAGACTAAACAACCACACTTCCCTCAGCTGCTTCTCATAAGACTTGTTCTGCGGGCCCCTCACCAGCTGTGTTGCTCTTCTTTGGACACAATCCTGTACCTCAATGTCTTTCTTGCAGTGAGGGGTCCAAACCTGAACCCTGTATTTGAGATGTAGCCTCACCAGTGTTGAGTACAGGAGGACAGTCACATTCCTGGGTTACCGGTCACACTATTTCTGATACAGGCCAGGATGTTGTTGGCCTGAGCCCCTTGGCTCATATTCATCTGGCTATTGACCAACATGCCCATGTCCTTTTGTGCCGTGTAGCTGTCCAGGCACTCTTCATCAATTCCCAACAATTCAGAATGCAGTGGGGCAGACAACCCCTTTGCTCTTGCTCATTTGCTTGGGAAACAGGAAAGGGGCACTGGGACAGGTTACTACCCCATGTGAAACCCTTGAGCTCTCCAGCAGTTTTCTATTTGCTCCCTATGAAATGTCTCAGCTTCATTTTTTTTCTGGACTCAGTATGCTCCGTTCCACCAGGGCACAGACAGAAGACTAGCGAGATGACTTTGCAAGTCAACACACATGGGGTACTGGGAAAATAACTTTTAAAGCCCCACCTGGAACATACAAATTCTCCTCAAAGTGGCACTATATGACACTGAAGAACAGCTTTGCAACGTGGCTGGCTCCAAACACAGATAAACCAAACTTGGTTCTGTGGCAGTGCCTGGCACTGGACCCCGTTCCCACCTACCCAGATGCAAGCAAGAAGAGCATAAATAATAACTGCATGTTGTGTCATCCTGCCAGGGATGAGCTTTATCCTGAGCATTTATTATTTATTTCCTTTCATTAGGAATAAATAAATTAGAAGGCAGAGAGGAATACGCCTTTAGGAAAAGTTCACACACTAGCTCTGATAATTACTCTTCCCACATGAGGGATACTGGTGGTCTTCCACTGTGGAGTGTCCTCTCTCAGCAGTCCCACAAGGTCAGAACTGCAGTGAAATAAGGCAGATTCTTCATGATAGGCTTCATCTCTCTTATCTCCATGCCCTCACAATTTGTTGACTGTTCTCTCTGACTGCCTGCCTCTCACACTCCTCTCTCTGATTCTTCTCTGTTCCTGAGCCAGAATTTTTCCAGGGGAGATTTTCTGCAACAAGCTGGGCAAGGGCATGTACAGTTGGCACAGGGTAGCGTGGAGGTCCAGGGAGTAAACATCTGGACTCAGGAAGGCTTGAAGTCCCCACAGGAGACATGCTGGTATAGCACGGCCATGTGGTGATTGAATACACAATCAGGTTAGAGCTGATATACCATTGTGGCCAGCTCAAAGAGTAATTTCCAGCTGGCCATCAAAATTTCTAGTTGCCCAAGGTCACGCCTTCAAATGTCATGTCAGCACACACCAATAATTCCTTAGCAAATTGAATTAGGCCCTTTGTGCCCCAGATCCTGGATTTTAAAGCCACTTTTACTTGGCATAACCCAAAACTGGCTTCTTCTGCTGCTGAATGGCATAGATTTCACACAGACATCTTCTCCAAAAGTCAGCAGCTACTGGATATCTCAGTAACATGTGAGGAGCTACATGTGTAGGCCACATGTGGGTTGGATGCTGCTGGGGTGAGAGGGGAGCTTGCACAGATAGAAACGACTCTAGGGAGTGTGCCTGCATGGGGTGTTGTTACCCCTACACTATTTTTCCTTCCAAGCATCTATATGCCAACCAACTTCCCCAAACCATTTCTGTCTGTTTTTCTGCACCTTATTTTGTTTCAAGCTATTGCACAGTCAATGAGGAACAGGCTGCCTGGCCTATTTTATGATGAAATTTGGTAACTAGCTTTTGTGGACCTCCCCCAAATGTCTAGCTGCAGCTGGACACCCCTCTTAAGTGTTGTTCTGGGACAGTTCATCAGGCATGGGATATGCTCAGCCAACAGCCTAGATTCTCCTCTGGGCTTTTACCCTGATCTCACCCTGAAATAAACACACCTGGCGATCTGACTCATGCAGACTTTTGAAAATTTAACCTATTGGCTCATTCCCAGTTGTAAATTCAGTCTGGGGAAAGAGCATCTTATATCTCAAACACAAAATCCTCCTCTCCTCTTCAGGGGAGGCCACATTAATAATAAAGTGATTCAGAACTGGATCTTGGCAGTTCAAGGTGACCTAGTGTTTTCCCGTCACTCTGGCAATTGTTTTCCAAGGAAACCCTTGCAAAACAAGGGAATACAAACTAATTGAGTACTTCTGAATTGCATAGGATTAGCTGTTTTACTGAAACAAACCAGTGTTTATTACCAGAGCTCAAATGCTATGTGTTATATCAAGACTAGTAAATACGAGGTATGATACCAACCATTACCTGCATGTCTGTGGGTGCTTAGCACAAGTGCTGAGTGACTGGTGGAAAACTTGATTTGCTAAGCAAATGGCTTGAAAAAAATAAACAACTGGGTGATTTAGTTACCAACCCATGCTTTTAATTACCCTTTATTAAATCTCCAGTAATTTATTTAATGCCTTATTTGTTTTTTCAACACTTCCCAGCAAAGTCGTTCTATTGGTTAAGGTTTTGGGTATTCCTAAGAATTACCCATAACATACAATTTGCCTCTTGGCTATATGACCACATGGAGCCTGTACTCCCAAACAATTCAAGCTATAGCATCAGCACCTCTACTCACAGGGAATCAGTGACATTCAGTGGCAGTGTCTAAGGGCAGAATGCTTGTCTTACCTTTTTTCGAAGACTTCAATATGCATTAGAAAATCCATGCTGCCAAAATGAAGGGCTCAGCAAAAGTTCTGTGACTATTTCTTAGCCCTTCACACAGACATGCAGCAATGCAATTAAAAATGGTGACCTTGTAAAAAGGATGCCTTTTGCAGGTTTGGCTACATCTATGGAGTAATTTTACTCTTAAAAGATCATCAAGAAACTACCCACACTCTGCTGAAGTAAACTTCTTGTCACTAAACCAAATAGTCTTGACTTTCACAGGCTTGCTCTTTTTGTGTGTATCCCCGAATAAGTCCCCAGTAACAGCCTTCCTGCCTTCTATTATAAAGGTTGACAGTTTTCTTTTATAGCTTTGTGTTCAAGATGTGGTTGTAAATTTAAATTCCAAGCCATTTGCTCCAACCATCTTCGTAATATTAACCAAAGAGTAGTGAGGGAAGAAACAAAAGAAAAGAAACAAACAGAATAAGCTATGCAAAGTAAAGGACTCTAATGAAAGCAGTAACTTACTGTAGCTACTTTCACTATCGCTGGCATTAGAAGAAACATGTTCTGCAAGAACAGTACAGCAAATTAAAGAACATAACCAAGCACCACAAAGCTGCAGAAACTTAAAAGAACCGCCACAGTCATGCAGAGGTAGTTGTGCAGTGAGAAAATAAAGACTATGTAGTGGTATCACTTGAAAACTCTTAGATAATGACATGTGTAAAATGAAAGCTTTCTCTCTTGAGGAGTTTCAGAAACAGGCGATAAATATTAGCTCATGGTAAGTGTCATAGCAAAGCTATGTCTTTTCTTGAGATAGTTAGTGGTATCTCAGCTAAGAATTTCAAAGTGCATTATGGTCCACTTGCATCTCATTGAACATCTTGACTCACTGAATGAAACCTGTGTCTGCTTCTGTCACTCTGCACTATCAGTAACATACATCATGTAAGCATTGGAACTATTCCTGCTAAACTTCTAACCGATGTCTACCTTTAATCTCTGTGCACTGTCCTGAATGTCTACAAAATTAACATGAAAATGGTTTTGATACCAAATATTGTATCTGTTTTACCCTGCCCTGAAGAAGAAGACAAAAACAATGGCAAAACTAAGAAATAATAAATGGAAGAAGTCTTTTTTTCAGCCTAGCCTCAGGATATGAGCTACAGTATGAAGCTGGCAGGTCAAGTCTGGGTAGGTGAATAGGGACATAATAACTACCACGATGGGTTATGTAGTTTGGCAAGTTTGTTGTCTTGCTTCTGTTATCATTGTTAAAGAAAGGTACAATCTGCATCATGTGAAGTGTCTGTTCCCAATCAGTAGTCAGAAGATTGTTTACAGCCAAACTAATATGCGATACAGGACCTGAAGAACTTTATTAAACAAGAACAAATACCCTTTATAGTGGGAGCTGTCATTAAAAAGCATATTTGAATCGAGTATCAGTGACATCTGGATGGGTGGGAATGCCTAAAGATGTGTCTGTAATTGACTATTAGGTGCAATATTAATGAAGTAGAGCCTGTATAATAGCTCTGTGCTACTTTTCCCTTAGCAATTTGTCGAATTCAGTTATCTCCCTTTAAGTGGTTGGATGTCATGGAGTTTGGCCTTTGTAAGGACACCGATATTCAGGAGGGTTATCAGATATCCGAGAAACATTCTGCTTCTCTTAAGGCACAGAAGAAACTGCATTTGTTGCTAAAGAGCTGCTATGACACTTAAAGTAGCAGAGTGGTAAAAATTCCTGTGGCAGTGACATTTGCTGTCTGTCACTGACAAAGCTAGGACCAATCCAACCCTCCCAAACAACTGGTGCCATGATCTAGTTGTTTGGGTGGGTTGGATTGGTTGATAGGTTGGACGTGATGATCTTGAAGGTCTCTTCCAACCTGGTTTATTATTGGTTTATTATTGTATTGTATTATTATTGTATTGTAGAAATGCTCTTCATGCAAGAGATAAAGCTTTCATCTTTAACCAGTGAGCTAATGTATGGCTTAAAGTCCAAGCATTAAAAAGTCCCTTCAACAAATCAGTCAGAAGTGGAGTAATCTGTAGAGCTGTGTGCATGGGTGTGCATTCCTGCAATGAAGAAGCACATACAAAACAGCAGATGATGCAATGTGAACATTCACACACGTGGTGCTCCAGTTACGTGGTGCTTAAAGAAAAATAAAGGTGAGAACTGAGGGAAAAGCAGCCAAACACATGCAAGTGGCATTTTCTTCAAATTATTTAGATGTGAACACAGAATACAATGTAGCTGTTTATATATAAATCAGCTGCAAATATGTCACTCAATACACGTTTTGTTGGTCTAACTTTTGAGGAAGCAAAGTAGTTTCTGAGCAATTATCTGACATGCTATACATTCTGCAATGCCAAGTCCTGAGCAGGATTGCTGCACCAGAAAAAGAAATTGATTAGGGTTGCTTGACAGAAAATAGGCTGCTAATGGTGAAATGGTTCCAAAACTAGCTTTGGAGAAAGCATGGTCTTCTCTAGCCTGCAAGGCCTTCTTCCATTAGTAACAAATGCTAATCTAAAATCCAGCAAAGTAGCAAACACTCCCATGCAAAAAGCTGAAAATGCAGAAGCAACAGCACAAAATAATTTTCTATTGACCTCCTCAGGATGTGCTCAAGTTACAGTATTTAACTTTCCCTTTACGTGGAGAAGGAGGGATTGTTGCTGGAAAGAACAGCTTAGGTAGCAAAACGAGTTGTAGGTATGCTAGTCTACAGAACTGCCATGATGGGAACACTAACATACTGTCAGAAACGAGAGGTGTTATTACCAAAGAAGTGGAAGTGCCTGCTCCATACACTGTATGTTATTTAATATCATCATGCAGAACAAAACAATTGAAACATTTTTAATGCATTCACAGCTGGGTAACAAATAAGACTCTATCTTGTGCATGCTAGGAGTGGAAGGTCCTCATAGAAGGAACAGAAGCCAAAACAAAACAAAACAAAAAAAAGAAGAGGAAGAAAAAAAAAAAGATTTACAGTGACCATTCCTGGGAACTTACTCAGAGTCTTTGTTCCATAACCGTCGTCACCTAATCCGGGGATGTCCTGCACGGAAGTCCCCAGAGAGAGCAATGAGAAAGGAAGAACAGCCGCAGAAGAGGAAGGAAGAAGTCAGTGGAGTTGAAATGGATACTACCATGACTGACCATGTTGATTCAGCAATCTGGATCCCTGCTTTTTCTTTCTGAAAAGAACTTTAGACCCCAATTCCATGGGAAGGCAGCCAATGAAAGGCACAGTGACCGTGATAGATGGCTTTTGGAGGCATGAGGAAGGAGGAACTGTCAGATAAATAAAGTTCCAGAAATGATCATTGCCTGATAATTTAGATGGGAATTACTAAAAAACCCAAAGAGTTTTTATTGAGGCTTGGAACAAGCATCTATTTCAATAATGCTGGTTCTCTGCATGGTTTCAGTCAGCAGTAAATGCCTGAGGAGGTACACATTCCGCGATCTGATTTAATTCTTTAAGCAGCTTATGCTGTTGCGGCATTTAATTATTCTAGTGAAGCTGCCCATGGCAATCAACTTGGAGAATGTAAAAGGACAAAAAACAAACAGATTAGAGCAGACTTTAAAAAATGTAATAATTTACTTTAGTATTGTGAAAGAAATCACATTTGCATTATCATGAGCCAATTCTGATCTGGGAATATGTAATTAGAGACAAGTTTGGATTTACGACAGGGGCAGCAACAGCTTTGAGGAGCCACATTTGCTCTTCCAAAAGTTAAGGTCACTGTTTTATTCTTCTGAAAATGATGTTTCCAGAGACGGAAAGACCAGCTGGATCCAAACTGCAGTCACACATTGGTCACAGTAGTAATACCTCTCCTGCCTGCCTACAACAGATATTTGCCTAGATGTGTGTGATACTGGTATCATGCGTGTCTCCCATCTTTTGTGCTGCTGCATGTGACATCGTCTCCAAGAGGTTACTTACGTTCTGGATCACTTGTTTCCTGCTCACTCTGCTCCTTGCTCTTGTAGAATGGGAATTTTCGTGAAAAGATGAAGTTCTTTTTACGCTTGTCATTGAATGACTGTGAAGGAGAAAAGGCATGGGGCAAAAACAGGGACGTCTAATTGTTGTCACACTCATGCTGACAAAACAACTAGTTTGTAAAAGTGGAGAGAACTGTAGTGACTCAAATCAGTCCAAACCAAGTGGCTGCAAAGAATCAGAGGTGATTGTGGTCGAAGGTTGAAGGCAAAGCCCCTGGAGACTGAATTGATTTGATTACAGAGGCTTCAGATCACCACCTTCAGCTCCTTACTTGGAAACTATTGTGTTTAGCACAGATGAAGGGATACAGATGGCTCAGCATGCTTTGAGATCAAATCAATCATCTTTAATCATAGCAGACTGTAAACAAAATTAATTAACTGGCTGAAAAAGAATAGGGCCATGAAGTGGAAAGTGGAAGCCTTCGATTTGCTTGTAGTTGGTATGTGAATTCAGCCCTGTGCTGAATTGTTTGTTAACATCAAATACTACATTTCTGGAAACTGCTACTCTTCTATGTGGCCTCTTCATCAACAAATTCTTAAGTGAGTTTCGGTGCTTTTTTGGGGGGCGTGGTTTAAAACAACAACAAGTTGGTGTCATTTTATGCATCTATATTTATTCATTAGGTTCCTCTTCAGATGCTTTTAGTTTTATGTTATTTAGAGATGAAATTCTGCTGATAGCCAGTATTTTATTGCATGTTGAGCAACACATACTGTTTTAATTCTTTGAATGGGGGATTAATATGGAGGAAATATATATATATTTTAACATGATAAAACCTCTGACTTTGTAGACAATCACAAGGGCTCATAGCACTGTCTTGTGTAAAAGCAGGTTATGCTTACTTGAAACCTTTATTTCAGATACTAAATGAGGAATTAGGGTCAGTTAATTGAGAGAAGCTGGCATTGCAAAGGGCACTTACACTGAGCTGCAGATAGTGCTTTTCTGAAGTGATCTGTTTTGTCTGTCAGTGTCCTACACTATTCTCTATACTGAACATATGCAATGCCCAGACACATGACTTTGCCAGCCATCACCTCCAGTAGAACAGAGACCACCTTTCTTAGCTCATTTGAAGAACCAGTTTCATGTGTTTGTCATTGTTTAAATGAAATATAACAAGCATTTGGCTCCAATTCTGAAATGAAATATATTTGGAGTTTCAGAACATAATTTATATTCTTACATTTTGGAAGCACAGCATAAAATGTGGTTTGGAATATGTATTTCCGAAAGATGTGAAGTTAGGTCCTGAAAATCTCTATTAACATAGTTGCCTAATTGTGTCACGAGAGTTTCATGCCACTTTTACACATCAAGCATATCTAAAATTCAGTAACTGAAAACAAAGGAAAAAAAAAAAGCACATGTAGAATAAATGATCCATGAAAACCTCTCAGAGTGTGCAAACATTCAATGTGAAATTAACATGGAAGTCATGCAAAATAATCCAGACACCATGCAGTTTCAAAGCAAATATGAAAGAAAGCCAGAGGGGAACAAAAAAAATATGCATGTCAAGGACTAAAGTAATCTGTGGATGAAAAGATGATTGACATGCACATCACATAATTTTAATGACCTAAAGGGTATAATTAAACTAGAATGTGTTTTCTGTGATAATCTCTATTATTTTTCCAAAGAAAAGAAGGTACCATGTTAACATTTCCCATTGTGAAAATGTTGTTTGCCACAATTCCTCTGAATTTGATATAGTAATAGTATAGGCATTACACTTTAAAAGGGGGGTGGGGGTGAAATATACACAATAGCACCTCAAAAAACAAAAGGGGTTTAAAATGACAACCTATTACCAAATGCTTTGGAATTGAAGAGGAAATCACCAAATTGATAAATAAATGCGTCGTTTCACAAAGACTATCCAATAAATAACACTTCTAAGCATTCATTGCCCCCCCACAGTCTAGAGCAAAACCACCAGAAATTCCATTTTCACCAGAAAAATGTTGATGCATGATCTAACAGTGTATTCCAAATTAGACAGAGATACTATAGCATTATATAAGCTTTTTCTCTTTTAAATTTCAGATGCTGGGTTGCCTTTTAAATAAGCTGGGGTTCCACTCCAATTCAGACAATCAAAATCTGGCAGTTCATAACAGGTGACTCTTATGTCCAACTGTGTCAACTGCATTTACAGCAGGAAAAAGCCCTGTTCCTAACATGAAGCTGGCTTTTGAACATATTGATATCCATGAGCAAAATGGCTGTGGATGCATTAATACTTCTATAGATGACTCAATGTATACATTCCTGTTAATGATCTTAGTGCAGCCAGGGCTCTTAGAATTAAAATAACAATGAGACTGTAAAATATTATGAGATATGAAAATGGGTCTGAAAAAGCTTGTAGAAATAATTAGTCCTTGATATTAACTGAATAGACTCACTAAGGATTTATTTTCTTGCATGAGGTGTACACTGTTTCACCAGAAACGAGGACAAAGGGTATTTATATTACTTTTGTAGCCAATGTAAATGTGGTTAAACTCAGGCTGATGGTCTCCACCTTAAGGACATGAAATCCTCAGCCACTCGGCAAAATGTCTCTTCTGTGTACCACGATATATATCTCTGCTGTGTAGAGATAAGGGTGTTGGCAAAGAGGAAGACTCACGCAGAATAAACCCATGTTTTTCTTAGTGACACTGTGCTAGTTGCAGATTTGGTTCTGTGGATGGAGGAGCAGAGACTAACACTCAATGTGTGTTTTCTTTTTTAAGAAAGGATCATGCATGTGAGCAACAGTGGTAAGACTAAGCAGTGAACTTTAGGTGTGTGCTTTTGACAGGTTTTATTCCCAGGAAATAGCAACTTTGAGACCCGTCAAATATTCTGGAGGCAGTTTTCACAGGGGCTCCCTGTGCCACTGGAGAGCTGTGAAATAGCTGCAGGATAAATGAGAGAGTTATTTGCCTGCATCTCTCAGCTCAATGCAAATGCTTCAAGCAATTGGAAATTGTGATATCAGGCTTAGGCTTAATTCAGCAATATTGATGCAGGCAGAGTTTCTGAAAGTCAGTGAAAAAGTCCCTGAATGTGCATTCCTGTGTCAGTCACAACTTCTTTGCCATGAATATTCGTAAAATCCTGAAATGGTAAATACCTTGGCAATTTTCAGTTGCCGTGAAAAACCTGGGCAAGACATTAATCTTACATCTCACTGCCACCATTTCACACAGGCTACCAGCAAGCTAGGAACTGGCAGTAGTAAGTACTTCATGCAGACAAGTGCCTAAGACTAGAAAGCAAATGAAGTTTTCAAGTCCTGCCTGACAACCAACCAGTGAGGTCATTCTTCACAATGTTTGAACAGTGATGGAAAAAAGGAAGACTTTTCTCAGGAAAACACCCAAGCAGCTGGGGGTGTGGAGGCAGGGGAGGAAAGGCTTCCTCCGATGGCCTGGCTGGAATTCTGGTTTGACACTTTTCAGACTCAGACTGTAGTAGTGTGGAGAAACCAGGGAAAATGGTAATTGTGGTGTGGGAATATTTGCTTGACCAATCACTTCCAGGTGTCTCCAGTTATCCAAGTCTGGCTCAGACATACCGACCTTCTCTGGTTGTGACAGACATTAAGACACTGTGTGTTTCCTGTTCAAAAACTCCTTTCAATACTTCTTTTGTGTCAACATAATTTTTGAACGCTGAATGCTTTTCCCTAGGTGCAGCAGCTGTACGTACATGACTCATCAGCTAACACAAGGGTGTGATTTTAAAGGAAATGTTTGTGCAGCGCTGAATACACCACATGATTCCACAGTTGGCTTTATAGTGGTAAACATCACAAAGAATAGTGGCATCAGTAATTTGCTGTGGGCAACTGTACCATTGCTTACTTTGAACTTCTTCCCAATCTTTCCTCTTTCCCCCACAATGTACCTGATCCAGCTCACTCTATTCAGTGCAGAGGTGCTCTTGAGAGAGGTTGTCTTCTTTACACTTTTCAGAAGAAGCCAATATGTTGGAGAGAGATTTCTTTTGATGTTCTAAAAGCAACTACATCTTCTAAACCCCGTTAAACTCCCAAGTACATTGGGAATAATTTATTTTGCTGTTTCATTCGACCAGTGCTAATCCCCAGTCATGGGCTGGGAAGTGGTGTATAAGAATCACCTGAGAAAAAAAACTGTTCCAGACCACTGGCTGTGAAATCCTTTTATAGAAGTTGTAGATGAATTTAATTTATGAACTATTTTTAGGCAGGTTTGGGCTAAGCTTTAGCCTGGGTTTTCTGTTGTGTTGCTATCTGCATCAGTCCTGTTCTGAGACTGGTCTGGCAGTGTTTATGGCTTCATTCACTTTGCTGCTTCTCATCTGCTAATTTTTTTTCTTGTTTAATACCTACCTTTGGCCTAACTTAAATGCAAAGCCCTCACTTATACAGCATTCTACAAAACCCTAGGAAATGTATCAGCAACATTACGTCCCTACAATCCTTTTATCTATAATTAATTGGACTGTAACGGACCAGAATTACTGAAACATTCAGGTTGGAAAAGACCCCCTCAGGATCACCAAGTCCAACCAATAACCCTGCTCTACAAGCTTCACCCCTAAACCATAGCCCCAAGCAGCACATCCAAATGACCTCTGAACACACCCAGGGTTGGTGACTCCACCACCTCCCTGGGCAGCACATTCCAGTGCCTGACCACACTTGCTGTGACATTTTTTTCCCTAATGTCCAGTCTAATCCTACCCAGTCACAGCTTGAGGCCATTCCCTCTTTTCTGTCACTAATCACCTGTGAGAAGAGACCAGCACCAGGCTCTCTACAATGTCCTTTCAGGTAGTTGTAGACAGCAATGAAGTCTCCTCTCAGCCTCCTCTTTTCCAAACTAACAATCCCCAGCTCCTTCAGTCACTCTCCGTAAGATTTATTCTCCATATTCTCCAGGCCCTTCCCCAGCTTTATTGCCCTTCTCTGCACTTGCTCCAGATACTCAGTGTCATTTCTTCCTTCAAACATTATCACCTTTCTGCCTTTATGATAGTGTGCTGTTTCATTGAGCAATTCAAAATGCACAGTGCATATGAAATCTCCAAACCAACCTTTGAAGAGAATCCTGTTAGTGTGTGTGCTTCGTGTGAAACGTGGCTTTGCAGTGAGCACATTTTGGAACACAAGCCCTATGAGGAAAGGCTGAGGGAGCTGGGGTTGCTTAGCCTGGAGAAGAGGAGACTCAGGGGTGACCTTATTGCTCTCTACAACTACCTGAAGGGAGGTTGTAGCCAGGCAGAGGTTGGCCTCTTCTCCCAGGCAGCCAGCACCAGAACAAGAGGACACAGTCTCAGGCTGCACCAGGGCAGGTTTAGGCTGGATGTTAGGAAGAAGTTCTACACGGAGAGAGTGATTGGCCATTGGAATCGGCTACCCGTGGAGGTGGTGGAGTCACCTTCACTGGAGGTGTTCAGGAGAAGACTTGATGGGGTGCTTGGCTGTATGGTCTAGTTGTTGGGTGGGTTGGATTGGTTGATGGGTTGGACGTGATGATCTTGAAGGTCTCTTCCAACCTGGTGTATTGCATTGTATTGTATTGTATTGTAACCACGGCAGCACAGTCTGTGGAACACAAGTCAGACCATGCTTTGGGATCTTCTGCCTCATTGTTGTTCCATCTGCAATACTGGGACCTCCTCACAGGCACTTTCTGGGACTTAGCTCAACACTATGACCCAGTGGATACTGTCACTGAGGCCACGGTAGTTTAATTTATTAAGATGATCAAGTGCACTGGGATCGAGTGTCTTGACCAAGCCCAGAAGAAAGCCAATGACAGTGAGTCACTCTTGCTTTCCTGGTGTAATGACAAACTCGGTGATGGGCTGAGTTCACATGTGAAGGAAGCTATTAGTGACATCTGTGCAGACACACAGAAGACAAACTAAGAAGCTGTTAGTGGCAAATGTAAGACTGCTTCTTTAGTGATCACAAGTATATTCCTTAAGAGATATGTCTTTCATTCACAGCCTGATCACACAGCTGCATGCTGGCAGGCGACACTTGCCAACTTCTCTATGCCTTTTTATGAGATGAAGGTGAGAGGAAGGTGATATTCGCCTAAGTTCAGTCTTACATTTTCCTAGATAATGCATCTATCTGGAAAGCAAATTAAAAAAGCCTGGGCCATAATAATTTGCTGCTGCACTTTTGCACCACAATCTGTTTTGACAAGTGAGAACAAACTTCAGGTGAGAAGCTCAGATGAAGATAACTCTGCTTGCTTGTATTTCCCATAAGGTTGCAGGGAGATTTGGGTCTTGGAAATCCAGAAGGAAAAATGTAAGCCTGGTTAAAAGCTCTGTTCTGCCTAGCTCCCACAGACAAGGATAGTGTTGTTCAGTATTCATAAATATGAAATTTTACTCTTTTTTTTTTTTTTTTAAGACCGGCCTAATGTCACTTGCCAGTCAGCCAACTCCATTTTAATTGCTAACAGAACAACAATTCAAGCCTACAGAAACTACCAGGGGAATAGAAAGGCTAGCAGACTTGCAAGAAAGCATGTAAAAGGAGTATTTCCCGTTCTGCAAGCACATATTTGACTTGGTAGGAGGTGTGAGGGCAGTACTCAGCTGTACTAATTTACATTGCATCACTGTCAGCAGGATTGAAAAGCCAACGTAAAAACCTTCTCTATGTGACAGCTAAGGTCATTTACAAGCACCTGAAGGTTGTACACAAAGAGGATGGGAAAGATTTGTTCAAGCAGCAACACTGGAATTAATAGTGTGAAAATAAGAAGGGGCAAAGCTCCTTGACAGTGAAATCAATTTGGATGTAGAATAATCTGCCCCAAGGGAAGTGGCAAAGCCTGGATCATTTCTCATATTTAAAACAACGCTGCTAATCTTAAGTACTGTGGGGAATAACACTGCAGTGCTGGGAGAGCAGGAGGCAATGGAGAGAAAAGAGCCAGACAGTAAGTGTCTCCCAGCTCTAGTGTCTGTGTTTCTGACGTGAGATGTTCACAGATTCAGCATCACAGAGTTGTGCTGAGGTCTAGTGTGGGCTTTGACATAATTAGGCTCACTACAATCATCTGGGCAATGTGAAGGTCTTCATCTCCTTTGGAGCTAGGAAGCGTGGCAATGTTGCACCAGATCCCAAATCTTTCATTACTCTCTTATTTCTTTTTCCCTCAAAAAGTAACTTTCCCTGTTAAAGCTGGTGTGTACCATCCCACTAATAAATTGCTGTGCAACTAATAAATTGATGTCTCAGCATCATTTGTGCAACAATGATAATGAGAGCCTCAGAGTTCAACAGTAATGCTGCTTGGCACTTAGCAAAGTTTTGGGATAGTCTGATCACTGGTCTAGACCCACAGATTTTTCTACAGTGTACACTGTAGGGCCTTTATCTGCTCAATCCTCATTCCTCAGTATTGACCAGATATTTCCTCATATCTTTTTCTTAACTCTGATTTCCAGTTGGCTGATGGTGCTTCTGTAGATTTGCAAATGAAACTATGTGAAGTAGTAGCAGAAAAAGATTTACAATGACTACAGGTCTTCAAACTATTCACTGAAAGATAATTGGAGAGTGCTTTTTGGACTGCTCTTCTGAATTAGAGGAAGAGTGTCTGCTCTCACAGGTAGCTGATGTAGCAGGCTTGATTAGCAAAGGTCTGTCTCAGGAGACAGTGAATTATAGTTTTCATTTGAAACATCGATTTAGCCTTGGAGCTAAAATTATAATGACATGGGCAGACAAATGCAAAGTCAGCTTCTAAGAAAGTCATGTGATGCTTGTGTAGGAGGTGAAGTTCCTACATCTCCCAGTTAATGCATCTCACACTACCAGACTCACAAACAGGGTATCGAATTAGATGGACTTTGGCTTTGACCCAGATTGGCAGTTCCTGTGTCCCTATAACCTCCCAAGGATGACCTCTGAGTCACTAGGTCCATCATAACTCAGCTGTTTGAATCTGAGGGAGCCAGAAATAAAGATGTGTGCTAAGGCTTAAATCCACTCTTCTGGAGCTTTGTGTGAAATCTTACTAGAAGAAACCTGTGTTCTGTCAGCAGTTCTTCAACAAAATTTGCTGCCAATACTATACATTTTTTTTTTTTCAAACACTCTTTTTTGGGAAGAAAAGCCAAGTACCTGTGGCATTATCTATACTTACATGTACACTGCCTGCCATTTAATTCAGGGAAAATAGCACACATGAAGTTAAACTCAGCAGAAACTTCTGCTGGAACAGCTTAGAAGAAAAGCAAGTAAGTCTCAGCTGGAAACTTTGGCATTCTACCTGTGCTAGCAAGTTTTCACTGTTTTATATTTAATCTGTGACCAATTTAAACACTGCACTCCATGCCTTTGTGTCAATGACTCTCTTAAACGTTTCTCTTACCTAAACAGGGAAGGCACACCCCTGTGGAACAGAAAACACTGACACTATGGTCTTTAAAACTGCTCCTATAATATTATGACCCCCTAAGAAACCGTATTACCAAGTAACTAAACTCCATGAAGTTATGAGGCTGAAGAAAGTGGAAAATCTATGACATTTGACTTGTATTTAAATTGCTTTTTAAGTGAAGAAATAAGTCCATCAGTGTTGTCTTTGACTGACAAGCTACCAATAGGAAGAAATATTTTTCACTGTCTGAATCAAGTTGAACCCCAGTGCCTTTATTTTTGCAGATATTTGGGATTTATTCTGAACAATAAAATGCAAAATGGATTTTTTTGGTTTCGTTTTGCCATTTTTTCACTGGAAAAGGGACCAAAACATTTTTTTCAATTTTGTATTTTTAATGAATTTGAAAGTAAAAAACACCAACTGGATTAAAAAAGAAAGCTATGAAAACATATTCCTTTGCTTGAGCTGAGTAAAAGCTTCAAATTTGACCTGACAATATTTTTCACAATTCTAGAAGTGCTACACCTCTTTCAAAATCCAGGCTCCTTCAGGCATGACAGTTCCCTGCTAGAGTCAACACTGCTACCGTGACATAAATTAAAATGGAGAACTCCCTTCTTTTCCTTTACTTTGCACTGTGACCTGGGCCCAACAGGCATTATTATTAAATGATTGCATGACTTTGGGGAGTGTCTCAAGATATCCTGGAGCAATGAGACACTGCACAGCAATTTTTTTTTCTGCCTATGTGCTGTTTTATCATCTGAATTCCATATGATTAATTCAGCATGTGAGTGAACTGGATGCTGATGGCAGGAGGATTTCTAATGTACCTTGCAGAAACACTGAGCAAAGAGGGTTCAGCTGAAGGGGAAGAGTGCAGCCCAATAACATGGGCTCGGGTCACAACAGATGTGCAGCCAGTGTCCGCTGCCTGGCACCAGCTCCAGCCATCAAGAAACAAAAAACAGGACTCTAGAAGATGTGAAAATGCCTGAAGGGGCAAGGGCAGCTGGGCAAATGGGACCCAGCTTTTCCTGCAGCACAGGGAGAGGAAGTCTTTCTCCTCTAAGACACAAACTGCTCTGGCAGGAATGATGCTGGGGTTTGATTCTTCCATGACACCCAATGCTAACCCCATTTCTGAAGTCTTGCAGCCTTTGCCAGAACTGAAATTCATCAGAGAAAACCATAAGTGACAAAGTCAGATGAAGAAGTGCAATTTCTTCCTCCCTGTGCTGCAAGCCAGGAGGAAGGTACAGAAGACACTCTCAGGGCATGGGCTGGGACTCAGTGACCACTT
The DNA here is from genome assembly GCA_033816785.1 of Picus viridis. NCBI lineage: Eukaryota > Metazoa > Chordata > Aves > Piciformes > Picidae > Picus > Picus viridis. The sequence goes on along the minus strand of CM066566.1, from coordinate 1,277,149 downwards.
GAAGTTCCTTACAGACCAGTTTTTCTCTGATTTTTTGACTAGGACTGAAAATACCACAACTTTCTAGAGCACAGATTGTTTGGAAATGGGTGGGTTGTGTTTTGGTGTTCATGCACTTTTCCCCCAAATACCTAATAAACTGTCAAAGCATGTCCTGAGAGTCATTGAATTTTGACATTTGGGGGAGTGGTATATTAAGTATGCAGAGGGTTTTATGTACACTACTATCCAGAATTTGCTGTCTCAGTCAAGTTTAGATTTTCCCTTTCATGCCTCGGTGCAGTCTTGCTAAAATGACAATAGAGCAAGAGGCTGACCTTGCATCGCAGGAAGGGCTGTGAGATCTGTAAACAGAATCCACTCCTAAGAAATGTTACTAAATGCTTTCCTGCTTCTGACTGTCATAATAAATACATTTGGAGGCAGCTGAAGAGGCAGAGTGAGTGCAGTGTAGGTGATCTGGCTGAAATATGGAAAGAAATGTGGATGACAAGCTAAGCGGATAGAAAAAGCTAAGAGACGGTGATGGAGCAATATTGTGTGGGTCACACACCAGGACCTGCACTGCTGAGGAGCAGCAGAACTGCTGGGAGAGATTTTGGAAAGATGGGGCAATCCCTTTCCCTTCAAGGCATCTGGTCCACATTTAGCACTCCTCACATTCATCTGGCAATGATTCTTGGTAATCATGGACCGGACACCCAGCATGCAACCTGACACATGCATTAAAAGTTGAGAGACTGTAAGAAGTAAGACTGAGAACTTGAGAACTGAAATTGTGTAGCTGCCCATAGGACAGTGTTCTGGATCCACGGGCCAAAAAAGGTGTGGAATGAAAAGGCATATGATATACCCCCCAGTTCTCTGTATAAATTAAAGCTTTACCTGAACATCACACTTCAAGATAGAGGAACACTACTTTAGGAACAGGAAATATCCATGAATGTTAGTAAAAAGGTGAGATGATAATGTTTGTTCCAAGAGCTACAGTTTCCACTATAAAAATATTTTCAAGAGACAGTCAGGAAAGAGTATATGATCTGACAGGGAGAAAAGCAAGAGAGGTGCTATTTTTGTCTCCTGAGAGACTGGTTGTAATTACAACAGTTGAGAAAAAAGCAGATTACTGGCTCATCTCTTTTCTCTCTGCAATATTTGCATCTTTTGACATTCTTCTGGATTCAGTAAAAAAATGTGAAAAGCCTCAAGCACTGTAGGTTTTAGGATTAGAAAAGGAAAGGCTATTTTTGTTCAGCCTGAAGCCTATGGTAGGGAAAATTACCAAGAGTTCAGTATGCTACTTTGGCAGCTATATAACCCTGCTCACAGCTACTAACACGTTCTGCTCCCTTTGGCACCAAGGTGAGCATCAGAAAATACTTGGGATATGATCTTAAGTTCAACAGCATAAACCATAGTTTTTAATTTAGTTTGTGCTCACACAAGTCCTGTAGCTTCCTCCAGCATGAATGCCCCTCATAAAGTGCTGGGTTGCTCTGTTTTCCACTGATTACCCAGAGACCAGTGGGCCCCATCGACCGAGGCTTAGGGAATTGTCACTGTGCTGTCTTAACTTAATTTAGCTTTTTATTTTTCTTTTTTCATTTTTTCCCATGTTTGAACCTTTAAGGCAGACATTGTCCTGGCAACTCTGCCCTTTGCTGCAGTAGCATAGAGCAGCCATAGGGAGCAAGAGGGGCGGACTGCTTGCTTTCATGCTCCAGCCCTCTTCAGTATCAATTGGAAGCATTCTTTCCCTTATTCCACAGGTGTTAGCATCTCCAACTGGGTTCATATATTTAAAAATGTTAACAGAATCTAAGATTCTGATGATGACTGAACATGAACAAATCATTTTCTAACAGAACATGAAAGAAAAATGTCCCTATTGGGTTGAACCAGAGATCCAGTCAGCCCAGCATCTTTTCTGGAAGTTGTCCAATAAGAGATGTTGCAAAGCAAGAGCTGAGGAAACACGACCCTTCCCCTTTTATGACCTCTCTGTTTTTTGAAACCAACAGTGAGTATGTCCCAGGCTACATGATAAAGGTGTTAAAAGTTGTCATTGGATCCATTGCTTGCTAAATTATCTAATCCCTTTAAAACTTATGTATCTTTTATGCAATATCCTGTACTGATGATCATGAGAATTTAATTAGGCATTGTATGGGGAGGTACTATCCATTGCCTGATTAAAATTTGAGACCAGAAAGAAGATTTCGCTGCAGCTCCCTAATTATGTTTCACACTCCCTGGTTTTGTATTTATCCTTATTTTGTGGACTTTTATTTCACAAACTGTGGACTAGGGGAGTCCAATGAAATTAATGAAAAGTGAGTTAAATATTCTTAATCGTGTTTTAAAAAAGCTGCTGAATGAATTTTCCAGATGAGGCCACACACTCAAATTTGGGCTTTTGAAATAATTATCCTTTAGCTGTCCTTGCTAACAGGTTTGTCAACTGCATTGCTGAGTGTTCTTACATAACTTTTTAGTGAGACACAGGAAGCTGATCAGCTACAAATTGCCACACCATCTGTAATAATTTCTTTATCTTATCTCTGAATTTGGGATTAAAAATGAGGTATAAACAGATGGACATGAGTAAGACTTTTAAACCCTGCAAAATAACCATACAGTTCATATGAGGAGCCTATGAGGAGAGGCTGAGGGAGTTGGGATTGTTTAGCCTGGAGAGGAGGAGGCTAAGGGGAGACCTTATTGCTCTCTACAACTACCTGAAGGGAGGTTGTAGCCAGGAAGGGGTTGGTCTCTTCTCTCTAGCAAGCAGCACCAGAACAAGAGGACACAGTCTCAAGCTGCACCAGGGGAAGTTTGGGCTCAAGGTGAGAAGAAAGTTCTTCACTGAGAGAGTCGTTCATCATTGGAATGGGCTGCCCAGGGAGGTGGTGGAGTCACCGTCCCTGGAGGTGTTCAAGAGGGGACTGGACGTGGCACTTCGTGCCGTGGTCTAGTCATGGGGTCTGTGGTGACAGATTGGACTCGATCTTTGAGGTCTCTTCCAACCTTGGTGATACTGTGATATTTCAAAATCATAGCTGAAATAAATGTTGGCACTATCTCATCAAACCTTTGCTGTGGGTTATTTATATTGTTATAAGGGAGGGAAGGAGCTGGGACCAGCAAGATGATTCAGGTAAAACTGAAACAGAATAACGCATTTACCTGTGCAAAATCCCCTGAGAAATCTCTGTGTTGGGTTAAATTTTGTCTAAAAAAAAAAAAAAAAGCTTCCCTGCACATCTCTAGCCAAATTCAGAAACATTCCATGAAAAGCTCTTCTCCCAATTTCATCCTTAGAGTAAATTCAGACAGTACCACTTGCCCACACAGTCATGAATGTATGAGCACAAAGGTGCATCAGACACATAAACTTGCTCCCATCCAAATTTCAACTTGATTTCCAACAGAAGAGTTCTCCTGGGCCTACTGCAGCCCTGTTTGTCTGAATTGAATGTCCTCCAGATAAAAAAACCCACCCCAACTGTTAGACAGCTTCATCTTGAACACCTATTCTATTCTATTCTATTCTATTCTATTCTATTCTATTCTATTCTATTCTATTCTATTCTATTCTATTCTATTCTAATGGAATGAAGCTGGAGGTAGGGAGATTCAGGCTGGACATGAGGAGGAGGTTCTTCACCTTGAGAGTGGTGAAGCCCTGGAATGGGTTGTCCAGGGAGGTGGTTGAGGCCCCGTCCCTGGAGGTGTTTAGGACCAGGCTGTATGAGGCTCTGGCCAGCCTGATCTAGTGTGGGGTGTCCCTGCCCATGGCAGGGGTTGGAACTCAATGATCCTTGTGGTCCCTTCCAACCCTGACTGATACTATGATACTACTATGATACTAAGAGACTAAATGGAAATGCTGATCCCTAAAATGCACGTACATATTTGTATACTGAAACATAGCATTTCAGCATTTTATGTGTTAAGGCTTAATTTAACAGTGAACACTTTCTCCCTTTACGCTTCTTCAAACAGAAGCCCTGAAATTGTGGGATTATTATTATTATTTTTTAGTAGAAGAAAGCAAATTTTATCAAATACTAACAATAGTTAAATGTGTCCCCCAAAGGGTTCAGTAGTTTTGGTCTGTAATTGTTTAATGTCCTAAACATTGAGACAAGCATTGATGTGGATGGTTGGAAGATTAATGTCACACTGATGACAAAAATGGAAAAACAATTTGGGCAATCTAAGAGGTAATTAAGTTCTTGACAGACTCACTTGAGTAAGGAGCATTAGTTATATGAACGAGCTATTCCCCTGAGGCTTTGATTATGTACAGGAAATAGACATTTAACAAGTGATTTAATTGGCAATATAAAGCTTTTGATCTCCCCAAATAAATGGCAACATTGATTTACAGGGCTGCAGTGAATGGTCACTGGAGTTCTGCCTCCTGAAGAAATGCACCGAGGTGCTTCCCCAGAGCACGTTGTTCAGGACTGGGCACCAACAGACCTGCAGTGCAGAGCCTGGGTGCAGGCTCAACTCTCATTCCATGTACCTTGTGAATCTCAAAAACTGGTTTCAGTTAGTTGTCCTGGGTTGAAGTTGGGTGTCCTTAAGAAACCATAGAGAAGTCTTCCAGGAGGACCCAAGAGGTCCAGGGTTGGACTGGAAATTGCAAATTTTTTTTGCATTCCCAGAATGCCTGCATCTAGCCTTTACAAGGGCACACCACAAGCTGCCTCTTCCCCTTCTCCTCTCCCTGCTCCCTTCCAGCACAGGCTCCCTTATCCCCTCCATGGTATGGGGGAGGGTTTCAGCCTTGAGCAGCCTGCTAGCAGCCTGGGCAAAGCTGAATTTCGAGCTGTGTCATTTCAGGCCTGGCAGGGTGGGGTGGTTGGGCGCTATAGCAGGGAGGTATGACCGTGTGTGTGTGAGCATTTGCAGGCTTGAATTTGGCCTGGTTTGGTGGAGGTTGGGGAAACTTTGGCCTGGGAAGATTATTGGATAACAGTGGCCTATGGACTTCTTTGTATTTTATATACTTTGCACTGTAGCATGTAGTTTATGAACAGCGCTTCCACCTGAACTTCCAACTACTTTGAGAAGAGCTAGAGAGCCTGGCTTGCTCCTTAACATCAGCGCATTTCCATGGAGCTCAGGAACTCTTCTGGAGAGAAGTAACAGGGAAGCATTTGCAAGTCTGAAGTACTATTCTGCTGGCATGTAGAGGCATGGCACTCACTGTGCTATGAAGTGCATGCTCATAGCAAGAGCAACTTGTCACCCTGCTAGTCTGCCTGAGTTAAGGACGGCATAAACCAGGATGAAGGAAGTATTATTCATACTATGGAGGAAAACTGAAGCAAGAAGAGATTAAGAATGAGAATTTTAAACAAGGCAGGAACAGCAGGTCTGGAAAGGATCTGATGAACCACCACCTGTAAGATTTTGTCCTCTCATCACTCAGTTCTGGCCCCGTGATGTGTTTTCTGCAGCCAAATAGGACATTTTTTATTTATTTTTTCCTCTCTGCTGGTTTCTGAAGCTCTGTCTCTGGGTTTGCTCACAGAAGCCCTTAGCTGTAAATCCCATGCATGCCAACTGGACAGCCTTCAAAAATGAATGCCTGAAAATGTAATGTCAAGCGTTCACTACTGCTACAAGTGTAAGCCACACTGCAGCAGGAAAATGTACCTCAACAGCCAGGACTGTGAGCATTCCTCATGCTGTACCTCTTGCCAGCCAGATGGCAATGTACAGGACATTAGACACCAGGGTGGAGAGAACTGCTGACTGTTGGGGACAATAAATGTTGTGGAGTGGCTGTTCTCTGCAGAGGGGAATTTGCCTGTTTTGTGCTGGCCGGCCTGCTGTCTGCTGTGAAACACACCTGTGTTCAATGTCTGTCACAACTGTTAAAGCAGAACATCCAAAGCCTACATTTTGCATCCAAGACTCTTTAACTTCCAATGTTTTGTTTTGGATGTAGCAGCTTCTGAAGCCAGGGATTTTATACTTCTTGCCCTATTTCATTAAACAGATTTCCAAATGCATTGGTTCTTAATGTCAGCTTCTGCTCCTCCCTGTTAATGTCTGCTTTTTCTCCTCTCCATCATTTTACTAAAATCACAACAATCACAGAATGTTCTTTATTTTCTTAGCATTTTCCAATTAGGAGGCACTGTCAGTCAGTACTATTATAAAAAGAATGTTCAATTATTTCAAAGATTCTAACAGACTATATTCCTGTCTGTATTTCACTACACTCCAGGTCACCAGACTCCAGTGAGTCTCTAGGCAACAACCTAAATATTACTTAGAGTGCTAAAATGGTCTCTGAACCATCTATGACAACTACAAACTGAGTTTCAAAAGGTGTCACTCTCTACGTACCCCTTTTGCATCGATCACGCCAGGTTTTGCGTTGAATTTCACCGTCTTCAAACGTGCACGCTCCTTCCTTTCAACTCTGGGGAAAAGAAAACACAAGTAAAGAAACACCTGTTGATTATAGCAGCTTTTTGTACCATTCTTTTGACCTCTTAAGACTGTTTGTGGCTTATTATGTATAAAGTGGTCATTTAAAGCAAAAATCTGATAAATTGGAAAAGATGAGCTGTCAGGTCACTGCCTCAGCCAAGCAGAAGTTCTCCATGAAAGACAGGGCTGGATACAAGGAGCCCTGGTTATCCTACACCAGCACGGCCTTCCAGTACACATGGGGGTGTGGTAAAAGCACACTGAGGACAAATTTACCCTCTCTAATTTAAACTGAACAAAAATTAGGCAAGATTTAGAGTTATTCTATGGTGAGAGGAATGAAACAGGAACCAAGAGAGAATAAGCTGTTCGCCTCGGTGCTTTCAAATGTGCACTTTAGGAGGTAATATGTTTCCTAGTATCATACAATCATTTAGTTTGAAAAAGACCTTTAAGATCAAGTTCAGCCATAAACCTAACATTCTTAAGTCCACCACTAAAACATGTCCTTAAGCATCACATCTACACATCTTTTAATTCCCTCCTAGGATGGTGACTCACCCACTTCTCCAGACAGCCTGTTCCAATGCTTAACAACTCTTTCAGTGAAGAAACTCCCTCTGTGTGGGCACCTTTTTGTCTTCCTATAGAAGGAACTTTGTTCCCTAGCTTACATAAACGATGAACTTCTAGATCATCCAAATAAAGTAAAGTGAATCCCACCATTTTTTAACCTATTTTCAACATGCTCCCCCCACCCCACACTGACATGGTTTCAGAATCATGAACTGCATTAAAAAATACCTTAAAATTAGCTTAAAATGCCTGACAAAACAGCATATGACACAGTGGTGGTGAACAGAGTCTAAGCCCATAGTAAATGCCAAACAGAAAGAATAATGCTTCATTTGATGCTTTGAGAAGATGCAAGAAACTGCAGTTGGAGAGCCTCCCTGCTTTCCCCTACTACTGGCCCCCTATGCCACTGCTCCCAGCAGTGACCCTCATTGCTGCCTTCTCCACAGCAGAAAGCTAACTGCCTAGATAAGCTGAATAGGTTGTAATGGTTTTAAAGAGTTTAAGGAGATGATCCATCAGCTTGTCTGCCTGGAGCACACTTTAAGAAGGGAAAAGGAAGCTCCTTTCCCTGGTGCTTCGGGGCAACATTTGCCGGGCATCTCAATGAACAACAGAGAATGTCTTACTGATCTGGGTTTGAAGGAGATAACTAGAAGCCTTCCAGGGACTAACGAGTTAATGGGCAAGCCTTAACAAACGTCCTAGGTATTTTAAGTTTGTTCAGATTGCCTTAGATCCACAAACCAACATTCACCCCACGTTCAGGTGATCCGTCCATACCTTTACAGTGCACTTTGCACTATGATCACTGTTTAAATCTTAGGTTCTGCCATCCTGGCTCTAGAATGCCACAGATTTTTAAGGGTCTTGCCCTCATTTTGACTGAAGCAATTCTGAAAATGCTTTTTCCTGCTTTAAAAACTTTGCTTACAAATCAATGTCAAATGCATCTTCTGAAAGATGGAAGTATGCTATTTGTTACAATAGTCAAGTAAAGAGAAACTTGAGATGCTGGTTACCTAAAACTGCACTGGTTTGCCAAAAAGTGTTTCTGAGGAGATGTACACATTCTCAGGGGCAGAACAGCTAATTTCAACCACTAAAATGCTGCACATTGTGTGGATGGTCTTAGTCACGCCATACCCAAAGCAGATAGAATGCAAAGAATTCATTTTTCTGACTAATTTTAAGGAAGATTTCATTGCAATTGGTGAGTTCTGAAAACAGAGATGGGAGGTACCTGCTACCAAACAGTGAGGCTGAATCTAGTCTGGCCCCATTAACTGACCACTCGGCAGCAGACGCACGGGATGAGCTTGTCTTCAAGATCAATTTGGTATGAACAAGTCTTGCACATATTCATCAAGACTGTCCCATGAGATGAACCAGAGGAGGGCAGAAAGGAAAATTCTTTGAAAGCTCAATCCTGGTCTGAAAAATCGGATCACACAGCCGCTATGGGCCCACCTCCCAAGACCTGAGAGCCCAAACTGCAGTGTGATAGGAGCCAAAACTTGGCTTAGTCCACACAGTCCCAATATTCATATATTTGAGAAAGGTGAAATGCCCAAATGAAATGTCTCAAAAGTTATATGTTGCTGATATCCACAGCTGCAATAAACACAGCTTGAGAGAGAAGTTATGCCTTCAGAGTGAGAAAATAACTGAGATCTAAAATACTCTCTTTCAGAGAGAAACACATCAAAATCATTGGCAACAAGGCAATGCCAAACAAATGAATTCTGAAGAATCCACAGGCCATTTTATTCTTAAATGCTAGGTATATTTATCCACCAAAAGAATATAGAAGAGGAATGTGAGTCATCTAGAGCCATTTGTATGTTGGAATCAAGGCTGGACAAACACAAATTAGGGTCCTCAGTATGGAGGGGGAAAACACAGGCACACAAGGAATGTATAAAGGACACCATGCTAGGTAATTCAGTGTTTCTTTTCTTAAATGTTATGGCTCAATATACTGAATTCCCATTGCTTAATGAATGAGCAGTATCTTAAAAACACGTTAGTAAAACATATTAGTAAAACTTGAAATCTTTTAGTAAACTGAAATGCATGCAGTAAATAGCCTGTGGGAACACTCCACACCCTAGTGTGCTTGGGAAGTACATCGCAACGACGAAATCTACATCTGCTATATATTTAAACTTTTAACACTGTGCACTTAAATGACAATGCCAGGAATTAAGACAAAATATCTAAGAGGGGGTGAGATATTGCCCCCCCCCCCAATGACCCCGAAGAAAACCATGTGCAAAGAAAGAAACCTGAAGAAAGCAAGAAGCTACTTGTGTCCTTACTCACCTCGGCTAATTTGGTCATTACTGTAGAAGCAACAGAGCCTTTGCAAAATCATTTACAGGAAAGAAATGTGACCACCCACCTATAACTGAAACAGTAACTCTGTCCAAGATTAAGAATTGCTCTAGGAAATCTCAGTTGAATCCTACAAAGCTGGGTTGATATTGAATTTTTATTAGACAGTAAATAGCTGGGGAAAGAAAAAAAGGATTCTACTGTGTCCTCCAAACTGTTCCACATATGACCCTTCCCCTAATTTTCACACAAATGCCACTGGAATACATTCCTGCCAATCTCTTGGTTTCTAAGTCTGGATAGTAAGAATATCTAGTTTCTGGTAATTGCTTTAAAAAATACAAATGGTAGTCCTGTGATAGGAAGATAATTAACACAACATGTTTCCTTCTGAGTGGGCTTACATATCTCGTGCTGAAAGCCACTGAACCTTGGTTGCTATAGTTACAGTTTAAATTTAGAATAAATGCATTTCTCTGTGTGTGGAATATTCACAGGGAAACAGCTCAAATGCAGCTTTCAAATTGAATCTATGCTATTCAAAACACATGAACAGTCTCAAACTTAAACTAGCAGATGAAGTCCCTTGGTAGTACTGGCAAGCAATGAAGACTTGAGGCTGTGTAATTGCCTAAATAGGATGGATGCCTTCTGAGAAAATAATTAGCTTAAATGAACACAGTATTCTACTTATTAATCTGTGTTAACATTTAAACTCATCCCAGTCCTGTTTAACTTCCTAAAACATTTGCTTTTAACTTCATTTCTTGTTTACTGTGTGAAAAAGTTTGGGAAGCAAGCCTCAAGAGTGGATCTTGGGTTTGAAATTTGTCGTAACTGCATTAGCAGCCATGGAGTCATCACTGCTTCCTACAGGCATGGCAGGCAGATGAGAAGCTGCAGAAACATTCTGCAGTGCTGTGAGAGGTATATAAATAAAGTCATTAAGTGTCATTAGTCCTCCAGGCAAACATACCAACGAAGTTCATACATGCTCAGCATCTCTGATAAATATTACAAACGCTGCAGAATCTGGTGCTGTGTTAAGGACAGCACATAGTGCTGCCTCTCATTACAGTTTTCCTCACACCTTCCACAGTAAAACTGCTCTCAGTTACTTCTGATTTAGCTGAGCTGTAAACTTTTGAGTGGAAATTTCAGGTGTCTCAGGATGATTACATTACAGTTGCTGTTCAAAGTGTCAGCCAAATGGATTAGCTGTCAGAGAATGGCTAGGATAAAATAAATGGTTTTGACCAAATTATGATATACTCTAAAGCTCTTCAGATCACATGCCCTGCTGCTCTCCTGTCTTGGATGTGGGGCTTGAAAGGTGGCAGCAGGTTGTTTTGGTGTGTTGAGTATACCTCTTTTTTTCCTGAAGGAATCACATGAGTATCTGAATGTCTGAAGAGCTTTGGCTTTCACATGATGTGGAGAACTCCAAGAATTTAGCTTGGTTCTCCAAGATTTAGCCTTGGCTGAGGTGGTGCAAGATTGCAGTAAACTAAGATGCTCACATAATTTCTCATCTGAGCTCCCACAACACTTTTGCCACAGACAGAGGTTAAAAGGGATCTGAAATGATGAAGACAAAACGTATTGAATATTAGTCCTTTTATCACTGTTGATGCAACTCTCAGAAAAAGCTTTTTAAAAAGAATACTAATTCAAGCTCTTTGAGTAATTTTATTGATTCTTCAGGTCTGCAATTGCTGCATTTTAGTGTAAATAAAGTTGATTTTCTTGTTTCCCCGAGAAAAAAGTGAGCTTAGGCACAAAGAGTGTTTTGCAGCTGCTGGCCTTATGAATGCCTAAATAGTATATGACTATAAATTGCTTACATTGCTTTAGGTGCCAGCAAACCTACCATCCCTTGGACAACATTTTGATCAAGCAGATGAGTAAGTTGCTATCAAAGGAAGACACGTTTCACTTCAAATTGTACCCACTCTACAGTCACCATTGCTGTACAAAGCAGGATTTTGGGGGTTGTGAAAAAACACGAGGGGAAGAATGCCCATCTGCCAGATTTGCAGAGGCCCTGAGGTGCAACTCTGACTTGCCTGATATAAACATTGCTCCCATGCCACTTTCTAATTATGTATCTCTTAGGCAGAGCTGTGATGAAGGGATGGAGAGAAGCACAGATTTGGTTTCTGAAACTACTTGTGGCTCAAGTCCCATTTTCAAAACTGCCTGAGGGTCACTGAAACTCGATGAAGTTTTGAGTAATGTTCAAAGACACCTACACCCAGCATTCAAACATGACTTGGGAACTCAAAGACTCCGAGCCCTGTGTGGAGGCAGCATTGCCTAGCACAGCTGATGTCCATGTCCCAATGGAGGCCAGTGACAAGCGGAGTCCCTCAGGGATCAGTCCTGGGACCTGTCTTGTTCAACATCTTTGTGGGTGCCATGGACAGTGGCATCGAGTGCACCCTCAGCAAGGTTGCTGATGACACCAAGCTGAGTGGTGCAGTGGACACGCTGGAGGGAAGGGATGCCATCCAGAGGGACCTGGACAGGCTGGAGAGGTGGGCACAAGCCAACCTCATGAACTTCAACAAGACCAAGTGCAGGGTCCTGCATCTGGGTTGAGGCAATCCCAGGCACAAATCCAGGCTGGGCAGAGACTGGCTGGAGAGCAGCCCTGAGGATAGAGACTTGGGGGTGCTGGTGGACAAGAAGCTCAACATGAGCTCTCAATGTGCGCTTGTAGCCCGGGAAGCCAATCAGATCCTGGGCTGCATCAGGAGAAGTGTGACCAGCAGGTCAAGGGAGGTGCTTCTCCCCCTCTGCTCAGCTCTGCTGAGACCCCACCTGGAGTACTGCCTCCAGTTCTGGAGCCCCTATTACAGCAGGGATGTGGACGTGCTGGAGCGTGTCCAGAGAAGGGCCACGAGGATGATCAGAGGGCTGGAGCACCTCTCCTGTGAGGACAGACTGAAGGAGTTGGGGCTGTTCAGTCTGGAGAAGAGAAGGCTCCGAGGTGACCTCATTGTGGCCTTCCAGTATCTGAAGGGGGCTACAGGAAGGCTGGGGAGGGACTTCTCAGGATCTCAGGTAGTGATAGGACTAGGGGGAACGGAATGAAGCTGGAAATAGGGAGATTCAGGCTGGATGTGAGGAAGAAGTTCTTCCCCATGAGAGTGGGGACCAAGAGACCAAGAGACCAAGAGAGGGCAGCAAGAAGACCTCCACTCTGGACTTCCGGAGGGCAGACTTCAGGCTGCTCAAGGAACTAATTCAGAAGGTTCCTTGGGAATCAGCCCTTAAAAACAAAGGGGTCCAGGAGAGCTGGACCTACTTCAAGGAAGAACTATTGAAGGTGCAAGAACAGGCTGTGCCGGTGTGCCGGAAGATGAGCCGCCGGGGCAGACGGCCAGCCTGGATGGGCAATGAACTTTTAATAGAACTTAGGGAAAAAAAGAGGGTGTATCATCTTTGGAAGAAAGGGGAGGCAACCTACAGAATGTTTAGGGATGTTGCTAGGTTGTGCAGGAAGAAAATTAGGGAGGCAAAAGCCCATTTAGAACTTAGACTGGCCTCTGCTGTGAAGGATAACAAAAAGTCCTTCTATAAATACATCAATAGCAAGAAGAAGGGCAAGGACAACCTCCACTCCTTGGTTGACACGGAGGGGAACGTTGTAACAAAGAATGAGGAAAAGGCAGAGGTACTTAACACCTTCTTTGCCTCAGTCTTCTCTAGCAGGGCAGAACGTCTTCCAGACAGCTGGCCTGCAGAGCTGGCAGAAGGAGCCAGAGAGCTGCATAGTTTACCACTGCTCCAAGAGGAAGTTAGAGATCTACTGAGCCGCTTGGACCCCCACAAGGCCATGGGACCGGATGGGATCCATCCTAGGGTGCTGAGATTGCTGACAGATGAGCTGTCCAAGCCACTTTCCATCATTTTTCAGCAGTCCTGGCTCACTGGAGAGGTCCCAGAAGACTGGAAGCTGGCTAACGTGGTGCCCATCCACAAGAAGGGCCGGTTGGATGAGCCAGGGAATTATAGGCCTGTCAGCCTGACCTCAGTGCCAGGCAAGATTATGGAACGGCTCATCTCGAGTGCGATCACACAGCACTTACAGGATGACCAGGGGCTCAGGCCTAGCCAGCATGGATTTAGGAGGGGCAGGTCCTGCCTGACCAACCTGATCTCCTTCTATGATCAGGTGACCCGCCTGGTGGATGTGGGGAGGCCTGTGGATGTGGTCTACCTGGACCTCAGCAAGGCCTTTGACACCGTTCCCCACAGCAAACTCCTGGCCAAGCTGGCAGCCCGTGGCTTGGACAGGAGCACACTGCGTTGGGTTAGGAACTGGCTGGAGGGCCGAGCCCAGAGAGTAATGGTGAATGGCACCACATCCAGCTGGCGGCCTGTCACTAGTGGTGTGCCCCAGGGATCAGTACTGGGCCCCATGCTCTTCAACATCTTTATTGATGATCTGGATGAGGGCATTGAGTCCATCATCAGTAAATTTGCAGATGACACCAAGCTGGGGGCAGCAGTTGATTTGCTGGAGGGCAGAGAGGCTTTGCAGAGGGACCTCGACAGGCTGGACAGATGGGCAGAGTCCAATGGCATGAGATTTAACACATCCAAGTGCCGGATTCTGCACATTGGCCACAACAACCCCAGGCAGTGCTACAGGCTGGGGTCAGAGTGGCTGGAGAGTGGCCAGGCAGAGAGGGACCTGGGGGTACTGGTTGATTGTAGGCTGAACATGAGCCTGCAGTGTGCCCAGGCAGCCAAGAAGGCTAATGGCATCCTGGCTTGCATCAGGAACAGTGTGGCCAGCAGGAGCAGGGAGGTCATTGTGCCCCTGTACACTGCACTGGTTAGGCCGCACCTTGAGTACTGTGTCCAGTTCTGGGCCCCTCAGTTTAGGAAGGATGTTGACTTGCTGGAACGTGTCCAGAGAAGGGCAACAAAGCTGGTGAGGGGTTTGGAACACAAGTCCTATGAGGAAAGGCTGAGGGAGCTGGGGTTGCTTAGCCTGGAGAAGAGGAGACTGAGGGGTGACCTTCTTGCTCTCTACAACTACCTGAAGGGAGGTTGTAGCCAGGCAGAGGTTGGCCTCTTCTCCCAGGCATCCAGCACCAGAACAAGAGGACACAGTCTCAGGCTGCGCCAGGGCAGGTTTAGGCTGGATGTTAGGAAGAAGTTCTACACGGAGAGAGTGATTGGCCATTGGAATCGGCTACCCGTGGAGGTGGTGGAGTCACCTTCACAGGAGGTGTTCAGGAGAAGACTTGATGGGGTGCTTGGCTGTATGGTCTAGTTGTTGGGTGGGTTGGATTGTTTGATGGGTTGGACGCGATGATCTTGAAGGTCTCTTCCAACCTGGTGTATTGTATTGTATTGTATTGTATTGTATTGTATAGTGGTGAAGCCCTGGAATGGGTTGTCCAGGGAGGTGGTTGAGGCCCGTCCCTGGAGGTGTTTAAGCCCAGGCTGGACGGGGCTCTGGCCAGCCTGATCTAATGTAGGGTGTCCCTGCCCATGGCAGGGGGGTTGGAACTAGATGATCCTTGTGGTCCCTTCCAACCCTGACTGATTCTATGATTCTATGATTCTATGTGGATTTCATCTTCAGGTTTCCACCGCTCTCCAGGACAGCTCCCTGCAGACACAGCATGTATACAGGAAACCAGTCCAAGTCCATCTGGGACCTGGGACCACTGGAGTGTAGCCTGTATGCTTGTTTTCTCCTGCAATCATTCTTGGTGGTACACTTTGTGGCCCTTTCCCCAAAAACGCTCAGGTTCATTGTCTTCTTCCCACGTAAAGCTGAAGAAGTGGAGATGTACATTGAAAACAGCCTTCAGTGTTTCCTCAAGAGCAAGTTCAATACTTCAGCTCTTTGGGATGCTGCTCTCTTCCTGCCCCTCTTTTGAGGAACTTATCACAGGGCTGCAGCACTCACTGCACTGTGATGTCTATCTGTTTTGTGTTTCTGGGCACACATAGCTGCTGAAAATGGGTGTCTGGGCATTTTTAAAAGGATATGTGCACTTCAGACAAGAAGAAATCAAGCAGAGCTTGACCTGACATAAACTGTGATCTTCCAGTGTTGGGGCTAATGGACCACTGGAAATTTTGCCAGTGCCTTTGTACAAGCACTAATCAGTCTTCACAGTAGAGTTGTAAAATATTGTGTCCAGTTCTGGGCCCCTCAGTTTAGGAAGGACATTGAGACACTTGAATGTGTCCAGAGAAGGGCAACGAGGCTGGTGAGAGGCCTTGAGCACAGCCCTGTGAGGAGAGGCTGAGGGGAGCTGGGATTGTTTAGCCTGGAGAAGAGGAGGCTCAGGGCAGACCTCATTGCTGTCTACAACTACCTGAGGGGGACTGTAGCCAGGAGGGAGTTGGTCTCTTCTCTCAGGCAACCAGCACCAGAACAAGGGGACACAGTCTCAAGCTGCACCAGGGGAAGTTTAGGCTTGAGGTGAGGAGAAAGTTCTTCACTGAGTCATTTGTCATTGCAATGTGCTGCCCAGGGAGGTGGTGGAGTCACCGTCCCTGGAGGGGTTCAAGAGGGGATTGGATGTGGCACTTGGTGCCATGGTCTAGTCATGAGGTCTGTGGTGACAGGTTGGACTTGATGATCTTTGAGGTCTCTTCCAACCTTGGTGATACTGTGATATCAAGTGAGACAGACTTCAACAACAGTGTTACTCATCACTGATATGGAACACCAATGCAAACTGAAAACCGGTGTTGCTGTAACAGCATTGTTACAGTGCCCTAATTTGCATGGATTTGTCACTGCCTTCTGCAGAAGGAAAGTGATTTGCAAGTCCAGCATGAGCACGGTGGGAAGCAGGGTTATCAAACAGGAGAATGCAAGGCAGAATGGACACTTTAAAATCTTTGCTGCATCTTATGTCTCTGTTAGCACGTTTCTCCTTGTCTTGCTTTGCCATTTCCAGGTCATCCACACCCTGTATGTCTCACCTGCTCATCAAGTGAAAGATAACTGAAAATATGTATTACCATCTGTAATCCAGATTGTTGTGGGTTTAAGACTGGATGTCTTAACCACAGAGAAGTCCTCCAAGCACAAGAGAAGTGCAGGAAGGTGGACACCAGAAAAAGTGTAATTGTTATTTCATTCCCATAATGCTGCAACCCCTTTATAAATGGACATTTCTGTCTGTTCTGCCCTTCTTTCTCTGGGCATTGTGGCAGCTCCCATGTCTGCTTTGCAGGGGAGTGGGGCTTTGAGCTGGCAAGCTAATTTCTTGCTGTGCTATGTGGCCTGGGGCTGGGGGAGGACGGGGGGTGTTGGTGCAGGCCTTGAAGCTTTTGGGCTGCTGCCTTTAATGCCTTTAGTCATCCTGCTTGGGGGCATTGAGACCTAGTGTTTTGGCCTGGTTGAGGGGGAGGTTTGGTAAAGCCTGGTTGGAGAGAACTGGGCAGAGGCTGAATATGAGCACTGAGGGCTGGAGCAGGCTGCCCAGCGAGGTTGTGGAGTCTCCTCTGGAGACATTCAAGACCCATCTGGATGTGTTCCTGTGTGACCTCTGCTAGATTCTATTGTCCTGCTCTGGCAGGGGTGTTTGTCTCGATGATGCTCAGAGGTCCCTCCCAACCCCTGACATCCTATGATCCTGAGATGCATTTCTGTATTTTGTATGTTTTTTACTGTTGTGTTTAGTTGTGACCAGTATTTCCATCTAACTTCCCAGTTCATGTGTGGAGCATTTTTATTTTACTCCTTTGGGAAGGGGTAAAACAGCTTCTGTCCACTCAAACCTTCAACACAGATATGTGGACTCAGACCACCCTTTTTATTGGTTCCATCCTGTGCACTGATAAGTCTTTGAGGTCTCAGTTTACCAACAGATTCCCCTTCTCAAGCTTATTTCTGAGAATTCCTGCAGTGGTATTTTTGCAGCAGAACAAGTACGTTTCAGCAGGAGAGAACGGGTTCTAATTCAGCTCTCCACCTTCAGTAATTTGCTAATAGTGAGCAGCTCAACACCTGGTCAATAGCTCAAGAAAAAAAGTAAATCTAATGCCTTTTGGAAGTGAATTCTCATAAAATCATAGAACATCCTTATTCTGATTAAAAGCTAAAGCCTATTTTCCTTCAGCATAGAAGTTTCCTATCATTGCAATAGAACAGGAAGGTATTTATATGCACAAATATATATCTCAATTTTGTCCATTTTTTCCCCCAATTAAATTAGTAAGTCTATTCAGGTAGCTTATTTTAGACAAAGTTCTAACATCCAGGGATTAAATTCTTAAGGGATGTTTAGGAAGGTGAGCAATTTATAGGAAACCATTAAAAATAAAACTCACTTGAGTGGATAAACATGCCCCTCTGCCAAGCTGAGCAGAATAACAAATTTGAGTTGGCTTTTTGCCCACAGGGACTTCTGTGCTGGGAAAACCTCTTGTTCCTTGTCCTTATATGTTTGTGAAACATTGATTTTTTGTGTACTTTTCTCCCCACTTTGCTCTGAAAGGAGAGTGCAGTTACATGTGTTTGCGGGAGGAACGTTGTCTGAGATCACAAAAATGAGGCTGGGAGCATCATACACCTTCAGCTGATAGTAACAAAGATGTTGCACAACATTTTGCAGTCAGGTGTACTTAAACTACTTGAAAATGGCATTCTTAGATGGATGTTCAGTCTGAGAGAAGTTTTGTGGCTGCACATCTTAAAGACAACAGAAAAATTAGTGCAAATACTATTGCATTTTAGGACCAAATCCTTGCTGGCTACGGTGGGAGGAGAAGTAAAAGTGGTCAGAATGTACACTCAGCCATTCTGAAGCAATCTGTGTGAAATCACGGCCTAAATTACTTTCGGGCCAAGCAGATGTACACACACCACAGAAAATACTGAAGCTTGACATTACAGAATCACAGAATTGTCAAGATTGGAAGGGACCCCAAGGGTCATCCAGTTCCAACCCCCTGCCATGGGCAGGGGCACCCTCCACTTCGGTGACAGGTTGGACTTGATGACCTTTGAGGTCTTTTCCAACGTTATTGATTCTATGATTCTATACATCATGTTGCCCAGAGCCACATCCAGCCTGGCCTTAAAAACATCCAGACATGGGGCTTCCACCACCTCCCAGCATTTGAGATTTTGCAGTTTGCTTGCAATGTGGGAACATTTCTTCAGAGCAGAGACTCAGCAAAGTGAAAAGAATTGGAGCTGTAAAATAAATGCTTCAGCAAATTTACTACTGAATGAGAGCATCTGTAAAGGAATTTAATGCGTTCTAACTTATGCACAGTGGTTCCATGCTTTTGTTGATTTGCTTTAACTAACATAAGACTTTCCATGAGAAGGGAAACTTAAACATAGGCTTCTCAGCTTGCTGCTATCTTTCATGGAAAGCTGAATTAGTTTTGTTTATCCAGACAATAGGAAGGACAATGAAGCAAATAAAAATTATTGTGATCAAAAGCCCAGCATTATATAGAAATTCTAATCTAAATCTACCTATCTAAAAGTAATGAAAATTCAGTGTGATTATGTTGGTCATTCTAGTATAAACCAGTGGGGTTTAATGATAAGGAAGCAACTCCCATGTTACTATAGTGCACAGATAATACCACAAATGAGACATTGGTACAAGACTGGTAGATTTGTCTCCTCACCTTGGAGACTCTGCCCAGCATAATAACTGTGCCCTGTTCTCACCTTAGACATAGCTAGCATAGATCATTTTAGTGGATGTGGAACCAAGAGAAATTTGTCCTGCAGTATGAATTCATTAATATTATATAGTAACAAGTGTTGGTTGTTCAACTACAAATGAAATGCTTTACAGCCTCTCCTACTATCCTGAACATCAATATGACACAATATCACAAGATGTTTATAGCATCATATTTGGTTTCTATTCAACTGGCTGCTCAGTCCCATGGCTGAGAACAAGGGCTGCCAGTTAGGCAACAAATACATACTGACAAATGGGCAGAGTGTTGGTTTTGGATGTATAAAGGGTTGCAATTATATTTTAACTCTGCAAGAGACTGAGCATTTAGTTTACATCAATCCCCACTGAGGTCACCAGCTCAACAGATTTGGTCGGTGTATAGATCAGGGAAGATATATAGGGCCCCTCTCATTTCTTCTGTGACTCTTTCAGTAACTTTCCTCTAGCTGCAGTGCTGCCTTCCAAAACTCTCTCTGAAAACTTGACTTGACAATTTAACCATCAGCAGGGCAACAAGTCCACACACTGGCAGCAGCATTTTAATCTAACGACAAATAGCTTTCAAACTCTACTGAATTACTAAGAGGTAAAGTATGATAATGTCTCCAACATTTTCAGATGAAACATTTTCCAGATTAAACAGCACCAAGACTCTCAGCCTCTCCTCATAAGATAGATGTTCTAGTTCCTTAATCTCTTCAATCTATATCATCATAGGAAGCTGGGCTTGCAAGACAAGTCAAAGCCCAACAGCTACAGATGCTCTTTTCCTCCTACTCTGTCACAAGGCATATTTTACTGCTAAATATTACATATGCCTTATTACATATAATGCAAGGCCTACGGAAATAGCCCCATAATAAACTGCAAGAGATACAGCATCCTGGAGTAAGCAGCCTGAATATTTCTGAGCCATAGATGCCTGCATTGGGTCAATGCAGGACTGCTCTGTTTCAGATCAAGTGTCTCATAGTCAATAAACCACAGCTACAAGTGGAAGTTCAACTCTGAATTAGACCATTCTGGCAAATATGATGAGCTTTATTCATTGTAGCTCAGCTCTTTATGCACTGATTGCTCATCCTCCCCTTGGGTGGTGTAAATGACCACAGAATATGCTGGCAAGAGCACATCAATCTCGCTGGCTCTGAGGAATCATGCAGAATTCACAGAACAGAGATAATACTCAGTTTTCAGTGCACTGGAAAAAATAACTTTGTACAAGTGAAACCTATTTTGGAAATAAAAGGAACTTCTCCCCATCTCCCCTAGCTCAGGTGTATCACTTCACTACATTCATGCAGACAGGAAATCAGATGCCATTGATTTTTCCAGACCTCTCAGATTCACTAGTGGAGAATCAAGATGACAAGTGGAGACAAATTCAAGACTCTTATTTTTAGACTCTATCCAATCTATTTTCATCTTGACTAATTCCCCCGCCCCCTTCTCCACCTTCTTCTTTTTTTCCCTCTTTCAGTGTTTCCTAAGCCACATCTTTCTCCTAGGCTGTCCACTCTTAACTAGAGAACCTCTATCTTTTGTATCTTTTGTCCTTGAAAACATCACTGTGCAGGGAACCCTTTAGGCACTTACATCCTCTCCACCTTAAGGAAGATATACCTCCATACCTTAATTGGTTGCTTTGCTTTGCCCTTACCCTTCATATAGCTGTTTTATTACGTTTGACAAATTGTTACAGCTTTTCATAGTAGGCACCAGCCTGTGAGTGAGCTTTGTGCACCTACTTCCCTCAGTAATAACTGAATAGACTTTCCTTTCTCCCATTTGTGACCCAATCATGTCGTTACAACAGTACTTACTGCAGCAATTAGCAGTAGGCAAGTACTCTTTTTCCAGTATCTGGAGAGTCAGCCTGCTTAGCAGGCATGCCTTCGCCGTCTTCAAAAAAGAGAACGCAGTTTTTATTTCTGTCTATTACACGACATCAACATTGCTTTTTGCTGAACATCCTGGTGTGGTTGCTGGCTAAATGTCCTCGTGATTAGAGAAAGTAAGGTCCCTGCAGAGCTCGTGGCAGGTGTTTGCTGGCCTTCAGTTTACTTTTATGTGATTTAGAACAAGGAGCACCATGAGCTCTGTTAGCACCTGGGCCAACACTTGAAACAGCAGCAGGTACCGTACTGTCACATTTCCCCACTGTAAAAGCTGGACATGATGATTTTTACATTAATGCTGTAGCTGACGTAGGTAGGAATAGAAAGTTTCTATGCAGTACGGGAGCAGTGCTGCAGAAGGGAAATGGAGTGTGGTTTGACAGTTCATTTTTCTCCTACCCTTTCGGCTCTTGACCTTTGTATAGCAAAAAACAACAGAGGAAGAAAGTAATACTCATTTGTGTGGTAGTTCTGATACTATCAGAGACTTGTGGCCAATTTTACAAGAGCACCTAGACAGAGTACATTATACAGAGAGATTCAGATGTCTGTTCTCTCTCCATCACTCAGCTTGAATCCATCACAGCTAAACACAGACTCAGATTTAGCTTGGAGAGAGGATACAAGTTCCTTCATGTACATTACATGAAAAATCTACTGTGATATTTGTTATCACATTGCAGCCAGGCAGAGATTAAATTGAGAGATTTTGAAGCCAAAGAGGGCCATTATATAATTTAGCATTATTTCTTTACATCACACAGGCTGAGCAGTTTAATTCCATTGCTCTCTCATAAGAAAGACATATAATCTTGATTTGAAAATGTCAAGACATTCATTACATCCCTCAGCAGTCTGATGCCATGGCTAATCACCCTGACATTAAAACATGTGTCCTACTTCAGATTCACAGCTAATTCCTAGACTTGGGTTCTGGCTATTCCTTTTTCTGCCAAAGCTCTTTAGTAAATGATGCTTTCTCCACCCCCCTCCCTTTTTTTGTGAAGTTGCTAATCCACTATAATAGTGTCACCATGTGAGTTTCTTTTCAGTACGGTTAAACAGCCTGAGCTCCTTAAATCTCACATCAAAAATCATATCCTCCAATTCTTGAAATAACAACTGTGGGATTTTCCTCAAGTTTTTCCATTATTTCAGTTGATTGATCCAGTCTGTCTTTGGAATAAAATGGAATATTTAACATCATAACCTCGGAGGTAGGAAGGAGGAGGTAGCACTCACCTTCTCTTGCTGGGTATAACTCCCATCTCCTCACTGTCTCCCTCCAGAGTGACTCTCCTTGCCTGCCACCATTCATCGTCTGAGGCGTTGATGACGTGAAGAATGTCTCCGTACTTAAAACTGAGCCCTTGGCTTGGGAGGCCACTGTCCTTGCTCTTGTCATAGTCAAACATGGCTCTGTGGAAGGAAGCAAAGATATGAAGACAGGTGATCATATCAGTTTTGTGAACACTTACTTCTGAACAATTTGTCATATTACATGTTACAGCCAACCCTCACGCCTTAAGAAAGGGAAAGATCTTGCTCAGAGGAAAACTTTCCACTGTGGAGGTAATCTCTGAGGCATACCTGTACAAAAATTCTGGGCATGGTGCATTGCAAATGTACTGCTGAAGTATTCAACCAAGAGCCTGCCTCTATATTACCAAGCTACAGTGACACCAAGCCTCAGACGCATCCAGTCCTATTCCTGGCACGTATACCAACACTCTTCAAGGGAGGCATACTCTGGTTTCTCAGGGAAAGACCCTGCACATGAATCCCATCAAGGCTGTATGTAAGTGCAGGTTATTTGTTGGAATTACCCAGATAAAAATCCAGATCTTGGTTTCTGACAGGAGAAAATACTTGAGAATGTTTGTCTCATATAAAATATTGATTAAAGATAATGCCTGCCAAGAACTGATGTTTGTTTCCTATAGGGAAAATAATGTGATGATAATCCTGACTGAAATGCTAGATCAGTAAAATCCCAAGAAGTGTATAATAATTACTACTCTTTTATTGTCATAAATAAAGCTGTGGCAAACTCCTAACTCATAAACACTTCTGTGAGAAGGATTTGGTATAATTAATTGTTGTGCATTGAAGTGCGATTGTAGAGAATTAGTATAGCAGCTCTATGGATAGATTGAAAACACTCAAGGCTTCCTCTTGTAATGGGGAGAACTGTAAAAATATTTAATCAGAGTTGCAACTTTGTAGCCAAAATAATTTAAAAGCTTTCACAAGCACTCATTCTGCATCAGAGTTCTGGTTAAGCAGGAGGAAAAATGCTATTTGGAATACGTCTTCTCTTAAAGAGTTCACGGTCATGTAATAACAGCTTCAGAAAAGCCCAGATAATTCCATTCTCTGAGGGCAAAGACAATAAATAATCCTGTTGAATTTTACATAATCCATGACCTTAGATATGCTTGTGCCTTTCCTCTTAAAAGCTCTTGGACTGCATGTCACCTTTGACAAAATTTAATGGCTTAGCAGTGGAAATCCTTTAAAAACTTAACTGTATCTTAGTAAGAATTTGCATTCATAAGGGATTCTTATCAGCAGTGGGTCATCTGTGGCCTTCTCAAATAAGACTTTCTGTGGGGACATATGATAAAGCAGCATATAAATCCAGCAGCAGCTAAGTACTATCAGTCACAGCTAATGATACCTGATCTGGGGAGAAATGCCAGTGCACATGCAAAGAGGCATATAACATCCTGTTGGTACTGTCCTTACCAGGATGCAGTGGTCCGAGTTTTACCACTGTATTGAATAGCCATTGCCTTAAAAATTCACTGAACAATAGTGTGTCTTGCCACGGAAGCCTATCAGCATCTCAAGACCCTAACTGCACAGCTGGCAACCATACTGGATACTGGGCAGACATAATCCAGAATCCATGCGTAATTAAATTACTCAAACCAAATGACAGTATCTTCTGTTGCAGAGAGTATGAAAGCCTGTCACATCCCAGATGTAAAACATATGCCAAGGTGGAAATGCTCCAGATTTGGCACAGTTTAAGATGAAGAATGTGTTTCAAAGGCTAAGTAGTAGAAAGAAAGTAGAGCCATGTTCTTTGTCCTAGAACAGACATTTGCACTGCAGAGGCCACCTATTAACTCAAAAATCACAGCCAGCCATCCTGCAAGCTGATGCTAACGATGAATGCAGATGGAAATGTTTGCCACTAACTTGCTTTGATTGGAATAACCATGTGCAGTGCTAATTAAAATGAGATTGTAGATCTCAGACAAGAGAATTTTTGAGCGCACCTTTCATTGAGGGATTTTGTTGCTGCATGCTCTGCAGATGATGATTACTCCATTAGTAAACAAAAATGGCAAGAGAGCTGACTTCAGTGCTCTTTCCTGAACATTTCACATTAAAAGCCAGGTTTAAGAGCCAGGTTTAACTTGATAATGTACCCATATTTAAGCTTACAACTTTGATAACATCACTGACTCTGTAAAACATACTTTTGTAAGCTGAGAGTTGGTCCAGAGGAGGGCAACAAAGCTGGTGAGGGGTTTGGAACACAAGCCCTATGAGGAAAGGCTGAGGGAGCTGGGGTTGCTTAGCCTGGAGAAGAGGAGACTGAGGGGTGACCTTATTGCTCTCTACAACTACCTGAAGGGAGGTTGTAGCCAGGCAGAGGTTGGCCTCTTCTCCCAGGCAGCCAGCACCAGAACAAGAGGACACAGTCTCAGGCTGCGCCAGGGCAGGTTTAGGCTGGATGTTAGGAAGAAGTTCTACACGGAGAGAGTGATTGCCCATTGGAATCGGCTGCCCAGGGAGGTGGTGGAGTCACCTTCATTGGAGGTGTTCAGGAGGAGACTTGATGGGGTGCTTGGCTGCATGGTTTAGTTGTTGGGTGGGTTGGATTGGTTGATGGGTTGGACGCGATGATCTTGAAGGTCTCTTCCAACCTGGTGTATTGTATTGTATTGTATTGTATTGTATTGTATTGTAAAGCAAATAGAGATCTTCACTCTAGGCACTGTTGTGTGCATGTAGATGTTAACATGACCTTGGGCAGCAGAGAGACCTAGACACAATCATCCTCACCCTCCCCTTTTAGTTCTCAGTCTGTAAGTAAAATCTGGATCTCCACAAGTCCAATTGCAAGCTCTATTTTCTCTTATTTAAGAGGCTGACATGTCATTTCTAATTTTCTACCTGATGAACAGGACCCAGTTCTGTCTGTGCTCAGTCTTGCAGATAGATATAAAAATAACACATCTGCATGTATGGAGTGTCAGCTGAAGGGATACAAAATGAATAGAGTCAGATCTCTCTTCTGGTGAAGGAAATGGGCAGGGCTTTGCTCTTCAATGGTTTTGGGCAGTGACAGCCCAGTCTTACAGGATAGCGCTTTATACCCTGCAAGCCCTGAAACTTTCATCAGAGAGCAAACTTCATCTCTCACTAAAGTGTATTTGATCTATGCAAGCTTCTTTACCCAGATAACATACTAAGATATACTAGATACCTTAGACAGATCTGCCATGCCATAGAGAATATCAGAGGAAAGGCTGATATGTAGCAGCATCCTTGCAGAATTCTCTGAGGAGAGGACATAAGCAACCCAGTCCAGCAAGAGACTCACCCTCCACCAGAACACCCATCACCCTTCTCTGAAAAATGGGCACCATATTTTCCTTTCAGTTAGAGAAGGACCCTCACAATCAGGACCTGACTTCTTTAACTCCCCTGGATAAGTGCTTTTCCAAAATGAGATATCTGAAAGAATCATCAAAGAACTGTCATTCAAACTAGCCAGATGATTTAACCCATGCCACAGTGCCCCTCTCTGTGATGACTCAGAGGTGTCACCACACAACAGAAACACACAGTGCAGATACTGGGGAGTCTGCTAGCAAAGCTGAAGAGCTGTCTGAATTCGCTAACATGACAAAGGTTTTCATATGGCTGAGTCTGCATATTGACTATCACAACCATAAAGTACATGCAACGACTTCCCATTGACACCTTTAAATATTTTTCCTTTCCCCTGCTTCCAGTTTTTGCATGAGTTTGGGAAAAAAAATCAGTATCTGTATAATATTTCGAAAGTCAAAAAATGCTATTCAAGTGCTCTGTACTGCTGCTGTCTTCTTGGTGGGAACCTCCTGCTTGTAGAAAATTAAGAAATGCTGTTCTGAGAAGTGAAAGGAAGGTGTGAACATTTAGGATAAGTCTGATATCACAAATATCTAAGACTTTAGCTTCCCTAATGCTATTCCAGACTTCAGAAGTGATCATTACACCAGACTAATCCCAGCAGTAATTTGGACAGAACCTGACAGGTTTCATTTTTGTGCTTGGGTGACTTTTAATCATTTTTAGGAACCCACATCAGCGTAAAATGTGAGACAAGCAGTTCACAAAAGCATCAAAATTAATTGCTCAAAAATTATTTGAAATGAAAATACTGCCAGTGCCAAGCTATAACATACTGCCAAACATGCAGTGGGATGTCCACACAGCAATGAAGACCACTACAACATGGGCATTTTTGTCCTCCACTTAGTGTAGATACTTCAGCATTTGAGGTATATCCAAAACCCAAGTCGCACTGTGCGGTAAATTTTTACTTCCAATCGCATCTATTCTTGTAGGTAGCGGAACAAATCTTTTACACAGAAAAAGACATATTGATTTAAGGGAAGAGCAAATAATTTTTTCCCTGCAACCCCATATATTGAGGCCTGTTGGCACCCACCATGCCTACATCATTTGAGAATCAAAAATACAAGTGTACGAAGCAACCTGGCGAAGCCTGTGCCAGAACAGCAAATTTTACAGAGAAATGGAGCTCCTCAGCTACTGCTGTAAACACCCTTCATAAATCAGTAGTCTTCATGACCTTCCTGACAAGGCAAGGGATATTAGTGCATTTACAGCACAGCAATAGATTTTGCTGAATGCTCCTGTATGTTCAGTGCAAATCCCCAAGATCTTCCACTCCCCTATCTGTGCTCTGGCCAGTAATCTCCATTTGATACAGCTCAGGTGGCAGCGTTATTTGCATCTTGGAAATTACTTTCTTCTTCTGGCACAGATGGGAGTTTGCATATGAATTTACAGACTGCTCTTTGCAATTTCCTTGATTATGAAATGACAACAACATTTACCAAGAGAGCTCTTCAGCTTCTGCAAGCAGTCCTAACTCTTCTGCAGTCTGCCAGCATGTCTACATTTACACCACTTTCTCTGAAAATTTCCGTAGCAGAGATTCTCAGACATCAGGCTTCATAGCATCATTGTAAGGGGGAGATACTTTATTCTGCCTCTAATTCTATATCATCCCTCATATATATATATATATATATATATATATATATATATATATATATAAAAATATATATAAAAAGGTTTTTTTTTTTCAGTGCACAGAGATTCAATAATTTTCTTGGGTTTCAAAGTAATTCAGCATCAGACTCAGAATCAGGTCCCAGGTTTCATAGCTGTCTTTTCTGCCCTCTCAGTAATGGATTTATTTCCACCCACTTGCAGGCCTAGTTTGAAGTAAATGAAAGAAATCCCAGCGTATTGGATTGCTATAGCTACAACAGAGAGCACAGCGGCCCTGTGATAGAAGCAGCCACTGCAATACAATTAAGATGTTACTGAAAGGGTTAAAGTTTCACATAGTGACATGACAATAAACACTTTCATCTCCTCCAAGCTTTGTTTCCATCTGGAGAAGCTGAACAGGTAAATATGATGGGTAGAGCACAGAAAAAAAGAGTTACTTTCTCCTTGTGAGGTGTGGGAAGCTCAGAGGTACACTTGCTGTAAGTGGAGGTTCTGCCAGAATAGTCTCTGTGCTTATATGAGTGTCATATATTGTCACCTCCTTTGGAAGAAAGGGAGGGGACTGTTTTATTAGCTTTTATTAGGAATATACTACAACAACATGGTTCCAACAAAAACCCCTCAATGTTTGACTTGATACCTGCAACTCAAAGGTGCTGTGATTCCCGCTTTGTTCTTGCCCAGCAAGAGCTGGGATGGGCTTCCCTTTACTGGCGGAGAGCAGGACACAAAGGGAGGGATATGGGCTGTAATGGTTCGCCGTGAGGAATGCTTACAGGCAAGTGTAGTTAAGGATGTTGCCATAGCTGATAGTACTGACGGAAACCCCGAGGGTGTGAAGCTGTCCCTAAGGCACTTTCACTACATCAAATCCCACTGCACATTTGCATCCAAGCCTTTCCCATTTGCTACCACATTATCCCTTTATTTCATTCAAAGATTTTTCCATTCAGGCCAAGTAATTCTTTATCATTTTGTTCCTGGTAGGCATTTAGCAGAGACTTATGCCACAGACTTCAATGAAAAAAGGATTGGAGGCAGCAGTATTAGTTCCAGAAAACTTTCTCTGAGAGGAAGGAGATTATTTTCTTTGTGCTATTTACATTGGGAGAGAGGACTGCCATTTGTCCTCAGGGAATATTTTGCTCCTTTTGTAGATGTGACCATGATTCTTAATGTCATCTCTGATGAGCCAATGCTTACATTGTTAGGATTTCCTAATTTTTTTGATCCTTAACAAGTCCTCATGTTCCCTGCAGGACATGGGCTTTCTGTACTTACAAACGTAAGTCAGCCTTTTCAGAAGTGTCTGTCAGCGACTGCATGCTGCACTTCCATAGTCTTGCTACACAACAGCATACAACGTCCTGGGCTAAAGGTAAAACCTCTCATAGCCCAAAGTGAGTCAGGATTGACAGGTTGTTCTTTCAGCTGTGGACATGGACAAAACTCACAGTACTCCTGGGCTTGCCTGGATCTAAGGGCTTCCACCAGGATTTGAAAGGCGGTTTGTGAACGTGACACATCTTCTCTTGTGCTGGCACAGGGGCAAGTCACTTCAGGGTACACTTGCTCTTGGTTTCTTTGGCATTTTATAGGGCATAAAAGGGTCAAACAGCATTCTCCTGCTTCTTGCAAACACCTGAAACCAGTACTGAGCTGTAAGCATGTGCCTCGATCCTTTCCCTAATCTATTAACTAGGCAAAACTGGCTGCTGGCTTTGCGTCTGGTCAGTGCAGAAGCCTTTAGACACATC
Organism: Picus viridis; assembly: GCA_033816785.1. Classification (NCBI taxonomy): domain Eukaryota; kingdom Metazoa; phylum Chordata; class Aves; order Piciformes; family Picidae; genus Picus; species Picus viridis. The sequence goes on along the minus strand of CM066566.1, from coordinate 1,248,091 downwards.
TGCATTGTACTCTCTGTATTCCAGATTTGCTGCTTTGAGATTTGCTTCGAAACTGGGAGACTGCCCTGGGTCAGAGCAGAACACTGATTAGATTTCAACTTGAGTATTGTGACAGACTCCAGAGATCTGCAGTAACATCTTGATTCTGGAGTGCTTCTGCAATATTCCTGACTTGGTGTGTGAAGCTTCACAATAAAACCTCAAACTCATGAGTGAGAGTTGAATTTCACAGCAAGCTGGAAAGTCTAGAGCAGGTTTGTTCTAATCATTTTTCTTTTTAAAGAAATGAAATTATTTTTAATTGAATTTCACCTGGCCTGCACATCATCCATCAAAACGCTGTGATTGTTTTTGTTCTTGGAATTGTTTTCTTTTCTTGCCATGCAAACTAAGTGAAGCTACTGCTTGTCTGCATCTCTGCCTTCCACCTGAGACCCTGACGTTTAAGATAATCCATATCCTCAAAGGAAAAATGAGTGGCTGTCAAAGGAAAGTTACTTTAAACTACCGGGTAATGCACCTGAAATTGCAACCTGTGGGTCACAGTTTGATACCAGAGCCAAAGAGCCAGTCTATGATTCTTAGGTTTCAAGAACTAGTAACTTATTCACTGTCTGACTACATTCTTTTTGGGGGTGTGTGTGCCTTTTCTTGGCTTGTTTTGTGGGTTTTTTGTTTGTTTGGTTTGGTTTGGTGATGTTTTTGTTTGCTGTTGTTTGTTCTGCCCCCCCGGGAAAATTATAATAAGATAATAAAATATTTCTTTTGAAGACAGTAAGTCTTAAAGGGAATCACAGAATCATACAATTATGTAACAGTTTTGGTTGGAAGGTACTTTTAGAGGTCATCTAATTCAACCCCTCTGCAATGAGCAGAGCAGCATGAGAGGGACCGAGCACTGTGTCTCTAGTACTGACAAATACACTACCAGCCAAAGTTCAGGTAGGTGTGCCAGAGAAACAGAATGCTGTTTTCCATTTTCTTATATTTTTTTTGTGTGATTTCCCCCAGCAATCAGCATCCAATACTGCAACACTCTCAGCCAGAATGTTCTCACGTCTGTGAAGGAAGTGTAAGAGTTGGGGAAGTCTATAGACTTTCCTATAATGGAAGTTGTCTTTTGTTTATGTCATAATAAATGTATTTACACATTCCAACCTTCAGAGAATATATTTGAAAGAGAACTATTCTCCAGCTACTGAAAAAGTATAGACAACCAAAACTAGGAGAAAATAGGAATGAGACTGAACATTTGCTGCTCTGAAAGAGGACATTTTGCAGAGGTCTGTATTTGTCTGTAACAGCTCGCTCTCAGTAATGCTGTCTGCTTGGCTTTGAATGCTGTCCTTTGACAATGAAAGAATCAGGAGTTGGGTTTGCATTGTTATTTTGTTGGCTGACAGGGTTCCTCAGAAATAATGAGGTGCCACGTGCACGCAGGAACTGCACCATGGGAACTGTTATGGAAATGAATTCTCCTGCATAATGTGGAGGAATGTACTAAATCCATAAACTCTGCTGGATGCAAGTGTTTGAGAAATCATAAAATCCTTTTGTCTCTAGGCCAAAACTTGAAGAGCTCATTAAGAGTTTGCTCAGTCAGTGGGAGGCTGCTGATAGCACAGACAACAGAAAAACATGAAGTTAATTTTCGGTTTTGACTTTGCCTCTTTGATTGAAGAAAGGCAATTTTGCAAAGACCCAAATGGAAAGGTTTTTATGTAACCTCTGGTTCATGAGACCAAATGTGAAAGGCTTCAGATTTACAAGGTGCAAGTCTATAGAAATAAACAGATATGGAACAATGTTGGAGGCCTGAGCTGAACTGTGCTGAAAGTTTCCAAACTAATGTAAATAACAGAGAAAGCTGCCTGAAACAGCAGCAGCTGTGAGACAAAATGTACTATTTGGTCAACAAGTTCTGTGGATTCCTTGAGCTATTATCTGTCAGTTCTTATCCTGTCCTATCATAAAGAAGTTTATCCTGCTATGTTTTATTCTGTGATTGGGATGAACACCCTCCTGGTAGATGAAGTTTCCTAGAAAGCTTTATCTGCTGGAGTGAAATGAATGCTTCAAAATGCTCAGTTTTCATTCATTTCCCTTTCTCACAGAGAAAAGCTTGAAAATAAGACACCAGGATACGCAAAAGCAGAAATAAACATACAAAAAGGGCAAATAAAATAATAGTCTTTGGTGTCAGCTTGTCAGTGTCAAAACACTGTGACTGTTGCTGCTGTTTAATGGCTAGATATGGTGGTTTCACTCTGTGTGTGACTGTCAGACCTCTGTAGAAACAGACTTGGAAGAAAAAAAGTGTTGATCAGCCACTATTACCCAAAATATTTAATAGCAGCTATATGTATTTTAATTCTTATTAAATAAACTCACTAGGGGATGATGCTAAACTTCTTAGCTTCTGTCCTTTAAACACAAAATGAAGCCCGTGCTGCACCGAGCTCCTTGCAGCTAATCGCTCACTCCGTGGTATTATGCACGCCCTCCCTTCCCGGGAGCCCCGGCTCTCACACGCTCTAAAGCAGGATTAAGGGTAACATCAGAAGTTCCTGCATCCCATTTTTAAAGGTAAATTAAGCACATCTGAGCCTAGGTTTTGTTGACTTTCAATGAAGATTAGACTTTGCATTGCTAAATCACTTTGCAAATGTTTCCCTAAGCAGCTTTAAGATTGACAGAATTTGCCTTAAGCTGCTCCAAGGCTGACAAGATGAAGGTCTGGTACAGTAACAGAAGTGCTTTGATTCCTTGCTCTTGGATGTTGCTAGGACCTAGGATAAGACATTTTTTTGTCCTTTACCATGAAGGAAGCTCAGAGTTTTGATGGGTTTGTCCATAATGACACTTTCTTGTTCTGTGTGTAATTCCTGATTTAAGCAAGGGTGCTCAGCACCAGAAATGGGGCATTTCCTTTTAATAACCTCATTTAAAATAACTCTCAGGCAACAAAAAGCCTGAATCTTCCAGGAAAAGCAGCTGTGTTTTTCTCTGTCTTCCTGCCTATACAGGCTTCAGCTTACCTTGATTCTAAGATATTCCTCTGTCCTGCAGAAAAAAGATTCAACACAGCAGAGAGGAGGCAGTCTAGGAGGTTCTTAGAGTGCATGGAGGACAGCTTCTTATCCCAGGTGCTGCGTGAGCCTACCAGGGGTAAGGCTATGCTTGACCTCCTCTTCACCAACAGGGAAGGGCTGGTGGGTGATGTGGTGGTCGGAGGGTGTCTAGGCACCAGTGACCATGACATAATAGAGTTTTCAGTATGCAGCCAAGCCAAGAGGGGCAGCAAGAAGACCTCCACTCTGGACTTCCGGAGGGCAGACTTCAGGCTACTCAAGGAACTAATTCAGAAGGTTCCTTGGGAATCAGTCCTTAAAAATAAAGGGGTCCAGGAGAGCTGGGCCTACTTCAAGGAAGAACTATTGAAGGCGCAGGAACAGGCTGTGCCGGTGTGCCGGAAGATGAGCCGCCGGGGCAGACGGCCAGCCTGGATGGGCAATGAACTTTTAATAGAACTTAGGGAAAAAAAGAGGGTGTATCATCTTTGGAAGAAAGGGGAGGCAACCTACAGAATGTTTAGGGATGTTGCTAGGTTGTGCAGGAAGAAAATTAGGGAGGCAAAAGCCCATTTAGAACTTAGACTGGCCTCTGCTGTGAAGGACAACAAAAAGTCCTTCTATAAATACATCAATAGCAAGAAGAAGGGCAAGGACAACCTCCACTCCTTGGTTGACACGGAGGGGAACGTTGTAACAAAGAATGAGGAAAAGGCAGAGGTACTTAACACCTTCTTTGCCTCAGTCTTCACTAGCAGGGCAGAACGTCTTCCAGACAGCTGGCCTGCAGAGCTGGCAGAAGGAGCCAGAGAGCTGCATAGTTTCCCACTGCTCCAAGAGGAAGTTAGAGATCTACTGAGCCGCTTGGACCCCCACAAGGCCATGGGACCGGATGGGATCCATCCTAGGGTGCTGAGATTGCTGACAGATGAGCTGTCCAAGCCACTTTCCATCATTTTTCAGCAGTCCTGGCTCACTGGAGAGGTCCCAGAAGACTGGAAGCTGGCCAACGTGGTGCCCATCCACAAGAAGGGCCGGTTGGATGAGCCAGGCAATTATAGGCCTGTCAGCCTGACCTCAGTGCCAGGCAAGATTATGGAACGGGTCATCTCGAGTGCGATCACACAGCACTTACAGGATGACCAGGGGCTCAGGCCTAGCCAGCATGGATTTAGGAGGGGCAGGTCCTGCCTGACCAACCTGATCTCCTTCTATGATCAGGTGACCCGCCTGGTGGATGTGGGGAGGCCTGTGGATGTGGTCTACCTGGACCTCAGCAAGGCCTTTGACACCGTTCCCCACAGCAAACTCCTGGCCAAGCTGGCAGCCCGTGGCTTGGACAGGAGCACACTGCGTTGGGTTAGGAACTGGCTGGAGGGCCGAGCCCAGAGAGTAATGGTGAATGGCACCACATCCAGCTGGCGGCCTGTCACTAGTGGTGTGCCCCAGGGATCAGTACTGGGCCCCATGCTCTTCAACATCTTTATTGATGATCTGGATGAGGGCATTGAGTCCATCATCAGTAAATTTGCAGATGACACCAAGCTGGGGGCAGCAGTTGATTTGCTGGAGGGCAGAGAGGCTTTGCAGAGGGACCTCGACAGGCTGGACAGATGGGCAGAGTCCAATGGCATGAGATTTAACACATCCAAGTGCCGGATTCTGCACATTGGCCACAACAACCCCAGGCAGTGCTACAGGCTGGGGTCAGAGTGGCTGGAGAGTGGCCAGGCAGAGAGGGACCTGGGGGTACTGGTTGATTGTAGGCTGAACATGAGCCTGCAGTGTGCCCAGGCAGCCAAGAAGGCCAATGGCATCCTGGCTTGCATCAGGAACAGTGTGGCCAGCAGGAGCAGGGAGGTCATTGTGCCCCTGTACACTGCACTGGTTAGGCCGCACCTTGAGTACTGTGTCCAGTTCTGGGCCCCTCAGTTTAGGAAGGATGTTGACTTGCTGGAACGTGTCCAGAGAAGGGCAACAAAGCTGGTGAGGGGTTTGGAACACAAGCCCTATGAGGAAAGGCTGAGGGAGCTGGGGTTGCTTAGCCTGGAGAAGAGGAGACTGAGGGGTGACCTTATTGCTCTCTACAACTACCTGAAGGGAGGTTGTAGCCAGGCAGAGGTTGGCCTCTTCTCCCAGGCATCCAGCACCAGAACAAGAGGACACAGTCTCAGGCTGCGCCAGGGCAGGTTTAGGCTGGATGTTAGGAAGAAGTTCTACACGGAGAGAGTGATTGCCCATTGGAATCGGCTGCCCATGGAGGTGGTGGAGTCACCTTCACAGGAGGTGTTCAGGAGAAGACTTGATGGGGTGCTTGGCTGTATGGTCTAGTTGTTGGGTGGGTTGGATTGTTTGATGGGTTGGACGCGATGATCTTGAAGGTCTCTTCCAACCTGGTGTATTGTATTGTATTGTATTGATTTACCATGATTCCCTACATCTACTTAGCAATTGACTTCAGATGGGAAAAGTTCACCAGAAGCCAGACCCTTGAATTTAAGGAAAGTCATAATAGCAATCTCTTGAGTCTGGCTCCTAAACATCATTTCCTTTATCATTTGAGTAACCTGACCAATTGCAAGCAGATTACACACACTTAAAACTATGCATTGAAAGGTATGAGTGCCACAACACGTTTTGTGTGGTAGAAGATAATTCCTGGGTGCGGTTGGTTTTGTGCTGTTCCTCATAAGTACAATTTTTTCTATCAAATTTAATTTTAAAAAAACTGACTGCATGTTTCAGGAGGTTCAACTCAGTTTTAAACCTCATCCACCACTACCATTTCCTAAGTCTGAATCGAATGAATGTTGTCAGGCTGAAAGCTGGAACATTATGTACCACAGTGCTAGATCTGCGTGTGCAGCAATGGTAAAAATCTAGCTTGTCTTTGGCAGCTATAAATGAGCAGTAACCTCCTCGCTGGCTTATAGGTCATGCTAGCATTTCCCCTCTGATTCTAAAAGCTTTGAGGAATGCCCTCTACACAAAGGTTTTGTAGCTGGAAAAGCTGTAGAAGAGATCTATGTTACAAAGCCGTACATGTCTTTGTGTGCCATGTTTATCGTGGACCGATCCAAAACATCCTCTTTTTCTGCTGCTTGCTGACCTTGATGAGGTATTTGATGAGGCTTCCTAGACAGCTGGTTGATATTCCAAGCATGTCAGTGTTTAAGAGGCTTTTGGAGAATGCCCTTCACAACAAGCTTTAATTTTTGGTCAACCCTGAATTGGTCAGGAGGTTGGAATAGATGATCTTTATAGGCCCTTCCAACCGAAATATTGCCTTTCCCTCTCCCTCTTTTCTCCCCTCTTCTGCTTTGGGTGATGCCAACTCTCTTGTTCATACTATATGAAAGAGGAGCAAGCCCCACTCTCCAAATAGAGAAACCCATAGAAAGCATGACAAGAGCTTTTCTGAAAGCTCTATACCTTGATATAATGGATTGTGTAGGGATAAGGAAGAGTTCTGAGCCACATTCATATTTGCATTATGCAGGGAGGAGTACATCACTAGTGGAGCTGCTCTGAACATGTAGGAGAGGGTAGAATCTCACCAGGAGGATGGTGAGCATTGGTGGAGGCAGTGTAGAAGTTATGCAATTTTGGGAGACACTAAAAACTCATCTGGACAAGTCCCTGAGCAACCTAACACAATTTTGAAGCTGACTAAGCTTCGAGAGGGATCCTGGACATACCTCAGGGTGGTCTGCCCCAGTCTAAGTGACCTATAATTGTGTCTATTCAGAAGGACTGATGTATAAAATAAGTTGAGGCACAGGAGTTTATCTCAAATTATATTTACCACTTTGGGGCACATTAAGAGTTTCTGATATGTACTGTGTATAAAATGACAGTCAGACTCTGGTGTCTGAGAGACAGCCTTTTCTGCAGTGGGTAAAAACAACTCATTTTGTTTAAAAGCTCCTTGATATTTGTAAGTGAGGATGGTGCAGAGATGCTGAAGCTACACACAAGTTCAGGTGATGTTCTGCAGAACAGTGCAACACAGAGATTCTTAGGGAACTTTAAACTCCCTACACTGTAAAGGAGAGAGCTAAGTATCTATGGGAAATGAAGGATCCAGAGCATTTATGCTAGCTGAGAAAAACAGGCTGATGAAGGGAGTGTGAACATTTCTCTAATTCAGTGTCCTGTTTCCCTACTTGTAAAATGAGAATACTCAAGGAGAATATTGTGAAGTGCTCAGAGACTGTGGCAAAGTGGCCATATCAATGCTTGTGAGGAGTAAATTGAACATAAAGAGTGAAATCTCTTTGATTTCAATAGAAGGAAGCATCTCTTGAAGCTACACATTTTGTCAGGGAAGCCTGCAATGTGAATTACACTGTCATTTAGCATTTGCTTATACAAAACCGCTGCCATTACAGTGAATGGAGTCACACAGAAGAACAGAACAGAGATCCAAAAGTAAGTTGTTTTGTTGATTCTGACATCTCAGGGAGTAATGGAAAAACAGAGGAGTAAGAAAGTGAACAAACAAATGTCTCTGACTGAAGGGATGCTTTTCTTTCACTTCACATGGACAAGATCCTTTGAAATATTCATCAACATGCCTAGACTCATCCTTAGACTTTTTCAGTATTTCATAGTCTCACTTGCAAGCTGTAGAAATGTTGTATTTGTTCACTCCCAGCATGGAAGCAGCAATGCAGTTCAGTGGGTGATTCAGGGCTAAGTAAGGATGCTCTCTTTGGAGGAAGCTGTGATGTTCAGCAAGGAGGGGATCATACCATATGTGCTCTGTTCCTATATGTTCCCTAAACATCTGCTGCTAACCCCTGTCACAGAGAGGACACTTGGCTAGATGCACCTTTCTTCTGAGCCAGGCTAGCTGCAAAACAAAACCAACATCGCTTTTTCTAGAGGAAAATAGATACAGAAGGTGGGAGACTCCAATTGCCTGCACGGCTTGCATTTGTGCTGACAGAAGCAAGAACATGGGAAATTTTCAGTGTTTAAAAAACCAAAGCAATCGAGACAGGAAAAAGAAAAAAAAAAAAATCAAATACCTGAAATATCTGCAGGAAATGAGTAATGAAGACTTGAAGTTTAAGGAGAATCAGGTTGAACTTTTCAGTTTGCTGGCAGTGTTCCCTGTGTGTAGGTGATGACTCTTACCAGTCAGTGGGGGAAGAGCAATTCTCAGCACCCAGCCTATGGACTGCACACACAGCTTATGGACTGCCAGACATCTCAGGAAGCTGGCAAAACTTACAGTGATCAGGGAGGAGCTGTGGAGCTTCCATGTATGTGTCAATCCCAATGTTATATCAGAAAATTTTTTGCCAGGCCTACCCTGTCTCCTTGATCAAGGGCTGTGTTTGATGACTAGGATTACTTCAGCACCTAAAAGCTGCTTTAAACAAAAATAGCTAATGTCAATAAGAGTTTCAAATGATCTTTGACTATCTGCCTTAACTCTGTATATTGATCACAGCACTTGGCTTCCTGTATCAACATCCAAAGGTGTCTCATGGTCAGCTCTACCATTCCTACCTCTGGCCTGATAGGATGAAACTCCATTCAGCTGTTTAACACAACTTCTTACTAGTGGTGCAAATGTCATCCTTTTAATAGTTCTCTGTCTCTAGTATTCCACGTCAAACATCAGCTAGGGAAATATGTTTCTCCAGCAAGGCTGAAATATTTCCTTCATATAGCTGTGATGTAGCATTGCAGTTCCGTCAGCAAGTTCTGTAAAGTGAACCAAGTTAATGGAAGGACTCCAAACAGAGTGAGATTGTATTGAGTTGAACAACTTTCATGGTTTTTCCTAGATCAAAAGGCAAGTCAGTACAGGATACACTGTGATGAAACAAATAGAAAGGGAAAAAATTCAAAATAGACTGTATGGAATTTAATTTACCTTCACAGGTTCCTTTCCATTATGATCTCAAAATCTGTACCTTAAAGTCTTTTTCTGAAGTTAAGAGAAAGAGCTTCTCTTCTGTTAAGTAATAAGCACAGGCACTATCTTCTTTACCAGAAAGTAATCTATTAAGCAAATCCTCGCTGCTGCATGTGACAGCCTCTGAGGGGTAATTTAAAGAAATCTTCCAAGTGCCCCACACAGCAAGGCCATATCTGGAAATCTTTTCTCTCCTGCAGCTGCAGCAGTAATTTACTGCCACTAGTTTATCAGTCCTAGTGCATTGCTGGTCTTTAGTGAGGTGATATTTTTAATTTTCTTGATTAATTTTTATTGTTTTAACGTTTTCCCCTTTACACAAGGCTGAGGGATCTCCTGCATGCAACAGTAGAGATGTCTATGGTATCAATTAACTTCCAGTATGAGCCTATGCCCAAGAATGGACTCACTGCAGATGCTTGGGGCAGGCATGGCTCTGCATTGCAGTGACACTGGGGATAAGAGGTGCTGCCTCCTCAACTCCTTTGACAACTGAGGTGCAAAACGGGACAAGGAAAGGCTGTCTTCACCTCAAGACATTATTGTCAACACATTTGACATACTATTCTACCTCCTCAAATGCTTGTTGGCAGCTCATGTGAGACCACTCTGAAGGAAACGGGGTATCTAACTCCTGTTAGAGCAGGAGGTGGGTGCCAAATAAGACTGGCAGCAAGAGATCCCTTCAAGCTCTGAATCACAGAGACCAACAGGACTCAGAGCTTTAGACACACCTATATTTAAGCTTTTCTGTATGGCTAACAACACCCAATGTACTTGCTGCCATGACTCCAATCACTGGCACTCAGTTCATCTGACCCTTTAAGCTGATTCCTTTCAGTCAGTGAGATCTGTCCTCTGGAGTTCTGTGCCAGAACCTGGAGACAATTTTGAGGAATTGTAAACAGGAACATTTAATTACTCAGCATCCTTCACCAAATGCCTGACTCTAGCACCCTGCCCCTGTCTTCATAAAACAAGGATGGATGGCATTTCTCTGCCATGCAGAAGAGTGGTGAGGATAACTACAGTCAGGATTGTGCAGCACTCAGATACTAAATAACAATTACACAGGGCACTGGGGTGTAACAAAGCTCAAGAAAGAAAAGGCCAGAGCAATAAAGATAAATGAATTATTTACAATCAACTACAAGACATGTTTAAAGATGAACCCACAGAAGAGCTTTCCAGACCTGTCAAATCAATGGAACCATCTGCACTTGATGTGTCAGTAGACAAAGTTTAATAACAAATCAATAAAATGAATAGTAATAAATTACCAGGCTGGGATGAATGACTCAGATGTGTGCAAGTGGAAAGTACAAAGCCAATCTTTTAAAGGCACACCACAGATAAGTTAAACCTGTCTTCAGTAACAGGTAGGTCTACTTAACATCTTTAGAGGAACAGTAAATTCACAGATCAGAAATATCACTTGGATTTCCAGAAAACTTATGACAGATTTCCTCACCAAAATATCACAAAATATAGAGAGATCTAGAAGCAAATGCTTAAAGCATAGGGAAAAAGGAGTAACAAAGAAGGTTTAATTTTCACAACAGAGACCTTATTGATGTCTACAATTCCCTGAAGGGAGGTTGTAGCCAGGAGGGGGTTGGTCTCTTCTCCCAGGCAAACAGCACCAGAACAAGAGGACACAGTCTCAAGCTGTGCCAGGGGAAGTTTAGGCTCGAGGTGAGGAGAAAGTTCTCCACGGAGAGAGTTGTTAGCCGTTGGAGTGTGCTGCCCAGGGAGGTGGTGGAGTCACCATCCCTGGAGGTGTTCAAGAAGAGATTGGATGTGGCACTTGGTGCCATGGTTTAGTTGTCAGGAGGTGTTGGGTGACAGGTTGGACTTGATGATATTTGAGGTCTCTTCCAACCTTATTGATTCTATGATTCTGTGATTCTATGAGTGATCTAGAAGAGGTGGTGAGAAATGAAGCACAATATTTACCAAGGACACTAAGTATCAAGGGTAGCAAATCCAGAAGAAGACTAAAAACACTTGCAAAAGGATTTCAAAATGTCAAGTGACTGGATGATAAAGTACTTGATAAAATTCAATGTCAATAAATCCAAAGGGAATCGTGGTGAACATACATACTGATACACACTTGCTAAGCAGTTACTCCTCAGGAGTTACTGGAGACTATACATTTTTCTAGAAGAACGTGAATCCAGTGCTTGGCACGAGTGAAAATGGCAAATTTGTATCTGCAGTTTAAGGAAATGAGTAAAGAAACAAACAATTATCATTGTCATTACAACATCATACACATACACCTTCTTCTACTACAGACAGTCCTGATCCTCCCATCATGAATAGGACCTGGAAAAGGCAGAGAAGGACCAGAGAGGCCAGTAAGGATAATTTTTACACACGCACAGATCATACTGACTAAGACTTCTCAGCCTTAAAAAAGGTGACCAAGAAAAGAGTATGATAGAAGTTAATGAAGTTATACATTTCAGGGAAGAAGCAACAGGGGACACTGGTTCACTGGAAGGGACCTCCAGAGATCAAGTCCAATGTCATTGCCAAAAGCAGGATCACCTAGAGTATTCTGCACAGGAATGTATCCAGGTGGGATTTGAAAGTCTTCAGAGAAGGAGCCTCCACAACCTCCCTGGGCAGCCTGCTCCAGTGCTCCATCACCCTCACTGTAAAGAAGTTTCTCCTCATGTTAAGGTGAAACCTTCTATGTTTGAGTTTGTATCCATTGCTCCTTAGCTAACTACTGTGCACCACTGAAAAGAGATTGACCCCCTCCACTTGACCCCCACCTCTCAGGTATGGATAGCCATTGATCAGATCCCCGCTCAGTCTTCTCAAGACTAAACAGCCCCAGCTGTGTATGTTTTACAAGACAGCAGCTGCATGCACAGCAATATCTGGATTTTAACCAAACTGCTTAGCACATTGAATGCTTTCACACAGCACTGTATTTCTTTTTTGTGGTTAATCTAAGCATTCTTCATTTTTAGAGAAAATCTCCCACTATGGATCTAGGTCCTTTTGCCTTTGGGTAAAGATATGAGCAGAAGAGCCATCTCCCAGAAACTGTTTCTCAAACCTTATTAGTGAAAATGTTTGCATTTCTTCTGAATGTAAACTATTAAATTGGACATTAAACTGAAGGAGAAATATCTAGAAAAGTATTTCAAGGGAAATTTTCATATTCTTATGCCTCATAATAAAGTAGATAAACAAATACCATCATAATGCTCAGGCAAAAAATGCATTGGAGAAAAAAGCTGCCGTGAATTCCCCAAAGGTATCTTTGTTCTTGTCTCTTGCTAAATGATTGACAGGGTGAAAAAATGAAGTGATTAACTTCTAGCTGACAGAAAAGAGTATCATGGGTCTGTAATTATGGTACCCGTGAGTGGCATAGTGTCCTACTTATCTGCATTTTAAAGCAACAGCTGCTGGGTCTTCTGCAATGTCTGCAGAATTTTAAAGAGAAGCAAGATTGGAAACAACAGTGCTACAAATGCCATGAAACTGGCCCTCACAAGACAGAGATTGAACAGAAAGTGTTTGGCATATGGGAAATAATTATATTGGGAGGGGGAAAAAATCAGCTCTTGTGGCTTCTGACATTTATGTCCAAATACTTGACCTTTCTGCATCAGCCCAGATGTATGGTTCCACTGCTTATGAAATTTCCTCTGGACTGAGACATTTGACATGAAGATCTTTCTGAATCTTCCTAAAAGAAGTCATGATAGGATGCATATGCCTTATTATTGGACTGCCTTTACACAGTTACAGACTTCTCAGTCCTGCCAAATACTCTTCAGCCTCTCTGTTCAAGGCTAGCACATACGAGCCACACTGCTTAGCACTGCACTAAGGACTACTTTGAGCCCAGGTCACAACCAATGGCCCTGAGAAATAATTATTTTACATAGAATCATAGAATCAGTCAGGGTTGGAAGGGACTACAAGGATCATCTAGTTCCAACCCCTGCCATGGGCAGGAACACCTCACACTAGATCAGGCTATGGATCTTGTGTGTTTTATATGCTTTGCACAGGGGCATTAGTTATGAATAGCAATCCAGAGTGGAGTGTTTGTCTTTAACCACTTTGAGATGCCCAGGGTGGTGGTTGGGGCCCCTTCCCTGGAGATAGTCAAGGCAAGACTCAACGAGGCCCTGGGCAACCTGGTCTAGTTGGGGATGTCCCTACTGACTGTGGGGAGGTCAGACTGGATGAGCTTTGGAGGTCCCTTCCAGCCTGGGCCGTTCTATGCTTCTCTACAGAGAGCCTGCTTTGTTCCTTACACTGGAACTAGTTAGTTTGCTCCAAAAGAGAGTAAACGAGCAGTGCGGCATGAGAAATCAAGGCCCTGGGTGTAGAATGGGTTGCTAGATTCTCTGGGTTACACAGCCAGACCCAAAGAACCCTACCACAGCAGCATACTTTTAGAAATAAGATAGCAGTTATATCTTACATATCACATTGTACCAGCTGCAATTCCTATTTTGGAGGAAAATTAATTCATTAAGATGAACGTGGCTCACAAATGAACTATGATATTTGTTAACCATTGACAGTGTCTTTAAAATGGTTGCGAGTTTAAGGGTTTCTTTGGGAGTAAATGGCAGCTGTGAGAGCTCTACAGCAGCTCGAAATTCCAGGCTGGCATTTGATTTGGTTTAGATATTACTGTAAATGTGATTGGGGACTTTCTTGATGATCACTATTCAGAAAGTTTCAGGTGATCCTGAAAATCAGAACCATTTCTAATCTCACCTCTTTGATAGGCACTTGAAGTACAGTAAGATAAAAGGCTATTGAATACAGTCTATGACAAAACTTTCTGGAGACTGATAGGTTACTCAAAGCTGAGAATAAGATTCAGACTGATATTTTTAATGCCTTAAGTGGATTTAGATGGATTTTAGCACCACAACCTTACCAGAAAATTCAGAGGTCCTACTCCTTTCAGTAGATGAAGTATTTTAAACTACATTTGCCCTCATGTATTTGTGAGAAGCTGGATCTCTCTCTTCCTTATTTAAACATTTATGGAATTCACAGTTATGGCATTCACTTATTATGCCTTGAGTATGCCTAACAAGCACTCAGCAGTGAGTCCCATTTAAACGTGAACTGACATCTTGGATCACCCTCTATAGACCATGTTTTATGAGATGTGCTGCCAAAGCTGGACTCCTGTAGCTCATAATATGCCCTAAAATTTGTGTGTACTTCCGTTTAAGTCAGCTATGTCACTGCCCATGGCATCCTCAGCCCACTACATAAGGACTGCTCCGAGTCACCTTGGAAAATGCTTATAACCAAGTCAGTTGCAAATTTCTCCCCCCATCAACCAACTCGAATGTTTTTATCCAGGCTGTTACATTCTCTCCTTTGACCAAGAGGTCTGCTCTCCTTGAGTGACACTGAGCAAGGTCTGACACATTTGTGCTGACTCGAGGGGAACAAAAGGGTGCCATGTTGCTGAAAGGCAATATCAGTTCCTTAAATACTGTGCAGTAGAGATCGGTGAGAACAAATCAATACGTCGCTTTAAAAACGGTGCCATGGGAAGAAGTCTCATAGGCTTTGCCTTAAGAGGTAAAAAGGGTAGATAACAGTATTTGCTGCAAATGCAATGAACCAAATACTGGGAAAGTCCTACAAAAAATGCATTAACCTCTTTCACAGGCCGCCACCGAATGGCAAATCCCAGAGCTCACTTGGTTTGCTCCTTGTTGTTGAAATGAACAGCTCATCACTGAGGTTTACTAAGGCAAACCTAGAGGTTTACCAAATAAAATGAGATCAATTTCTGCCTACATAACACAAGGAAAAGGATGAGATTAGGAATTAAAATAAGGTGTGATGTGACAGCAATGGAAAAAGAATATGACAGAGGTCTGGGAGAGCCTGAAAAATCAGGACACGGGGACTGTCATCCAACCATAGCTTGCTACCATTTAATAGTTTCTTCATTTCCAGGTCACATGAACCTGAAAATGCTGTTGAAAGAGTATTGTTTGTATGGCTGCATTAGGTATAGAGATATGCTTTCAAGCAGTTAAAATTCATCCCACTTAATTAATAATGAGGGGTGATTTGTTTGAGAAGGCAGACGAAGCAGAAGGTGTTCATGATGGTTTAATTATGGTTTAAGTGATGACTTACAAAATTGAGAAAATGGCCAATTATTGAATGATGCAGAGTTATTGTGATGCTCTTGTTATATCAAAGTGAGTTGTGATCTTATTCAATGGAGCAGAACTCTTACAATACTTATATATATATATATATATATATATATGATCATAGAATTGTTTCTGTTTGAAGAGACCTCCAAGATCATCAAATCCAACCTTCAACCTAAGACCACCACGGCCATTAAACTATGTCCCTAGGTGCTGGGTTCACAGGTTTCTAAATGTGCATTTTTCCTTTACCATTTTATTCTCATATTGATGCAAGGACCTAAACAGTAATATTTTAGAGGATTGTCATCCCATTCTTTCTGAAACCCAGCAAGGCCTGAATCCAAATTAATCTAGAACAAATGATTTGAAATAGAGAACTGGACTGCAAGAGTGGCAATGTGTGTCGAGGGATGGACTATAATTCTGAAACACTGCCCTGGGGAGCAAGTACTAAATGGTAGAGTCTCACTAATTTGTGTCTGACTCAAACCCAAAAGGTAATAGATGTCTGTAATGTTAATCAGAGTGAACATTCTCTAGGCTTGTGCATTACAGCTTGAGTCCTAGACAGCCAAAACCCCATCCACTTCACTCTGAGTTTCAGACAGACACAAAAATGAGGCTGTGAAGGGTTGAAAGATGTGAAACATAATGGCTGTAGATGTGCTATGAAAATAACGAAGCACTGAAAAGCATGACTGATGAGCTCTCAGGTAAGGGATCCATGAGCAAGATGCCTGCAGTTCATCAAAGGACTAATGAAAATCTACACGAGGTACCTGTGGTGTACTGTGTGAAGATCAGGAACCATTCAAATATAACATTAAAGAAGGACAGAGCAATAGCAGAACAGAGTGATGCTAATAGTTTCGGCTCCTATGTGTATTTCGTGTATGTTAACCAATTAGAGCATAAAAAGGCAGGACAGAAAATGACTTGCAGAAGACTCTGATTTAGTGTACAAAGAACAGACAAAACATGAGTAGAAGAAAGATGCCACCTCAACTTTTTAAAAAACGGAAGCTGCCAGCAGACACCACTGTGTGATGCTTAGCACTGGCACGCCATGGTCCATGCAAAATGCAGTATGCAGGAGTGGACACAGGGACAGGCTGCAAAGGAGGAGTTTACACAGGTTGCCCAGGCAGGAGATACAATTTCACAGGCCTTCAGGAAGTGTAAAGAACCTTTCCTTTCTTTAAAGCATGATTGCTTAGCAACCCCAAACTACAAACATCTGATTGTTTTATTTTACCAAGCACAATTACCAGTGAATCAGCCACTAGGGAAATCTGTGTTAAACACAGTGTTGGCAGAATAAGCGTCAGCCTGCCTTGTAGGTGGCTGATATCAGTGAAAAATGCTAAGAAATCAGAAAATATATCCCAAAATTAGTTAATCAGCCCAAACAAAGTTTCAATTATTCTTGTAATTGAGGATGCTTAGATTATTCTGTGCATGTACTGGGAAGAGAATAATTCATAGAAATACAGAATCTTTAAGTCCCACACTATTATGATTATTTAACCCATATTTATATTTACATACAAGCATTCCTCACCACATCTAATTAGACTAAATGACTTCTGCTGGCACTTCATTCTTCCACGAGCAGTCTGTATAGGCTCATTTTTCTAATTACCTTTACCCCATAAAGTCCTATTGCCACGTACAGAGTGTAAGCAGAGGTAAAGCACATCACAAAAAGCATACTCAGGGGCTGACTTTGAGAGATTGCAATGCTTCTGGTATGAATACCACTCAGAGAATCTTACTGAGGTATTTGACCTAAATGTCAGCAAGTCTACTTTCTAGCAACACTCAAAATGAGCAAAGTGGTCTTTTTGCCTGCATCTCGGCGCTCCTGAGCCTCTCTTGTGGGTGTAGGCTTTTTGGAACGTAACCACAGAAATGGATGAAAGGCCAGATATGTGACATGCTCTCAAAGGAAGGAACATGTTGATGTGTTTTTGATGGAGTTTGGCTCAATGTGGTTTTTTGTTTGTTTTGTATTTCCTGTGCCTGAATAATGTAACAGAAGTTAGGGAGGGGGAGATGGCTCATCCTTTTCTTAAGGTTCTTGCAGTGCTTGTGTTTATAAGACACCATATCCACAACTGAAGCTTAGGTCACATTGATCTCAAACTTGAGCATTAGAAGTACTCTTCTGATCCCACTAGAAAAACTCAGTGGTGAATCTCCTTTTCCATTTTGGCTGCAACAACAACAAAACCCAACCTCTTTTCACATATCTAATTCGGAAATTTCAGATGAAGTTTTAGCTCAGACTCTCCAGCGTTCTGTGATATAAAGGCTCAGGTAATTTGTTGAAAATCTATTTATCTCAACTGTAAACAGCTGTCCTACAATGAAAAAAACCCAGCTCATCATAGTGCTTCAGCACCACTCCATATTTCTCTAACAATATGACTGTACTCTTAGGACCTAAATCACTGCAGAACCCGAGCTCCTCAATTCCAGGATGGTGTCACTTATCTTTCTGGATGAAGAGCTCAGATGGGATGGAAAATTATTTTTCTCTAATCAGGTAGAGCACTTCTGAACAGTAATTTGGAGTAGAATCTTTGTTAGCAGTAACATTTTCCTCTGCATTAAGACAGCACAAGATTCCTTGAGTCACATCACATTGACCATTAGTTATGCTAACTGCAGATGTGCTGTACTGCTATTTGTAGAAGACCTAATTATTGCTGAATTTTTAATAAAGCACATTTAGAAATATTTCCCTTATTCTAAATACTTCTCTGTCTGCTTTCCCCAAATAGAAAAAAACAAATTGTATTTCAAACTGATTTCGTCTGGGGTCTATTAAAAAGCTAAAGAAACCGGTAGAAGAGCAAATGCAAATCTTCTGTCGAATGCACTGGGATACGTAAAGCATTTCCCTAGACCGCAGAATCACCAAGGTTGGAAGAGACCTCAAAGATCATTGAGTCCAACCTGTCACCACAGACCTCATGACTAGACCATGGCACCAAGTGCCACATCCAGTCCCCTCTTGAACACCTCCAGGGACAGTGACTCCACCACCTTCCTGGGCAGCCCATTCCAATGACGAATCACTCTCTCGGTGAAGAACTTTCTCCTCACCTCCAGCCTAAACTTCCCCTGGTGCAGCTTGAGACTGTGTCCCCTTGTTCTGGTGCTGGTTGCTAGGGAGAAGAGACCAACTCCCCCTGGCTACAATCACCCTTCAGGTAGTTGTAGATGGCAATAAGGTCTCCCCTTAGCCTCCTCCTCTCCAGGCTAAACAACCCCAGCTCCCTCAGCCTCTCCTCATAGGGCTCGTGCTCAAGGCCTCTCACCAGCCTTGTTGCCCTTCTCTGGACATTAAAAGTCTTAATACTTGTACAGAATGTCCCTAAAAAGCAGCAAGTGTCCTTTCTTGAAAGTTCAAGCCCCAACAAACCAAGTAGTGATTTTCCTTTTGTGCATCTTAATACAAATGAAGAGCTGTGGCACTGAATCAAGACAATTTTAGCAATAAAAAGTTTAGGGGAAGGAAACATTAACCCTTTTGTGGACTCTCTACATTAAAAAGGGATAGATTCCTATGTCTGTTCAGTGCCTAATGGCTAAAGTATCTGAAAAAGCAGCTACCACACAACTCTTTGACACTCTATTAAGAGGAAATTTCTTCTCCTACAGGCTCTAAAGTCAGCAATGGACATTCCATTCAACTGGATAATTTTCAAGTCATTAATTCATTCAAAGTACCTATTATTTAATCAATTCACTGGGAAAAAATAGTCTGCTGATTGTTACTTCTTTTAGAGCTTTTCCCCAGTTTCTTGCCGCCAAAGCTGGTGCAATCCTCATTAAAACCAAAACTAACTGTTGCATGTTATCTCAATTTAAAAAATGGGTTTGATGTTCTTAAAGGAGCCCTATGGGCAAGTACTGCTAAATCACAGAACTGCTTTGACTGGAAAAGACCTCGCAGATCATCGAGTCCAGCTGCCAAATGAATGCCTACTCCTTGTGCAGCAGACAGACAAAGGCAGATAAATCAAATCCTGAGGTCAACAAATCTAGAAGAAATCTCTGCATCCCTAATGATGTTCCATTTAAGCTGCTTCTGAATTTTAGAAGCAAAGAACAATAACATTTAAAGTAAGCTTTAAATGCTTTTAAAATACACAATCCTGAAAGCACCAAGAGAATAAAAGATGACTCCATTAACACAGCAGATATAATAAAGAATCAGATTTATTTGCCTTTGTAAAAAGGCAGCACATCAGTCAGATATCGAAGTAAATTCTTAGGCATTTGCTGAATGAGTTCAAGTTTACAAGAAAGAAAAACTATTTGCCACAAAAGCAGTGAAATTCACCTAGCTTCCAGGCTTCATTTCTGTTTTGCATGGAAGCCTATAGCCTGTGCTTAGTGTCTGTTATTACTGCACTTGCATCAGGAGGTGTTGAGAGCTGCGGACTTCAAACTGACCTGTCATCTTCCAGCAGAAACCACGAGGTCTGGCTAGATGTTAAGCCCAACACAGAAATTACTATGAGGAATGTAAATGTCCACTTCCATTTTGTTTTTCTTACTGCTGTTCTAATTAATCACTAAAGTATAACTGGATGATTAGATTTTGGGAGACTTAACAAGAAAATCCAGGTTCCCTTCAGTTTTGTTGAAAGATTAGCTAATGTTCATGACCCTTTTGAGAGGAATCCACATGCAAATACCAATGATGCAGGAAAAACTTTTTTACTCCTGAAACACTCATGATTCTGCCTTGAAACCAGGGTAAGGACCAATCAGTCTCATTCCACTTCAGTGGGGGCTAACTTCAGCCAGAACGAAAAGCCATGTAAATCAGATTTGAGGAGGTGCTGTACACTGAGATGATGGCATTTCTGATAACTACAGCAGAGATGTTAGGAACCTAGTCCTGGCCATGCTAATGCCAGTACAGTTCATGTTTCTTTTTCTATAAAGAAAGGCAGGTGTGAAACCAGGACCAGGCACTAGAGTGCTAGACAACAACATACTGTATTAAAATCTAAATTATTAAATAATGTGATACATTTGCTATTAAATTAATAAGCGGATGTAATGAAATTCTGCATGTAATATTGTGCCTGGATGAGACACTAAGGCAGAATAACTCAGAGGATCTGCTTCCCAGGGCATCTCACAGAACACTGCAGTCACAGCTTCTCCCTGCAGCAGAGCATTCTTTTCACAATAGCTCTCCATGGATGTGGCAATGCTGTGACAGCCAGTATAGAAAGGACAAAGTCACTTTCAATGATTACATGGAAAAGGTGATTGCATTTTCGACCTGCAAATCAGATTAGAAACATTGCTTCTACCATGTTTCCTGCAATGCAGCTGAAAATGGTTTTGATTCTGTTTAGTCTCAGTTAATCTGTTTTCAAGGTGAGTTCACATAGACATGCTTCCTTGGACTTGAAGAAACCCTCAGCGTTTGCAAAATCTCAGCTTTACTTCCTGTACAAAAGTTGTTCTTGAAGTGTTCTCAGCAACATGGATCTGGACAGGCACGCAAAATCTGACTGGCTGGGTACAGTGGGGAGCATCCAAAAGAATGGAACTGTTTTTGTACCTTGAACTATCTGTAAGATAGTGGCAAACTCTTGGTTGATGGCCATTAGGCTAGGCTTCCATTTTGTCACTGATAACCTATGATCCTTATCTGCATAAACTGTCTTAAGCATTCTTTGCAGAAAGGAGTAATTACAACAGTAAACCACTGCAACCTCCACCTGGATTCCACAGTGCCTCAAGGACATTGAGAAATCATTGGCAGAGGCAGTGCTTTCTAAAAAGGAAAATTACAAACCTTTTTGGGTCCCAGAAAGAAAGGACTTTTGGTACTTCTTGGAGATGGAGAGGATATGTACCATTAGCAGCATGCTGAGGTGGAAACTATTTCAACCTGACATAACTAAAATCTGAGTAGTTATAAATACAAAGTTACTAAAAAAAAACCCCAAACCCTGCCCAAAACCCCACAAACCAAAACCCAAACCAAATCAAACCAAACCAAAACCCCTTGTATTTTGTCAAGTAACTGCTTCTGTCCTAGTTTTTCACAAAGCTTTCAGCTGCTGCCCGCTATGCCAGGATCCTTCTGAAGAACTAGGCGGGAGATGTGGGAGCAGAAATAGCAACGTGCTATTGCCTTCTTTGAAAGCAGTGGTTGTATAGCAGTAGCTATTATGTGGTGCTAGCAGGTGTGATGATAATTATAGCAGCACAATATATTGGGTGAAGGAATGGGGTTGCCTAGAAGGTCAACAGAAAAACGTAAGGAAAAGAAATAGAATTTATGACAAGTGGGCGAAGCTTACAGTGCTATAATGCCTATTTAGCGAGAAACCTCCGGCAAAGGCTTCGCCAGACATCTCTGTTAGTCTTATGTGCTACATTTGTGGATAAAGCAACTAGAGTAAGTGCTTGTGAGAGAAGTGTGACCCACAATCAGATATTTCACAACAGGCAAAGTTGGAGACATGGCAGAATGCAGATGAACACACAATAGAGAGAGAAATGCACACCACAGACTCTCTGAAAGCTCTTTTTACTCTCTTTACTCTGAATATGATGAACATTGAGAGAGAATCGAATCCCATCTGCTAAGGCTGGTGTGCGAGAGGGACAGAGAAAGAGCAACCAGGGCAAGCCCCTTAGTTGCATAGCAGCCTGCTGAGCCTGGTAGCCCCACACTGAACTGGCTTCCCTTGGATCATAGAATCAGAATCATAGAATGGTTTGGGCTAGAAGAGACCTCCAAAGGTCATCTAGTCCAGCTCCCCCTGCAGTCATCAGGGGCATCCTCAACTAGACCAGGCTGCCCAGAGCCCTGCCAAGCCACGCTTTGAATATCTCCAGGAGTGGGGCCCAATCACCTTCCTGGGCATGATCTCCAGCTCTGGTAGGAAATACCTAATATCCTTTCCAGGACCACTGTGGAGTTAATAGAGTTATTTCTATTTCCAGTGAGAAATAAAGTTAGCAAAACCATCTGGTCCCACTTCACTTCATCACTTAATTTGGCTGGGCTCCCTTGTCATAGATGGACTTCCTTGTGGTGAGATGAAAAATCCTCCTCATTTATCTTTATTAGAAGCACTTCAGATGGGAATTCTCACTATCTTTTTCAGCAGGGTCGTGTCCTGTTTAACAATGTTCTCAGCTTTGTTCCAATGCAGCTGATCTGGAAAGCCCCCTCTACAGTGTCTTTTCCATATAAAATGTTGGGTAGAAAGCCCTTTACTAGGGGCCAAGCAGTCTCATCTCTTTCTCTTGCATTGGTCACTGTGCTAAGAGCTCTGCTACCTTGTGCTGTGCCAATGCATATATTTAGGTTATCAATTTTTTACCATATTACCACAAACATTTCTATCAATTATGTTTCTTTCCTATGTTCATGGCCCTGCTTACTGTCTTGTACTTTTCCAGTTGAGGCTTCTGCACCTGGGCTGGAACAATCCTCATTATCAATATGGACTGGAGGATGAGGTGTTAGAAAGCAGTCCTGTGGAAGAGGATTTGGAGGTGTTGTTGGACAAGAAGCTGGATATGAGCAGGCAGTGTGAGCTTGCAGCCCAGAAGGCAAATCTTATCCTGGGCTGCATCCAAAGATGTGTTACCAGCAGATCCAGAGAGGTGATTCTGCCACTGTACTCTGCTCTGGTGAGACCTCACCTGGAGTACTGTGTCCAGTTCTGGAGCCTTCAATATAGGAAGGGCATGGACCTGATGGAGATGGTCCAGAGGAGAGCCACGAAAAATGATCAGGGGTTTGGAGCAGCTCTGCTATGAGGACAGGCTGAGGGAGCTGAGGTTGTTCAGCCTGGAGAAGAGGAGGCTCTGGGGAGACCTAATAGCAGCCTGCCAGTACCTGAAGGGGACCTACAGGAAGGATGGGGAGTGACTGTTTACAAGGGCCTGTGGTGACAGGACAAGGGGTAATGGCTTCAAACTAGAGAAGGGCAGATTTAGACTGGATGTCAGGAAGAAGTTCTTCACTATGAGGGTGGTGGAAGACTGGAACAGGTTGCCCAGGGAGGTGGTTGAGGCCCCTTGCCTGGAGGTATTCAAGGTAAGACTTGACAAGGCCCTGGGCAACCTGCTCTAGTTGGGGATGTGTCTGCTGACTGCAGGGAGGTTGGATGAGATGACCTTTGGAGGTCCCTCCTGGCCTGGAACATTCTGTGATTCTAGGAGAACTGCACACACTGGTGATGTCCTATTATAGCTGTTGACATGGAAACATCGTAAGAAGCTGGTTGTTGGATAAGACTGCTTTTTTTTTCTCACATAGAACAGACACAGCTTAACTGCATGTTTTGCTGACTCACTTTCAGCCATTTTATGCCACAGACAGTTTATCTTCATTGTTCCTTTCCCCTCTTGCACCAATAGATCATGTTCTGAGTCTCCGCATAGAAATGAGACTGAAACTGAGATGTCTTGGTTACAGAAATTTCAGGCAAATCCCATTCCCACACATGGCCAAGTTCTTCATTGGCATCTTCAGGCTTGAAAATCACCCTAGATGACACTTCCCTGCCAGATGAGTTTCTGAACCAGAAAGTAGGCAGTCCCACTAGGGAAAGCAGAATATAGGGGAAATCAAAAGCTACTAAAGCATCTCTTCAGAAAAAGGTGAATTACTTCTCTAGAGCAGACATCACATGTCAAGCAAATTACTTGTTCTGGGACATTGTTTCAATAAGTTATGAAACAGAACAATGAGGAAAATGGCCAAAAGTATGTACTACTTACTCCTACTGAAGCTGCGAATAGAAAAGCTGTTTCAGCAGGCATTAATAATTCAGTACAGAGGACAGGATTTCAGGTCTCAGCCAGATGTTTCATATCTAACAAGTTTTGCTCCTAATGTAAAGATAAGATGAATTAGGCAAGAATGGCATTGATAAAGAGCTGGGTTATATTCTGGTTTATATGCTGAACTTTAGGCAGTTTGTTATCTGAGATTACTGTAGTATAGTATCATAGTATCAGTCAGAGCTGGAAGGGACCACAAGGATCATCTAGTTCCAATCCCCCTGCCATGGGCAGGAACACCCCACACTAGATCAGGCTGGCCAGAGCCTCGTCCAGCCTGGTCATAGACACCTCCAGGGACGGGGCCCCAACCACCTCCCTGGACAACCCATTCCAGGGCTTCACCACTCTCATGGGGAAGAACTTCTTCCTCACATCCAGCCTGAATCTCCCCATCTCCAGCTTCATGCCATTCCCCCTAGTCCTATCACTACCTGAGATCCTGAGAAGTCCCTCCCCAGCCTTCCTGTAGGCCCCCTTCAGATACTGGAAGGCCACAATGAGGTCACCTCGGAGCCTTCTCTTCTCCAGACTGAATAGCCCCAACTCCTTCAGTCTGTCCTCATAGGAGAGGTGCTCCAGCCCTCTGATGTTTATTCACGCGGGGCACAGTCCTTCAAGGTGCTCAGTACTGTATGTGTTAGCTTTTAATCTTGAACATAAAGTATTTAATGAATTGCAAAGCCACAATCAGATAGAAATAAATCTGCTTTTTGTCCCTTTTTGGTCCAACTGAGCAATCATCCCTTGAATAAAGGCTTTCTGGGGTGTTGGTTCATAGGGATCTAATGGTGCACGCACCATGCCTCAGGAAGGAATCAGTTGGACTGATCTCCTACCAGAGACCTAAGAGAAACAGATATGATAAATATGATAAATATGAAGATGGGGAGAAGAGAGCTGGTGTCAGATGCAGAGATGAGACTCCATTGATTGATGTGTTTACACGTTCAGTTTTCACTCTTCATTAACTGCTGCTGCTTTGTCTGTGAAATGTTATTCAAAATTGCAAACGAACCTCATTTTTCCTTAACTGTTCATTAATATCAACACCACCAAAAAATATCAGGTGATATTATGTTAGAAAGAAAGTGAGGTAGCTTGTGAGGTGGCTTAGAGTTTCAATTGACTATATATAACATATATTGATTTTCACAGTACTAGAGCATAGGTGAGGCATATTGCTATACTGATAGCACCACATTTCAGTATGATTGCTTAGCACCAAAATGCCATCAAACCATAAGCCTGAATGCCTTTGAACTGAGAATACTCCAATAATTCCCATACCCATCTTTCAGCTGAGTAGCAAACCTGTTGTGTGTCTTAGTTAAGCCACTTCAATTAAGGACCTATGAAAATTTCATGGGCATAAT
Organism: Picus viridis; assembly: GCA_033816785.1. NCBI lineage: Eukaryota > Metazoa > Chordata > Aves > Piciformes > Picidae > Picus > Picus viridis. Next base: position 1,222,680 of record CM066566.1, on the reverse strand, counting down.
AGAGCAGTAAAGGGCCATCTCAAAAAAGCCCAACCCAAACTAGTCTCTTTCCAGACAGTCCCTGTTCTTAAATGTTTAGCTGCTTTTGGTAACATCTCATTTCATCTGCATTTAACAACAAGATGAAGAACCTGGTACTCACTGTAAATGCCCAACCCCCTGATTCTTTAAGCACATAGACATTGTGCATTGCCAAAAGGCAAGAGCTGCTGTCATTTCCTTTTTTCATTTTACAGACAGTCACAGGTCTGTGAGCCACATAGTTTTGCTCTAAACACAATTTTCAAAGTCATAAATAATAACTACTGGATTTATTGCCCATTGTACTGGGTGATTCTTGCATTTCAACACATCCTTCATTCTTTTTTGTTACTCAGTGTCTCTGAAAATTAAAAAAGACCTGAGTGAACAGTGATTCGGTTACACTGCTCAGCTCGTGAACGTCCACCTTGGGCACTGGTCTTTCAAGCACACAGAGTGGTTCTTCTTTGAAAAATTAAGATTGGCACTGCTTCCTTGGTTCAAAATCTGAGCAGCTCTCACTGAAGCCAGTGAGAATATTGGTGCCAGCAGGTTCTGGAGAAAACTCTGTATTCAGAGAAAGAACAGCTGAAAAGTAGTAACTGAATTCTCAGAAACTCACACTTAACCAAGCACCTGAAATGATTAACATCCCCAACAGGTTTCAGTTTTTCCAGTCTGAAATGGCATTTCAAATGCAACTGTTCCTTCTGTGACTATAGGTTATGTCTGTGCCTATCTGACCAGTTCCAAACACACCTGCTAAACACCATCACAAACAACAGTTTTCTAGAAGTATTATGCCATTTATCACAGATTTTCTGAGTGTATGGCTCCCTTATGGGCTATAATTTGGACCACTCGAGGAATAATCCAAGTTAAGTGAAAAAAAACTACTAAAATTCCACTTTCCTCTACGTACCATTCACTAGAGAGAATTCAAGCACTTTCCATCATACCGTTAAAGTACAGCCACAACGATGTAAGATCTAGTTATTTCTCCATCAAAACCAAACAACAATGCCTAGGTGCCAAACACACCCACATTCAGTCTGCACAAACCTAGCTGGATCTACAGTGCTCTGAAGCCTGACAGAAATGTACAGTGTGGTGCCATAGCTGGAATCATAAACTCATCCAGCTTGACAGCCATGCACTGAACACCTGTGAATTCTCAATATTTCTAACAAAAGTGACAAGTGAATTTATAAAGAATCCTGGGGGATAAGAATGTGGGGAACAAATGAGCCAATTTAGCAGGACTGTCAATATTTCAGAGCTCCATTGGTGTGTCTCACTGAAACACAGCAGAAGTCTTCACAGACAACGGAGAGCCTGATGTCACAGTTCCTTCAAGAGATGTGCATGCGTACTTTGTGTGTGCGTGAGAGCGCAAAAGAGAAAGACATTCAGTGTGGGTGGTATTCGGGTCACACAACTTAAAATGTCTCTAATATAGATGTTTACATGTCAGCTAATCACCTGAGGCTCCTTCCACTCAACTGTGAGAAATAGACATTTTTAGGACATGATTCGCCTGAGCAATTTTAGCTATCTGCTTCTGGATTGGATGAATTGTGCTCTGCAAGTGTTAAGTGCACTCCACTGACTCAAGAGAGGTACTAGGCAACCAGCTTAAGTGAAGATGTTTGCAGTGTGCATATGGATATAGCATATATTTAACAACAACATAGACCTATCTGGATTTTCTTTTTATCTATATGCATACACTCACATATTCTCTGTCCTTGCAAAGGACATACCTCTCTCTCTGGTTCCTCAGAACCTCTGAAAGGCCCTGATGAAATGATGTCTTTATCACGTCTCCTTTCAGATCTACACAGTAGAGCTTTCTATCACCCAGTTTTACGTTATCATGTGTTCAGATTTCCCTACTATGATATCTCAAAGATCTGTATTTCTCACATGGATTTCAGATCCAACCTGCTGTGCAGCTCTCCCAGGTGAATTCTGCTGATGGAACCTTGATCACTGGCCTGTGTGGGTTCACTGCCTCAGATAAGGCAGGGGGACTGAACAGTGGCTACAACAAATATTACAAAAAACCCAACCCAGCCTTTAATGACAGATTCCATCTTCACAAACTGCCTCAGCTAAACTTCAGCTGTAATTCAGCAATGTTCCCCAGTAATAATTTGTTGAAAATCAAAGTCTCTCTAAGTGATATGGCATCATTCTGATTTCTAAGGAGTTTAGGAAGTGTGTATAAAGGTGTCAAACATCTAATGGAGAATTAATGGAACTGGAAGTCACAGAAAACCACACAAAATACTTCAGCCTTGACTTCCTTCAGCTGCTGCTCAGCTGCTATGGCAAACCAGATTCTGTTCCTTGTGACTCAATAAAAAAAAATGAACCAGAACACACTTCTTTTTAACACATAATGCTTTGTGCTTTTACAGCACATAGTTATCAAAGCTATGAAATGCTTAGCACTTATTCCAGTAGAAGAAGACAAAAATGCAGCGGACTAAGGCACCTCTTTGCAGTGTGCACAGTTTTTATAAAGTGCTGCATGGGTTGGAACAACAAGACTGCTCTTAAACTTCCTCACCTTATTGGGAAGAGGGTCTGCCTTGGTTATACTTCCTACTGTATTGTTCATCTCTGGAGAGCTGGTGGTAGGGCAACTGCTGAAACATCCATCCCTGTCCCAGCACTAATTTCCATGCACACTGTTACAGTCATCTGTACCATTCACATTGTGCTGAAGCATCTTAGATTCAGTAAGTTCAAACAGTCACTTTATAAAGGGCATCTGTAGCCATGATTAGGTGGAATGGTGTTTGGTCACTCATGGCACTGAACAGATTTCAAGCAGTGAAGAGGCAATGAAAGGCCTGTGGTGTGCATGAAACTTTTGAGTTGGTTCTGCAGAGCGATACATCTCCACAGTGCTTGCTTGTGGCTTTGTCCAATTGGAGTTTTTAATTGCAGACATTATTTCACAGCTCATTCAGGAGCTGCCTGGTTTGAATTAAGATTTAAAAGGTGCCATGACTGTTTATGCTAGGCTTATATAATTATTTTTCATCTGTAAATCAACAACAGACTGCAAGAAGGCAGTTCCTGGATGGCAGATAATTCCTGAAAACCTTTTCCCTGTACATCTAGCACCAATTACTGAAGTATCTGCTTCTACTCTCAGAAATCTAGCACAAGTACTTTAAGTGCAGGGGGAATCTAGCAAATCAGCAGGAAAATGCCTTCACCATGCTTAAGCTCTCAGTTTCCTTCAAAGCCTGGCAGTTTTATGTTAAAGTTACAATGCCTGCCTAACTCCTCAAGAAGCTGCCATGTTCTGAGGCTCATGGGTCAATGAATGTGATCTGGCATTTTCTAAGGCATGGTAACCACCTGTAGCCTGAAAAATTTGCTATGGATCTGGACCTAGAAGGACAAGCAAAGCGTGCATCTATTTCAAGAAAAACAAGTATATAATCTTACAAGAGCAGATTTTACAAGCTTGAGCCACAAAGACAAAAAGGAAGATAGGAATTTGCATTAGAAATGCTAGAACCCCTCCTATGCATGTGTATAGCACAGCATTTAGCTGGTGATGGATCTGTTTATTTTCCTCATTACTCGTGAGCCTCCTGGCTGAATTGCAATGAATTAAAAAGGATAACAGCAGAAATGTGTTTAGCCTCTCATTTTGGTTATTGAATTCAAATTAAGTTCATTAATCTTCACCAGCAAATAAATGATAAATAATAGCATTTCTGTGTTCCATATCTATTCTCTCACTTTCTGCTTTTCTTTCTGTGTTTCTTTTCCTCAGCAGAGAGATTTAATAACAAAGAGGATGTGGTCTCCCAAAAGAGTTAACAGCATTTCCTACTGCTCTGTCTCCCCCTGAAATCTCATATTTTGGCTTTAGTGTCGTGGACTTTCTGATACCATACCAAAGAGAGCTACAGAGTCTGTGATGCAGAAGGAACAAGTAGTGGCAACAAAGCAATAATTCAGAACAATCCTGGGGAAAATTCCAGCAGGCATCAGAAAGACAGACTGGGATAAAGAGAGAAAAACAATAAAACCCAGAAATACCAGAGTATGCACAGATACAAGATCTTGTCAAAGGGCTACAGAATTTCTTCTGAACATATCGCTTGGGTTTTTTTCTGTTTGTATACACTGCTTAAGTGTGATTGTTAATTGCTTTCTGCTAACTATATCTAGTCCTACATTCAACCTCTTTTCCTCCTAATAAATTTTGCCTCACTTCATTTAATATAAACTTATATGTACACCTCCATTAGAACTGCTGTATTAGTAGGGTCAGGATGGGGAAATCACAAACTGAAAGGTAAAGAAGAAAGCCCTGCATCCAATCCGAATGCAAATCTGTTTATTGAGCTCTGCTCTTTCTCACCCTTTTATGTTGGCTTTTCTATGAGCAGATAATGAGACTTATTTTCAATTATTACAACCTGTAGTGACCTTAATTTATTTCTTTGCACTGACTAGAACATAGTTAATTGCTTTGATTAAGGTCTTTGTCTAAAAAATAACTATGCTTGTACTCAGTTCACCCCAAAGAGAAAAAGCAAACAGTAAACTTGAATCATAAACTTGGCATTACAGCAACAGATTTGCAACATATGGTAATTTGCCTCTAGTTTTCTTCTACACATTGACCAAAATGAAATGTCCTGAGTTGTAAGAATACTACTACTACTACTACTAATAATAATGAAGTGAACCAACTCTGACAGTTCTGTGATTCTGTGAAATCACAAACATTTTACATGGGTCCTTGCCTGTAAAAAGTTTATCCATAAAGCAAAAAATTCAGCCTCTGAAGCCAAGCACATTTCTGAACCCACATTTCCTCACTGCCTACTGTAGACAGAAGTTACCATTGTAATTAATGTATATGATTTAACTTCACACAATGCTGCAGGCACTGCTTCACTACAAACACATTACACTGGTATGTAAAGTACAGAGCCTCTCAGACTGATTCTCAGAGTTGGATGCAGCCAGTTGTGTATGTTTCACTAAGAAAAGTGAGTGAGGCTTTGGAGATTTTCTGCTTGAGAGGTTTGGGGCAGTTTTGGAATGACTCTGGAATGAAAGAACAGATTTTGTATTTATGGCTGGGAAAGTGATATTTAGATATGCAGCTAAAACATCAGAGATTCCTGCAGTGAAGCTCCAGGGCATATCAGCTTAGTGAGACAGACCACGTCCCGAATGGGTGAACTAGCAGAACCCAGGCTCCTCGGTGCGCATCAGGCAATACTGTACAGGAGAACGAAGCTAGTCCAGATGCAGCACAGACAGATAAAGCCTGGCAGAGTGTGCAAGTTAATATAGCTCAGTTCTCAGCAGGGCTTACCAGACCAGTGCTGATACAGGGGTAACTGAATTTTGCTGCATGCAGCTCACACCCGTAAGTTGTTCAGGACCCTATGTTAGCCCTTTGTAGGTAGACCTGAATTGATTTGCCGTTGTTGGCTTGGCCTTCTTTCTTCACTGTTCACCACATTTTTGATTCCTAATTTAAATCAAGCAAAGTAAGCTTGGATCTGACCCATATCCAAAGTTCCACATGTCCATGGCTGTAGCTTTTCATAGAATACAAATTCAGGGAGCTATCAAAGCTCTTGACAGGCTAAAGTCATAAAACAATAAAGCCTGTGCTTGGTCTGGAAAAAGCCTACTGTGAGTGTCATAACTCCAGATGTAAACACAGAGATACAGAGGACAGAGAAGGTCAGAGATGCATCAAAAACACTGACATTTCCAATCTGACCTTGTCCAATAGCAAGGTTAGTGGTAACAATGATCCTTTCAGTCCTTGCTCTTTCTGGCAGCAGTACCAATTAGTGCCTCATGTGGTTGCTGCCCACTAGAGTAAGACCATCCATACTAACACTTAAGTTTCCCCTTTCTTCTCTCCTACTTTACCCCTTCATGCTGAGGGCATAATGACAGAATGTAGAATTTAGCCTTAATTGGATCTCTGCAATGTTATCACCTGAATTAGCTCCCCCATGAATAATTATCACTGCCTGGAGGCTGGCAAATTGTTTCACTCTGCTTCACGATTGTCAGGAATTTCAAATGACATGTTGAGCATGGAGGGGGCAATGGAAATGAAAAGCCTAGAGAAGCATAATTATTAAGATTATTCAAATATTTGGCACGGTCCCATAGTCTCCCTGAATCCCAGAAGGGGTGAGTGACAGCAAGCACTTTGTTAAGGGCAATTGGTCAACACACAGTCTCAGCCAGCAATGACTATGTCAATAGACTTGCACCGTCAAAGCAGAACTATAACCACTGGTACTTCCAGGGTCACAGTGACACAGTTACTGTCTTATTTACTGCCCCATATATGAGAGGTACATCAGCTTGTTTAGCATCTCATCTGCATAACTGATCTTGCTAGGTAGATGATAAGCTCTTTGTGGCAGAGACATAGAAAGGTAAACATATGCAAGGGGCTAGCAGCAGATTGTTGTGCATTTAGAATAGCATGTAATAGTCCTTGCTTTGCAAGAGCAAGGTCTTTGGAGAAAAGTGATCTTTATGAGAACAGTCATTCCATGCCTGGGCAAGACCTTGCACAAACACAGCGCGTCACTACACCACACCGTCCATCTCAGGCAGCGAAAGAGCTGACGACTGGTAAGAAATCTTCATTTCACAAAACTGAATTGCTATAAAAGTACAATGCTCATTGAAAATGGCTTGAAACTATCAGATTAAGCAATAGGGCTTTATACAGTTTTCACATTAATGATTCTGTCCTTGTAAGATTGATTCCTCTCCCAGCTCAATTCAGTGTAGTTCCTCAAACTTCTTTCCCACCTTGCTGAATCCACAACGCACAAGTCAGGCACAGAGAAGGTAGCTGTCAACACATTACCAGGAGAAAGCGCTCTCTGCTTACCTGACATACAGTGACCTCTTCTGATTAGTCCTCAGGGAGCCAGACCCAGAACTCATGCTGTGGTTCATCATCTGCTCACGTAGGTCATGGATTTTTGCCTCAAACCGAGCGTACTCTAAGGAGGTTAAGAAAACAGAGAATAAAGATATTTTAGCTTTCTTGACCTATATATAATCATTAGAGCTGCTAAATGCAAATTAATATTAAATTAATCGGTGTAAGGCATGTCCTAAAAATTGAGGTCTAATAGAACCTTGCAATAATATATTATCTTAGGTAAATATTTGCTCTGGTTATTGAGACACCTGAGCATTTCAGCACTCACCGTGTGAGGAGTCAAAAGCTAAACCTTCCATCCTGCAGTTTCAGCAGAGAAAAAGGCAGCTTAAGGTGTGTTACCAAGTATCTTTCTGTCTGTAAAACAGACTTTGAAAGAAGTTTTCCACCATATCATTCCTCCTTCCAAACAATGAGATAACTTGTTAGGGGCAGTGGGATGATGCACTGAAGTTACTAATGAGTCAAGCTTTTAGTCTAAAATGCCACTAAACTGAAGGAGATGTAGCAAAGTCTAATTATTCCTGAAGCAAAAGTGAAATTGTATGAGCAATTAGCCACTCTATTGACCCAGTCCACTGAGAAATGGGCTCTGTTTCTTTTAAACAGCTGAATCTGCAGCATGGTCTTAGGGTGGGTGATCCCAGAAACTCAAGACCTGTGTGAGCTGCAAAAGAATGTAACAAAACCACCTCCAAAACCATGTTCTCCTCCATAGCTCTGCTAGTAGCTTTGTAAAATGTTGTGACCTGCTGACCAGTAACGTGGAACCAGCACTGGGGCAAAGAGTGAGCTGGAGATGTATGATTTAGTGAAGCTCTGCTCTGAAAGAATATATCCCTCATACAGCTGGGTTAACAATTCCTCCTGCTGGCAGTTTTGGAGACAATCTCTAATTCTTTGAAACCACCAACCTAAAGACAATGCTCCAGCAACAGTCATAATTCAACCTAAACCTGGGACATCAACCAATGTGAGCTAGAGGACTAACTCGAGGGGGGTACAAAATCCATTTTAGTGAGTCAGTGACACTTTGAAGATTCAGATGTTGCAAACTGATGTCAGCAAAGAGAAGATGTCTCCTGCACCTCAATGTTTTATTTCACTGCTTGCTTCAAAAGAAGGGTCCCCATAGCAAGTCTGGAGCAGAGCACACACGGTTTCTGATGTTAAAGGATGGAAGTACATCCCACCAGATCACACCAAATTTCAGTTTAAGCAAACAAATAATCACTGTGCATGTATAGCCTATTGGTCTGCTCCCCATTTGTTACTGTTGGAGCTATGTGAGAATGCTGTAAGACTGCAATATTCTCATTTTCTCCCAGCAGAAATCTCAGCATTATTTTTGTTTGATCATTTGCTTTTCACATTGGCTCAGTTCCCAGAATGTCTAGATGCTTTGCAACAACAACTAATTCATTTTTTCATTGGATAATAACATCTTTAACTTTACATTGGATTACAACATCTGACCTTTCCAAGATCCCACATTTTGCACAGACACTAGCTACCTCTGAGCTAGTTTAGCACAATGGGTTTGTTTGTGCTTTCGTGTTTCTTTCCCCTTCTTCTTTTCATTTGATGCATTTTACCTCCCTTTCCATTGAGCTCCTGTTACGTTGCCCACTGAGTTTGTTAGGTGAGAGTGGCTTCTTTGCCAGTCAGCTGGGAACCACTGCTGTGCTGTAAGACCCTTCAATCTTCCCACATACACTGACTGCAGCTGAAATTTTGTATGTCAAAAGAAGAGACAGTCCTACATGAGGATTGTATTTCAGGTTTATTTTGTAGCTGGTCTCTTGCTAATTTCTGTCACCTGTAAAACCCCAAATCCTCAGCAGAACTAGAGCTCCTGCAAACCTGTGCTGTTTTTAAAGTGGAGTTTATTTTGAAGTGTTTATGCCTGTGCAGGATTTTAGTTTGCTCTGTGTGAGTCATATTTGTTCTATTCCCCTGCTCTAGAAATTGTTTAGTAAATAACTATCTTCTGAGCAAGGCTTTGTTTAACTTTTATTTCATTATAGCAAATCTACCATTTCTCCTTGGCAAAGAGGAAGGGTGATCTTGCAAAACAAAAAGCTGGCATTTCTCTTCCTTACACAGTGTCCTCTGGATACAGACAGATCACTACAGTTTTAAGACTTGTTACTAGGTTTCTTTAGTTTGTGGTGAATACACTGAAGACGACAGTAAGCACACAGTGCGACCTGCACCTTGGATGTTTACATCTGGGTGAGGCCAAAGATACCAATGATTTACATCAGAGCAGCTGTAATGGCAGTTTCCCCTTTAATAAGCATCCATATTCCAGGCAGACTCTGTATCTGAGGTGTGGGAGTAACTCCCAGATTTAGACACTGATCTGGAGAGTGAGAAGACTGAAAATCTGCCTCTGGTACAGCATCCAGCTATTTGCAACTTGAACACCAGCTCATGAGATATCGGAATGACTACAGCCTGGTCAGATGATGATACTATGGCTTGTCTTCTGACTTCAGAGCACACTTGCAACTTCCCTGATTTTATCCAACTGTAAACTTATTCTGAATATAATAATCTCTCTCTTTCTGGAAGGCATCTTGAAACTACCACACATCATTAAAACTGTCTAATGATATGTGATGGAAATTCAGGGTTCAAGCTCCTGCTGCTTCCTGCTTGATATTAAAAGAAATACTGAAGTACTGATGACATTTCAGTTACTTTGTGCTCTTGAGATGTTTGTGTTTTTTTCCTTTTGGATAGAAATGTATAGGTAATTTGAAAACAACCCAATTTGTAGGCTTATATTTTCCCACAGTACCTATTAAAGAAAAAAAAAAAGTAAATCCTGCAATGTGTAGTATACCTCCTGACAAGCCTGGACTAAAAATTGCAAGGACATCAATGCAGGTAGTATTTAATTCATCTCAGGTCAGCTTCTTTAATCTCAGTGCTCCTAGTACGCCTGCTGATGCCTAGATACTACAGTGACTGCTGTATTTGAAATGTTAACAGCAAAAGAAAGAGCAATGCTCCATTTCTGCCAGCAGCCCTGCCCACTGGGAAAAGATCCTTTTTTCTTAACACTTCTTTATATATGGGGTCATGCCAGAGGAGCTGTTTGCTAATAGCTCTGCCTTTATTAAACAAGAATAAACAGCAGAGCCAAAGTCCAGCAGACCTCTTTGTGCTTCCCTCAAATTCAGCACTGAATTTAAATAACATATTTGCAAGGCTCCCAGATTAAAAGGACGCTGAGATTGTGACATGGTGACCAGAAGCGCGGTTAAAGTGGATTCATTCATTTCATGCCCTTTAAAGAAATGGATGACAAAATGCTCCTTGCTGCCTGAATGTATCATTAGCAAAATTTGCCAAATCTGCCCGACCAAAATCCATCTACAAAGGTCCTGCCCATTGCCTGATTCAGGAATGTGGTAGCTTCAGAAACTGAGAGTCATGCATTAGACTAAAAAGGCAAATGAGTGGGTAAAGTGTAACCTCTATTACTGCTGGGGTAAGACCAGATGATACAATGGTCTGTGCTAGCCTGTGACGCTGGAAATGTTGCTGTAAGAAACAGATCAGATAAGATGGAGGGAAGGGTTTGTTTTATACTCTGCTTTAGAGCTGGCTTAGGGCTTATGGCAGTGAGCAGAGCTGCATTTAGCTGTCCCCAGTATACAGGTACAACTCACTATCTAACCCTGGAGAGATGCAGCTAGTGTTATTGGAGAGAGGAGATTGCTGCTGTGAGGAATGGCCCAGCTGCAGGGAGAGCAAGGCCATTTTTCAGGGCTCTGGCACTGGCATGTTGGGCTCTGCATATTGCCCCAACCAAACACCCATTTTTCCAAGGGTCTGTTTTATAAAGTTGGCTCTGCTCAGTGCCCTGGGTGTTGAGAAGAGGGAGAAGAATCAGCCTGAATTTTGGCAGTGTGAATTATCCCCAAGCCCAAACAAGGCCAACACTGTGTGTAATTATCAAGTATAGACACCAGTTTGATCAGCTGATGTTTGTCTGCTTCATACAAGACTCATTAGCCTGAATATGCAGACAGGGAGCTGGTGTTTATCCTCATTTCAGCAGCTTGCCAAGTGCTGTATCTGGGACTCACACATATTGTAACCTTTGAATATCAATGCAATTGTTTGCAGTTCCAAAGCATTTGCACATGCTGAAAGACTTTTGTGAGTATCACAGAATCACAGCAATGTTCAGGTAGGAAAAGACCCTCAGGATCACCAAGTCCAACCGATAACCCCATTTTGCAAAGTTCACCCCTAAAACCCATCCAAACAACCTTTACACACAGCTGGGGCTGGAGACTCAACCACCTCCCTGGGCAGCACATTCCAATGCCTGACCACTCTCGATGGGAAATTTTTTCCCCTAATGTCCAGTCTAAACCTACCCTGGTACAGCTTGTGGTCATTCCCTCTTGTTCTATCACTTATTACCTGTGAGAAGAGATCAACACCAGACTGAGCAATTGCCAAACACCTTGAACCTTCTTTGTTCCCGTACAGAGAAATCAAAGCAATGTAAATGGCCAGTCCCACTGCAAAACCAAGCCCCTGAACCCTATCAGTAATGCACTTACAGTGAAACTTCAAGTTTAGATGGCCAGGATCAAAACTATGATCTGCCAAATCTGGCCTGACCCACTTTGGCATCTTAGGCTAGGTAGGCACCAGCATTTTTACTGCTGAAGTGATTTAGAAAGCAAAAACTCTCTGCAACTCTGCAGGTGGGCAGCCAGAAGGATTTTTTTGGGGGTAGTTGTTTCAACATGCATTCCTCTGCTGACTAGCTCTGACGGCCTAACTATCCGATGAGGTATGTGAACTATCGTGTGTCTGATTACTCAACACTGAAGTCTCTCCCCATGCCCTCATGACAAATGCCATGAGTTTGTGAGGTCTGTGGTGGATTCACAGACATTAAGGAAAGCTAGAATGAATTTTGCTGTGACCAGAGTCACAGAGTCCTTTCATGTACGTGGAGCAATGAACTTTTCAATGAAGATAAGCAGCACATTGAAATTTTAGATTCAAAATCTCCAAGACACTTCAGAAATGTCCTAAATGGCTATGATATTGAGCATACAAGAAAGGCCTTGGAAGTCTTAGGTGCATTTGAGAGACTGAAGATGAATGCAAGAGACTGAACATCAAGATCTTTAGAAAATAATTTCTAAATCTAAAAATAGCAGGCAGTGTCTATACCTGATGGCCTGATGCTACATTGGAGTCATATAAAACAAAGAATGTCTCTGATAAATGAATAAATACGCTGCAGCTTTTCTGTGAGGAAGAGTTGCAGAATTTTGTAAAGCTACATCACTGCTGTTTTTCACTTTTAAACGAATAACAAAGATTGTAGCTTTGAATTTAGAGATCACGATACCAAAAAACACCTGGTCCTACAAGTAAAGTATACCTAACTGGAATGCTGAGGGATTATGCAACAGTGAAAGTAATAATTCAGCATGACTTTCTTAGCCTGAATGCTTTTAATGCTGGCATCTTTAAAGAGACAGCAATTCTGTCAGCAGGTGTCAAAATTTGCTCTCCTGTGTAATTCAGGATCATCATTGTTTGCTTCTAGATGATCAGAGATTTCTTAATTGCTGCATTTGTGCTTCTAAATTAATGTATCTCTAGCCCACTGCAGCAAATGGTGAAGCAGTGGTGGCTGGAATGCAGGCGGGGGGTTGGAAAAGGCAGTGTATATCTCTTGGTCCTGTCAGAGAAAGGGTGAAAGTATCATAGTATCAGTCAGGGTTGGAAGGGACCACAAGGATCATCTAGTTCCAACCCCCCTGCCATGGGCAGGGACACCCCACACTAGATCAGGCTGGCCAGAGCCTCATCCAGCCTGGTCTTAAATACTTCCAGGGACATGGCCTCTGTCCAATTTTAACAGACTACACTGCTTAAAAAACAAAACAAACAACCAACTAGGAAGGCACTAGTTAGAGAGAATTTTATCACCTTAAAAAAGATAGGTCCAATAACACTAGATACTACAATAAAGGATCACCTGCCAGAGCAGCATTTCCATACCAATTTGGTATCATTTCAGTACATCCAGGCCAATATAAACCTTCTGAGATTCTTCCCTTTGTTTATGGGAACACAAATCCCATGTCACTACAGCAAGTCCTGACCATATTGCCTTGGGCATTTGAGATGGCCACATACATGATACTGTTATTATGGTAACATTATTTATGCTATTTTATGTATATTTTCCCCCTCTTTGCCTTCTCTTAGCAGATGCATTGGGTGAATGGGCTAGGATTTTAAATAATAGAAGAACCCATTTCTTCCTCCAGTGAGTGTTTGCCAGCTCATCCTTCTGTCAAGTCACCACTGTTTTACACATGGAGGTGAGAGGAAGGTGAACAGACCGGCACCAAGGCTTCAGAAGACTAGGTCTGGTTCTTTTCCACAGATTTACAGCATGAGCCTGGGTGAGTCACAAAAAATAAATATCATCATACTATGACATTTAAGACAAAGATATGAGTGCTAGATTAATGTGTCCTCAGCTATACATGCCATGTTCCTAGCACCTCACAGCTCTGGAAGCATTTAAAACTACTGCAATACACATAAAATGTGAAAGAGTGTGCAAAAGGACATGAACTGCTGATGGGTTTGGCTAGTGTTTAAATTCTTCTGATTACAATTAGTTTGGTGGTTTTTAGTAAGTTTGGGCTAAAAATACCCTAACTACTGTTTTTAGGTGACTAGAAGTTGGGTTCCATGGCTGTCTGAGGTTGGAACATAGCAGGTTAAAGATGCTGAAAAATCTATGGGGTCTATGGTAATTTTACAAGACACACACACACACACACACTGCACTTAAGTACAGTTCACTGTACTTCTGGTTCTTGTGTCTTCTATCATGCCTGGTGTTTGCCACTGCCAGGAACATAGTTCTGTACAAGGCTGGCTTTAGATCTCATATTGTATGGCAAATGCCATGCTTTTAATAAGTCCAAAAGATCAATTAGATTTACCATCAGCTAAATTAACTGCTTACAGGAAAAAAACTGCACACAACTCTGATGCCATCCAGAGGTAGTGCAATGGCGTGCATTGTTTATTGGATAAAGCATGGCTCAAAAGGACTTGCTCCAGTCACGAAGTGCTGAGAATAGAACAAGTTACGCTGCTGTTCCTGATCAGTCATATAACTCCCCTTAGCTCACTCAGAGGAAATGAAACACAGATTTCAATACTGGGGCAGAGAAGACACATTTACATTTTATTAGTTTTCACCAGTTTGAATATATCTGCTGGGTTTTATTGGAATATTTTCAATAGACCTTTCAGAAACAAGTCAGAAACAGTGACACAGGCATATTTACTGATTCTACTCATTGCTTTGGCCTTTAAAACCGCAGAACAGTTAGACCATTAACGTCTTTGTTCTTTGATGTTGGTTGATTGTCTTCCTTTACCAACAGATAGACATTTACACTTGAGTCTGTCTTCTAATTATAATGTGACCCTGTATATTTGTTCTGTAGGTGGCCTCATTGCCTAAACATCACCACTGACTTTATTTTAATTTCCTTTATTACTGAATATAATGCTTCTTCCATCTGCTGCATCATTAGATACAGCCCTCATATTGTGTTAGTTGTGAATATAAATACACCTGAAAAGAATATCTCCATCCCACGATACGTTCAGGAGGCTAATATCAAGCTCTATTCTTAGTCATGGGGACTATAACTCCGATCCAAATTAGTCTCTAGAAGCTTTAGTTTCAGAGAATTCATACCTCATAATGAAAGAGATGTACTGAAATAAATCGAGCTATTAGTGAGTGACACTGACTATGTATCCCACTGAGGTGCTAATTTACCTGTTCCCTTAAAGTCTATCCTTGGTCTATGAAGCGTCAGGCTGGACTTTCTCAGCTGGGAATTTCTTGCAAGTTCTTCTGGTCACAGAAGAAAGCTGAATCCAACACAATAGCTTTTAAATCCAACCCCTCTCAAGATTTTCTTGTATTATAAAAAATGGATCACTCTTATCCCTCTCTCCCTCTCCTTCATTGGAACTCATTGATTCATAGAATGGTTTGGGAACCCTCCTGGCATTGGCAGGAACACCTTCTACCAAACCAGGGTGCTCAAGGCCTCATCCATCCTGGCTTTGAACACTCCAGGGAGGGATGCACCCTTGAACTAAACAGGACTGTTTGTAGCAGTTTTCCAATTCCCTGTGGCTCATACTGAGCTAACACGTTGGACAAAGTTGTGTCCACACCTGTCTAAGGAGGAGCAGGGCAACTACAGAGCAGAGAGTCAGATCTGAAACAGGCACATCACAGCACATGTTCTGCTTTTGGCAGCACAGTGTGAACCCTTGGAAAAGTTAGCCAGATCACCCCAGGCATCCAACTTTCACAGCCACACTTGCCCAGCAGAGCAGCATATGTCTCATTAACCTTGCTAGCTTTGTGGGCGTTACTGTTTTGTACAGTGCAGAGATGTTTCAAGGTATCTCTGGTATTTTGGGCACAAAATGACTCTGTCAAGGTGAAAAAGAAAACAAAACAACAACAACAAAAAATGCTGTGCACTGGAATCCTCTTCTTCAACAAGTATTTATAGGGAACATTGCAAAGAAACAAAATCCACTTTCTATTAATAGCTAGGCTAATTCACTTAGTGATTTCATCGCTTCAGGCTAGCGGCAGAGGACCTTATTTTCAGACGGTTATTCCATTTCCACAATTCCTCATCCAAAATCATTGCCATGAGGTAATTGTTATTATTTTTGCTTCACTGCTTTTTTCTTGCTTCTGCTTTTCATCAAGTGCAGATCTGTTTCTTGGGAGTTGTGTGTATTATACCCATTAGCTACATCTTCTTAACGATGCTGCAGGCTTAGCCTGCTTTTGGGCCTTAGAGACATGAACTGATATGAGGAAACAAAACACAGAACTGACTGCTTCTGGTGTTACTCAGGTAGGGCAGCACCAGGAAGCCATTTTGGTGGTCTTGGCTGACCCCTGTACTCAGTGCTGGTGAGGCTGCACCTCAAATACTGTTCAGCTTTGGACCCCTCACTATGAGAGGCATACTATGGTGCTGGAACATGCCCAAAGAAGGGCATCAAAGCTAGTAAAGGATCTAGAGCACAAGTCTTATGAGGAGCTGGGAACTGGACTGTTTAGCCTGAAGGAAAGGAGGTGTAGGAGAGACCTTATTGCTCTTCATAACTACCTAAAAGGGATGTTGTAGCAAGGTAGGTATTGGTCTTTTCTCCCAAGTAGCAATGCCAAGCATTGGAACAGGCCATCCAGGGAAGTGGTAGGATTTAAAAGACCTGTAGATGTGGCTTTGAGGGACATAGTTTAGTGGTGATCTGGCAGTGCTGGGTTAACAGTTTAATGTGATGGCCTTAAAAGTCTCTTCCAACCAAAGTGATTCTATGCTTCTGCTCTACATTACATAGATACTCCTCTTTTACAGACTCTAATGGTGAATGATCTTTACCTGCCTACAGCTGTTTCTAGCTTTCCCCTTTCCAAAAGTCTCCTGAGTGCCTCACCACCTCTTAGCTACGTGGCTCATGTGAATTTCCCCAAATGCCTTTAAATAAGAATGGACTGGGTTAGCCTATTTAGCACTTTTACCCCACCTGACTGAGTCTGATTGATAGAGATTAGAAAGCACTCAGACACAAAACTGCTGCAAATATGAAGGGAGGAGAATGCAGATCTGGGAGTAACCTGGGGTAGGCTGTATCTTCCCCAGCACTGCTGCATGAAGATGCTGCCCTGAACTAGACTGTGCTGGGAAAAGGAAAAGGGTACGAAGCTACCTTATCATCTACACAACCAATGAGAACTAAGCAGACACACGACCCACCCAGGAATTGTGCAAGAATCTTTCTGAAAAAAACCTGGAAATGTAGACCTGTCTGACCTGCCTGATTCTCAGACACAGTAAAAGAGGGAAAAGTAATAAAATGACACAGTTAGATCAAAACTTCCAAGTGAACTTTTGTGAAAACCCCCGTTAACATTTTCACAGCTAAGACATCATATACCAGTTTTGTACTTATACTCCAATAAATTCTGATATACTCAGAATGAGAAGAGACAAAAACGGGGTTCCTGAAAGAGACTTTGGAAAAAAAAAAGTAGGGCGGTGGGGAAACTAATTTGAATGCCTTAATTTCACAAAGCAGCATGGAAGATGCAGCCTGCAGTAAAAAGCAAACACTCAAACCCACAAATCATTTAAAAATTATAAGCTAAATCAAGAACTTAAACAGTAGCAAGAATATCAGTACTACCTGATGTAGTTATTTCTATGACAGGATAGCTTTACAGACAAGCAACAACACAGAGTAGAAGGCCCATCAGCAACACAACAGAATCCTGGCAAAAGCCTTATGAAAATAAACATGCATAGCTCGGTGGGTTGAACCATTCTGCTGCTACCATCAATGCCATTTGCTAATATTGAAGAATGACATTATTAGATTATTTAATCCCTGACTTTGAAATCTGCTAGGTAAAAGTTATCTCCCTCTGTAGCCTTCATTTCTTCTCCCAGGCAACCAGCACCAGAACAAGGGGACACAGTCTCAAGCTGTGCCAGGGGAGGTTTAGACTCGAGGGGAGGAAGAAGTTCTTCACTGAGCGAGTCATTCGTCATTGGAATGGGCTGCCTGGGGAGGTGGTGGAGTCGCCGTCCCTGGAGGTGTTCAAGGGGAGATTGGACATGGCACTTGGTGCCATGGTCTAGTTGTGAGGTCTGTTGGGACAGGTTGGACTTGATGATCCTTGGGGTCTCTTCCAACCTTGGTTATACTGTGATACTGTGATACTGTGATCTTCCTATATGCAGCTGTACAGAATAGAATAGAATAGAATAGAATAGAATAGAATAGAATAGAATAGAATAGAATAGAATAGAATAGACCAGGTTGGAAGAGACCTTCAAGATCATCGTGTCCAACCCATCATCCAACACCATCTAATCAACTAAACCATGGCACAAGCACTCCACCAAGTCTCTTCCTAAACACCTCCAGTGATGGCGACTCCACCACCTCCCCAGGCAGCCCATTCCAGTGGGCAATTACTCTCTCTATGAAGAATTTCTTCCTAACATCCAGCCTAAACCTCCCCTGGTGCAGACTGTGTCCTCTTGTTCTGGTGCTGGTTGCCTGGGAGAAGAGACCAGCCCCCACCTGGCTACAATTTCCCTTCAGGTAGTTGTAGAGAGCAATAAGGCCTCCTCTGAGCCTCCTCTTCTCCAGGCTAAGCAGAGTTACAGAAATGTTGAGGCTGGACTTGGGATCACCAAGTCCCACCAATAACCCTACTCTACAAGGTTCACTGTCAAACCATGTCCCCAAGCACCATATCCAAACAACCCTTAAAAACATGCAGGGCTGGTGACTCAACCACCTCCCTGGGCAGCACATTCCAGTGTCTGACTGATTCTTCTGTGGAAAAAAAAATTTCCTAGTGTCCAGTCTATGATCTTCAGCAATCTCCGAAAAGGATCTCTGGGACGCACTACTGAATTGATAAGAACTGAGCAAAGACTGGGGAAAAAAGCTATCAAATTTTTACCATTAACAAAACTTAAAAAAAGAATTCCAAGTGTCCTGAACAGAAAGGGAAAGTAAGCAGAAAGGAATTAAATGGATAAAAACATTCCCACGTGTGTATTGATCTTTTCTAAGAGGCAATATTGAGAGCAGCTGCAGAATTGCATTACTTTGCTGGAGCTTCCTGATTAAGGGAGATTACCCTTTGTAATACAAACAGGTAATAGGGAATGGTTGAGCACATTACAAGCCTGAATGAATTTAAACAAGACAAATACATACATTACCTTGGATAAGTCACGCTCCCTGCATCCCTCTTAGCTCATTATAAGGAAAACTTTGAATACTGTGAAACAGGATCTCTAAGCTGCAAAATGCTGTGCAGCTGGCCGCATGTTAGACCTGGAGGCGATAGCTGATGGTCTGGATGCTCTGAAACGTCGACTGACTTGAGCATCAGATCACATCAAATCAGAACACTGTCTGAAAAGTCAATATGATGCCAACAAATGCCTTGCAATTACTGCTGAAACTCTTGCCTCATCATTCACAGAACCAGAGAAATCCATTCTATGGCATAAAAGGCTTAGCTGGAAAAGGCCTTCTTAATCAAGTCCACTTTGTGCTTTTACAGAAAACAAAACCCCGTAATTCTGTGCATAAACTACTCAAATACTTTCTTGCAAGTTCTGGCATTTCATAACTACTGGAAGACCACACACAGAATCCAGTCCTCAAGTAGACTAATTTTTCTGACTAAATGCAGCTCAGAATCACAGATTCACTGGATATACTTGGTTGGGAGAGACTTTCAAGATCATCGGTCTAACCTTTGACCCAGCACTGAAAGGCCAACAGTAAACCATGTCCCCAAATGCCAGGTGCACATGCCATTTAAACTCTTCTGGGGATGGTGACTCCATCACTGCCCTGTGCAGACCATTCTGTTTGATAAGCCTTTCAGGGAAGAAGTATTTCGTGCTATCCAGGCTAAACCTCTCCTTTCTTCAAGCCTGCTTATTGGCTTTTGCACCAACACAGTTCCTCTGTGTAAACTGCTCTTTTCTGTTGTATATTGATTCTCAAGACAGATTTACAGAGAGGACTTCAGTTCACCTATCAATCTCCATTTTGCTAAATAAAAAGTCCAATCTTTGTTTCAGTCTTTTCTGGTATGTTTGACTCTCATTTAGTTGGCTTTTTAAACTTGATATATTTCATTTATGTCTTCACTGGTTTAAACAGCTGTGCCCTATAGCATGCAAGATCAAATAACTTCCTGAAAAATCAGACACATTGCATCAATCTTATTCCACTTTCCAAAATTTAAATGTATTACCAAAGGTTGATGTCAAGAAAATGTGCCCCTCTATGCATCACTCTTTTTACCTCCTTTTGAATTTTCCTCCCTCTTTTAGAATAGAATAGAATAGACCAGATTGGAAGAGACCTTCGAGATCATCATGCCCAACCCATCATCCAGCACCATCTAATCAACTAAACCATGGCACCAAGCACCCCATCAAGTCTCTTCCTAAACACATCCAGAGATGGCAACTCCACCACTTCCCTGGGCAGCACATTCCAATGGGCAATCACTCTGTCTTTGAAGAATTTCTTCCTAACATCCAACCGAAACCTCCCCTGATGCAGCTTGAGTCTGTGTCCTCTTGTTCTGGTGCTGGTTGCCTGGGAGAAGAGACCAACCCCCACCTGGCTACAACCTCCCTTCAGGTAGTTGCAGAGAGCTAGAAGGTCTCCCCTGAGCCTCCTCTTCTGCAGGCTAAGCAACCCCAGCTCCCTCAGCCTCTCCTCACAGGGCTGTGCTCCAGACCCCTCCCCATCTTTGTTGCCCCTCTCTGGACACGTTCCAGCAAGTCAACATCAATGTTTTGTTTCTAAAGCTATGTTTTAAACTATACTTCTACATACTACTGACTTATGCATTGCCAGATCTCTTGAATGCACATCATCAATTTTTCTCCCTTCTTGATGGGCGTTGCAGGGGTAATTTTCCAACCTGTTCCTGAATAGGCATTCCAGAGGCTGCTCCTACTCCCTGCGTCAATTCTCCAGTATTGTGTCCAACCTCAGCATGGTAACATCTTGCAGTTGTTATCGGTCCCATCACTGCTCCTGTATACTATGTAAATAATTTTATTGTATTGCAGACTTTCCACTGAGTCAAAACTGGAAATGCAAAGTCAGGGAATATTACTAACTATGAAGCCCTTCCAGGTTTCTGTGCACAGTGTTTTCATCAAGCCAATACCTTCAGTGATTTTACTTAACTCGTGTGCCAGATACATAGACTTAGGTAAAAAAACAAAAGGTCAGGGTCAGTTCTGCAGGGAGCAGACCTCTGCTGTCTCCCTGCTATGCTAGTGAGCAATGTTATGGCCACTGCTTACAGATTAGCAGAAAATGGGAGTATTGAAATATTCCCACCTGATATCCAGGTTTCTTATATTCTTTTATGATTCTGACAAGCACCTGAGAATAAGAGTTTCCTTTTCCTGAGGAGCAGCTATTCGCTCTTTAGAGTACGTCTTTAAAGTATGTAAATGCTTTGTTATCTTAACGTGGTGGGGATTTTTGATTTGCCAATGGTTTACACTACTTCACAGAAAGTCAATTCAGTGCACATATACATCTTTCATTTCACACAAATATATATGTATGTATGGACTGCAGAGAAAGAGGGAGAGAAAAAAAGGGGCTGTGTCAAATGCTATTTACTGGTGCAGATTTCCCCACAGTTGCCAGCCTGCAGCTAGTGACAGCAGTTGAATTGCAGTGCCATATGCTCCCTTGAAAGGCAAATTCTTTTAGACCCATTTTCAGTGGGGAAATCATATTTTTTGATAGAGTGACAGTTTTTAATGACTGCAGTCTACAGCTTTACCCTAAGATTTATTTGACATCTGCAGAATGTTTTTTTCCCCTTTTCTAAAGAGGCTGTTGACAAAAATGATGATAGTCTGTGATATTTTGTTGACACTGTGCTTTGTGTGAGCCTTGATAGCCTGGTTTCTCCAAGGCTCTCTGATTTTCTGCTTCACTACTTGTGACTGTCCCAGATGATGCAAGTAGGACAAAGCAGAGCATACAGATTATCCCTTCAGGTATGCAATTAAACAGCATTTAGCAGTCACAAATATCATATCCACACAGCTTCCAGAGATGGTTTGGACAGGAATGGTCAAAACTCCAAACCACTTCAGACTTTTCTTGCAGAATGAAGAATTGCTTTATTTCTACACAGACTCCTCAAGAGAATGTCATATTCTCAGATCATCTGAGAGGCTCAGGTGAGTGCATTATGGTCTGGGATTTGTGATCAAGTTCCCAAATGTCATCTGCGCTAGGGTAGCTGACTGCACTTTCTAAAGCAAATGGAGATGGTTTACCTTAGACCACAATGATAAAAGATCGTATCAAATTGCACTGCCTAGCATTTTCCAAGGGCAAACAGCTCATGCCTTGCCAGGCATCAGAAACTTGCAACTGGAGCACGAGCCTGATCTCTCAGAGTGAAGAAGAAACAGACAGGTTGCCAGAGAGGGAGCTGAAAGGCTCACATCATATCTTTATTCAGATGTCTCATTTGTTAAAGAACCCCAGAGATGGAAACACTTCAGCAAGCCCAAACAGCCCGTTCTAGTGCTTCTCTCCTTTCTGCAGCTGCATTTTTAAACTCATGTCTCACGTGAAGTGTTTTTTGTTGCTTTATAAGACCATTCCTCCTAGTTCACAACAAATACAGGAAAACAATATGGCACACCGAAACATTTCAAAACAAACCTTATAGTAAAATCACAAAAATCAAAGAGAAAGGGGGACACAGCTACACAGGCAAGCAGGGATGGTCTTGCAAGTGAAAACATCTTGAGAAAGTCTGCAAGTGTCAGAAATGAGACCTTAAAGAAAATTACTCTTATGCCTATTGGGACAGATGAAGCTCATTACTGCCAGTGGCCTATATGGTATAAAATGGGTTAGTATTGCTACAGAAACCTTCTTGGTGTGTCACTGTAATTAGCACAAAAGTATTCTTATTGTAATTAACTGAATTCCCTAGTACCGAGTGC